>BSBM01000096.1:30122500-31329166 GCA_027924585.1 Larix kaempferi
TTTGAAGGTTAGGGTTTTATATAGCAAAAATCAGTCATCGTGGAACTTTCGCTATAAATCCATTTATGCCAAGTTTCAGGATCTGAAACGTTTACAGGTTGTAGATAATGTCCCCAGGTACCTTTTTTCCAAAGGGTACCCTCAGATTCATTGTACTTTGTGAGTTATGATTAGTACAAGTTAGGGTTTCTGCCTCTTCCAGATCTCAGTCAAAATCAGGTGACCTAGGAAAAAAGGTCATAACTTGGGCTAGGAAGCTCCAAATGAAATTTCGTAAAAAGTGACAGGTAGTACACAGACTGTACTATCTCAAGAAAGTTTTGCAGAGGCCGAAACTGAACCAGTGACACGTGGAAATCCGTACAAGTTCACTCTCCTGTTTTATCCCATAAACAGGTCACGTTGCAACACTTGGCATAACTCTCTCTCAGAAAGTCCAATTGAGGTCAAACCTATCAGGATGGAAAGATAACAGGGCGAGTTATCTCAGGAAACGTTTTTAGAGTCTGAAGTTCAAATAGTGACACGTGGCACGCCGTACAATTTCACTCTCTTGTTTTATCCCATAAACAGGTCACGTTGCGACACTTGGCATAACTCTCTCTCAGAGAGTCCAATTGAGGTCAGACCTGTCAGGATGGAAGGATAACAGGTCAGGCTATCCCAAGAAACGTTTTCAAACCTTGTAGATCGAAAAATTTAGAGTTACAGCAGAAACAATCAGGTACATATTTCTGTCAAAACAGAATTATTTTTTTTGAGCACATTCATTCATGGCTTCCGGAATTTAGGGTTTCGGAGAAACTTGGAATTTTTGGAATCGGAGTCCATGGCTGAATGATACTCAGGAAAATCAAAATCGAGAGACCAAGATCAAATTTTTTGGTTGGGTAGAAGAACGGGCTTGATTAAACCCTAGTTCGGGATTTTGATCAGAAAGATGGAAAATTAGGGCTTCAACAAAAGTTGGAATTTTTTGAAGTCTGTAACCACAGCGGGAAACTCCTCAGAAAAATAAGAGTTTAAAGCCTTGGATTCAACCTTTTGATTGGACAGAAGGATGGGATTCATCAAACCCTATTTCGGGTTCCTCTCCAGAAGATCCAGAAGTTTCGAAGGCAATTTTGAGGAGTCAAATTTTGGAGATTTCAAAATTGAAGTATGCTAGTTTGATCAGCTCAGCAAGACACATCCTTCCATCCATTCAGAAGTGTGAAAGTCAAAGATTGAATTTTTAGGGCTTCTCTAGCAAACCCTAATCAAGCTCCAGATCAAGTTTCAGGGGGAGTTGAGGCTAAGGCCTTACATAAGAAGACTACAAGAAGTCTTGACAGGTATGACTTAAGGAGGTTCAGGTATGTCTTGAAATCCGATTCTTGATTAAGTTCATAATGTGTTTGTCTTCATATTATTTATTAGTACAATCTTGATTAATGTTAGAATTGTCTTATCACCCTAGTAACAATATGAATGCATGTGAATGATCGAAGACATTCATTAATTAGGGCTATATGATTGTACTAATGCATTATGGTGTTGTGTGAGGTTGATGTTTTCTGCTAACAAGATACAGGTACATCACAAAAGACAAATCAAGTTCCATGACCATGACAACATGAAGACAAAGACTCATCCATAATCTTTGTTCTACTTACAAGGTATGTATGACTTTGTTATATTATGCTTAACCTATGAGACATGCAGGTTCTAGCTCAGGATCTCTAAATCAATGAAGAGATTGTTTAGGTATGTTGTACATAACTAAGCAGGTATACTAATCTAGGTATGTTTTCCTATGTCATGTTAGAATCTTACCTTGTGTTAGGATCCCTTATATAAGTATACTTGGTATGATTGGTTATGCTTATTCATAAATTTAGTAATCAAGGGTTTATGCATATTATGTCTCTTATCTTGGTTGATGATTTAACTAACTAGATCAAACAAGAATATGCGTGAGTAAAAGAAGACTTCCCTGATACCTTGAATATTATCTATAATCATGACTATACATTTTCAAGATTATTTAGAACTATAATGTTTTGATAACATTGAGAATATACTAATGAATGTATGTTTGTATATGAGATCATGAGGATGACACTTGAGCATGCACAGTGGTACAGAATGAATAGAAGTTCAAAAGACATACAGAAGATCAAGCGGGAGGCAACCACACAAACATAAAAGATAAGTATTTGAGTTGTTATTTGAAATAGTAAATGATATTGCCTCTAATAGGTTGTATGCATATTTGTATTCCTAGAATATATGATGCTGAGTGTAAACATTCATAGAGCATTGAACAGTATACTACTAATATGCATATGATTGGTAAGTTGGGAAAAAATTCCATTGTTGCTTGTCTAGAATGAAACCTCTTTGCTGACATGCTGAGAGCTGTGCACACTCTCGATAGTATGTTCTGGTAGAGATGGAAGGCATCTAGATAGCCACTGTATGCATATAGGATATGGGAAAGTGTTGTGCCAAAGTATTGATCAAAATAGTTGCATAACTATGTAAATGATATCTGTATGCATAATAGGTTAGCATGTCAATATGATTTGATGATTATGAAGTATTACTAATCATGTACTTAATTTTGATTTGTAGGAAAGATCATGATGAATGATGAACACTGAATAAGCGATGGATGTTCAAAAAAATATTTACAAATCAAACACACTATAGAAGACTTGTGGCTAGAAGATTCTCTTAGAAAGAGGAAGAGAATCATGATGAGATGTTTGCTCCAAGTGGCTAGATAAGACCATTCTCTTAATGGTGTAATTAAAGAAGAAGTGTGAATCAAGTTCTGTATGGGTTCCCAGGATCGATAATCAATTGATGAGCTTAATGATCACCATGGGTGATGTGGATCTCAACCTTTTCTACAAGGTTGAATATGGTTTCTATACATAGATGACATCGATACAAGAAGGAACTCACCTCAGAGTTCGAATGATGTTGAGGTTCATATCAGTAGACCCATCTAACGAGAGATGGCACGGATAGATGGATGCATAAAAGAAAATGAAAGATCTTAGATTAATGTATTACTTCCTAGGTCTGGAAGTATGGAAAGGCTCAAAAGGAATCTTTCTCAACCAGGGAAAGTATGCCGAGAAATATTAAAAGGAATTGATATGTTGGAATGTCCACTCTCATGGATTCCAACTTGAAGCTATTGGTGAATGAATCATCAGAGTTAGTGTATATAACTCTGTACAGAACAAATTATTGGGTCATTTATGTATGTAATAAATACTAGGTTAGATATGTGCTTTGCTGTGAATACCTTGAGTCAGTATCTAGTGGAAACTAGATGTGTTCACCTATTAGTTGCAAAGCATGTGACCAGGTACCTAAAGGATATGATAGACTTTGATCTATGCTATTTTGGAGATCATGACTCCAGATGGCTACACAGATGTTGATTGAGCAGAAAGTGTATCAGACAGGAAGAGCACATTGAGAAGATGTTATTGTCTGGAATCAGCCATGATCTTGTGGTTTAGTAGGAAACAGTCCAGTATGGCTCTTAGCGCAAGCGGAATATATGGCTGCTTGCTCTGCTAGTTGTGAAGCAGTATGGCTATAGGATTGTTTGACTTAGAGATAGACCCAACTGTGATACTATGTGACAAACAGAGTTGTATCAAGATGGCAGAGAATCCAGTGTTCCATGATAAGTCAAAGCACATAGAGATCTGACATTTCTATATACAAGATATGGTGCAGAAAAGGACTATAAGTTCGAATTTGCAACAAGTTACCAATGTACTAACCAAACCTCTACTGATTCGATGTACTAACCAAACCTCTACCTCAAGTAAAGTTTTCCAAGACAAACTTAATATAGTTCAGAAGGACCCTCCTCGAAAGGGGGAGTGATGTGATCACTCATGATGAGATTGCCTGCATCGATAGTGAGGTCGATGATGAGGATACCTACATTAGTGATGTCAATAGAAAGGTTGGTGGATGGTCCTTAGATAGGGTCTAAGTTGAAAAAAGGGATTGCATCATCCTTGAACATATGTTCTAAAAGGAGCCGTAGACGTATGTCTTCGAAAATGAAGTCCTTGGTGGACATACAGGATTGCATCATCCTCAAGAGAGCCGTAGACGTATGTCTTTGAAAATGAAGTCCTTGGTGGACATAGAGGATTGCATCATCCTCAAGAGAGTCGTAGATGTATGTCTTCGAAAATGAAGTCCTTGGTGGACATATAGGATTGCATCATCCTCAAGAGAGCCGTAGACGTATGTCTTCGAAAATGAAGTCCTTGGTGGACAAAGAGGGATTGCATCATCCTTGAACATACATTCTAAAAGGATCCGTAGACAAACATCTCTGAGAAAGAAGAGGGATTGCATCATCCTTGAACATATGTTCTAAAAGGATCCGTAGACAGATGTCTCCGAGAAACAAGGGGGATTGCATCATCGTTGAACATATGTTCTAAAAGGATCCGTAGACGTATGTCTTCGAGAATGAAGTCCTTGGTGGACTTGAGGGGATTGGATCATCCCTGGACTTCATTCCTAAAGAGAGCCGTAGACGTATGTCTTTGAGAATGAAGTCCTTGGTGGACTTGAGGGGATTGGATCATCCCTGGACTTCAGTCCTAAATAGAGCCGTAGACGTATGTCTCCGAGAACAAAATCCTGAATGAACAGGTAAGGGGATTGGATCGTCCTCGGACTTTGGTCCTGTGAATTGAGCCATAGACATGATGTCTCCGAGAACAAAATCCTAAATGAACAATTAAGGGGATTGGATCATCCTCGGACTTTTGGTCCTTTGAATTGAACCGTAGACATGATGTCTCCGAGAACAAAATCCTAAATGAACAGGTAAGGGGATTGGATCGTCCTTGGACTTTTGGTCCTTTGAATTGAGCCGTAGACATGATGTCTCCAAGAACAAAATCCTGAATGAACAGGTAAGGGGATTGGATCGTCCTTGGACTTAAGTCCTTTGAATTGAGCCGTAGACATGATGTCTCCGAGAACAAAATCCTGAATGAACAGGTAAGGGGATTGGATCATCCTCGGACTTTGGTCCTGTGAATTGAGCCATAGACATGATGTCTCCGAGAAAAAAATCCTAAATGAACAAGTAAGGGGATTGGATCATCCTCGGACTTTTGGTCCTTTGAATTGAACCGTAGACATGATGTCTCCGAGAACAAAATCCTAAATGAACAGGTAAGGGGATTGGATCATCCTTGGACTTTTGGTCCTTTGAATTGAGCCGTAGACATGATGTCTCCAAGAACAAAATCCTGAATGAACAGGTAAGGGGATTGGATCGTCCTTGGACTTAAGTCCTTTGAATTGAGCCGTAGACATGATGTCTCCGAGAACAAAATCCTGAATGAACAGGTAAGGGGATTGGATCATCCTCGGACTTTAGTCCTTTGAATTGAGCCGTAGACATGATGTCTCCGAGAACAAAATCCTGAATGAACAGGTAAGGGGATTAGATCATCCTCAGATTTTGGTCCTTTGAATTGAGCCGTAGACATGATGTCTCCGAGAACAAAATCCTGAATGAACAGGTAATGGGATTGGATCGTCCTCGGATTTTGGTCCTATGAATTGAGCTGTAGACATGAGGTCTCCGAGAATTGAATGATAGGACTGGATCGTCCCTGAGCTTCGGTTCGAAAGGTACATGATAGGACTGGATCGTCCCTGAGCTTCGGTTCAAAAGGTATGTGATAGGACTGGATCATCCCTGGACTTCGGTTCAAAAGGTACATGACAAGATTGCATCATCCATGGACCCATGTCCTAAAGAGAGCAGGATTGATCATCCTGTAATATGATCGTGTGTGTTGTAGTGTATGATGCTATTGTGTGGATACTTGTATTGATGATGTATACTTGTATTGTGTGGATACTTGTATTGATGATGTATACTTGTATTGTGTGGATACTTATATTGATGTAGATGTATTAGTAAGAATACATGCTTTTGATGATAGATGTATTAGTGAGAATACATGCTTTTGATGATAGATGTATTAGTGAGAATACATGCTATTGATGATAGATGTATTAGTGAGAATACATGCTTTTGATGATAGATGTATTAGTGAGAATACATGCTTTTGATAATATATGTATTAGTGAGAATACATGCTTTTGATGATAGATGTATTGGTGTGGATACTAATACAGATGATCCAGATGCCGTAGATCAAGATGATCCATATGTTGTAGATCAAGATGATCCAGATGCTGTAGATTGATATGATCCAGATGCTGTAGATCGAGATGATCCAGATGTTGTAGATCGAGATGATCCAGATGCTGTAGATCGAAATGATCCAGATCCTGTAGATCGAGATGATCCAGATACTATAGATCGAGATGATCCAGATGCTGTAGATTGAGATGATCCAGATGCTATAGATCGAGATGATCCAGATGCTGTAGATCACGATGATCCAGATGTTGTAGATTGTGATGAACAGATGCTGTAGATCGAGATGATGTGACGATGATGATCATGTTGATCTAGACGACGATGTTGATCGTGTGATGACGATGCTGATGATCGTGTGATGACGATGCCGACGATCGTGAGGATTCAGATATTGATGTTGCTGTAGCTGCTTGAGTGCTGCAGAAGATAAAGACTCAGTACTAAAGATGTTGATGTTCCAATATTGAAGATGTTCCAGTAAATGGTTGAGTTACTGATGATGTTGAGAAAGCTTCCAATGATTTATAGATGTATCATGTATGATGTTGATGACTCCTTGCTCGTGCAGATACTGTTATAATATCCTTCTCATTAAGGGGGAGTGCTGAGATATTGTAACTTCAAAGAATATTATATTTGTACTTTATTATTTCGGAGATGTTTCATTCCTCCGTAAAGATCTTATTGTATATCCGGAGATGTTTATTCCTCCGTCGGAATGTGGTAACTTGGGTTATTAGACTTCCCTAGTGGGGGTCATCCCTGTATGTGTTATGTGGGTCAAACGGTTGTTAGACCACCCTAGTGGGGTCAGCCCAGTCAGTTATAATAGGGTATTTAACCTAATGGTTAAATACGAGCCTACATGTACTTGTGTAAAAGACAAGTCAGAGTAGTGTATAAATGGAGGTGTGTTCCTCATTTGACACACTCACTCACTTGAGAGAGAGGCGCACTTGTGGAGGAGAGGTCTGCTATGGTGGAGTAGGAGATCATGTCTTTGGTTTTCATCTTTGTATATTGCTGGTCATCTATATTGAGGAAGCTTTACTAGGTTTTCTACCCCATGAGGGTTTCCCATGATAAATTTGTGTCTCTTGTGTTTATGCTATGCTTGTTGTTTCTTCAGTGATCCTATATATGCTATTATTGTGAAATGGAATGTAATGCTGCTATTTTCTGTCTTATCATATTGAATTTTAATACGTGGGACCTAGTTAGAATGAATTTTATGAAATCTTTTCCGAATTATTTTAAGAAAGAAGAGCTGGATAAGATGTTTTTTCTCTTCCCGGATCCACACTTTAAAGAGAAGAATCACCACCTTAGGGTTATCAGTGTCCCATTGCCTACAAAGTACATGTTGGCTACTTTCTAGAGAGACCCGGGTTTTCAGGATACGCAGCAACAAACACCCCTTTGGCGCACTGGCCCTTTCAGCAACGAGCTGTGTAGCAGCCCGAAGTCTCACCCGAAGTGGCTATCGGGGGCTAAGGAATCAGGTTTCCTTAACCTAGGTGGTGTGGAAACTACAGTCTCCTCCCTTCCCTTCTGGGAGGATACCCCAGAACAGAACATCTTACTCTTTCATAGGGCTCACAGCGCCACAGCGTTGGGACTCACTCTTCTCCAGCGAGCTGCGCGGTAGCCCTGCACCAGCACACGAGGCGTTTACCCACTTCGTCTGATACACTGTGTATCACTTCTGCCCTCACTCCACAGTGCAGTAACACACTCCTTAAGCGCTTCGGCGACATTATTCTTATAGGCTCCTTCAACAATGCACAAGTACACTTCTAAGAGAGCTTCAAGGATTTACTCTACATACTCATTCATAAAGATAGCGAAACATTCATGGAAACATAGACAGTAAGCAAAGAAATGCAATTAAGTAAAGCATCACCACAACAACGAGAATTATGTAGTTCACCTCCAGGAGGGAAGTCACGTCCACGGGACTCTTTTATATTATCTTTAAAAGGGGATAATACATTTCCGCTGCGCACACAGCTGCAGCCTTAGATATTTCTGGGAAACTCCACACACACAGCTGGGATCCCTTCTCTTAGATCTATTCTCTTCTTCTCCAGGTATTACAATAACAAAGACATACAATTACATTCCCCTCATTCCTCTTGTGACTGATCGATACATACAATGGCCTTTACACCAAGCAGTCTCCTGTGAGATCACGACCTTCTTACATGCACAAGACAATCATTAATAGCTTTACAAGTCACAGCAATACCAGTGGCTCAGTGACTATCAACTACCTATCCAACCCTTTTCCTTTTTACAATTACACATATATATAGGTGGCCCTGAGGGTCGCACCTTTACAAAACTGTGGGCCTTTCCCAACAGTGATCCCCAAAAACCCTAACCACTGACACGGCTAGGTGTACTATAGGTGCCTCTTGCAGTCTCGTTGCAGCTTCTTGCAGACTTCACGATTTTCGGTGCAGATCGCGGGTATGGGCGCTGCTTCATCATTCTTTTCTCCTTGTCCTTCGCCTTCAATGCTTCGGCCCGTTGCTCTTCCTTGGTTCGAGCAACCATAACTCCTGTACTTTTCCTTAATGAGGCTAGTTGAGCCCTCTTCCGCCACTTAATTTATTGTGGTGGTTGAGCTTTCTACTCGGCCACCTTATTTTCTCTTTCCTTTGACGTGCACGTGAGCTCCACGATTTCTGGCCTGCAATCTGCGGTGAGCTCGTCCATCTGGCGTTGTACTGCGCACTATTCATTTCTGCCCAAAAATGGTGCTTTTCCTCAAAACTAGGACTTTTCCTTCAAAACTTAGTTCTTTTTCCCCAAAATTTGGCAACTTTTCCATAGCTCCAGCCTATGCTCCAACAGGCCCCTAACACTTACTTGTGGCTCATCCTCAAGCCACCCGCACTAGCTTGCGGTCGTTTTAGTTGTTCATCTGACTTGGCTTGGGTCGCAGCGAAAGCTTGCTTCCACTGCGCAATAGCGGAGTCCATGTCGTGCATGCATTCCGTGGCTATCTGCACCAGGTCTGCAGTAGGTTATTCTCCTTCTACGCCGTCGATCAACTCTTGAGAATCAGCAAATGCTTTGACCTTGGCCTCTACTTGGGCAGCAAGTTCAGCATACTCATCCATAAATGGCTGAATGATGTTGGCGAGAGTAGCATCTTTGTTTCTAAGCCTGTGCAGTTCTTGCTGGACTTTACGGACTTCGCTCATCTTTCTCATCTTTGCTAAGCCTTCCAAGGGCTTAGCTTCTTTGTTCAGAACAGTTAGGGACTGTTCTACTGCTTCCACTTGCTCCACAAGGGAAACTTTAGAAGGGAGCTTCTCGAGCTCATCCCAAGCCTGCATAGCTTACGTCATTAACTGCTGGGCTTCGTCTATTCTGCACTTCATTTGGGTGGAAGCTATGCACAGTGCTTCTAGTCGTTCTTGCATCTCATCTACAGGAGGCACTACGACATGAGCTTCCAACTCGGTGAGCTGCTTTCTATGGTCTTCGGCCATAGTAACTACTTGTTGTTCTAGGGCTTTCGCCCTTCTGCCGATGCGTTGCACTTTCTCAACTAAAGGAAGGTCTAGTTGAATCTGGCAGGCTGGCAGCTCCTGGGTGATTTCATCGATGACATTCCTTATCCCAGTGTCTTGCGCTTCGTGAAGTTCAAGCTGCGCAGAGATCTCCTTATAGCCTGCCCTTAACTCTACTTCCTGCGTCTGCAGTCTTTGATTGGCATGGAATATGGATAGCTCCCTAGCTCTCAGTTCAGTAGAGACCTAGTCCTGAACCAACTGCAGAGTTTCCAACGGAATTAGTGACAAATTTACTTCAACAGGGCCAACCACGCTTACCTGCAGTGCAGCCAAAGGATCCAGGAGTGTCATGCTTACCGGCGGGATGTGGACGATAGTGTGCCTCTCTATGGGTACTTCAACCAGCTCAATCCTTGTAGATGCTTGCGGCGCCTGCGAGCCAGATGCTGGTGCATGGGTCTGCTCAACTCGTCCTGCGAGACCTTTCAATTCCACGAGCTGCAGGTCCAGAGCACTTCTTACATTGGCCTGAGAGGCATGCGGCTCATGAAATTGTTCCTTCAAGTACTGGCTGAGCCTCGCGGCAAGGGTCTCAGAGGGATCTCCAGTTGCTTTTGCGGGGTGTGACAACTTCTTCTTCTTGGCAGCCGGTCCTGACGGACCTTCATCATTATTTTGCGTGACCTTTTCCTTGCCCTTATCTTTCTCTGGCGCCGCAGGGGGTGGCATTGTGGCAGTGATTTCAGCAGCCTGCTTCCATTCATCTGGCCAGGACTTCATAGTGTTCTCCATGTCTTGGGTAGTCATTCGGTAGATCCCTACGGCCCATTCTTTCGACTGAATTCTGCGAGGGAGGAAATATATTTCATGCAAGTTGGCAGAAAAGACCAACTTTGTTTCATAGATTTCTGCCGTCTCCTCAGTAAGCCTCGGCATCTGCAGGATGGTATCCTTGAGGAGATGGTAGTACTTGAAGAACATGGCGCGGTTCATCTTGCGCTTCTCGGGATTATTAGAATCCCAGAGGTTGACATAGCGCATCCCTGTAACCTCTACTGAACGACGCAAAAGAAACTGAGTGTTGGGCGGTTCCTTCCACCCGACAAAGGCACACAAGATCAGGAGCCAAGAGAAATGGAACAGCTGATTGGCGGTGTCCTGAACGTTCCAACAATCGTCCAAGAATGTATTAAGGAGGAAGAGACACCAGTTATACTGCTCACCCTCCGCAGCTACAATTGCGATCTCTACAACAGCTCCAGGGACTTCTTTAGGTCGACACTTCGTTAAAAGTCTACCTGCCAGCAGACTGCCTGTGAATCTGAGTGCTTCATCTTCAACTACAGTGAGGTCATATGCCTGACCTCCTCTCGACAATTTGTATTTATGCACCACCTGTGCAGCCAGCTTTCGGTCCTTGTCTTTACCAACGAAATGGATGTTGGGGTCCTTACCAACCTTAGATAGGCCGGTAATTCGGTGAATCAGGTCCACATTCAGATCAATTGACCTCCCTAGCCAAAGCTAACCACCGTGAACGCAGGATAACAGGACCTTGACAAATGCATTAACTTCATTCCTACGCCTGAAGTGCGGTAGCTTCAACAAGTTCAACAGTCCAGGCCTCTCTAGATTTACTACAAATTCCTGTGGGACGAAGTCGTCAATCTTCTTAACAGGATTATGGACCACTGTTAGATAGTGATCTGGTGCGAACTGAGGATACGTTCTATAATCTCCCAAGTTGAAGTCAGAAAACTTAACCAGGGGGAGATGTCCAAGCAAGGATCCTTCTTCTTGCACGACTTCCGCCATTGGTGGTAGCGGAATCGAATACTTGGAATTCTTGGGAATACGCAGCTCGGGTGCATCATCTGGGCTGGAGGAATGTAGTTAACTAGAGTGGCCAAGGGCTCTGGAATGGGTTCCTCCGGCTGCTGCTACTGCTGAGACGCCCGTCTTCCCGGGGACTGTCTGGGATTAGGAAAACTAGGAAGCTCGAAAATCTTGTTCGGGGTACCCATACCGAAATCTAACCCTCTGCGTCTGAATTGACGAACGAATTCTTCAGTTGACAGTTTCTCCGTTATGAACTTGCATATACGACAAATACTGAATAGAACAGGGCAGAACAGCGTAGGATACAAACTTTAAAAATGGGAAAGCGGTCTGCACGACACGGCTCTGAAGCAATGACTTAAACTCTCAAACAGGATAGCTATACAGTGCAATAGCAAGGAAAAGTAACCCAAGCATATACGAATGAGGGGTTTTTATAGCTGAAAGCGGTAGTAGATGCGGACAAGTGGCACTAATAACTGTTGGTGCCTAAGTGGATGAGTTGACAAACCCCCTACTCCCCGCGCCTCTGTGGTGCATTAAATGCGAGGGACGGGCTCTGACAGCCTTCGGGAGATGAGCTAAGGCCTTCGGCTCCTTAATTAAATGCGGATCTTAGGGAAATCAAGCCGAATCTGTTAGAGTAAATATAATTAAATGGCGGTCTCGTCCTTCATTAAGACTCAGACGCGGCTACAGAACTACCGCAATTCAAATTTTCGGCGGGTAACTTAAGTATGGGTAACTGTGCACATGGAGGGCTCCACGGCGAGGAGAACTCCGCAAGAGAGACAAATAGACAACAGGGAACTCCGCAAGAGCGAGAGTTCGACAACTCGAGGGGCTTCACAAGAGCGAAAATAGGCTCGCTCATAACAGGCTTTATTGACTGGGTGAATGCTTCAAGGAAAAAAGCAAGAAGCCAGAGACTGAAAAATGTCTCGTGACTTTCGTGTAGACTGATAAGTGCGATGCCTCTTTCAACTACATTGGACATCTACACAACTTTAGCAACTGATTAGTTTGACAGGGCTGAGTGGCCGTCGCGATAAAGCTTGAGCCGACTCCCTTTGATCATTATGGACAGCAACTCTCCATTAAGATTCGCAAGCTGAACTGCTCCACCTTCGGTTATCTTCATCACCTGGAAAGGGCCTAACCAATGTACACAAAACTTGCCTAGAAACTTGATCAATTTACTATCATAGAGGAGTGTCAAGTCTCGTTCCTGAAAGACTTTATTCTTAATATGCCTGTCATGCCAAGCCTTCTGTCTCGCCTTCTGCACTTGTTGATGGAGTCTAGCTAAAAGCCTATCTTCTTCTAAGGAAACTAATTGTGACAGCCTTTCACTCATAGTATCAGTGTCTGCCATTTCTGTAATTTGAGCAATTCTAAGACTGGGAACAATGTATTCCATGGGCATGACTGCTTCTTTTCCATACACCAAACTGAAAGGTGTGTGACCTGTTAATTTCTTGCATGTGGTTCTGTAAGCCCATAACATAGCTGTGACTCTAAGGTCCCAATCATCTCTTTGTTGATTACAAATCTTAGTTAGGGCATTCTCAAGAATCTTTTGAATGCCTCCACCGTACCGTTAGCTTGAGGATGGTAGGGTGTACTCTTATGGTGACTAATGTGGAACTCTTCAGTAAGGGCCTCTATAGTCTCGTTCAGGAAATGTGTGCCCTGATCACTCATTAGAATGAGTGGACATCCAAATCTAGTGACAATATTCTCAAAAATGAACAGCACGGCAGTGACAGCGTCGCAATTCTTGACTGGCTTCGCCTCAGCCCATCTGGTGAGGTATTCAATAGCTGTGATGATGTGTCTTGTGCCGGTTCTCTTTCCTGGTGGGTTGATAGGTCCCACAAAATCAATGGCCCACTTATCAAAAGCACGCACTGTTATCTGGGGTCTTAGCAGCATTTCATCTCTTCTTGAAGGTTTTCCTGTTCGCTGGCACACATTGCAAGACTTGCAGAATTCCTTAGTATCCTTGTGCAATTTTGGCCATGAAAGTCCTGCGGCTAAGATCTTCTGCGCAGTCGACTTTCTTGCAAAATGGCTTCCTGCGGTTCCTGAGTGCGCTTCAGCGATTATGGAATTCTTCTCATGTGGTAAAATGCATCGACGCAAGACTACATCAGGGCCCAACTTATAGAGCTGGCCTGCTATCAAAGTGAAGTCCACGGCTTTGACAACAAGTTGCTTCTTTTGCTGTATTGTGAACTCAACTGGCGCTTTCCCTGTAGTGAGAAACTCAAGAATATCGGAATAATATTTGTCTGCTGCTTGAAAAGAAAACAGCTGCGCATCAGGCAGATTGTCCTCCAAATTTGTAGGTTCCTCCCCTGACTCTATCCTATATAAATGGTCAGGTCCTGCATTCAATCTACCTGGCTTCACAATAATCTCAAAATCATACTCCTATTAGAGGAGTAGCCATCTGCAAATTCTTCCCCCTAACACTGGCTTATTGACCAAGTACTTCAAGCCAGAATGGTCAGTATACATTTTAAAATGAGCACCCAATAGATAGTGTCTGAACTTCTGTAAGGCATACACCATAGCTAGTCCTTCTCTTTCTGTAGTGGTGTAGTTCTTCTCAGCTGTAGACAGCTTTCTACTAGAGTAAGCAATGGGGTGGTCAATACCTCCTTCTCCCGGTTGTGTCAGTACAACACCCAATGCTATGGAGGAAACATCTACATGAACATGAAAGGGTTTTCTCCAGTCTGGGAAAACTAGAATAGGTGCTGTGACCATCTTTTCTTTAAGTGTGTCCAAGCTCTATTGGCATTCTTCTGTCCATTGGAATTTTGAATCCTTTTTCAGCAGTCTTTCCATAGGCGCAGTGATCTTTGCATAACCCTTGATAAATTTCCTGTAGTATCCTGTATGTTCCAATGTAGTGCACAATTGTATGACTGAGTTGGGCGCAGGCAAGTTAGCAATGATGGCAACCTTTGCAGGATCCATCATGAGTCCTTGTCTGCACACAATGTGACCCAACAAAATACCAAAAGGAGCACAGAAGATACATTTTTTCAAGTTAAGGGAGATATGATACTGTCTACATTTTTCTAACATCATCCTTAGATTCCCTATATGGTTCTTTAGTAAACCAAACACAGTCCAGTCATCAAAATAGACTTCTAGAAACTTATGAATGAATTCTTTGAAAACAGCAACAATGACTCTAGAGAAAATAGCAGGAGCGTTTTTAAGACCAAAGGGCATTACCGTATACTGGAATGAGCCCCACTCAGTCGCAAAAGTGGTCTTATGGTGGTCCTCTGGATGGATTCTAATATGATGGTATCCTAAAAAGCCATTACTGAAGGAGTAAGCCTCTTGTCCTCCAACATTGTCAAGCACATCATCTGTAAAGGGTGTAGGAAATGGATCATGCGCTGATGCGTCATTGAGCTTGCGTAGGTCCACGCAGATTCTTATTTCACCTTTTGTCTTTTTTTCTTGTACCACCATAGGACTAATCCAATCACTTTCCTCTATTGGCTCAATGATACTAGCTACAAGCATCTTATCAATTTCTTCTCTGACCTTTTCTCTATATCGCGGGTTTAACCTGTATGGGCGCTGTTTTACTGGCTTAGCATCCGCTTTCAGAGGTATGTGCATAACTCCTAAATCTCCTAGGATACCTTTCATTTCTGTAAACTTAGTAGGAAAGATATCCTAGTACTCATGTAGTAAATCTGCAATATGGCCAACAGTTTCACTATCCCATTAATCTCCTATAGAGGCAACCTTGGGTTCGGCTTCTGTACCAATGTTAATCTTCTTGAGCTTGATGTGTTCTGTAATGGCAGGGATATCAAGCTGAGGGCCTTCAACTTTGCGCGTCCCTTCTGACTCTGGAATATTGATGTTACGAGGATCATCATCCTCTTCTCCAGTGGTGAAATTATAGCATTCTAGGGCATGTTCCATCTGGACAGCCCAATCTGGTTGAGAATACTCTAGTAAAGGACATTGTCCAAATACCTTCTTTCTAATACACTTTAAAGCCTGATCGATGCTTGGATGTTCTGACTCAAAGCTGAAAGTGAGTTGAAAACTTTCAATCATGAGAGGCCAAGTGATAGTGCCTCTGCCCAATTCTGTTTCAGTGTACCAGTTCCTTGGAACTATATCCAACGTGTGGATGAATAGGTGAACCCACTCATCTTCTGGAATATCTGACCATTGATGAATACATGCTTCAACGTGTGACCTGGGGTCACTCTGTCCATCATATTTGCACAAAACTTCTGCTGTAGTCTCTTGAAATCTGCTCAGTATCAACCTGTGACAGTCTTGCCATGTGTCGATATTTTCTTTATGCGCACCCCACCATCTTGCTAGTGTAGTGCGTAGTGTTACATCCAATGCTTGTATGCGCTGCTCATCTAGGATTTCTTGTTCATATGCATGTATGAATTCACTTACTCCAGTTAAACCATTAATGATTGGAGTGTTATTCAGTTCTGTTCCAATCCATCGAATGGATTTAGTCATCATGGCACAATGCCTTATAAAAACCTCATGTAAGCGGTTCTGCCAGTTTTCCAGTCCTGTTTCCGAATCTGATGCGCACAAGCTATCGCATCGCCAGCTGATATGGCCGTCGACTGTAGGATTGACATAGTCATTATGACTAGCAGTCATCTGATACAAACTTTCCATGTGGCGCACTTCTTCTTCTGCTCGAATGGGTTCAATATACCGTGGTCCTTGAAGAGGATCAAGTGGTGCAATGACCCTAATCTGGTCATCCTCAAAGGTCAGCTGTCTTTTCTTCAAATTAATGACAGCCAGATTATCAAATGCCCAGTCTATGCCTAAAAGTGCTGGGTAAGGTCTACTGTCATCTAGAATTTTGATTACTTCAAAGTCTGCAGAACTTCTTACTCCCTCAATATCAATGGGTACATTGGGTAATCTACCCAATGGAGAAACTCGTTGTTGATTTGCTAATCTTGGATGGATAGGAGATCTGATAAGCTGAGGGCTGCCCATCTGTTCCCATGTCCGCATGGTGAGAACATTAACTTCTGAGCCTAAATCCAAAATGACTTCGTCCATTTCAAATGCTCCAATCTGCGCTGTGAGTCTCATCTCTCTTCCAGTTCTAGCATGACTCCTGATCTGATGAACAGCACGCTGCAGTGTGTTCATCGAAGCAGATTGTTGACACTGATCCAACAAGTTTTGGAGTTCCATAGTTGCTTTTTCATTGCGCAACAACTTTAAGCAGCTTCTTAGGAAAGCATGAACACTGCCTAGTGTGTCCTCCTCATCAGGCCTTCCAGATGTACTGGCCTGCTCTCGTACCAGGTTCTCTTGTCGTGGCACATGCGGTCTGATATCATTGGGCGATAATGTGATAGAACTTGAAGCTCGCAGATCTGAGAAATACTCTTGAGCTTGCTTGAAGGCTTCTTTTTTCTTCTGTAGGTCAAGCAAGGATGGTTTAATATTAGCGTGGTGCACCCATTGTGCTGCTGGCTTTCCAGTTCCCGACTCTGGCGCACCAGTGGTTGCACCACTGCGCATCACTATATTAACTATGGGATCTGGTTCTCTTTTTTCTGATGCAATCAACTGAATATTCTGGTTAACCTGTGGCTTCTTTTCTTGCATCTTTGCCATCAACTGAGGGCATTCTTCAATGACATGATCATAAGATTTACAGTATCTGCAAGTAGTTGTAGGGTTTTGGAAATCCCTTGCATAATGGCCTTGAGATACGCAGTTATAGCAAGTGATTTGTCCTCTTCCACGACCAAAACCTGCTGCGCATCCTCGGCCCCTATAATTTCCTCCCCAGCCTTCGCGAGCTGGGTCATACTGCGGACCTGCTGTGGGTCCCTGTGGTTCTGACTGTACTCTGTAAACATCGTGTTTTCTTTCTATCATAAGATCATATGCTCTGCAATTGTTCTCATCATGGCCTACTGATTTACAGAAATTGCAATATAGATTCTTTGGAGTTTGTACATATTTATGTAACAAGTGACACTCTTGTGGTCTGTGGCCTCTAGTTCTATAGATTTCACACCAAGGCCCCTGAGCCTGTGGTAAAGGGTTAGGTGCTCCAGTTGCAATATAATCTATGAAAACAGGACAATGGTCCTTTGAATCTCCTTGTGCTCTACACTTTGTGCACCAAATTTCTTCTTTAACATCCTTTCCTTTCTTAATATCATGCACTTGCAAGGTTAGGTTTTGCTATTTGGTTCTGCAACTGCACAACATCGTTGCTTGTTCCAGCAATTGGTGAAGCTTCTAGTTTCATAGCCATCTCTAGATCTTGTTCTTGAGTAGTGAGATTCTGTTGCATAAGAGGAAGTCTAATATGAGGAAGCAGCGCAGCAATGAACCATTCCTTATGCTGCTACAGTGCAAACTCAAAGCTTACTTGATCTATCAAGGCTTTGAAATTCTTGTCAAAGTCCCATACTGATTCTGTAGGTAACTGTTTTATGTCTTTGAGTTCTGTTATGCACTGTGATTCTGATTTAGGTTTCTTGAATTCCTTAATCATAGCACTTCTTACATCAGCAAGCGTCCTATTCTGTGCTGCTGAGTATTTCATAAACCAGGTTAAGGCTCTCTCTCTTAGTGTGGTTGCTAATTGAACCAGCTTAACATCATCATCATTAATTTGTTTAATCGTCCAAATGGATTCACATAGAAACCAGTGCTTCTCAGGGTCTTCTAGCCCTGTTCCTCTAAAGGTTGGTAGCTTCATGTCATCACCCATTCTTCTTGCACTAGGTTGATGTGGAGGTGTTGTGGCACTGCCTTCGGGATGGTTAAACAAAGGTGGGGCTGAGGTACTAGAAGTACCATGCGGGTTACTAGAGGGTGTTGCTGCGGGGTTATGCTGAGCCCCGTTTGGCTTTTGCGGTGTAAAAGGGTGATAAGGGATATGAGCACTCCCTTGTATCTCTATATGGCTCGCTCTATGGGCTCGACTATCTTCTGGGCTAGACTCACAAGAATGCTGGTTGAGGCCTACTTTATATCGTTTTCCGCTATGAGTGCAACCAATAACTTCAATATCACTATCCAAATCTGCGGACATTACTTGTCTATGCTATTCATCAGAAGTTATGCATAGTTTTCCTTTTTCATATAAGAGCATTTTAATCCACAAGTTCAGAGAATTTAAGAACTTACCCCTGTATGCTTTGAAGAAGCTCCTTCCAGCCTCACTGAAGCTCTTTCGCATATCTACTGCAAACTCGGTGATGAAACCTTCCACCAGACTGTTCAACCAAAAGCCTACTGCGCGGGACATAGGATTATCTACCCGCTTCAGAGTGCTAACTAGCTCAGGCATCCAAATGATAGGTCGATCAACATGCACAGTGGGTCCAGTATGTGTTAGCTTGGATACCCACTCATGCAACTCAATTGCAAATGTTATAAAGAAGATTTCGTGAAGGTCAGTATAGATATGCTTCTGCAACCAGTCCTCTGTCTAAATCCTAGGGCTTCTATTTTAACGTTCAACAAACTCTCTAGCCTTTGAATTGAACCACTCTTGAATTTCTTTAGCTATAGGATTCCAGCACCACATTGCCTTTAAAATAATAGGGTTAAAGCCGGCAACGGAACCATTTGTTGGCTCCCTTTTTCTCTAGGTTTTGCATCAATCTCGCACATCGCTGGGATAACAAGTCTCAAGGCAACGAAACCATTTGTTGGTTGCTTTCTGGACAGACCCAGGTTTTCAGGATGCGCAGCAACAAACACCCCTTTGGTGCACTGGCCCTTTCGGCAACGAGCTACGTAGCAGCCCGAAGTCTCACCCAAAGTGGCTATGGGGGGCTAAGCAATCAGGTTTCCTTAACCTAGGTGGTGCGAAAACTATAGTCTCCTCCCTTCCCTTCCAGGAGGATACCCTGTAACAGAACGTCTTACTCTTTCACAGGCCTCACAGTTCCACAGTGCTGGGACTCACTCTTCTCCAGCGAGCTGCGCAGTAGCCCCGCACCAGCGCATGAGGAGTTTACCCACTTCATCTGATACACTATGTATTGCTTCTTCCCTCACGCCACAGCGCAGTAACACACTCCTTAAGTGCTACGGCGACAGTATTCTTACAGGATCCTTCGACAATGCACAAGTATGCTTCTAAGAGAGCTTCAAGGATTTACTCTACATACTCATTCATAAATATAGTGAAACATTCATGGAAACATAGACAATAAGCAAAGAAATGCAATTACGTAAAGCATCACCACAACAACGAGAATTATGTAGTTCACCTCTAGGAGGGAAGGCACGTCCACAGGACTCTTTTATATTATCTTTAAAAGGGGATAATACAGTTCCGCTGCGCACACAGCTGCAGCCATAGATCTTTCTGGGAAACTCCACGCACACAGCTAGGAGCCCTTCTCTTAGATCTATTCTCTTCTTCTCTAGGTATTACAATAACAAAGACATACAATTACATTCCCCTCAGCCCTCTTGCGACTGATCGATACATACAATGGCCTTTACGCCAAGCGGTCTCCTGCGAGATCGCGGCCTTCTTACATGCACAAGACAATCATTAACAGCTTTACAAGTCACAGCAATACCAGTGGCTCAGTGACTATCAACTACCTAGCCAACCCTTTTCCCTTTTACAATTACACATATATATAGGTGGCCCTGAGGGTTACACCTTTACAAAACTGTGGGCCTTTCCCAACAGTGATCCCCCAAAACCCTAACCACTGACACAGCTAGGTGTACTATAGGTGCCTCTTGTAGTCCCGTTGCAGCTTCCTGCAGACTCCGCGATTTCCGACGCAGATCACAGGTATGGGCGCCGCTTCATCGTTCTTTGCTCCTTGTCCTTCTCCTTCAATGCTTCGGCCCGTTGCTCTTCCTTGGTCTGAGCAACCATAACTCCTGTACTTTTCCTTAATGAGGGTAGCTGAGCCCTCTTCCGTCGCTTCATTTATTGTGGTGGTTGAGCTTTCTACTCGGCCACCTTATTTACTCTTTCCTTTGACGTGCATGCGAGCTCCGCGATTTCTGGCCCGCAATCTGCGGTGAGCTCGTCCATCTGGCGTCGTACCGTGCACTGTTCATTTCTGCCCAAAAATGGTGCTTTTCCTCAAGACTAGCACTTTTCCTTCAAAACTTAGTGCTTTTTCCCCAAAATTTGGCAACTTTTCCATAGCTGGGGCCTATGCTCCAACAGTACACATATGTGATGGTGGTGGGAGGGATTGTCTACACTGTGACTAATGTTGACGAGCTTGGTGATTGGATTAAATATTTCTTGGATCAAACCTTGGTGTAGAGCACGTCCAGAAAGTTCTACGGAAACCCAATTAGGTCCCAAAGTTCAAACTATCCACATATCTTAGTAATGCGATTTCCATGAAAAATATTCTAGGCAGGTAGAGGATTCAAAGGAACAACCTCTTCAAGCTATCTTGCAACCCATTTGTTTCCAATATTTTTGCATGCATAGAAATATCCAAGAAACCAAGCCCACCATCGTGCTTGGGCATATAACAAAATTTCCATGGGATCAAAGGAAGCCCCTGGATCCCCAAAACTTAGCCCAGAGAAAGGATCTTAATATTTTCTCAAGTTTCATATGATACATGATTGGAGGAAACTAGAATTATACACATTATCAACTTGTAATTTAATTTTCAACATTAAGGTAAGCATACCAACAAAGGGAAAATCCTAGTAACACGAAGGTTGTAGCTTTGACTAAACATTTTTTCAATGCACTAGCCCCATATTGTAGAAGGTGAAGGCCATCCCCAAAGGAATGATTGCATACCTCATTATTACCCTATTCTCACCCTCCTATAAGGCTAGTCCAACCAAGCAAGGATCTCATCAAGTCCAACCAATCATAACTCATATTTACGCTCATTGACAACACCCAAGGCCATGCAAATGTATTGTTAGAATATCAAGATTTGTAGGCTCTTATTTCATCACATGACCTATCCAATGTTAATGGTGTTATACAAAAATACCCATTTGGAGAGATAATCAGTGATCCCATGACAATTATATTTTTGAGTTCAATAATGGAAAGTTCTACTAGATTATGTACGAGTGTACATCTTTGGAACTTCCTTTGAACATACAATGGTAGCTTGGACAATAAGTTTATGTGGATCACTATGTTCAGAAGTGTTTGATCTGACAAGGTTTCTTATCAGTTGAATACAATTGTATGGCTGATGACTTATCAAGGATTGCTCACCAAGTTCAAATTTAACCTATAAAATTTAGCCCATGGGTGAAAATTTACCCCTAAAGTTTTCCTTGAATTCGATCTGAAGTTGACTTTCTCAACAAGATGACAAAAGAAAACATAGAGGCCACTAATGAGAAATTATCATTGACAGGACATGTTTGTGGGTGCATGCATGGCATAATAAATGACAATAAGCAATTGAATGTGTCATGTTTGGTGTCTTGAAATATTTTCTACAAATTTATAATCCCCTCTTCTTATGTGCTATCCCACATTAGTTATAAGGTGTAGTCTATGATTGTACAAATTCCCAACATATCATGACTCATACTCAAATGGGGCATCCACAAAGGTAGTAGTGCTCCTAGTAACATATTGAATGTTGACTAGCTATGGAATGAGTATGCATATAAACATCGAGTATAATAAATTGCTATAGATTAAACCACACATCTAACTAAGAATATCTAGATAGAAAACAAGCCTAAATAACATAGCATGATTATAATGGAAAAAAAATCCCCAAAAAAATGATATTATAATGGAGAAAAAAGCCTTAATGAAAATAAGGCTTGACTCTCAACAGTACATTGTATGTTCATATAGCCCATAATAATAAAAGAGCTCTACTATAGAATAATACACAAAGCTCTATATACAACATGAAAGTATAACAATAATTTCCCCACATAATAAAAAACCTTAATTTGACTGTCAACATTCCATTGTATCCATACTAATAAAGGAGCTCTACTCTAAAATAATACAAGAAACTCTATATATATAGCATGAAAGTATAACAATAATTTTTCCACATAACCATAAATTTTATCACATAAAAATCATTTACTTATTCTTATACATATATCTCCTTACTCTTATGCATATATCTCCTTACGCTAAATCTAGTTTTACACAATTACGTGTCATTGTTAAAAATCACACCCAATCATTTATTAATATGTTCATTTTTTCATGCCACATGAGTGTCACACAAGAGTGGGAGTTACATTCAAAATAATTAACTTGTGCACATCTAACATGCATAGGCTAAAAGGGTAGCTCAAAATCCCTTTTTAAGGTAGGTTTTTGTATTTTTTTTCTATTAGCCTTCGATTGTTTTAGTTGGAATTTAGAATTACAATTTAATGTAAAAAGTGTAATTTCACATATGTTTTTGATATTTTTTTTGTTTCTATATCAGCACAAAATATCAAAACACAATATTCAAAATACATTTTTTTATTTACAAAAATTTCAATAAAAATAAAATGTGTTAATTATTCAATCAACTACGTTCGAATACTATCCACCATGTAGAATATCTACCTATATGATAGAAAACCATATAAAATACCAAGTAATATCTTCATATAAAACCAAAAATCAATTTAAAAGGTAATTTTCCATCTATATACCAACGTGAATGGATTCACCTTTTCTAATTAAATAAAATTGTTGTTAAATGCTCGAAAATTCGTACTTATGTAGAACTTTCAACTTTCAATCCAGTGTAGAAGAAACATAGATCTCTGTTGACTTAAAAATATAAAATAAAACTAGAGGCATAACCACAAAAATAAGAGTCGTCCTACTTTCAAGTTTCAATTCAGTAGGAAACATTCATGCCATTGTTCATTGTTCTTTATGTCTGGATGTCTCAAATTCAGAGTTTATTGTTAAAATTGCATGGGATTTGTTTCCACCATATTTTTAAGGCCGACAATTTAGAAGCGGATCGGATGTCCAAGCATGGCCAGGCCTCTATTATCTTTGAATTTCATGAAGATCTTTTATTATGGGATTCTGGTTCACTTCTTTTTTTCCATTTTTGTATTTCCACTTTATTGGAGGTATTCGACTTTAGTTTTTCCAGCTTTTTTGTTTTGTACATCATCTTTGGTATCTGTTATGCATGGGATTTGGGAGTAGGTCTTAGAAATTTATAGATCAACAGTGTGGATTTGGTTATGGTTGCCACCCTCTCTCATGTATTTGGATGGCTAACTTTTAAGAATTCCTGATAATTTTATATACTATAATAGTATAAAGCTTTATAGAGCTTTTCTGTGTGAAAAAAAGAGTTGTCCTACTTTCCCCTCTATCTCAGCCCGTACGAAAAAAACACTTCCTTTGTTGTGAGCTGTATAAACTTTGTGAACTGTAAACTCAGGTAAAAAACTAAATTCCAAGATCTTAGTGCTAAATTTTAAAAATAAGTTCCTCTTTATGTAAATTGACACGTGGTGCTTTGTTTCAATGGTCCTCACCTATTTATGTTGCGATGTATGTAGGTGTGATCGCATGCATATCCATTAATTATCTTTAGATGACATGTCTACTATTAGCTTTGTTGATAACTTTCGCGTGTCATTATCTTCAGATGACGTGTCTATTATGAGTTTTGTCGATAACTTTCGCGACTTACACGCAGATTATGTAGAGCACCAAGAACAGACAAAATTAGGCACATGCTGTGGGTGACGTGGAAAGGGTTAAACGTCTATTTTTGGAGTACGCTTTGGCTAAGTCAGGTTGGAATTTGTCTCTATTACAAATTCAGTTTACTCCTATAGGATTCATCCATTGGAGAGTTGCTCTTCTTGAAAATTGCAGGACATCAGTTTTGAGCCATTACATTGCTTCCAGCCCCACCTTATAATGACTTGCAAAAGTTTCTCATATCCTCCAAGGAGCTTTACATTGCATGATCTCTCCTTTATCTTTGTATTTTGTAATTCACACCTTATAACTTAAACTTATTTGTTATGAAATTTAAAATAAATCTTATTCGTAAACAATATTAAAAATTAACAAATTTGTATATAATTAATATTAATTATGTTTTGAATGCAACATATAGTGATTGATGAATTTGAGTTTTGTGATCCAAATGGAATCCTATATAGATATTATTGAAAGCTTTTGGTCTAATTTTCTTTATATATATATATATATATATTAAAATGGTAGTTCATCGAAGGGCTACATTCATCGAGAAATATGTCAACACTTACTATTATGGAGAATCAAGATATGGCCAAAATTACATAATCCATTCATTCATTACATAAGGGCTCAACAAGAACATCATGTCACTTACAAAAAATGAATCTGAGTGGAGAAGATAACAAACTACATCACACACACACACACACACACACACACACACACATATAATTAAAGAATTTTGGTGAATTAAAAATAAAATGATTTTTAAAGGAAAATACTTTTGTATTAGGTAGATTTCTCATAGCATTAGATTCTCTTATAAATAAAGTTATAAGGAACTGAAGAAAAAGATCACAAGGGTTTTAAAGGAACATGAAATACATTATAATTATCCTTGGGGTTTTATGATAGAGCTAGTCAAGGTAGTTTAGTAAAGTGTGGTATTGGGGCCCTCCTTCATATATGCAATCCTCGTCACTTTTTTCTAAGATATAATTTTCACCTTGGCTCGAAAAATATCATTGAGTCCTTTGCTTTCTGGATATTGTTGAAATCAACAGAAAACAATAGTGTCAAAAAATTGTAGATTCTAGGAGATTCCAAATTGATTATGGATTGAGCTTGAATGACATGTGTCATGTCACTTACTTAGCTCTGGGACCTATCATTTCATCCTTTACCAAATAGTTATTATGTTATCTAAAGTATGTCTTCCTTGAATGAAACCAAATTGACACTTGTTCAATTATTGGAGGAGAAGATACTTATAACATTAAATCCTTGGTGAGAAATTTATATGAAACATTAAGCAATGTTATTATCCATTGATTGGTTATGCACCCACGATCACTTTCCTTCAAGTAAACTTGATATTCCCTTTGTTTATAATCTCACCTAGAGATTGTTGTCGAATGGATTCCTTATGCACCCACAATGAGGCTTAGACCAAGAAATCCCAAGGGGGCTTGTACAATTCACATGAAAGTCACCAAGGCCCACAAATTTCTTATTTTCCATTTCATATAGAGATGCATAGAGCTCCTCCACATTCCAAGGATAATCACATGTGATTTTTTCCTTTGATATCATTTGAGGCACTATGTCCATGCATGTTCTCATTGCATCTTATGATCCTAAAGTATTCCTTGTAAATGGAAAGAAATCTAAACTAATAAAAAAATGCCTTTTTTTATGTTTGTTTATTGTGAGATTGTAACAACTTCTACCCTTGAGGAAAATATTATTTCAAAAATTTCTTTAGTGTCGAATGCCTCGAAAAATATCCCTTGGTAATTTTTCCACCAGTGCTAATCTAGACCAAGTGCCCCTAAAGCAAAGTGCCTTTACCTTCCTTACCATAGTGGTTTTAAAAAGAAGTCAAAGGTGTATATGGTTGGACATTGCAACACTTCATCATCAGGTTTATATTTTAGTGGTTTACTCTTCTTTTCAAACTCTCAAGTTGTAATTGATTCCCTTAATTTTTTAGTTGTGATTTATCTTCCAAAATTGTGCAGGAAAGAAGCCATTCAAGCAACACCATTATCCCATTATTGAATCTAACACATGTTCCCTCTCAGTCTAGGAATCAAATTTTGGACTCTATTAATGTTGTAGAGGAAAATAGGTTTCTACAAATGTGATACCTTCAACAACTAGTGGGGTCTTTGCAAGCAAAAACTATTCCCTCACTCGAATTTGGAGTGATTTTCCTTCCATTAAGACCTATATTTCGTTGGCTCCTTCAATGGAAAGAAAAAACATTATGATTTGAAAGCATGGTTTTGTCATTCCTTTTTGGAAACATTTATTTACCTTTCTTAAATTTTAATTGATGAAGGAGCATCGAGACCTAAGCAAAGCAGTCGCAGATGATCGATAGAAGGCTGACCAGAGGGAGTGCTGACAACCACTGGTGTGGAAGTGAAGATTGGTTGTCGAAGTCAATGAGTCATGCAGAAGCTGTCGAGGTACGTTGACAGGAGGGGTAGGTCGAGAGTTGAGATGTTCAAGGTTGACAAACAATAGAGTTGTAGCAAAGAGGTCGAGTGTCGACAGGTTGTCGAACTGAGACACCGTTAGTTTTGAGGCAAAATGACAGTCGCACATGCAGAGTAAATCTGATGGGTATGTTGAAGGCTAACAAAAGACAGTATGGTCGACGCAGTGATAGGATCGACAACTGTTAAGGAGTCAAAAGGAAGCGCAGAAAGTCAAGCATAGTACTTGGTAGTCGTTCAGGGTTTCTAAGGAACTTATGAGCAGTTATGAAGGTGGTTGAAGACATGCCAGATGTTGCCACAAGTGGAGGTTGTGCAGCATCAGGGGAGATTGGTGGACAGAGGAAGAATGTCTAGGGAAGAGCAGCAACGGTTTGAAGATCTGTGAGATACATAGAAGAGGGATTAAAATTCTGCATTAATTGGATCTATTGGATCAATCACTCGGGAGTGGATTTGTAGTTTGGAGGGAACAATCACACATCTACTGAGCGCAGAGAGATCAAAACCATAGCTCAGAGTTCCGCAGCAAACAAGGAAAGGGTGAAGATCGACATACTCAGAGAGCACACATTTACTTTTATATTGTAACGGTTGAGGATGACATAATTAGTTGTTTCATTTCCTTGCATTTATCATTGCAACCTTTGATTTGATTGAAGTAATAGAAGCCAGCTTCTAGAATCCTGTTTACATCCAGTTAATTTGAACATTGTGTGTTGTGTGTAATTGTTAAGCAAGAACCCTTGTTGGGTGACCTTGCGTCAAGTTGTATCAGAGCGGCAGTATCATGCAGATAGGAAAGACTGCGACTGTTAACAACTCCAGCTGCGGTTGGGTAGAGTTGTGCAGGCCTATGAAAGTCCAGTTGCGATTGGACGAGTGGGTGTTTCAGCTGAGGTTCAGATGTCTCACATAGGCGTTAATGTGTGAGGATTTGGATGAAGAGCGCGTGGCACAGCAGTCACATTTGATCGTGAAACGTTCGATGAATGCGTGCGGACAATGCAAAGCTTGAATAATGAAGTCACAATGATCAAAGAAATCCAAAGGCGTGGTTGTGTTCCTGATGTGTTAGACCACAGCAACGAGGAGGTCGAATAGGTGGAAGCACGAGAAGCAGTAGGAGAAGAACTAGAAGAAAAACTGATCAAGCTACTATTAGAGATGAGAGGCCAAACAAAGCTAGATGTGTGTACCTACACAGGAAGTCTGGACCGGGAAGACTTGATAGATGTGTGTACCTACTCAGAGAAGAGTTCTACAGATTGTCGATAAGGTCAGGGAAGACTGACGAAGGCGAAGAAGCTGTCGCAAGATACGTAAATGGCTTGAAGTATGCCATACAAGACGAGTTGAGCCTGTCAAGATTCAGAGCAGTCGGTGAATCCTACCAGTTAGCTCTGAAGGCAGAAGAGAAACTGTCGAGGAAATCCGCATCAAACAGAGGAAGGATGACTAGTCGAGGTGCGAAGATTATTTCCGCGAAAGGCTAAAGTAGCGGATATAGGAGAGAAGTCGTCGAAGAAAATCGACATGCAGAAGGGACATCCACTAGGGAGAAAGCGTAAGAAAACTGATGCGATGGTCGAGAGACATGCGGTCGAGGTGCGTATGGTCGAAGTGGTCCATCAGACAAAAAAGGAGCTGACAGACCAGCTATGGTTTGTTACAAGTATCGAGGGGTCAGACACAAGACACATGAATGCACGAAGAACCTACATGTTGTAGAGGAGTCGAAACCCAAACGTCGAAGGGATGAGCAAGTCAACGAGAGGGCAGAGTCAACATCTGACAGCAGTGTGGATGGGAAGAAGAAAAGTCGAAGCATGATGCTTAGAAGAACATTGGTTCAGGATGACCGACGGGATGAGAAAGAGCTGACACAATGAAAATATATCTTTTGAACCAAAGTGCAGATCAACGAGTGGCATTGCAAGACCATAGTTGATGGCGGCAATACATAGAATATTTTGTCTACAGAGGTCATCGAAAAAGCGGGATTGAAGTGTCGAGAACACTCGCACCCCTACAAGATCTCGTGGTCACAGAAAGGACACCATGTGAAGGTGACCAAACAGTTCCTGATTAACTTCAAGGTCGGGAAGCCTGAGGACAGTCAACTATGCGATGTAATCCCAATGGACGCATGTCATCTGTTGTGAGGAAGACCATGACAATATGATCAGAAGATGATCTATGATGGTCGAGCCAACACAATCATAGTGAGGAAAAATGGCGTGCAGAGGAATATGAAGCCAAAGCATGAGGATCGAGCCGACTGTAAGCAGGGCGAGAGCAACTTTCGAGAGAAGTGAGTGCTGATGTGTTCAACCAAGGAATTCTTCACGGAAGAGGAAAAGCAGTTGGTATTTTTCTCCATCATTCTAAAAGGACCATGTGTCGAAAGGTCAACAATTGAGAGAATTCTGTTCGAAGTCAAAAGGAGGCTCGACGAGTTTCAGAGCACAGTAGTCGACAGAACACCGACATGATTGCCACCGACGAGAAGCATATCCCATCAGATCGACTTGATTCCAGGGTCGAGTCTGCCAAACAAGGAAGCGCATTGAATGAGTCCGACAGAGGGTCAAAAACTCAATCGACAGGTCTAGGAGTTGTTGGAAAAGGGATTGATCATAGAAATTCTGAGTTCGTGCGTGGTACCAATGGTATTAGTGCCAAAGAAGGGTGGATAATGGAGGATGTGTATAGACTCCAGAGCCATCAACAAGATCACGATCAAGTACTGGCTTCCATTGCCGAGGATGGAAGACTTGATGGATTGCTTGAGTGGAGCGAAGTACTTCATGAAGATCGACCTGAAGAGAGGTTATCACTAGATTCGGGTTAGAGAAGGAGACGAATGGAAAACAACATTCAAGACAAAGGAAGGGCTATATGAGTGGTTAGTCATGCCATTCGGATTTACTAATGCACCCAGTACATTCTTGTGGTTGATGAATGAGGTACTTAATCCATTCTTGGGTAAGTTCATCGTAGTGTACCTAGATGACATCCTGATATTTAGTTGAACCAAGACAGAGCACTTAGGGCACATTCGACAAGTATTGAAGAAGTTGTAGGAAGAGAA
Organism: Larix kaempferi; assembly: GCA_027924585.1. Classification (NCBI taxonomy): domain Eukaryota; kingdom Viridiplantae; phylum Streptophyta; class Pinopsida; order Pinales; family Pinaceae; genus Larix; species Larix kaempferi. Next base: position 30,152,385 of record BSBM01000096.1, read on the forward strand.
GTTGATGGTGAACCTGGAAAAGTGTTTCTTCATGAAGGATGAACTGGTGTACTTGGGAGTTGTAATATCAGGTAAAGGGTTAGTGATCGACCCAGAGAAGGTGAATGCAATATTGGATTGTCCAGAACGGACAAGTGCGACTGGAGTAAGAAGTTTCCATGGACTTTCTAGTTTTTACAGGATGTTCATCGGGGGATTCAGTCGGATTTGTGCACCTTTGATAGAGTGCTTGAGAAAAGGGGAGTTCAAGTGGTTAGAATTTTCCCAGTGAGCTTTCAACAAGTTGAAGGAAAAGGTCACTGAGAGCCCAGTGTTAGCACTCCCAGATTTCGACAAATTTTTCCAAGTCGATTGCGACGCGAGTGGAATGGAATCTGGAGAAGTATTGAGCCAGGAGGGATGACCAATTGCATTCTTCAGTGATAAGTTGGATGATGTGAAGCAGAAATATATGGTCTATGACTAGGAATTATATGCTATTGTCCAAGAATTGAAGAAGTGGAGGCATTATTTGTTGCCCAAGGAATTTGTGCTATACACAGATCACCAAGCGCTGAGGTATTTGAATACTCAGTCAAAGTTAAACGAGTGGCACAGGAAATGGGTCGAGTTCCTACAGGGATATACCTTCATGTTGCGACATAAGTCGGGCAATTTGAACAAGGTTTTCGACACGCTGAGTCGAAGAGTTTCATTATCGAACACGACGACAGTTCAGGAAATAGGAATAGAGTTAGTGAAGGCAGAATATGTGTCTAACAAGGATTTTGTGAAAGCATGGGAGGCTTGTCGTGAACCATGGAGCGTCGACAGAACTCCATACTTGGCTTATTTCATCCAAGAGGGATACCTACTCAAGAGACACCAGTTGTGTATTTCTAGAGGATCCATGAGAGAGAACTTGATCCGAGAGATGCACAGCAGTGGATTAGCAGGTCATTTTCGCATCGACAAGACCAAGGGATTAGTCGAGGAAAAGTATTATTGGCCAGGAATGACGACAAATGTCGGTAAGTGGATACTACAATGTCGAGCTTCCCAGTTGGAATAAGGAAGAAGTCAGAACACAAGGTTGTATATGCCATTACCAGTACCGAATACCCCATGGGAGCACCTGAGCATGGATTTTGTGCTAGGATTGTCGAAGACACAGCAGGGAATTGGTTCAATATTTGTTGTAGTCGACAGATTTTTTAATATGGTATACTTTATTTCCTATCAGAAGACAAGTGACGCCACAGGAATTACTGTATTATTCTTCAAGGGGGTAGTTAGATTACATGGGTTGCCAAAGAGTATAACGTCGGGAAGAGATACCAAGTTTATGGGACATTTCTGGAGAACCCTATGGAAGAAACTGGGCATGAGGTTTCATTTTAGCTCAGCATATCATCCGCAGACAGACAGACAGACTGAGGTGGTGAACAGAAGTTTGGGAAACCTTCTGAGGTGTTTGATGGCCAACAGACCCAAACAGTGGGAGAATGTGTTGGTGCAAGCAGATTTTATATACAACAATTATGTGAATCGATCGACAGGTTTGAGCCTATTCCAGATTGTTCAGGGAAGAAGCCCACACGGAGTGGTAGATTTGGTCGAATTACCAACATAAATCAGGAAAAGAGTGAATGCATAATCATTTGTAGAGCACATGAAATAAGTACATGAAGATGTGCGAAGGAGCATAGAAAAGACCAACATGGCATATAATTTGAGAGCTGGCAGGAAGAAGAGGCTACAATCATTCAGCGAGGGAGACTTAGTCTATGCACATTTTCTAAAGGAGAGATTTCTGACAGGAACCTATAACAAGCTAAATCTTAAGAAGATTGGACCATGTAAGACCTTGACGAAGATTTCGGAGAACGCATATGTGTTGGAGCTACCGAAAGACTTGAGAATTTCACCAACGTTCAATGTCTCAGAGCTGTAAAAATTTGAAGAAGGTTCAAGCAGCGGAAGCGTGGAAGTCTCAAACATCGACTGGACATCGTAGATTCTAGATCGACACAAAGAGGAAATCGTAGAAGTAATAGAGGAATGCGAAGTCGTGCGTACATGCAATTCACGAAGGAAATAATACTTAGTGTGATGGAAAGATGATGAGTTTCATGAGGAGACATGGATTTCCGAAGAAGAGTTAAGGAGACTGACGGAGCAGTTGATTTCTTTTTCACCTGGGGAGTCTGATGCAGGAGCATCAAGACTTAGGCATAGCAGTTGAAGATGATCGACAGAAGGCCAACCAAAGGGAGTGTCGATGACCACTCGTGCAGAAGTGTAGATTGGTTGTCGAAGTAAATGAGTTGTGCAGAAGCTATCGAGGTAAATCGACAAGAGTGGTAGGTCAAGAGTCGACATGTTCAAGGTCGACAAACGATAGAGTTGTAGCGAAGAGGTGGAGTGTCAACAGGTTCTCGAACTACAACACCATTAGTTTTGAGGCGGATTGATAGTCGCACATGGAAAGTAAAGATGACAGGTATGTCGAAGGGTGATGCAAGACAATATGGTCTAGGTAGTGATAGGATTGACAACTGTCAGGGAGTCAGAAGGATGTGCATAAAGTCAAGCAGAGTACTTGGTAGCCGTTCAGGGTTGCTAAGGAAGTTATGACCAGTTATCAAGGTGGTTGAAGACACACCAAATGTTGCCACATGTGGAGGTTGTGCAGCACGGCAGCGCCGCTGAAAACTGCAGGTCTACAGGATCAAGGGAGATCAGTGGACATAGGAAGCATGTCTCGAGAAGAGCAGTAGCGGTTTGAAGACTTGTGTAATGCATAGAAGAGGGATCAAAATTCTGCATCAATTGGATGAGTTGGATTAGTCAGTTGGGAGTGGACTTGTGGATTGAAGGGAACAGTCATACATCTACCAAGCGCAGAGAGTTTCGCAGTGAACTAAGAGAGGGTGAAGATAAACACACTGAGAGAGCACACATTTACTTCTATATTGTATAGGTTGAGGCCGACATAATTAGTTGTCTCATTTCCTTGCATTCAACATTGTAACCTTTGATTCGATTGAAGTAATCGAAGGCAGATTCTGGCATCTTGTTTACATCTAGTTCATGTGAACTTTGCATGTTGTGTGTAATTTTTAAGCAAGAACCCTTGTCCGGTGACCTTGTGTCATTAATCAAGGAGCCAAAGGCCTCAAGCATTATTTTTCCTAGACTATATTTGAGTCATATATAACTATACTTGACCTAAGGATAAACTATGACTCATTTTACCTAATGTTCCATCTATAGGGGTAAGCATTCCTTGTATTTTAAGGACTCCATTGTATTAAAATATTTGTACACTAGCCAATTGGCCTCTACTAAATCATCAACTATCCAACACTAGAGAATGTCCCTCTATATAGTGTCATCATAAGCATAGATGTTGGAAACCCCTATGGTATGGTTATTTATGTTTAGTAATATATAGACCAATATTTGCAAGGGATGAAAACCCTAATCAAAATGTATGCAACAAAATAAAGGGATGGAGAGATGGTTGTGACATTTCTCTGCCTCATGTAATGTAACAAAGATTGTATTTATAGGAGAGATCATATTTACATTGATTTTTTAACATAAAACCTACCACTATGAGAAAAACCAATTTAATTCCAAATGAGAGATGAAAAATTTGAACTACTTTTTCTATATGGGTTTATGAGCCCTTAATATCCCATGATAGGAACTACAATGTACCTTTTGAGGAGAAGGTCCCTCCAATCAATGCACTCAACATCTTGTAAAGCTTCATAAACATTAGAGATTATAAGGAAAGTAACCTTTATGAAATAATTTAATGTCTTAGGATTCCTTTTTAGATTTATTTTCCCCTTCCTAAGAAAAGATTCCCCTTATGTGAGTTTATGAGATCCAACATCAACCTAACCTAGCCACTGTGGTTGTACTGGAGTTATTTTCCTCGAACATTAATGATAACATATTTTGGTGTTTCATGTCAAGGATATATGTTCCCTTAAGGCTCTATCATATTGGTTTTACACTAATCAAAAGTCATGTGTTGGTATTTAGATGAAATATTCATTGAAAATATTTTCCTCGTTACCATTATTTTGTGGAACCTTTATGATTTAGATGGGGGTGGGACATTCTGAATTATCAATGGGTAGTCCTCAATAAGATGATAATGGTCTTAGCATTGAAAGAAAGAGTTAGGGATATTAATAAACAGGACAAGTTTTCAAAAAGCCTTCTTGCTAACTTGTATATCAACAAATTCTTTTGGGCACTTGGATAGATTAACCTACATATAAATTCTACATTTTAGTCAATGATTTCTATACCTCTCAAGCTTGTGGAAGACACTTTTTTAAGGGTTGAACAAAGGGATCGAAAACAACCAAAACTGAATTAGAAGGCCAAGAAACTAAATCTAGATAGGGTAATGAAGCTCTATTGATTCTCAATGGAGAATCCGTTGAACCGAGGTGAAAAACAAGTGTGCTCCTAAAAAGATATAGTAAACATGAACATATTTACATGAGGTTATGGATGGCATTCATGTGTTGATCATAATGTTTCCATGAATCCCTCACCCAAGCCCTCATCACGTTCTTTGAGGGTCCTTTCGCCACAAATTAATTTAGGAAAGCATAGAGAGAGTTTGGAACAAAAAAAATCATAATTACCAACAACAATCACAAAAGGAGGTTAGATTCATGTTCATGCACCTTACCCCAAGATAAAATTTCTAAACAATTTTGCTTGTCTTCTTTAGGGGTGACAATCTCCTTAGGATAGATGCAACATACAAGTTGTTTTAAGTTTAGTCCATTTATGTTGCAATGCCTAACATGTTGCAAAGGCTTGGGAGATACGACAAACATTTAATGTTGGTAGAAACTAAAAAGGAAAAGAGGTAAGTGTAATCAACGTGAGATTTAAATTTCATTTGTTGCTACATCAAATATTATTGGACAAGATATTAGTGACCTTAAACCTCTCAGAGAAACCCAAGGGATACTTCCCCACATTCATGTATCGAATCCCTAATAAACCCATTAACATAGCTTGGTGCACTTAACCCAAGGGGATTCGATCTATGGACCTGCAGACACATAACTAGTGAAATGCTTGTCGACATTAATGACAATTAGTTGAGCTAACACCTTTGGATATAGTGACCTTATTGTTATGTTAATAGATGAAGTATAATTAGTTATATAGATTCCTACCTTTGAAATACAATCAAAGTTGGGAACAAGTTGAAACCCTTAGTGGGCTTAACGAGCTCATTTCTAAAGGACTCAACACATTGGGTGAATAAGATCAAGCATTGGCAGGCAGTAGATAATGATTTTCTAGTGAGTTTGTTAGAAAACGTAATTACCTCCCTCTTTTGTTAGTTGTATTATTAGAATTAAATCCAAGTTTAGTTAAATCCTACATAAAGCATAAATCTTAATGCATAAAGCATAAGGCATAAAACATGAGCTAGGTTAAGGTTTTAGTATGTAGAATTGTTTAAATAAAGCCATTCATGTCCATTTTAATCATGAAATTTTATGTGAATAGAAAAGCAACAACTTGTGCCATAAAATCCATCATGGTATCAGAGCTTGATTAAGTCTCTTGGAGAGCATATTGATCCAAGAGTAGATCCAAGCTTGTTGGATGCTTCCATAGTGAAGAAGGTAGAGATCGTTTGATCCAAGCAAGGATATTTCACCAGTCAAGTGAGAGAATTGATCCAAGAAATTGAAAAAAGATCCGGGTTCGAGTCTGAAGCACAAGATGAAAATCGACCAAAGAAAGCTTTTAGATCCGCAGATCTGAAGCAAATTCTTGAAGAAACTCCACCCTCTATTGGAGAGTGTGAAGGAAGCAACCAATCCACCGAAGTTATGTTTTGAAGGAGGAGTTGTCGATTTGTTCAAGAGTAGATCCACTTGCAAAATTTGAAGTAGTCACGACGGGTCTATAAAGAAAAAATTGATCTGCATGAAGAGATCCACATGTCACGTCCCCTCCCATCATTCCAAACCACAGAGGGAACATGAGTGTAACATGGGGTTTTCTGATTCTTCCCTAAATCCATAAGACTAAATTTTACCATTTAAAATAAAATGCAGAATTAAATTATACAACGAAATTAAAACATAATATCACACACACATACTGGAATTCATCAGCATATTTATCCGAAGCAGATGATGAACCAACATATAGAGAATCGATCACATTCTCATGCTATGCACAAGCTTCATATCAACCATATTAGGATAATCATTTGATTTCTTTAACATGAATAATTAACATTCGGAACATACCACATAATGATCACAATTTAAACCATAGAGAATACTTATCTTTAAGATGAAACTGTCCAACAACTGGCTATGTGAGAGTAATCTTCCACCCAACCATGGATCTCTGTCCATCCTATATTCTTTCATCTGGGAGATCACCGCCGAGCTTGGATGTGTATCCACTAAGGAGGAACTAAACAGGCTATTTCACTCAAAGAGTCATGCTAAGTCAACACACAGTTGGGTTTATCAAGCATGCAATAAGAAAAGGAGGAGAATGCTAATCAAGTGAGCTCAACCACAGAGCTACAGACATCTCAAGCTAAATTCAAGGAATCCAATCCTCTATTCAAACATTCACACTTGGATTTCTCACAATTCTGTCATCAAATAACTCAATTTCGTCACTGCATTTTTGGGATATAAAAACTTGGTTTTCTAATGGATTTCGAGGTATCTAATGCTCTCAATTTCGCCCCAAGGTTCATAAGTATGGATCCCCCATTGGATTTCACTGTCAATACCAATTTCTGGGCATTTATGGCACTTCCAAACGTGGACTCTTTCATAGTTGCGATTTTTTTGGTTTTCCTTAGTGCTTGGCATGTGTAATGGATGAAAACTGAAGCTTGGATCTTCAACAATGGAATGGGAATGAGGGAAAAGGAATTCCCATGAGGTAGAGTGACTTGTGGGTCAAGGAAACAGAGCCCATACCCTACCATACGAATTTCTAGGCTTCCCATGCTCCATTAAAGCCATGGACTGATCTCTTCAACAAATTTCTTACACTGAATTAAATGTTAGCAAGGAAAGTCAAATGGGTTCTCAAAATGATATTTGACAGCCTATGGTTCAATCCCACAACCCCCTTACCACTCCCTAGTGGATACACATGGCCCCTTCTCATTAATTGCTTCCATAGCTAGTTTTGGTATTTTATTGCATGATATTTATTTACATCATTTTTACAATGTTCCATGGCTAAATAGCACATGGGTAACATAATATCTAATACTTTCCTTTTTTAAATAAAATTTGAGCATCCACTAGCGGGGCCTTGGACTTGAGCTCCATGCTAGGAAATATACATCACATGTATACAATATTTACATTAAAATCTAATATATCCTAAAGGTCAAAATGGGGTATTACACCACATTTCAAAAAATATGTGGAGGATGAATGCCCAGTAGTGACGAGATTGTGGAGAAGATTTCCATCGGAGAGAAAACCGTCCACATGTAATTCTGCAAGAAGAGAAATGAATCAGCTGCAAAGTAAATTTTGATAACATGTGAAGGAGCCGCATGTTCTTTAAATTCACACAGAGGAATCCCTGAATCTGCATGAGAACCACCCCCTAGAGAAGTGTAGATTTCTAAAAAAAAAGGCTCAAAGCCTGGAGTAAGGGCCGAAACTGGAAGAGAGATTTGAATGGCTGAGGAAGTATGTATTGAAAAGGTTGACCGTGAAATCCAATGTAGAGCCATCCATCCAAGTGACTGCAAAGTTTTGAACAAGTAAGTTTAATGGGGAATGTCCAATGAAGGAAAGTTTTATAAAAGGTATGAAAAGTTTTGTTTCCTTATGTTAAGAGAGGTCGAAGGGTGAGATAAGTCATATGTTTTTTTATGGAAATGTTTTATGGTAATTTTTAAGAGAAAGTGAGATTTTAAATAATTTTTTAAATAAAAGTTTTTGTTTATATAAAAAGGTATCATGGTTTTATAAAAAAAAGGAAAGCCTCTTCTTAACCAAATGATAAGCTCCAATTAATAGAATTTTATGAATATTGAAGGAGTGTGAACTTTGGAACCCTTGCATGAAAGAAAGGTTGAAGCCTAAGTTGAAATTTCAAGATGAAAAGAATGACTGAGATCTTGCATTAAGGAAGCGTCAAGAAAACCTTATATTTTTTTAGGGGGCGATAAGGAAGAAAGTATGTGGACCCAAGAGAAGGAGTTTGTAGTCCTTAGTAAGCCTTAGCAGAAGGTTGAAGTGTGGAGCCCAATGAAGAAGAAAATAATTGAAAGCCTCAAGGTTTGGAGCAAAAAGTATGAGAAGAAGCTGCATCAACACATAGGAGCAAAGAAAGTCAAGATGAAGATGTTTTGTAATCCTGGCTGAGACATAGACCAATAGGCATTATTTTTTGATGAAATCCCTTGTAGGAAACATAATTTAGCAAGAATTAGATCATATGTTTAATGGTCGTAATTAAGGGGGAGTGTTAGAAAAAGTAATTACCTCCCTATTTTTCCAATTGTATTATTAGAAGTAAAGCTAAGTTTAGTTAAAGCTTGCATAAAGAATAAAGCTTAAGGCATAGATCATAAGGCATAAAGCATGAGCTAGGTTAAGGTTTTATTATGTAGAAGTGTTTAAATAGAGGCCTTTAAATCTATTGTAATCATGAAATTTTATGTAAATAGAAAAGCAACAGCTTATTCCATAAAATTCATCAAAGTTTTGATGTAGTATCAATGTATACGAAGATCCCTGTAGAAGATGCCATCAAAGCCATTGAAGAAATAACGGATAAGGAGACGCCATCACCAGTAAGAGTTTGTTTGTGATCCACTTTCTTTACTTTCCAAGGTAGCATTTATGAGCAAATAGAAGGTGTGGAAATGTGGTCACCACTGTCGTCCGTGGTCATAAACATATATATGAAACAATTTGAAGGGCGAGCGCTTGAAACTTTCCCTTTAAAACCCAAAGGTCAACTGTCAAAGAAGACACGTCCATGACACTAATTTGATTTGGCCGCATGGAAGGAATAGCTTGGATGAGTTCTTTGATCATTTAAACAATCAACATGTGAATATCAAGTTTAGAATGGAGATTGAAAAACATAATGCATTATGTTTTTGGATGTTTGTATCACCAATAAATGAAATGGTTCCATTGGTTCCTTTGTGCATGAGGTTTTCAGGAAACCTGCGCATACTGATAGATATTTGCATGTGGATTCACACTATTTTTATTCGCAAAAGCTCAGAGTGCTTATAACCTTATTGACTTGATCCTTACATATTTCTGAAGAAGAGCATGTTGAGCTTGAACTAAATCATTTAAAAACCATGTTTAAAAGGAATGGGTAGCTATAAAACCAAATTGATGAAGCTATGACAAAGGAAAGAGGATCTGATATGAGACAACAACATACACGTCAAGAGAAGAAGATGTTTTCCCTCCCTTACATCAAAGGTCTATCTAAGAAGCTAACTAGGACCCTATGGAAAGGTGATATTTATGTGTCTTTATCCCCTGTAGACACCATAAGATATATGCTAGACTCAACAAATTTATATTAGATCGATACAATTCTACATAAAGGATTGTATGCCATTCCTTGCTCCTACGACAAACTCTACATTGGAGAGATAGGCAGATCGATGAAAGTCATGATTTAATGAGCATGGTACTGACTTAAAGTTGAATAGAGTCCAACATTTATCCCTCGCATAACATTCTTGTACAACTATCCACCTTATATGTTAGGAGAATGCTAGAGTTGTTGCCAAAGTGGATAACTATGGGAAGAGTAAGGTAATGGAAGCTATAGAAATCGAGTTGAACCCTAATAATCTAAACATGGATGATGGCTAGAAGTTGAGCAGAAGTTGGAGACCATTTCTTGTTGACTTGAGACATAAATAATCATTGCTTAACTGTTGCACGGATTTGTGATAAAGAGAATTCCCAACTGACATCTCACCAAGCGGATTTCAAGGACTGACACCTATTTATATGATTTCTATTTGCTATTATTCGATGAGCCTCTCTTCAATATTGAGTTCTCCTGATGATGATCCCCGAGGGGATCCAAACACGTCGAGTTTTCTTCTTCTAACGCAGATTGACTTCCTTTTGTTAAAACTACTAACCATGTTGAAGTTTTATCCTTTTACCAAGGATTTAAAATGTTGGACTCCTGGAAAGTCAGGGCCTTAATTTTATTTGGGGAATCATCTATTTTCATCAAATATTTGTATAATCCCACAATTCCAATTGAAGGAAAATTAGAAAGATACATCCAATGAATCGAAAAGCAGTGTAGTCATTTTGAAAGTTTGGAATTTTTCCATGTCTTAAGGGCCCAAAACTTGCAAGTAGAATAACTAGCTAATGAGGCCTTCGTGCATGGTTTGGGAATCTTAAATAAAATGGGGGCTTCATCATTCCCCAACTCCATATTCATTTGTCAGAAGATTGAACCCATAGTTTGCACGGCTATCACAATTGCTGGAAACCAGAAGGATATATTCATTATGATAGGACATCAATCAATTTTCATAGCTCCCCAAGTACCTTTGCACACTCTAGTCTTAATGGAGGAGTGGCTTAATAAAAAAAACCCTCCTTTTCTTGAGCAAATGTGGGATAATGGCAATTGCATAAGGAAATTTGGCTTGCAGCAATGGGAATTTCAAGTTGAGTGAGATCCAACATATGATTAAACCAACATAGATACATCTTAAACTTGGATCTATCAAGCATGGAGAGGGATCTAATTTCTTGAGGTGTAATTATTTTTTAACTTAATTTTTTTACACATTCAAAAAAATTACACTTCCAAAAATTTGATCCCTCTTGGTGCTTGATAAATCCGAGTTTAACATGAATCTATGCTAGTTTTATTATTTATTTTATTTTATGAGCCGACCTGGATTTTTGTAATTACTTTTCTTTTGGTTTTATTTTTTTATTTTATGAGTCGTCATGAATTTTTTAATTAATTTTTTTTGTTCTAATATGAAACTACATTACATGACAACATCTCCCCCGTACTTAGTTGTAGAAAACCTCATTTCTCTTGGTGCAAAATCCCCTTTTCTTTCTTGCATAGAGGTGGCATAATGGCAATTGCGTATGGAAATTTGGCTTCCAACAATGGAAATTTCATGTTGAGTTAGATCCAACATATGATTAAAATAGGTTTGTTTCTTGATAATTCCACCTTTCCTCTGTTGTATGTTTGTGGTTGGCATTCTCATTTGAGTTCAAGGTGCTCAATTGTGGAATCAACTCAATTTAACAACAAGAAGAGGCTTTTTGCATTTCAACCTATTATAAAAGGGCTTGAATAGGAGGTGACCATGTTCATTGAAGGACAAACCAACAGTGCAAAGGAGGTATGGTATTTTCTTGGTTGTTTTGTAAATACTTATGCCCAATTGTTTAGACTTGTAGATTTTAGTGTTTATTGGAATATTGGGGAAATTTTAGAGGAACTAGTCCAAAGTTCAATTGTGGTCATACAATTTGTTGGGTTTCTATATCACTATCTAGGTTCCATGGATTGCTATAATAATATTGGGCGCTACCCATATCCTGAGATTATAGATATCCACAAATTTCTCCACATGGACAAGGGTTTAATATCAGACAATATAGCCTCTATCATTTTAGCCATAATCAAAATTCGCTGCTAGCAGGAAAATAACACAATATATGCAAATAGTTATAGAAACCTTGTTGCAACAAAAAGGAGAATTGAAATGCTAAAAGTAGAGTGCATAATGCTAGTCACGAGCATGTCCATTAAGGCTCAATCAACTTCAAAATAAATAATCTCTATGGGTTCAATGCTAATGGAGAATAAATAAGACTTTTTTTACTATGTTCCAAAGGATGTGGACATTGATGGAACCAACTAGGATTCTCAACCTTTTTTCCAAAAGAACAAGAGGAGGCAATCAATAAGCATTTTTTTAAATTTTATCCACTGACATGTATTTGAAAATATATTCTTAGGAGTATCTCATATGATTTTAACTAGAAAAAATTATGAGTCCTCTAAGAAAGATAGAAAAGCTCTTACTATAGTTATGCAAAATATTTTGGACAATCTTTGAAGTTAAATTGTAGGATTTTACCTCTTTTATTTGTATTATTATGATCACCAATGAAATTAGAACATTTTTTAATACAAATGTAAAACCATTTTTTCAATTTTTTTTTTTTATAAAACGCACTTAACTCATTTTAAAACATATTATGCTAAAACAAAAGCATAATTTCCTCATATATATGGAAGTGCCTATTTCCAAAATTATAAAAAATACATAATCTAGTAAATGGTGGAAAGCCACAATTTTCAACTAATCATGAAAACACAATTTAAACACTAGCTAAATAAAATATCTAAGAAGAATAACTAACATTTCAGTAGATTACAATTGTTGCATAATTTCCTATTGAAAATGGATGTGACTATTTCCAAAATTATAAAAATACAAAATCATCATGAAAACAAATTTCAAAGTATGGAAAGCCATATAATTCAACTAATCATAAAAACCCAATTTAAACACTAGCTAAACCAAATGTCTAAAAATAATATCTAAGCTTTAAATAGATTACAATTGTCATCTAACTAAAGTTACAAATCTTTGCTTATAGATATTGTTCTTGATTTATATATATGTATTTTATAATTTAAACTCATGTATCATGTTGACATATATTATCTTCGTATTTCAACATATATAGTATTTTTTAGAAAAAAAAATATTTCACCTAATCTCAAAAACAATTATTAGTGTTTGAAAATTGAATAATCCATATATTCAATGTAAATGCAAGAGTATCGGCAACCCATTTAATGGAAGTTCTAATATCCACATTCTACCAAAGAAAGTGAAGCACATTGGCTTAGTTACACTTTCCTTATTTATCTATTAATCACGATAAATATAAATATAGGAAAAAACACTTTTAAAATATAGAAATAAGAATTAACAATCAAATTTCCACTATTAATAATATTGTAATAACATTGGGATTATGCACAATACATATGGAATAAGGGTACACAATTTGTGCCCAAAAGTATAAGTTGAGAAGTTGTGTGTTTTACCATAGATTAAAAATTAGGAAATGCATTTAAATATTGTTAAAATTTATATGATGGGAGATATGATTTCCACAACTTTTAATACATTTAGTGAGTGGTTTAGAAAAATTCACTAAAGAGATAGATTTACACTGAATATATTTACACTCAAGAAGAACAATAATTTATTAAAAAGAATGTTTTAGAAAATTAAAGTGCATCACTAATGATAAAATATGAAACTGAAATTATTTTGTATTAATGTTCACTAAGGATTAAAATAAGTCCAAAATATCTAATAAAAGAAAAAAACAAAGAAGATCACTACAAAAAGCACCCCTAAAATGAAATGATACATGAAAAATGAGTAGTGGAATAGTATGAAATGAAAAACATACGTGTGAATCTCGAATAATATCCTCTGGACACTAAGATTGCATTGATAAACAATTGATTAATAATTATTCTACAAACACCCTCAATTAGAATAAGATTCCAAATGGTTGGATATGTATGAAATCTTATTGGGTACAAAGGAAAGCCTTGGTAGTGCATGTCAATGGGGCCTTGGATTATTGTTAGGTTTAGTGAAGTATGAAGCCATCTACTAGGTTTCATTTTCCTTGTGGTCTACACTACCTAAATGATACATTTAAAAACAATGTCAGCAAGTGCAATACCCAGGGAAAATTTGATGGAATAGATATATCAGACAGCATTAACACTTACACTAAAATAATTTTGTGTTAAAGGTGCAACCCCAAACCTTATGATATGTTTCTAAAAACAACTTCCCAAAAAACGTTTATGTTATCAAGTGCAAACCACAATACTCGAAGCGACTTAAAAGAAAAACTCTGTAATTTCATTGAAAGAAGCGGAAATATGTCAATGTAAGGAAACTTTGGAAACACATTCAAGTTTGAAGACTAGTGAACTTTATATTGTGGGAGACTCAGTTGGAAATTAGTTATAATTGATGGGATTGGTATTATGTTTTGAAAAATATTCGAAGGAAATTAAACAACAATGGAATCGTACATCACATATATACATAAAACAAAGACAAAAATGTAGAAACTAGATTATGTTAGAAAGTAGAGACAAAAAAATAGAAAAGTAGATTATACTAAGAGAAATTAAAGGGCATAGGATGGATTTCTCTCTTATTCTCTCACACAGATTGCTCGGATATTTATGCATAGATCAGTTACCAAAAATTTGTTATTACTTGTTACTAACATCGATTCAAGTGGCCAATTAGACATTGTATTCCACATACATGTCGACTCAGTGCACAAAGGGTTCTATTTATCGTCGAAGCATACATAGAATTTCAAGAGTATTATATTCAAAAGAATAAGTAAAATGAAGTTGAATTTTTTCTGCCAAAATTTTTGTTAGAAAAACATGATTGAACAATAATAACAATAAACAAGATGCAAATATAAATCACATAAACACAATACAAGAGAGACACCAATATAACACGGTTCAATCAATTTGGGCTACATCCATGAAGAAATTGCCAGTTCTTTTCTTATTATACCATCCAACAAATGAAGGGATACAACCTGCAGCACATCCACTACAACTTCCTCTTCAATCTCCCTCAGTCTCTCTTACACAATCGCAGAGATATTTACAATGCGACAATACATTACACATCTATATTACAATTTTTTCCTTTTAAATAGAATTACAATGGGATAATACTACGGGCTAGTCATTACCATGGGCCCGTAAATTGTTGGTCAACAAAACAACCCATAAAATTTCTTGTGAGGGCACTTCCCCCCCCCCCACCCCCCTACCGAGGTGAATGTACAATCCACCTGCATATCATATAAAATTTGGGTACAAACACAACTGAAACAACAACATGTCTGAATTAAGAAGATCACACTCCAAAACCAACAATCTCCCACTTGGAGACTGATCAAAACAATTCCACCAATGCTGCACTTGCTAGACTATACTCTAAACCTTGGATCTAACAAATTTCTCATATTCACCTTCATGCTAGAAGGCCAACTGAAACCAAGCATGAACTTATTTTCTCTCTAGTTACTACCTTTGTCAACATGTTCGTAGGATTCTGGATAGTGTGTATCTTTTCCAGCTTCAACAGTTCATCTTCTAGAACAAACCGTATGAAATGGTACTTCATATGTATATGCTTAGTCTTAGAATGGAAGGATGAGTTCTTTACAAGATGAATGACACTCTATATGTCACTATACAACCTGTTATCCTCCTTCTTCTTACCCAATTCATCAATGGACCTCTGTAACTGAATCATCTTTTTACTAGCCTCTGTAGTGGCAACATACTCTGCTTATGTTGTTGAAATCGCAGCAACCTTTTGTAGCTTCGAAATCAAACTTACTGTTGTTCCACCTATAGTAAACAAATACCCTGTGGTGCTCATCTTGCTATCTTTATCACATTCCATATTTGCATCAACATATCTCTATAGAACAATTTTTGGACCTCCAAAACATAATGCATGAGTGGTAGTACCTCTCAAATACCTGAGAATCCGCTGTGGTTCCTTACAATGTTATTTACCTGGATTTTTCATATACCTTCTCACAACTCCCACAACATGTGCAATATCTGGTCTTGTGCACACCATGGAATACATAAAGCTGCCAACTACTGATGAATAGCGAACCCTAGACATGTAATCTATCTCTTCCTATCTCTTGGGACACATATCCTTACTTAGTTTGAAATGGCTAGCCAAATGTGTACTAACTGGTTTTTCATTTTGCATTCTGCATTCTAAACCTCTCCAACACCATTTTTATGTACTCACCTTGAGACAATGTCAATTTGCTATTTTTTTTGTCTCTTGTTATTCTCATACCAAGGATTTGCTTTCCTGCACCCAAATCCTTCATCGCAAAGGAATTAGCGAACTTCCTCTTAAGCACATTTATATCATGGATGTTAGACCCTGCAACATGCATGTCATCAACATACAATAACAAGATGATATATATTCCGTTATCTAGCCTCTTGAAATAAACAGAGTGATCAAAATGACATCTACTATAACCTTGTTCTGTCATAAACCTGTCAAATTTCAAATACCACTTCCTTGGAGCTTGCTTCAAGCTATACAAGCTCTTCCTCAATCTGCATACTAAATTATATTTTTCTTTGAACTCATACCCTTGTGGTTACTGCATATAAATCTCTTCCTCCAAATCCCCATGGAGAAAGGTTGTTTTTACATCTAACTGTTCAAGATGCAAATCTTCTACCGCCACTAGACTTAAAATAGTCCTAATTGAAGTCATTTTAACAACAGGAGGAAATATTTCATCACAATATATACATTTCTTTTGTGCAAACCCATTTACAACAAGTTTGGCATTGTACCACTTATTGCCTTCATCTTCTTCCTTCGGCC
This sequence comes from Larix kaempferi, assembly GCA_027924585.1. Classification (NCBI taxonomy): domain Eukaryota; kingdom Viridiplantae; phylum Streptophyta; class Pinopsida; order Pinales; family Pinaceae; genus Larix; species Larix kaempferi. Next base: position 30,168,925 of record BSBM01000096.1, read on the forward strand.
TGTAAACCCATTTGTTTTGCAATGCTCTTTTACTTGCAGGAAATTGAACCAAATCCCAAGTCTGGTTTCTTACCAATGAGTCCATCTCCTCATTCATGCTTTGCTCCCACTTTTTTCTAGTTTCCACCTGCATTACCTCTTCATAACATTCCGGTTCACCCGAATCAGTCATCAATAAATAATACATTGAAGGAGAGTATCATTCAGGAGGTATACTTAACCTGATAGATCTTCTAACACTTGCAGGAGTTTGGGGTACCTGCTATTGTTCTTGATTTTCTAGAACCTTTGAAACTTCATTTTATTTTATTTCATCAATCACTGTGTACTCTGTGTTTTCCTTTTCCTATTTCTTTCCCCTCAATTGATCTTTATACATGACCTTTTCATTGAATACCAAATCTCTACTCCTAATTATTTTTTTACTTTCATAATCCCATAAGCGATAAACAAAATCATCAACCCCGTATCCAATAAAGGTACATTTATTGGATTTAGCCTCAAGATTTGTTCTATTTTGTTTATCAATATGGACAAATGCTTCACAACCAAAATTTCTTAGAAATGAGTAGTTTACCTTTTTACCTGTCCATGCCTCCTCTGGAATCCCACCATCCAAAGCGCTTGAAGTCCCTCTATTTATTAAGTAAACAACAATATCTACAACATCTTTCCAAAACTGTAATGGTACATTAGAGAGATTTTGATGTCAAAAAACGGCCTCCTAAGAGATGTACTACAAAAATATGAGATATATTAAAATATTATGAATTGGGGGTTTTATGGGGTAGGTATATATGACAAGTCATCTCCCACACTATTTTTTATGCACAATATAAATAACCATGGTTGAGTTGCTTTTCAAAATTCACTAGAAATAAAATTAATAAAATAAGTCTACATTGATGTGACTAAGATTCATTGTAAATTCCCAAAAATTTATTGCCCTTTAGCATTTATTTGTCTTGAACTTGCAAATGAAATTAAATAATAAAAAATATTTTTAAGAGCTATTTTTTTAATTTTATGTTGACTTTTTATATTTAGTACATTTTTCATGAATTTAATATAATGTAATTTAATTGAGAATTTATTTACATGTAAAATATAGATAATATTATTATAATCCACATTGCATTATTATTATTATTATTATTTATTAAATCTATTATTATTCTTTATTAGTTAGACATTATGTTATTAAATAGAATGGAGTGAATATATAATTTAAAATTAAAAATATAAAAATGATAATATATTATTTTATAAAAAAATGTGAAAGAACTTTCTTTATGAATTAAGAGTACTTCACTTGAAAATGACAATAATATTATTTTATGAGAAAGTGTGAAAATACATTCATTATAAGTACTTTACTTGAAAATGACAATAATATTATTTTATGAAAAGACTATCATTATGAGTACTTTACTTTATGACTTAAAAGTACTTACACCACTACCTTGGTTAACTATGTGTTTTCATCCACCATAGAAAATTTGACAAATAAGCATTCTTAACTCATGCAATGCCACCTCACCAAGGGGGATGATGTCATCTACTAGAATGTGATTGGTTGTTTTTTATAGTACATTTTCTTTGTTTTGAGGCCATTTTTTGACCTCAAAATTTCTCTAATGATATTGCATGCAATATCATACAACTTGCACTCTCCATGATCATCCTATTAATCCTTTATGACACACCATTTTGTTGTGGTGTTCCTAGGACTATCTTCTCTCTACGAATCTCATGGTATGAATAATAACTATCAAACTCCTTGCCATAATAATCACCTCCATTATCCGATATGAGACACTTCAACCTTTTTTCTGTCTCATTCTCAACCAAAGTTTTCCATTTCTTAAAAGTAAAAAACACATTAGATTTTTGTCTAATGCAATAAACCTAAGTTTTTTTAGTTGCATCATCAATAAAAGTAACATAATAATGAGAGACGCCAAGAGATTGTACCTAATCTTGTCCCCATACATACGTATGTACAAGCTCTAACTTTTCACTCTTCTTCTATTTCCCAACCTTGAGAAATCTGACTCTCTTATGTTTTCCATAAACACAGTTCTCACAGAATTCCAAACTTACCTACTTCAGATCTGGAAACAACTTCCTTAAGTGGAGAATATGCATCCCCTTCTCACTCATGTGACCAAGCCTATGATGCCACAATGTTGTATATGTTCTTGTGCAAGCTAAAGATATAGAACAGTCAATATTATGAGGATAGAAATACAACATACCTATCATGTCTCCTTTTTCTATCACCATCGATCATTTAGTGATAATCCATCATGTTTCTCCAAATGTAGATAAATAACCACCATCTCCCAATTGCCTTGTTGAGATCATATTTCTTTTCATAGCAAGAATATGCCTTGCATCTTTCAACAACCATTCAGTTTCATTCCATTAGGAGAGTTTTGAGGTCTAAAATGGGCCTCCTAAAGAAAATAATAAAATAAGAGTTATAATAATAAAATAAGAGCTCTAAATTTTAGAGGGAAAAAAAGCAAAACTACTTTTTTCATATTGTATTTTTGACATATCTCCTTATCGATTTACCCAAATTTCAAGTTTGGGCACTCGTTAGATGCATATTTAATTACAAATCCAACCCATACCCACACTGCATACTTTTGAGGCACCCATGGTATGAAAAAAATGAAAATTTCAATAAAAAACATATTTTAATATTAAAATACATTTTTTTATTGAAATTTTATTTTTTTCATGTCGTGGGTGCCTCAGAAGTATGCAGTGTGGGTATGGGTTTGATGCAGAATTAAATTTCGCATCCAACGAGTGACCAAACTTGAAATTTGGGTAAAACGTTAAGGAGATATGTAAAAAGTACAATAAGAAAATGTACTTTTTTCTTTTTCCCTCCAATTGTTTTACAAATTTTACCCTTATGGTTGACATCATCATCTTGAATCCTATTTGTTCTTATAAAGTGAATTTTGATGAAACCTTTTTGTTTTGAGGCCTAGTTTTGACCTCAAAACTACCCTAATGTTTAATTCTATCCGTAGCTTATCCATTCCAACAATTTTATATGGCTCATTGTCACACAATAAAACATTTCTAAAATCGCCTAGAACATAATCATAAAAAAATTTCATATGGGGTGTAGCATGACATGATGCCCCTGAATCTACTACACAGTAATGACTAGTATTATCTAATGCAAGAATCAAGTCATCTTGTAACACATCACCTGCTACATTTTCTTCATGATTAGTCTCTTGCTTTCCATCTCCTTTCTTCTTTATATATTCGCAATCTTTCTTTCGATGTCCTGTCTTTCCACAGTTCCAACATTCTATATTTCTAAGTATGTACTTGGATCTGCCCTTCCTAGACTTTATTCAATTACCTTGGTTCTTTCCTCTCTCCCTTTGTCTTCCCCTACTCTCCATAGTCAATGCATTACCTTATGTCTCACTCGTGCTTTTCCTTCGCATTTCCTCGCTAAGAATAACACCAACAACATCAAATTACAAAGTGTTTGAACCAGAGACATAGTTACTTACATACATGACCAAGATGTTCCATCTTTCTGGCAATGAACACAAGATTAGAAGAGCCCTAACCTCATCATAAAATTTTACATTTATAGAACTTAGGTTATTTGTAATCGTGTTAAATGCATTTAAATGATCAGCAACAGATCCACCTTCTGACATATTCATATTAAATAAATGCTTCATTAGAAATACCTTGTTAGAGGATGAGGTTTTTTTATACAACTTACCCAATATGCTCATCAGACCCTCCATTGTCTTTTCTTTTGAAATATTGAAATCCATCGATGAATCTAGGAACAGCCGTATTGTTGCTGGTGCCTTTCTGTCAAGAACCTCCCATTCTTCGTCCTTCATAGTTGCCAACTGTTTTTATTTTCCTACCAATAGTAGAAATAGGTCCTTCTGATACAGATAGTCCTCCATTTGCATCTTCCATAATTGGTAGTTTTGGTCATTAAATTTTTCAACCTTAAACTTTCCTTTTTCCTCCATTCCTCCCACTCGAACTAGGAACCCTTCTTTCCTTCGAGTTTATTTTCCAAATAGAGATTTGGGTCTGATACTGATTGTTAGAAAAACAGGATCGCATAGCAATAAAAATAAACAAAATGCAAATATAAATCACATAAACACAATACAAGAGAGACACCAATATAACGTGGTTCACCCAATCTGGGCTACGTCCATGGAGAAATTACCATTCCTTTTATTATTATACCATCCAACAAATAAAATGATACAACCTATAGCACATCTACTGCAACTTCCTCTTCAATCTCTCTCAGTCTCTATTACACAATCACAAAGATATTTATAATGCTACAATACATTACACAGTTGTATTACAATGTTTTCCTTTTAAAGGGAATGACTATGGGAAAATACTACGGGCTACTAAATACCATGCACCCGTAAACTATTGTCCAACAAAACAACCCATAAAATTTCTTTCGGGGGATTTGCCCCCAAAACCCCTTTCTCGGGGGCACTGCCTTGGAACCCCTGTTGGGGGCCCATTGGCCCTTGGACCCACGTGGGGTGGCAGTGAGTGTACAATCCACTTGCATGTCAAATAAAACTAGGGTACAAACACAGATGAAAAAACATCTCTGAATTAAGAAGATTAGGCTACACAACTAACAATTTTCTCGTGTCCACATTTCAAGCAATGCGTTTATGACTGTATTAGTGGAATTTGTTCCCTTGTGGTGGCAATATATTTCTATTGAAAATCACACACTATAGGTAATGATCATGTACAAAGGAGGTGAAATGGATGATGTTCTTCCTGAAGTAATTGGAACTTGAGTTAGTGTACCCACTTCAATTAGAGTTGAACTAATTTGACTGTATATTAAAGTTGTGGTCATGACAACTATGGTATGATCTTATCCATCCTCAATCTTTATGAACCTTGTAGACTATTCATTCATGTATTGTAAATACAAGGAGTATAAGCTGAAGTAACTGAGAGATCTTTTCCCAAGACTATATTTTTTTCATGCTCTTGTGTCAACTAAATCATAATTATTAAACTAGAACTTTGAAACATATTGTCATTGATCAAAATGGAGGATAATACAGATTGGATTATTTGATCAACCTCCTGCATCCCACTATTAACCAGATGCATTTTCAGATAGTCTCTTTCATTCGATGTACAAAAATGGTATAATCAAGTGATTGTTGAATTTTCTGTCATTGTGCTTGTTAAAAACTAATTTGGTGTTGGTTTATATTGTTTTGAAAAATGTCCATCTATATAGAATCATCTTCAAAAATCAAGCATGTCTCTTTCTACTATCTCTAGATGAGGACTTGGAGTAACCATCTTCGCTCGACACCATAACCATTAAGCTATTTCTCTTAAGGTTTGAATAACTGACTTTGGAAGGGCTGATGTCTCTTTCTTTCTTTTGGTGGACACACCAAGGCAACAAACTTCAAGCTACAAGCAAAACAACTGTCAGAGAACTCGATGGACTAGTTAAAGACCCTTCCATATCCTTACTTTTTATAATGACACCCTTCTATCAACATTAATCGTGCTAAACTCAAGAAATCTGGTCCGCCAGGATATTGATACCCTGGTATGGTCTGTTCTGGTATTGATACAGTGACTTGTATTCCATTTCACAATTCAATATGCATTTATATCTATTCTCTTAAATATGTAAGATATTATAATATTTATAAATACAGGTGGGCACAAATTGTATGTCTCATTGATTTTATTGAGAAAAGAAAAAAATATAAGAAATCTTGTTTCCAAATGGAACTGATGGATGAAAGAACTAATAGGACATAAGAGATTTTATTTTTTTCAGTATTGGACCATTGGGTTTAATGTTTTGTCACCATTTACAATTAATCATGGACCCCTCCACTTCCACTAACAATTTCATCAATCAAGGACCAGAGTAACATGTAATCCCCTAAATAAATGAGATATTGCATTGTGAGTCATAAACTTGAATGCTCGCTGTTCTATATTCTTGTCAAGCTATAATTGTAGCGATAGTAGTAAGGTGATATACAACTCAGAATGGTGGAGATGTTTTCATGTTACATCACGTTGCATTACGTAACATTCCCCAAAATAAAAAACAATAAAAAATTTAAGGTTGACTCATAACTTACAAAAAAAAAAAAATAAATTGATGTTGGCTCATAAAACAAAAAAGTTAAAACCGACATAGTTCCATTTAAACCCAGATCTATTAAGCACCGAGAAGGATCGAATTTCTTGAGATGTAATTTTTTTCTAAATGTGTAAAAAATTACATATAAAAAATTTACACTTCAAAAAATCAATGCTTAACATATCCAGGTTTAAAATGGATCTATGTTGATTTCTATATACAATGCTACGGTTTATTTTAATGATAAACAAAAAATAATAATTATAATGAAGTTATGAATATAATTGAACTCATTGTACATCCTATTAAAAATGTGGTCAGTAACATTCCCTGTCAAAAAAATTTATTATTAAAATTTAGATTTACACTTATTAAGGACAGTAACGACTGATTTAAACAAAATCTTTGGCACTACTAATTAATTTGATCAAAAGAACATTCCATTGAAGAACCTCATAGAACATAATACTTCCTAGGTTGAACTGAACCTGGTAAAGAAAGAGACTGTGTGGTATAATATTCCAAGACTATTTTCACGTCATCTTTGGGTTTCTTGACTGATGATTCAGTTGGGCCTTGAATAAATAAATAAAACTTCTGCTCCCCTAGTCCAACAATTTTCCCAGGAGGATAATATTGGCCCCTCGCATGTCCTGTCCATTGTGAAATAGGGCCCATGGTCTCCTTGTGAGTAACCTTCCACCATGCCTTGGGAAGTCGTTGATTTCTAATTCAACTTCATAGTGTTCTGGCATAACATCTTTCTATATCTTCGCTAGATTATGTTGTAGATTCATAGCAGCAGCTGGAGCTGCTGTTCTTGCAATTGCATCACTCAGAACATGATCTGCACTTGGAAGACTAGATATAGGTAATGTCGATGTCTCTGTTGTCTAGGTTGTCCCTAGAATACTGACACCATTTTCTACCTCTCCTAACCAATTTTTCTTAGGGAGAGCTCAAATTGTTACGCATGCAAGAGTGCTCTAGAGTTCGGCACTGATATCATGTTAGCTTTAGTTGCAGCCAAAGTAGCAGCTTGTGCAAGAGCTGTAGTTTGTGCAATGTCGCCACCTACTTTGTGAATTCCTTCCTCTTCATCTTCTGAATCAGACTTGTCATATTCTTCAAATGTATACTGTCTTGCTTGATCTTTCTTAACAGCTTTCCTGGATTCCTCTTCCTCTTCGTTGAACTTGAAGCCACTGCCACCATAGCTAGTGCCATGAGCCTGCTCATTCGCTTGACTCACTTTATCCATAAACCCATTGGCTAACTTTTTTAGATCCTCGGGTATAGGATGTTCAAATAATTCCAATGCCTTTACAAGGTTAGGAACATATCTTCCTGCCTCCACAGAAATGAAGATGATGGAAACACCCTTGCGACCAGCTCTTCCAATGCACCCCACCCTATATACATAATCTTTATAGTGGTTTGGTGCATCAAATTTTACTACAAGCTCAAGCTCTTTCACATCTAAACCCCTTGTTGCAAAACTAGTGGCAATTAGCAAATTACATACATTGCTTTTAAAGTCATAAAGTGTAGACTCTCGATTTGTCTGGTCCTTGGCCCCATGAAGGGAAAGACACAGATATCCATGTTTAACCAATTCCTTGAATAGACTATCACAATTTTCGTGTGAATGTACAAAGACTTACTTGCTAGAGCAGCAATGCCTTTTCTCGGAAGAATAACAAAGTCATCTTTGTCTCCATAATCTGCAAGATTTTCCTCTGAGAAAAGAATGTAATAACTCGTTTCAACCATGATAGCACAGAAAAGAAGCTAAAATTTTGCCATAAATAGACAAATGCTAAGTGTTGCTAGGCCTTCAGACTATGTACTGCTCCGAGCTTCAAAGCTTTGATAATGCATAGCGCAGAAAATAAGCTGAAATTTTACCCTAAATAAACAAATGCTAAGTGCTTCTATGCCTCCATAATTTGTACTGCTCCTAGTTGCAGAGCTTTGATGAGCTTTGATAACGCAGACCGAGTAGAGGAGGTTCTTTAAAGAAACTGATGTGCTGGAGAAAATTGCTAAAACATTCCCAATTCTATGAGAGAACACTATGGAATTCATTTTCCATGAACGGCGAGAAAAGTGTCGGTAAGTATTGAACTTCTCACCTCCAGCTAACTCCCATTTAGCTACAATGTAGTTCAACTCCGGTCCGACTTTGGAATACTTGCAGTGAAATGTAGAACATAAGGCATAGAATATAAGAAACAAGCACACAACCCGTCACTCCAACCACATATATGCATGTGCACGCTTGTATGTGATAGGTATACAGAATTGAATTGCATTGTACCAACACCTACATGTGGTAGATTTATTTTTAAATTGTGATAAATAAAACCATTCGTGCACAGATTTATTCACATCCAAAAAAAAGAAAAAGAAAAAAAGAAGTTGTTTGACTATTCAAAATTCTGGGGGAGGGGAGCGAATAATAAGGAACCCTTCCTACTCTAATGAAAATTAAAAAACGATCCTTCCCCTTCTACTAAAGATTCCCCTCTCTTAGTTTTGTCTATTTCCTCAAAATCAAAAAAGCATTTAATGAAACCTCTTTCCCCTCTTTTAGCTTTCTCTATGACCTCCAAATAAAAAAAGGCATTTAATGAAACCTCTTGGCTTAACACATCTATCCTTTGCATATGGTGGAAGCATATTATGAATATTCACATTAAAACACCACCTTAAATTCCCAAGTTTGCGAAAGAAGACAATGGAAGCGGATTAAAGCTCTCGTTGACTAATCAAGGAAGCACCTTCGTATGTTGATCTTGTATGACTAATACGTCCAACTTATTTTTGCCACGATGCAGAGAAGAACTGCACTAGAGGTGGTACACTTGACATGCGTTATTAAAACCCTAGCTGAATTCGCAGGTGGAAGAATCATTGAGCAAACAGTGACAGGCCATTGAATGAAAGGAAAGATGCAACGAATCAGGCAGTGTGGATAGGAGGAACATAGAGAGGTCGAAACTCAGTATGCAATAATAACTGAATAAAAATTAATGAAAACATAGAACTTCCACCAACACAAGGAGACTTCGTTGAGCAAATGATTGGAAAGGGAAGGAAGGCTCCAATTGACAGAAAGGTGAAGGATAAACGCTCACACTTAGAGCGACAACAAAATGGTGGGACATAAGATAATCACGTAGAAAACCTGTGGCCAGAAAGTTAATATTATTGTGTGATACATGAATAATTCTTTTTCTTTTGCTAAGGACATGAGCTAGACCTAGCAAATATTTTGCTTTAATTTTTCTTCCACTTTTTACTTTGCTTCACAAACTAAATGCGCCAATATGAGTTGCTCAATTCACCTATTACTGCGTGTAGATTAACTGTCTGTTTCTACTGCCCAGAGATTAACTGCGATTTCACTTTCTACTGCCCAATTGAACTTTGTGCAAATGCACAAATCTTAACTTCGCGCAATACTTTACTTTCCATAAATGCGCACTTGCCGAACTTGACTTTGCGCACTTTATACAAATTACTTTTGCACTCTTTTAACTTTTATAAAGACTAACTGTAAGGTTAACTTTTCATACCTTTCTAAGTGCACACAACTCAAACTTAAACAAACTTTGAGTTAAGATGTTTTATGCTAAAACATAAGAACCGAAATATATGTAGAAGTTATTGCACGTTAAACTAGGGCATTCACACGGGTCAATATGAAATAGATGTGAGGCATGCATAAACAAACATTCTAGAGAATGAATACATAAAACTTGAGAACTTATATATTTACCACTGTAAAACAGAGTAACCTTGCCGATTGCAATACAGAGAGATGAAATTTCACTCTTTTACATTCACACAGAGCTTGGGCTCTTGAAATACTTTACGGAATTTTCTTCTCCTCTTCTTCACTTATCTCTATCTCTTCATCTCTTTCAGAGCTTGATCTCTCACTTACACATCTCTTGTTCTATCTCTATGAATGATTTACATTTATAGAGTTTCATTTCACCGACTCAAGATGGCTTTTCTTGGAAGCTACAGGGTTGCATTAAACACATAAATAAAATCCTACTTAAGAAGTTATGAGCCTGCAAAATACAAATGCGGTTACTTAAATACTAACATGACGTGCGCCGAATTGGTTGACAACCGACTGACTGTCTGACCTTGCAGACTAACAAACTGACCGACTTGGAGTCTGACAGAGCCGGTGTAGATAGATACGCTATCAGCTCATTAATTATGATATTTACAACACTCCCCCTTAATTATGAGTGGATGGGGATCATTAAACAAAAGTAAAATATTACAAAATATTTCAGAGCTAAAACATGCTCTATTCATGACATAGTTCAATGTGCAGAACTTGTCACTCCCAGACAACTTCGCAAAAATTGGAATGGGTCTTTTGCCAATGGTTTTGTAAAGATGTCTGCTACCTGATCTTCAGACCTGCAAAATTCTAAACAGATTTCCTTGTTGTTTATCAACTCTATGATGAAGTGATACCTTGTGTCAATGTGCTTCGTTCTCTTGTGAAACACATGATTCTTTGACAGTGCGATAGTTGAATTGTTGTCGCAGTAAATGATTGTGGATTCTTGTTGGTTCTGCGATAGATCATTTAACATTCTACGCATCAAAACTGCTTGACATGTGGCGCTTGTAGCTGCAACATACTCTACTTCTATTGAAGAAAGAGTTACTATGGGTTGTTTCTTTGAAGCCCATGATACAACACCTGTTTCTACATGAATAAAAATTAATGAAAACATAGAACTACCACCAACGCAAGGAGACTTCGTTGAGTAAATGATTGGAAAGGGAAGGAAGGCTCCAATTGACAGATAGGTGAAGGATAAATGCTCACACTCAGAGCGACAACAAAATGGTGGGACATAAGATAATCACGTAGAAAACGCGTGGCCATAAAGTTAATATTAATGCACAAAACTCAAGGTAAAAGGGGGCACACACATTCAATTAAAAAATTTACTGTGTGATACATGAATAATTCATTTTCTTTTGCTAAGGACATGCGCTAGACCTAGCAAATATTTTGCTTTAATTTTTCTTCCACTTTTTACTTTGTTTCACAAACTAAATGCGAGGATATGAGCTGCGCAATTCAACTTTAATTGTTTGTTTCTACTGCACAGAGACTAACTGCATGATTTCACTTTCTATTGCATAGTTGAACTTTGCGCAAATTCACAAATCTTAACTTCGCGCAATACTTTACTTTGCATAAATGCGCACTTGCGGAACTTGACTTTGGGCACTTTATACAAATTACTTTTGCACACTCTTTTAAATTTTACAAAGATTAACTACAGGGTTAACTTTTCATACCTTTCTAAGTGCGCACAACTCAAATTTAAACAAACTTTGTGTTAAGATGTTTTATGCTAAAACATAAGAACCCAAATATATTTAGAAGTTACTGCGCGTTAAACTAGGGCATTCACCATCGTGAAATGCTTGAGGATCTTGATTTGATTTATATACCTTAAATGTAAACAACATTCACACAGGTCAATATGAAATAGATGTGCAGCATGCATAAAAAAACATTCTAGAGAATGAATACATAAAACTTGAGAACTTATATATTTACCACTGTAAAATAGAGTAACTTTGCCCCAATACAGAGAGATGAGATTTCACTCTTTTACATTCACACAGAGCTTGGGCTCTTGAAATATTTCACGAAATTTTCTTCTCCTCTTCTTCACTTATCTCTATCTCTTCATCTCTTTTAGAGCTTGATCTCTCACTTACACATCTCTTGTTATATCTGTGTGAATGATTTACATTTATAGAGTTTCATTTTACCAAATCAAGATGGCTTTGCTTGGAAGCTACAGGGTTGCATTAAACATAGAAATAAAATCCTACCTAAGAAGTTATGAGATTGCGAAATACAAACGAGGCTACTTAAATACTAACATGACGTGCGTCGGATTGGTTGACAACCGACTAACTGTTTGACATTATAGGCTGCCAAACTAACCGACTTAGAGTCTGACAGAGTCGGTGTAGATAGATACGCTATCAGCTCATAAATTATGATATTTTCAACACTCCCTCTTAATTATGAGTGGATGGGGATCATTAAACAAAAGTAAAATATTACAAAATATTTCAAAGCTGAAACATGCTCTGTTCATGACCTAGTTCACTGTGCAGAACTTGTCACTCCCAAACAACTTCATAGAAATTGGAATGGGTCTTTTGCCAATGGTTTTGTAAAGATGTCTACTGCCTGATCTTCAGACCTGCAAAATTCTAAATAGATTTCCTTGGTGTTTATCAATTCTGTGATGAAGTGATACCTTGTGTCAATGTGCTTCGTTCTCTTGTGAAACATATGATTCTTTGATAGTGCGATAGCTGAATTGTTGTCACAGTAAATGAGTGTGGATTCTTGTTGGTTCTGTGATAGATCACTTAACATTTTGCGCATCCAAACTACTTGACATGCGGCGCTTGTAGTTGCAACATACTCTGCTTCTGCTGAAGAAAGAGTTACTATGGGTTGTTTCGTTGAATCCCATGAAACAACACATGTTCCTACATGAAATGTATTCCTAGATGTGCTTTTCATGTCATCTATGCTGCCTCCATTATCACTGTCAGTGTATCCAATAAGTTTGAAATTTTATGAGGTTGAATACAAAATATCAAAGTCTTTTGTTCCACTTACATACCTCAGAATTCTTTTACCTGATTGCCAATGCGATTCTTTTGGTGATTCCATGAATCTTGAGATTAGGATGACTCCATACATGATGTCTAGCCTTGTTGCTGTAAGATACATAAGGCTGCCCACGATCCTTTTAAACAACGCAGGATCTACATTGGATCCATCATCATCCTTGCTCAATTTCAAACCTGTTATCATTGGTGTTGGAGTTGTCTTGCAATTTAACATCTTAAATCTATTCAAGACATCACTTGCATACTTTGACTGTGATATAAATATACCATTTTAAGACTACTGGACTTCAATTCCCAGAAAATACTTCATAAGCCCCAAATTAGTCATTTCAAATTCACTCTCCATGACTGTTCTGAATTCTTCTATGCCAAAATCACCAGTAAATATTAAATTATCTACATACAGGCAGACAATTAGCTTATTACCTTCCTTGTTGATCTTTGTGTATAGTGTTGGCTCACATTCACTTCTGTAAAATCCATTCTGAATGAGATATGAGTCAATGCGACTATACCAAGCCCTGGGAGCTTGCTTTAAACCATACAATGCCTTTTGTCTGGACACTCTATGTCCTTGTCCTGGAACTTCATATCCTTATGGTTTCTCCACGTATACTTCTTCATCCAAATAACCATTTAGGAATGCAGACTTAACATCCATTTGGTAAATAGGCAATGTCTTATGTGCTGTGATGGCCAACACTGTTCTGATAGTGTCCATGTGCACTATAGGTGCAAAAGTTTCATTGAAGTCTATGCTAGGTTGCTGAGTGAATCCCCTTGCTACCAATCTTTCCTTCTGCTTCTGCACATTTCCATCAGCATCTTGCTTGGTCTTATAAATCCATTTCACGTTGATCACATCCTTGTCCTTAGGAACATCAACCACTTCCCATGTTTGATTCTTCTCAATGCATTATATTTCTTCATCCATGGCTTGTGCCCAAAATTTGTCTTCAATTGCTTCTTCAAATGTGAAAGGATCATTAACTTGAGAAAATAATGCAAAACATGAAAATGAATTAGGTGTACCAGCAACATATATCTCATATAGAATTCTTGTCCTTGGCGGAGTTGCTAGTGTCGAACTGCATGAGCTTCGCGAACTACTTGATGGAGTTTGTTACACACTTGGTGTGCTTGTCGAAGTAGCTTGAGCTACGCCTTGCATTGGAGTTGCTTGTGTTGGAGTAGATGGAGCTGCACAATTTTGATTCACATGCGGACTATCATCCACATCTTCTGCGCTGTCATAATGTTGAACATGTGACATGATTTTGACATTCTTTTCTACTATTCCATCCCATGCTTCATTTTCTACAAAGTGAACATCACGACTGATGATGACTTTCCTTGCAATAGGATCATACAACTTGTATGATTTTGTGTCATCAGAATATCCAATAAAGATGCATTTCTGTCCTTTATTGTCTAATTTTCTTCTCAGCTCATCTGGAACATGTGTGTATGCTACACAACTAAAAACTTTTAAATGTGAAACACTATGTTTCATACCTGTCCATGCTTCCTACGGATCTTTGTTCTTCACACTTTTTGTCGGACATCGATTCATGATGTATACTGCAGTTGCCACTGCTTCAGCGCAGTATTCATTTGATAGATGCGCGACTGCCAACATACTGCGCGCCATCTCCATGATGGTTCTGTTCTTCCTCTCTACAATACCATTCTGCTGCGGTGTATACCACACAGTGAATTTCTCCTGTATGAAATGATTTTTGAAAAATTTTAAGAAATCATTTGAAACATACTCACCACCTCTAACTGTTCTCAAAATCTTGATGTTGTGTCCACTTTACTTCTCCACAAGCGCCTTGAACTGCTGAAAAAAATCAAATGCATCAGATTTGTGTTTAATAAAATAGAACCATGTTTTTCTTATGAAATCATCAATGAATGTGAGAAGATAAGTGCATCCTCCCATGCATGGTGTTTGCATAGGTCCACAAATATCACATTGCACAATTTCAAGTGGTGTGTGCGCTCTGTATGACTTTTTGATTGGAAAAGTCTCTCTATGTTGTTTGCCGAAAATAAATCTTTCACAAATTCTCTCTGGCTTTTCGATCAATGGCAATCCTTTCACCATGTTTTTCATGTGCAGTAGCTTCAGCCACCAAAATTCAAATGTCCAAATCTGAAATGCCATAACCAGGATTCATCCTTCATTTCTATTTGAAATGCTGCTTGCATTGCGCTGTCTTTTTCTTCATTTGCATAATGAATTTTTGCTTCTTTGCTTTCTGCTTTGAATGCAGATCCAGAATTTTCATTCTGACTTTCATGAACAACTTGAGTTGTTTTTCGTTTTATGATGGGTCTTATCCTCAAATGAAACGAGAGATTGCTTTTCATGTGCACCTCTACTATTAACTTATTGCTTGGATATTTATCTTTGATCACACAGAACTTCCCTACCATGTGGATTCTGTATCCTTTTTCCAACAGCTGACCAATGCTCATCAGGTTGTGCTTCAAACCTTGAACATAATACACATTAGACATATATTTCTGCTCCCCCTGTTTGGTTAGAATATCAACAGTACCCTTACCCAAAACAGTGACTTGAAAATTGTTTCCAAGTGTTACATTAGTTTGAACTGATTTATCTAGACTAGAAAATAAACTTAAATTACCAGTCATATGATTGATACAGCCTGATTCTAAATACTATATGTCATTTTGGACTTTCTTTGACAACATTGCATTCCAGTGGAGATGCACATGCTAAAAGTAGTGAGCTGTTCGAAGAGCTGTTGTTGCTTGACTGAGCTTCACCTTGCTTTCCTTGGTCATACTGCTTCTTCCTGCATTCATATGCGAAGTGTCCATACTTCTTACAGTAATGACATTGAATTTTTTGATTTATCATACCTTTTTCCACTTGACTGAGTGGGAGTTTGATTCTGGACTCTACCAGTGCCATGTGCAGGGCTGCTGCTATGACCTCCCCTGAAAGAACTTTGTCCTCTGCCTCTAGAGTTTGATATCCCTCTACCTCTTCCATGACTTATGGATGACTGTGCTGTGAATGAACCTTCCAACAATGTATCTGAACCGTTGATTCTATGTTCATGATTGAGTAATGAGGCATTCTTTACCTTGTTGAAACCTTGATAGATAGTTTCCAGTGTGTCCCACGCTTCCTTGGCTGACTGCGCTGTTGCTACTCTTGGGAGTATTGATTCATGTATTGCTTGATGTATGTGGAACAATGCCTTTCCATCTTTCTTTCTATGTTCTCTCAGAACATCCTCAGCTTATGTGAGATTGTTGTATGCTACTGCATCTACTGGTTCTCCATAACCAGTCTAGACTATGTCCCATTCATCTTGACCTCCAAACAAAGCCTTCATTGTTAGAGACCAATATTCATAATTTTTACCAGTAAATATAGGGGTTTGCAAATTACCCAAAGTGGAAGCCATTCTTAATCACTTTTCCCTTATGTAAATATAATTTCTACTTTTCGTAAACCAGGCTCTGATACCAGATCAAGGGAAAAGGGGGCACGCGCAGTCAATTAAAAAATTTACTACATGATATATGAATAATTCTTTTTCTTTTGCTAAGGACCTGCGCTAGACCTAGCAAATATTTTTCTTTAATTTTTCTTCCACTTTTTACTTTGCTTCACAAACTAAATGTGCGGATATGAGTTACGCAATTCACCTTTTACTGCACGCAGATTAACTGCCTGTTTCTAGTGTGCGGAGATTAACTACGCGATTTCACTTTCTACTGCACAGTTGAACTTTGTCCAAATGCACAAATATTAACTTCGCGCAATACTTTACTTTGCATAAATGCACACTTGTGGAACTTGACTTTGCACACTTTATACAGATTACTTTTGCACACTCTTTTAACTTTTACAAAGATTAACTGCAGGGTTAACTTTTTATACCTTTCTAAGTGCGCACAACTCAAACTTAAACAAACTTTGAATCAAGATGTTTTATGCTAAAACATAAGAACCGAAATATATGTAGAAGTTACTGCGCGTTAAACTAGGGAATTCACCGCCGTGAAATGCTTCAGGATCTTGATTTGATTTAGAGACCGTAAATATAAACAACATTCACACAAGTCAATATGAAATAGATGCGCGGAATGCATAAACAAACATTCTAGAGAATGAATACATAAAACTTGAGAACTTATATATTTACCACTGTAAAACATAGTAACTTTGTCGCAATACAGAGATATGAGATTTCCTCTTTTACATTCACACAGAGCTTGGGCTCTTGTAATACGTCACAGAATTTTCTTCTTCTCTTCTTCACTTATCTCTATTTTTGCATCTCTTTCAGAGCTTGAGCTCTCACTTACACATCTCTTTTTCTATCTCTGTGAATGATTTACATTTATAGAGTTTCATTTCACCGACTCAATATGGCTTTGCTTGGAAGCTACAGGGTTGCATTAAACACATAAATAAAATCCTACTTAATAAGTTATGAGCCTGCGAAATACAAACGCGGCTACTTAAATACTAACATGACGTGTGCCAGATTGGTTGACAACCGATTGACTGTCTGACATTGCAGACTGACAAACTGACCGACTTGGAGTCTGACAGAGCCGGCGTAGATAGATACGCTATCAGCTAATTAATTATGATATTTGCAACAAAAAAATGCCATAGCATACCTTGCATATACTCGCAATACGTACTAGCACCACACTAGCAGGATAAACAAAAAAACACCAATCTAAAGAGTATCCGCAGGCATACTGCAATGGCACCACGCCACAACAACAAAAATGATAAAAACCTAACCCTAACCGTTCGACGACCATATGGATAGATCTGCAAAGGGTACGATGTATATTTTCCATCTCCATGCAAAGATTGACCATAGATGGAGAACACGCCAGTAATACTCTGCACAAGCTCGCAATTCAATGTCTTTTTGTAAGAAGGAAGGAATCCTTGGCTCCATCCCCATGGAAATCACTCAATAAATGAGATTGGGATGATGCAGAGATAAGTGAGTTCAATCTCCTGGATTGAGTGATCACCCTGAGGATGGATTCAATTTTATGATGTTCGAAAAGTTGGCTTAGAAAAACTATAACACAGGTTTCCTACTTTCTTACAAATTGATTACCTGTGATGAACTCCCTTATCTTTGTTATTCAATGTCTCTCAGCTATACGTTTCGATCATGTCATCTTCCCTTACAAACATCAAGCTTTTCCATATAGGCTACACCAATAGACAGCCTGTGGAAAACCCTCGTAGCTACAATCCTCTGGTGTTAGTCTCTCTACCATTCAATTACCGTAAGTTCACCTATCACTACCCCTTGGATCAGTCCATAATTCTAAGATTGTCTAAGAGGGCATGAAAAGAAAAACTCTTTCTTTGAGAATGGGAGAAATTTATTAGAATCAACATAGATCCATTTTAAAGGGGATCTACTAAGCTTGGAGAGTGATCAAACTGAAAACCCTTTTTAGAGTGCAAATGTTGAGTTTATCTAATTGGTGTAGTTTTATATGTTTGCTGTTGTAAATGTTTTAAATAGCCAGTATGCTATTTTTTTCAATATTTTATTATTTTTTAAATTGGACATGTGTCAACTCTAGGATGAGTAAGATGAGCACGGAAGGAATTACACATCTCCACCTACTGGGCTGTAGAATGCCCCTCTTCAGCCCAAAGATACCCCTACTAAGGATGGGGAATTAGGATAGACTCAATCTTCGTGAATTCAAAGTATTGGCATGCAATTATGATCTTGTTTAAGTTGCAAAAATTATACCCGAATAGAAAATATGCCAAAACCATCAAAGGGGACGTTCTTCTTGTTATTTTTAGAGTTCTAGTTTGTTAATGGAATAAATATGGATGTATTGGTTTTCATCTTACGGGAATTATGGTTTGCTCGACGAAGCATATGAGCATACAATTCGCATACATTATCAAGAATAATTGGAAGTTAATACATCATACAAGGTTTCCTGAGCCTCGATCATAGAAGGAAAATAAAGAGAGACTTCCCCACCTTGGATATTGATGTCGTGAACTACCTATCTTCTTATAAAGTCACCCAACCTGAGTCATAGATTTATTGCATGATTCAATGTTTGATTCATTTGGATGCAAATTTGAAACATGAACTGATGAAACTAAAATGTTGGGACTCTCTGTAGTTGCCAAAACTCTTTGCCTCCCCTCATAGCATTCAAAGCACTGAAACTACTTGTGTATAGCCTTTAAAACCATGAGGAAGCTGTGGAAACCATCATCTCACACTTGAGGTAAGAAGCCTGTACGGCTAGGTTTTATTTATGCTTTTCTCCTTTCCTACGAAGCTATCCATGAGCCTAATAAGTGACAATTGCAGGTAAGACTACATTTCAAGTCTATCCAGATGGGTGAAGGTAGAGTGTCCTTCCACAAGAGATGTGTTTTGTTTTCCTACATGCATTACACTTTTCTATTTATATTTTTAAGACTAATGTTTTCATATGTGCAGGTTACCCTTAGCCTAATCTAAGGGGAGTATTTTTCACCCATGTGAGCTTGGAATGTTGAAAGTTGTGGAGAGTCTTATAAACATCATGCTCTCACGGGTTGAACAAGTTAAGGCCTATTGTACTTGATGATTGTGAAATTTCCATTTTTTTTATTAAAAAAACTTACTTTAATTTTCTGCAATTTACTATCATTCATCAAGTTCATTTTGAGCAAAAAACTAAACTAATTAATCAAGTTGGTTGTTTATTAATTGATATCATTACATTAATAAACCTAGATCTTGGATTTCATTTAAAAATTAACAAATTCTTTTTGCACATTACTTGTAGGACAATATGAATTACCATTTGAACTTTATACTAATGCTTAACATGCCAAATTCTTGACTGATTTATGCATTAATCCGAATTTAGTGTGAATTTAGTGTGGCGACTTTACTTTACATACTTTTCAAAGAATTATTAATTGTTTATGTATTCTTCTTCTTCCTACAACTAATTTTAATTTTTTTTTCTAAGATCTAGTTTATAGCTTACTTATGTACTTGTAAATATTTTGTCATTAATTTCTTAGTGGCTAGTTATCTAATAAACCTTTTTTTATTGAAATTAATACATGCATAGTTAGATATGATGCATTTAGTTATATTAATGGACTCACGTTCTTGTCATGAAAGCATCCATGTATTTTGTCAAGTTTATCAAATCCCTCTTTCATGTCTATGAACTAAACTCCATTGATTACATTTAATGAATCCTATATATTTGAGTTCTCTAAATGCAACCCCAGATTCCATGCCCCTCCTTCCCTTGAATATCCCTCCAAGGGTGTTATTGTGTTGTAACCCAAACTATGTTGTTTTGAGCATCAAAAAATAGTAAGAGGATCTATGAAGCAATTGACTACCCAAACGCGAAAATATTTCCTTCCAAAAACTACCAATGAAAAATGGATCTCTATCACTAGCAATAATGATGGGGATTTCATATAGCTTATAAACTATTTCCATGAATGTTGCAACAACTCTAGTTGCTTTCAAAGGATGAGAAAGAGAGTAGAAATGGGCATAGATTGTGAGTTGATCAATCACTACCATGACAAAATTATTTCCTTTAGACTTTGTTAGAATTATGATAAAATCAATTGAGACCTATTCCCAACCTTGACTTCATATGGCTAATGGTTATACAAGACACACTGTCTTGATTGTCTGTACCTTATTTGATTGGAAAACCAAACATATTGCCACAAACTTTTGGACATTAGTTTTAAGACCTTCCAATAATTTTTTTTTATCCATCTCATGGTAAGTTTTCAAGAACGTTGAAAGTCTTCCTATAGGTGAAGTGGGAAATTCCGAAAGGATCTTCTATTTCAGTTGGGAATTCATACATAAATAAAGGAAATCCTAGTACTATAATGAATCATTCTTCCACGCAAATTTAGATAATGCACTAGGTTCCTCTAGTAGTTTATCAACTATCTTGTATGCCATGTAATCTTTCTTCTTCCACCTAATCAAATTGTGTAATGGAAACAACACAGATTAAGACATTCGTTTCTTTTTGTTTCCTTCAAAATGCATATGCCAAAACATTTTGTTTTCCTTTTTTGTACATAATTTCAAACCCATAACCTAGCATCTTCATAAACCTTTTTTATTTCTCTTCTAAAGATAATCATATTTCTAAGAAGTAATTATGACTATCATTATATGTTCTTACATTGAACGGTCTTCCTATTAGGTAAGGAAATCATTTATTATCTGCATGTAGTATGGCCTAGATTTCCTTTTCATAAATTGGTTTGCATAAGTCTTTTTATATTATTTGCATATTTAAAAGTAAAGGGGCCTTAATTTTCTTCTAAAAAACTCACCAATTCCATTCCTCGAGGCATCACATTCAAGAATAAAGGCTGTTATGAAGTAAAGAGTGGAAAATACAAAAGGTGTAGAGATAGACTCTTTAAGTTCTTAAAAATATTGTGTTGCTTCTTAAGTCCAAGAAAATGACTCATTTTTCAATAACATTGTTACCAATGCTTCTATTTGATAATAATTCTTGAATAACTTGTGGCAATATCCCGTCAATCCTCAGAATCCTCTAATATTCTTCAAGGTTTTGGGAATTGGCCATTCCATCATAAATTTTTTAGGTTCCACCTTGACACTTTGATGATATACAATATGTGATATGAGATGGATCAATATATAAATTGTTATCTATTTGTTGCTTTCTAGGTGGAACGATTTGAGGAATTGGCTTGTAGGGCTCATTTCAGGGGCATATCTTACTTTTTAGATCTGGGGTAAAAAAATCGTCCAAAACCTTCTGGGGCCATTTTGAAGGTTTAAATGGCACTTTTTGGTGAAAAACACATATTGGCTTGAAATTCTATATTCTATACATCGATAGTTTTCCAACAATGTAATAATTTCCTCAATTAGGGTCCATATGAATAAGTTATCTCTTGAGCATGTTGTCATATCCAATTGACCACCATGGTACTGAGTGGATTCCATGTCATCTCTCATTTCTCACATATGTGGAGGTAGTCACATGTGTAATTTAAAGAACATTCTAGAAGGTCCACAAACCTAACACTAATAAGAGTTCCGACATGCAAAAACCCTAAAATTAACCCTAAACAACTAATGATCTATGTTAAATACTAGGCCATTAGTAGAAGAAGGGGTTCCATTATTTTGATGTTACTATATTGCTCCATATTTGAGAATCATCATGATAGAGGATATTAGATTAGAATAGAGGAGATAGGAGATCTGATAGTAGCCATTCTAGGTGCAGAGCCATAGGTAACTACATAGAGAAACCATTTCCCTTGTATTTGCATTTTGATATGAAGAGTAATGCATAGTCTTCATTTGTGGTTGGGATTTTCTCTAAGTGGGTTTCCCCAAGTTATATGTGTTATTGTGTACTGATTTTCTCTAGTTATTCTTGTTTCAGTTCTAGTTATTTAGCATTCGATAAAAAAGAGCTAATAAAAAGAACTAAGTTGTAAGATTTGTTCTGACAAATTATTCTAGTGGAATATCCACAACAGTTTATGGATCAATTCGGGATAACAGAAAAATTTATTTTGGGTTTTGTTGGTAATCATAGGATCTAGTAGTTAGTGAAAAAACAAGTCTTCAAGTTGTATCCATGGAAAACGAGTCTATTCGAGGAGAAACAAATGAGTATGTTCAAGGACCAACATACCATTTTGAGCTGTGATTTAAAAAATTGGAATTAAAATTCTTTGATATCTCACGCAACGTGTCAATCATCATGGTAGCTTTAGAGAGCAAGTTGGAGCTTTCATGGATTTTGGAGGCTCTAACTCATATTTCGAATTTGAGGGGAAATGGGAAGATAAAAGATACTCATAAAAAGATCCAACAAAAGATCCTAGCAAAGAGCAGTTGAGCTAGATAGTACCAATATTCCTTCCCTATCTCTCTTCAATATGGAAGCGAAGGTCAATATGAAGACATAGAGAGGTGATATCGGTTCTCTAAATTTGAATCATTAGTTGCAACAATTAGACTTTTTTTAGTATCCATTAAATAGTTGAGGACAAAAGAACTCTTTTTCCTAATCGAAGTTAGAGAGACATGCATTAACTTGGTGGGAAATCCAAATAGAAGCACTTAGGCTAGAGGGTGATACACTAGTAAGTAAGTGGTAGGACTTTAAAACCCTCATCAAGTCCTGGTTCTAACCTATTAAGTATGTAAAGGACCACTGGATCCATTGGCATTATTCCACTCATAGGCAAGGGTAGAGTGTGCAATAATAGACCACTGAGTTTAGGAAGATGTTTATCATGCTTGTTATCTCACCCAAGAGGAAATTTGCATAAAAATAGGCCTCCTAAGAAAAATAATAAGAAAATAATAAAATAATAGTAGAGAGAGAGTAAAAAAATTACTTTTTTGGATTGTATTTTCAACTTATCTCCTTGTAGATTTACTCAAATTTCAAGTGGGAGGACTTGGTGGATGCATAATTTAATTATGCATCCAACAAGCCCTCTCGCTTGAAATTTGAGTAAAGCTATAAGGAAATAAGTTGAAAATACGATCCAAAAAAGTAGTTTTTATTTTTTCCCTCCAATTTTTTTAGGTGCTCTCTTTTTTAATTTTAAAGCATTTTGATTGGCTAATACATGATGACATGTAATTTGTATTATTTTTGGAAGGTCCATTTTAAATTGAAATTTCCTCTAATGAACCGAGATGCATTCCTCAATTATTTGAGGGGTTTATATAGTAACATATAGAGGCATGTGATTCTCTTCAAGCCCAAATAAATTGATGAAGGCTATGTACAAGCACGATACTTCAAAAACAAAGGCCAGGAGAGAGGAAAACGAAGAAGTTCAAAACATAAAGAAAGTGAAGCCTGCTACGAAGGAGGGGGAGAAGAAGTGGAAGGGAAAGGAGAAGAATAATACAACCACAACACATCGTTTCAAGGATCCAAAAAACCATAGTAACCATTGTAACATGGATGTCCACACCGAAGAAAAGTGTTGGACGCTACATCCATAGCTAAATCCCAAGAATTGCAAGAAGGACTCCAAGAAGAAGAACCTTCTATCCACACAGTCAAACAAGGAGTTAGAAAGTATCTTAGATGTGGATGCGAATATTATATGTAACATAGTGCAGAAGTAGGTGAATCTGAGTATCCTTCACCCTAAGGAATACAAAGAGATGACAAAACTCTTCCACATCAAGATCTAGGTCTGAATAAGACTAAGATCGACACTCTATTTGATTCTAGTTCATACGAAAACCTTATATCATAGGATGTGGTACATAAGCTTGGATTGGAAGTACATGATAATACCAATCCCTATCCATTGGGATGGGTAAATAAGGATACATAACGCGGAGCCATGAAATAGTGCAAGATGAAGTTTCCCAAAAGTGTATAATATATTAATGAAGTGGAGGTAGATGTAGTACCCCTATATGTTTGTGTTGTAGTTTTCGAAATCCCCTACATGTATATTAGATGCAATATTCATGAAGAGAACCAACCAATATTTCTTGATGAAGGACATGAAATCCTTCATCATAAACACACACAAAGGTAAGTAGAATATCTCTCTGGTAAGTGCCAACCATGTAAGAAAGATGGCCAATTGAAGTATGAAGTCTGTATTAATTTTCTTAGGAAAAAATTAGTAAGAAGTTGAATTGGTAAAAGTGAAGGCATCCCTTGAGGGATGTACCAAAGAGAAAAAACACTAGTTGGAGAAACATTTAGAGGAATGCAAAGAATTGTTCTCAGATTCTAAGGGGATACCTCTTAAGAGGGAGGTGGAGGATGATATACATATATTTCTATATTCTCCCTTGTCGAGCATCAGATTGTAGATAGAGTCTGTTATAGAAGAAGATGAAATGAGAAGTAGTTTAAACAATTATTTGAGTAGGGATGAATCCAACCAAGCAACTCACCTTATGGGTGGCCTATCATCACAATACGTAAGAAATAAGGGACTTGAAGGATGTTTATTGAATACAGGGATTTGAAAAAGATCACACTTAAGAATTAATACCCTTTACCCACGATCGATGATTTGTTGGACTAGTAGCAACATGCCCAATACTTCACCAAGTTTGATCTCAAATTTTGATACCACTAGGTGTGAGTGAAGGAAGAAGACACCTAGAAGACTACCTTCAAGACTAGGAAGGGTATATATGAATGGTTAGTAATGTCATTTGGTTTATGGAATGCACCAACTACATTTATGTACTTGATGAATGATGTATTATGCATTTTCTTATATTCATTTGTTATAGTATATCTAAATCACATAATGGTTTACAATGATACTTGGGAATATCATCTCTCGCATATCAAGCTGATGTTAGAGACCTTGATAAAACAAAAATGGATGTAAAATACTAAGAAATGTGAATTTGTTTGGTGTATTTGGGGCATGTGATTGGTGGAGAAGAACTTAAGACTAATCCTACAAAGATAAAGGCCATCACTATGTGGCCTACTCCTACAAATGTGACTGAAGTTAGGAACTTTCTGGGGGCAAAAAAATACGTTTGAAAGTTAATAACTTCATTTAAAAATGTGGTTGAACCTCTCCATGCCATAACAACCAACAACAATGGGTTCCAGTGGGACAAGAATCAACAATTGGATGGGTTTTTTACAACAATTCCATTTAATCATATAATATTATAACTTTAGTACAAATAGGGTGATAGACATGCTCTCAAGCTCACCTATATGTGAAATTCTATAGCATGGTAGATCATAGAGCTGAGAATACCTCACAATCAAAAGAATGAGCAGAAAATATGAATTACAGTTAAAATTGCAGTGAAATTAGTAGTAAAATTAATCATGCATTGAAACTTAGATAGAAACAAAAATGTGTGTTATGATTGATTAATTAGTATAGTCAATAGATATGTTACAATGGATATAATTCGATTATCCTAGGAGAATTTGAATCCATGTTAGTCTAGCATAGGAATCGTCACCAGTGGAGTGCTCCAGAAGTCCCAAACTCAACTCAACTCAGCCAAAACTCAGTTAACTGAAGCTACTGTCAGTTACCTGAACAAGGAGGATGCAATTGTGAATTTTTCTTGCAAATAGATCAGAAAAGGGTGTATTATATCACAATCAGTTGTGATTGGAGCTCAAACCCCCAATTACAGTCAGGAAATCAAGTGTAACTCAGTTGGATTGAATTGAATCACTGGGTTAGCTCCTAGAATGTAGGGAACTGACTATGGTGGTACTAAAATGATGCATGCAGGGCACATTAGGTAGCTAATGGGTCCTATATGACATATGAACACCAATAAGGGGGAAATAACATCATCAACTACTAGGAAAAGGTAAATAACGCTAAGTAGGACAAGGATGGAGTATTAATTATCCTAACACCCACCCTTAATCCAAACTTGGGAATCTTGGGACCTGGTTACTGAAACCAAAGGTTGCCCATATAATCAAATAAATGATAAAAAATAATTTTTCATGAAACTAAGGAAACGGGGAAAAAATCATGGGAAGAATACCCCCTAAAAATGAATAGTATGATACTCAAACATCCTTCACACTAAGCAGAGAATGATAATCTCTTCTGAGTGAAATACTTTGTAAAAATATGGGAAATATGCTCCTCTGTAGGATAGTAATGTAGGTGTTAGATATGGATCTGCTCCGCTAATGTACCTCCCACTATTTCGAAGCTGCATTTTCCAAAAAATTCTTTTAGAATCCATTCTTGCTACTGGGGAGAATGAATCATTGTAGTCCAAACAATGAAACTTTGAGTACCTTTTGTCAACCAACCGATTTTTGTACTTTGTTGTAGATCCATCATCGAAATTCACTTTGAAGGACTGTGGATCAGACCCCACCATCATGTAGAACCTCTCTAAGAGAAGTTAATCTGTATGACATAATGCAAGGTTTCCATCTCGATATTGAGATTTAGTTCTTCTATGGTCAGATGGATCCCCATCTATGTTCCCAACAACTTCAAGGAATTTTTGCTCCCATATTGTCCTTGGCAATGGATTGGGAGTAGAAGATGGATCTAGATCTGGACATGCTTGAACTTCATATGCAACATCAAAATCTTGGTCCTCATCTTTATAATCTGAAACTGGATCATTAGAAGAGACATCATTCTTATCTTCATTAGATGAAAATGGAGTAGGAAGAGAGCATGTTAGAAAGTGAGAGAATTCATAAGCCTCTGAGGCATGGTTTGCAACCCCTTTCTCTATTATCTCACCATAAGAGATCTATGCAATCTCAACTTTGTCAGGTCCAAAAAAATATCTTCGGTGAACCTATGTGTGTCATATGATAAATAGATAACAAATTTGTTGTCAACAAAGGCACATCCAAAACATTTTTTATCTTTCCATGATCCAGTTGTATTGTTACTTTCCCTTCATTAGATATCTTTTAATCATCTCCCATGTCAATACTAGGACCATCGGTAAGACCTAAAAAATAAAAATATTCTCTAGAGGAAACCATGCGGATGGAGGCTGCAGAATCTATGAGGAAGGCTTGTTATTGTGACAATCCATCCTTCAGTGCATGGCATCTCTCATGATCATCTATATCACTCCTAGAATCAGTCTTCCTTGTGCCTTCTGGTAGGGAAATTTTGTGTTGTTTAAGGAGTTTTTTCATTTTATCTATCTTCTTCTTCATGCAAGAGCTCTCTAGATGGTTTCCTTTCTTCTAGTATGTACAATTGGTCTTCTCACATTTCTTATTCTTATCCTTCTTGGAGCTAGAGGCCCCTTCTAATGGATTAGAATTCTCCTTCTACCTAGATTCAAATTTATTATTTTCTTTCCCTTTCTACTTCCCTTTAGCATTCACACTTTTTGACTCTCTAGCCATAAGAGTTTGATTTTTGGTGGCCTTCAAGGCATCCATCTGAATCAATTTGTCTTGTTCTTGGATGAGAGATTCAACAAATGCATCTAAGGAGTGCATTTTCCAATTGGGGATTGGAAATATCCTAGAATGGAAGATAGAAACAAATATTGAAAATTCCAGACCAAGATTACTTAAGGATGGATATCACCAACTACTGATCCTTCTTCTCAATGCCACATTGTTTGCACTGCATAACCAAGTATTTTAATTTAGAAAAGAACTGTAGTATGGTTTCGAAACTATTGGGTTGAAGAGAAATTAATTCATTCTCTAGAATATGGCGTCTCAGCTCATCTTTCTTGCCGAAGAGAGTCTCGATATTTTACCAAACCTCTGTTGTAGTCTTCAATCCTTCAAGGTGGAAGAGAAAATATCTGGAAATATGAATACACATGAAACCAAAAGCTTCATCTAATCTATTCAAGTACTTAGCATTCTCAACAACTGCCTGAGGTTCAACCTCCTCGCCTATTGTGACCATGCACATACTTTTTTTGCACAACACCATTTCCATACTATCCTTCCAATTAAGATAATTGAATGGTGTCAGGATCCTTGGAGACAAAGGAACATTCAAATTCTCCATGTGAAACTGCTGGAGAAAATACAAACTGAAACTGTTGCACTGAAAAACCTTCAAAATCCTACAAAAAAATATCAAATTTGGAGATAAAAATCTACAGAGCACTGCTTAAGGACAATAGGAACTTTTATATGGATCCTTCACACCTAGGTAAACCTGAAAGTATTTCTCCAATGAATTCAATGCAATGGCACCAGGATTTGCTGTTGAAATCCAGAGGCTTCTGTTGCACTACTAAAATAAATTGCTCAAACTCTGCTCTTCATGCTCCGATACCATGTCAAATTCTAGAACACAGCAGATCATAGAGCTAAGAATACCTCACAATTAAAAGAATGAGAATAAAAGACGAATCACAATGAAAATTGCAGTGGAATGAGCAGTAAAATTAATCATGCATTGGAACTCGGTTGGAAATAGAAGTGTGTGTTATGATCCATTAATCAGTATAGTCAACATATATGTTACAATGGCGAGAATTCGATTATCCTAGGAGAATTCAAATCCATGTCATTCTAGCATAGGAATTGTCACCACGGGAGTCCTCTAGAAGTCCCAAAATCAACTCAACTCAACCAAAACTCAATTAATTGAAGTTATTGTTAGTTAAATGACCAAGGAGGGTGCAATTTTGAGTTTTTCATGCAAATCCATCAGAAAAGGGTGCATTAGATCACAATCAATGGTGATCGGAGCTGAAACCCCCAATTAGAGTCAGGAAATCAGGTGTAACTCAGTTGGACTAAACTAAATCATTGAGTTAGCTCCTAGAATGTAGGGAGCTTACTCTTGTGGTCCTAAGATCATGCATGTATGGTGCATTAGATCACAATCAATGGTGATCGTAGCTGAAACCCCCAATTAGAGTCAGGAAATCAGGTGTAACTCAGTTGGACTAAACTAAATCATTGAGTTAGCTCCTAGAATGTAGGGAGCTTACTCTTGTGGTCCTAAGATCATGCATGTATGGTGCATTAGGTGGCTAATGGGTCCTAGGTGGCATATACACACAACTCGGGGGAAAATATAATCATCAATTACTAGGAAAAGGTAAATAATACTAATTAGGACAAGGATGGAGTATTAATTATCCTAACACTATAGTGAAGATCACAAAGTTGGGTACTCATATGGATATGGATCCTTTCACCCATGGTGCATGCAAAGATGAATACATAGAAGATGAGGACTTCAAGGAGGTATTACAACAGCTACAAGGCCAATTCCATGTATAAGAAGTTGACAACAAGGGTGACTATCATCTTCAAGATGGGTTACTCTACAAGTTATACAAGCTCCTTTTTCCTAAAGGTGAAATATTGCAACTCATGAGAGAGGATCACACCTCCAATGTTGTAGGGAATTTTGGTTTTGGGAAGATAGTATCCAACTTGTGAAGGTATGTTTATTGACCAAGAATGCAAGAAGATGTAGCTCAATTTATCAGAAGATGCATACTTTAATTTACAAGAAATCCTAGTAATAGGAAGAAAAGCATATACCATCCCTTACTTCTTCCTACAAGACCATGGGAGAGCATCTACATGGATTTTTTCATAGGACAAATAAGTCACAAGAAAAATGC
Organism: Larix kaempferi; assembly: GCA_027924585.1. NCBI lineage: Eukaryota > Viridiplantae > Streptophyta > Pinopsida > Pinales > Pinaceae > Larix > Larix kaempferi. Next base: position 30,198,976 of record BSBM01000096.1, read on the forward strand.
AAGGGAAAGCATGACCAATACAAGGTTGAAAAATCATTCAAAGTGGGAGAGAGTGTGTGGTTACACCAGAATAAGGAAATACTGCAGAGTCTTAGTAAGAAAATCATGGATCTGAGGTATGGCCCTTTTGAGGTATTGGAGAAGCCGAGTGTTGTAGACACAACAAATCCCATATTTGTCAAGGAAAAATGGGATCCCCTTTTTCTTTTCAAAATTTAAATTCCTTTTGTTTATTTTTTTAGAATTTTGGGGATCTAATTTTTGAAGTAAATTTTTAGTGGTTTTTTCAATATAAGTTCCTTTGAGTCAATTTAAACAAATTACTCTACTAAATTAAGCCTTTTCTGATGTTTCTGACATCCCAATCCCTATATTTACACAAAAAAAGGAACTTGGAAGTCGGATGTCAATATTTGCATATTAATTTTGTGGATGTTTGGATGCTGTGCTACCATATTTCCATAAATCTCAGAACTTGGAGTTTGAAAATCTATTTGTTCTTTGTAACTTGCTTCTGGATGTACTGATGCAAACATTTTCTATCTTTCTCATACTTTAGAAGTCATAAGGTTTTTTATTTTTATAGTTGGCTCCCCGATGTGTCGATGATCACGTTTGTTATTTTAATATAAACCTCAGACCACAGAAGTCGAAAAAACATTCATTCATCACTCAATTTTCTCTCATATGTGCCGAAGTCGATGTTTACATCGGACATAGGATCTTGGTTGTGTTAGTATTAACATTTCAGTTTTCTCCCCGATGTATCACAAACCCGATTTTATTATTAATTTGGATTTTTTCTTATCTTGCTAAGATCCTATAATCTCGGATGCATTGACAATGTAATTTATAACTTATTATAAAATACCCTGAGACATGGTGTCCAACTCTTTTAAATACTCAGTGGTCCCACCTCAAAACTATCATTCTGACATCAGAAACTGGTACACCCAATGCACATGCCAAAACTCACTTGAAGAACTAGTCAAATATGACCGAATTAATGGTTAATTATTACATAACATCCAATATCTTGTTATGATAATTAATACTCCATCCTTATCCTACTTAGCATTATTTTCTTTTCCTAGTAGTTGATGATGTCATTTCCCCCTAGTGGTGTGCAGATTTCATCTAGGACCCATTAGGCAGGTAATGTAGCCTGCATGCATGATTTTAGTCCCACCAGAGTCAGTTCCCTACATTTTAGGAGCTAACTCTGTGTTCTAGTTTAGTACACCTAAGTCCCCAAACTTTATTGGGGGCTTTAGCTCTGATCACCCCTGATTGTGATCTAATGCGCCCTTTTTTCACCTAATTTGCATGAAGAACTCACTAATGCACCCTCCTTGGTCATTTAACTGACTGTGTCTTCAGTTAACTGGATTTTTGTTCAATTGAGTTGAGTTTGGGTCTTCTGGAGCACTCCAGTGGTGACAATTCCTATACTAGATAGACTAAGTCTCAAATTATCCTAGGATATTCAAATTCTCTCTATTGTAACATATTTGTGGACTATACTGATTAATGGATAATGTTACACATTTCTGCTTCCATCTGAGTTCCAATGCTGATTAATTTTACTGCTCATTTCGCTGCAATTTTCACTGTAATTCACCTTCTCTGCTCATTCTTTCACTGTGAGGTATTCTATTATCTATGATATGTTGTGACTTTGAATTTCACATGGTATTAGATCTCAGTGGCATAGGTTGAGCAACTACTTTTAGTAGTGCACCAGAAGCCTATAGATATCCACAACAAATCTCGGTGCCATATCATTGAATTCATTGGAGAAATCCTTTGAGCTCTATCCAGGTGTGAAGGAACAAGATAAAAGTTCCTAGTGTCCTAAAGTAGTGCTCAGTAGTATTTTATCTCCAAAATTGAGAGTTTCTTGCAGGATATTAAAGGTTTTTAAGTGTAGCAGTAGCAACAATTTCAATTTGTATTCGCTCCAACAGATTCACATGGATAATTTGAATGTTCCTTTGTATCCAAGGATACTGACACCCTTCAATTATATTGATTGTAGGGATGATATGCATATGTTGTTGCGAAACAAAAGTTTGTATAGGGTCACAATGGGAAAGGAGGTCGAACGTCTGGCAGCTGCTGAGAAGGCCAAGTATCTAAACATTTTAGATGAAGCACTTGGTTTCATGTGTATTCATATTTCCAGATATTTTCTCTTCCACCTTGAAAGATTGAAGACTCCAAGAGAGGTTTTGTTGAATCTTGAGACCCTCTTCGACAAGCAAGATGAGCCGACGGGCCATATTCTACAGAATGAGTTAATTTCTCTTCAACCTAGTAGTTTCGAAACCATTCAACAATTTTTCACTAAATTCAAATCCTTGGTCATGTAATGCAAACAATGTGTTATTGAGAAGAAGGATGCAAAGCTATTGCTATCCATTCTAAGCAAGCTTGGTCTGAAATTTTCTATATTTGTTTCTACCTTCCATTTAGGGAGATTGTCAATCCCTAATTGGAAAATTCCTTCTTTAGATGCATTCACTAAATGTCTCATCTAAGAACAAGAAAAAATGATTTAGATGGGATCCTTGAATGCCTCCAAAAATGAAGCTTTTATGGCTGGAGAGTGAAAAAGTGTGAATGCTAAAGGGATGAACAAATGTAAAGAGAAGAAGCAATTTGAAACCAAGCATAATGCAAAGTCTAATCCATCGGAAGGATCCTCCAACTCCAATAGGGATAAGAAAAATGGGTTTGAGAAGACCATGTGTTCCTATTGCAAGAAAGGAATCCACCCAAAGAGATCTTGCATGAACAGGAATATAAATCAAATGAACAAAAATCTTGAAAAAAAAAACATTTCCCTCCCTGAAGGCTTAAGGGAGACTAATTCTGGAAGTGAGACAGATGATCATGAGATATTCCATGCACTGAAGGCTATATTCACACAATCATAAGCCTTCCTCATAGATTCTGGAGCCTCCAACCACATGGTTACGTCCAAAGAATCATTTTATTCTCTTAGATATCAATGATGGTCCGAGTATTGACATGGGAGATGGTTTTAGGAAAGTCTCAGAATGAATTTGAATTGACCTTTGAAACAGTTTGTTGAGTGACTTCCGTTGATGTGATGAAATAGGAAATTTAACTTTAGATTGTTAACTCTTTACCATGACCAAATTTACAAGTAATATGGAAGCATGAACGAGAAGAAAAATACTCAATATCTATAGGAGTATGGTTGGAAGTATGGACTTGTTATCAGTTAAGACCAAATTTATAGGTGTTATGACATTTGGTTTGGAGGAATTTTTTTATATTTTTGACCTTTACCTTTTTGCTTATAGTGACAACATTTGAAATGTAGGATAATAGCACAAAAGAGAAAATGAACTTTTAATATCAACAATATTTGAGTGATCTCTAAGGATTATAAGGAAAATAAGAGTAGTATAGGCCTGCATGTTACTGGTCTCTTTCAAATAACATAATTGAGTACTAGGTTGTACATTGTTTCATTCTTAACAACCTTCAATATATGACTTTTGAGGCTGAAATTTAAGTTGTCTAGAAGTCCCTTTTATATCGAATTTGAAGCATTAACATAGAAAATTTCATAAATGATGAGATCACAATTAGACATCAATTTGAAATGCCTCTTAGAAGAGGTACTTCTTTGTTGCAAATAGAATCTGTTCAAATAGGGATCTTATTGGTGGTTGAGGATGCATTACAATTTCAAGTGAATTTTTAATAAGTGTTTGCGTTAATATCGGGCTCTTAGGATAGTTGTAAAGGATCCATGCAATTTTCAAAATTTTACCAGTTCCTCCAACATAATATTATATGGAATATGATACCTAAGAGAGGACTAAATAATCTTGTATTCTTCCTTGCTATGAAGTATTAGATATTTGAAATTTACCCACAAATGATGGAAAACACAACCCTTAATCAAAATTTTAAATATGTTGTAGAACCGATATTGAAGGAGAGAGTTGAATAAATTTGAGGATTTTGTCTCCTTACCTAGGTTTGTTTAAGGTATTCTATCAACTCTTGTATCTATATACACTTGCACAACATTGCCCTTCTTTATTTATTTTTACTAGGGGGTATAACTCCAGGCCTTGTAACTTGTGGCATACATCTAGGCCTCTGTTGGCCATTGGGGCACTCCATAACTAAATTCTTCGTCTAATAACCCAATGTTAGGATTTGAATCCCAACAACAATATAATTTTGAATTCATGTGCAAACAAATATGAAATAAAATATCCACGCATATTTTGAATTAACACATTACCCACCAAATTTAAGGCACCACACAACAAATTGCAAAATTAAAGCATTCCATACAAGCTTGATTTCAAATATTTATCTATAAATGAATGTTGACACACAGTTATGTCAACAAGGGTTCACTTAGCACTGTTATCAACAAACATCGACACAAAATCCCATGGACATCAACCGAGAAAGGTTTTACCCTTTCTAGCAATACTCGCGAAGCGAGTGAGGTCTCACCCAAGATATCTAAGGGGACTGCAGGAACCAAGTTTCTGCAGTTTTAGGAAGACATGCACCTTTCTATACTTAGTCGCAATAGAAACCAAAGATTCGTATCCGCATTAAAACAACATGCTGTCAAACTAACAACCAGATTTACTTAACTCAAAAATCGTTGTAATCCTCATCCGCATAAAAAATAATTGTCTCACAATCTACAAGTTAAACAAATCGACAAAATGATAGTTTATCAAATCATAGTATGCGATACATCATATAACTACGATTTCATTCATACAACATATTGAGCCATCAAATACTGCAATAATTCACATTCAACTACACTGCGACACAAAAATGAGAAACAGAGCTATAGCACAATTGAACATCTTTATTCATTAACTCATCTCATACATTGAGGAATACACTTCGTAAAACTAGTTCAAAACTCAGAGAAAATATGCAAAGATCGAACATTAGAAAATTCAAGGATCCGAAGATGCCAAAAATTCCAAAGATGCCACTATGATATGATGCCCCTAGGCTTACAATTGTACTTCTATTTATAGGCACGCATGGTCATTACAAAATCACTAGAAGAAAAAAGGTCATTGGTTAGGGTCCAAAAATGTCACCATAAGCTCATTTGGTGATGGTCAAGAGGGGTCTCATCACCAAAACCTAAGCGTCGCCAAAGGCACTGTCACCTTAAGTGGGGGTATGTGGTGACATTCAAGGCCCGTCATCAATAATGATGATTATTCCAGGTTGTGACCATCACCAATCATTACGAAGTATTGGTGACGGACCTGCTTTGACCCTCACCATTAGATGCATATATGGCGATGGCCAATGACCGATCATTGGTGAGGGTTGAGACACGTCACCATAATCTCATCGGTGATGGTGAAAAAGGAGGGCGTCACCAAACTGTGAATGTCACCAATGGCTGTGTCCCCAAAAGTAAAGGTGGTGTGGTGACATTCAATGTTCGACACTAATATGGATTATTAGTGACAAATAGTTACCCTCACCAATTTATATGAAGCTTTGGTGATGGAACTAAGGGCCTCCATCACCAAAACAACTGAACATCGCCAATGGCATATGATGAAGGCCTTGTAATGACCCCCACTATTGAGGATATTTCCATTAACATATCAATGGTGACAACAACTATGAGATTGTCACCACTTTTCATTTTGAAAATATTTTAATGACGCAACATAAAGGACCATTGCCATTTCAATTAAAATTGTAAAAAAAAAATTATAATTATAAATTGTCACAAGCAGAATGTAACCCTAGTAGATGGTGATGACCAATAGCCTGCTGGAATAAATTGAACATTTGGTTATTATTATTATAACATTTTACTAATTTGAAGAAGCAAAAATATCACATTGTTATAAGTAAAGTAAATAGAAATGATGCACTAACATGTTTACACGATAACTAAAATAGATATATAAGATTTTTTAAGCATATGGAAACAAGATACCAAAAGATGATATAAAATGTTGTAACAACAGTTTAATAACGTATATCTATAGGCTTGACCCAACCCTGTAAGATAAGTTGTTTTTTACACTTGCAGATGCACAAATGGAAATCAGACATATGGGCATTCTTTGGAATCATGTCACCCAGCTCATCCTCCTGTTTGTTCCTCCAAGTTCGTTCTAATGTTAATCGAGGAGTGGATTTATTGCAGACTGGTCACAAAACAAAGGAAGCATAGTTTATGCTTCCGTTGTGATGAAATGCTATGAAGGTTAACGGAAACTAAACAAGCACTATAAATCAACACCATTGACAACAACATAAGCACAAGAAACTATTCAAAAAGCTATTCAACAACTTTTTTGAACTCTAGCAAAAAACATGAACCATACCTCAGTCATTATTTCTGCCAGCTGCTTGACAGTGACCTCATTATTAGGATTGCCAACATTGAAAATGTGACTGTTTTCCGTGGAAGGAATTTCCTGAAAAATGAAATAGGTAAGTACTATAAATATATAAGCACTGTGCAACAAAGAACATTATGGTCCTCAAAAGTCATTATTTCTCTCTTTTGCTTCATATTGGATCATCAAATTTTTATGGTCCTCAAAAGTCCCGCTCTGTGCAACAATAGCATTAACATTGGATATCATTCTCAAAAGTCTTATTTAAAAGAATACTTGACCTCATAATGTTTTTAAGTGTGGTTCTGAAACTTGCACGATATAATTCAAATCCAATATGCCACAATATAATATGCAGAGGAATTTCAGGATTCAACAAACCACATGGAACTCAACTTTGAGCCCAACTGCATCGGTTAAAATCTAGAGATAGACTATCCAAGGTGTTTTTCAAAGCTTTGGCTACTAAACATGTACATCAAAGGATAGTGTATAGCGGTTGTGAGGTGAGTGGGAGGTCTCATCATGAAAATAAGAGATTGAAGAGGAAATTGTGGCTTGTGATAGGATTGTCTTCCAATCTCAAGCTTAGATTGATGAGAGGAAGGTGTCCTCATAATTGGTCTCCCACAACACCGCAGCTATAAGCATGGGGATTATATTATGTCCCCCTTTTTGTTAACTTGTTCTAGATTTGAAGAATCACAAAAGGTGTTTTGGGTTGTCTTGCATACTATTCAATCTCTGCTTGCACAAAAGTTTAGATGGCATACAAGTATATGATAATTGATTGATGCAAGCAAAAGCATCTAGACTCTTTCTATCATTATCCAAATTTGCAATCCCTACAATTTAATGGGCTAGACAATATTATCAAACAAAAAGAATTCAGGGTGGATGTTTTGGAATTTGGTTAGAAATACTCTCTTTATAAATGGAAAGGAACAAGTGGTGCCTTGCTTATGAGATATTGTTTAGTTGCTTCCTATATTATGCCATTCACTTCAGGCTCTTTTTTCTTTGATTTTCTTTTCTCCAGTCTATTATGTCCTTTCCTAGTTGACCTAAATTTGGGGGGCTGAAATCACATTCTCCCAAATTTGCTGAACTCCAATCACCCTCTACCACTGAGCTTGTGTAAGTAGGCCCTTCACCTAGATTCATCCCGTCAATTTCTGGAATGTATTCAACTGCACAAATCCCTAAAACTTTTTTTAGAATAACCATCTACTTGACTGCATGGAGCCCCTTGAGGAGAAGGATCATTTATTATTACATCATAAGAAACACTCACAGGGACACTGTATTTCCCTACAGATCCCATTCTCATTTGATGGTCCCCCTGGTTGGATGGTTGACCACTGTCTATATCATTTAAACTAGACAGAACCTCAGTTTGTTGACATTTAGTTTCATTCTCACACTAGGTGTTGCATCTTACCTTCTCATAATCTCCATTACATGTTCCTCTCTCACTTGTGGTCACATCTTTTGTTTTCCTTGTATTCTGCGGTATTTGATGATGGGAGAAGTTTATCACAAAGGTGACAACTGGAAGAAGTGTCCCCTCTGCTCTGTTATGATCTCGTCTAAGGATCTTCATACTGTTTGCTTTCACAATGTAAAGCAGTATGATGTTTGGGAACACATTAACTTCATACTTCTAACTCGGGCAAAAAAAATTGTCATTCCTTTTGAGAAGAATCAACATTCTTTGGGTGCTTTTCCTCACAATATAGATGGTTAGTGTAACTCCTTTTTGTTGATGTATATGTAACTTCGGAATGTATTTCATCAGTATATTATATATATATTTATTGTACCCTTATAAGAGATGTGTTATTCCTCTATAAGGAAGTGTCGTCATGTGGATTGACAAGTGTCGCAAGTGTGTGTACTTGCCGATGGGTTATTAGACCACCTTATGGGGTCGGCCCTAATTAATATATAATATAATGTGGATGTACTCAAGTAGACAAGTCGGCCCCAGTAGGTCACTGGGAAAAAAGGTGAGTATAAATAGAGATAGGAGATCTCTATTTTACTCACTCGGAAAAGTATCTATCTCTCTCTCTGAAAAGTAGCGCACTAGTGAGGAGGAGGAGGATCATCTGCTAGGAGACTATCTCAGTGTTATTTGGTTGTATTTTGGTTGAGCCATTGCTCTCTCTATCTCTGAGGAAGTTGTGGGGTTTTTCACCTTAGGGTTTTCCCCACGGAAACTCTATGTCTCTTGTCTCTATGCTTTTGATTCTTTTGATGCTTGTGATGCTTGTCATATTATGATTGTCATGCATTGATATACTGTAGATGTTATTCTCTCAGCAAAGATCCTATAGTATTGTGATTTAATACGGAAAATTAACATGGTATCAGAGCCTAACTGAGAAGAAGACATTTTGCAGTGACGGAAGCTTGTATTCCTTGTTTATTGGGTTTCTCTCCACAAATTTTTGAAATTCAGTATAGTAGATTGGATCTACTCATCAAGGCGCATCTTTCTGACCAATCAGATTTCAGTTTCGAGCATTTTCAGTTTTGGCCCTAAAAATTAGGGTTTCCACAAAAATAGGAATTTCTGGAAACTGAAGGTACAGATGGAAGCTCCTTGCAAAAATCGAAGGTTTGAGCTTTGGATCGAGATTTTTGGCTAGGTATATCTTCGGGAAACTCAAACCCTAATTCAGGGCTCTCCCCAGTGAACCCGGCAGGACAAAAAGGCAATTCTGAAGGGCAAGACTTTGTTGATCTCAAATTCTGAATGTACTAGGCTGATCAGCTCTCCAAGGCGCATCTTTCTATCCTTTCGGAATTTTGAAATTCACATTTTGAATTTTTAGGGTTTCTCTAACAAACCCTAATCCGGGACCAGATCCAGTTTTCAGCACTTCAAGTGGTAAGTTCTACATATTTTCTATTTCCATTTGAAGTACTCTTAAAGATGTCTCTTCTCACCAAGCTTGAGGATAAGCTTGAAGGGGCTGATAACTTTCGAGCCTGGAAGTATAGGATTGGGCTAATCCTGGAAGAGAATGAGTTGGACTCATATGTGAAAGAAGACATCCCTATCCCAGAGGATGAAGAGGCCAAGGTATTGCACAAGAAGAACTTGGTCAAGGCAAAGAGAATCATTGCTGATTCTATCAAAGATCATCTCATACCCCATGTGTCTTCTCTCAAGACACCCAAAGAGATGTTTGAATCTTTGACCAAGCTATTTGAAGGAAAGAACATAAATCGAAAGATGACCCTGCGGAACCAATTGAAAGCAGTAAAGTTTCAGAATGGAGAAACCATTCAATCTTACTTTTCAAGGGTCTCTCATATCAAGGAACAATTAGAAGCAGTAGATGAAATGGTGGAGAATGGTGAGGTGGTTATGACTACTCTAAATGGCCTACCTAGGTCATGGGATTCCTTTATTCAAGGAATTTGTGCAAGGAAGAAATTGATCTCGTTCAACAGATTGAGGGAAGAATGCTCTCAAGAAGAAGCTAGACTTATAGCTCATGAGGAAAAGATGGGAGGAGAAGATCAAGCTCTTGCAGCTCACACCAAGAGAAGCAAAACCAAGAAGGATCACTCTCACCACAAAAGATTCCATCAAAAGAGTAAGAAGGACCTAAGATGCTTCACATGCAATGAGAAGGGTCACTTTGCTTCAGATTGTCCCAAGAACAAAAGGGATAATAACAACAACTCCAGTAAGAAGAAGAAGGGCAGCAAAAGAAGGTTTCATGCTCATGCTACTGAAGATGATGAACCTCCAAAGAAGAAGGCTAGGGCAGAAAGTAGTAGTGATGATGACTCATCAAGTGAAGAAGAATATGTTCTAATTTCTGCTCTTACAGGTACCATCTCCCATGGATGTAATGATTGGTTGATTGATAGTGGGGCTTCCAAACACATGACTGGGTTTAAAGAATCCTTTGTGAACTTATCTGAACATGAATCACCCCATAAGGTGAAACTTGGGGATGATTATCAATACCCAATCAAAGGAAGTGGTGAAGCCTCCTACAACCTAGATTCTAGAAAATCATTGAAGATGAAAGAAGTACTTTATGTACCTGGGCTCAAGAAGAACTTACTCTCCATCTCTGCATTGGATGCAAAAGGTATGAGGGTTGCATTTTTGGATGGCCAAGTCCTAATGTGGCCAAAGGGAAAGACCATAGATGATGCAGTAGTGATTGGAGAGCAAGAGGGAGGCTTGTATAAATTGAAGGGACAACCTTAACATGCCATGGTACATGAATCCATGGATCCAAGTGAACTTTAGCATAGAAGACTTGCTCATATGCACTATAGGGCACTTCCAATTGCAAGCAAGGCAGTAGAGGGTCTTCCTAAAATCAAGACCAAACATGAAGGTGTTTGCAAATGATGTACAAAAGGTAAGAACATTAAGAAGGATTTCCCAAGCAGTGAAAGCAAGGCAAAAGACATCCTGTAAATCATCCACTCAGATGTATGTGGCCCCATGTCATCCTGTTCCCTAAGTGGGTATGTTTACTATGTATCATTTATTGATGACTTCTCCAGGAAGACTTGGGTATACTTCTTGAAGGGCAAAGATGAGGTGCTTGATAAATTCAAGGAATTCAAAACCTTGATGGAGAATCAAACTAACAAGAAAATCAAGACATTCAGATCTGACAATGGTGGAGAATTCACCTCAAATGACTTCAAGAAGCTTTGCAGTGATTCATGGATTAAGAGGGAGTTGACTGCTCCTTATAATCCTCAACAGAATGGAGTTGCAGAAAGGAAGAACAGAACCATCATGGAAGCAGCAAGGGCAATGCTGCATGACCAGGATCTACCTATGCATCTATGGGCAGAAGCAGTTAGAACAGTTGTATTTGTGTAGAACATAACTCCCCACAAGATATTGGACAACAAGACACCAGAAGAGGTCTTTTCTGGGTTCAAGAATATTGATGTCAGCAAAGATGAATATAAGGACAGGTAATCCAGGAAGCAAAGATCAAAAGGGAGCACACTCTAGCAGCTCCTACAAGGATGCAGATCTTCAGAGGGAGTTGACCATCTTCCTACATTCCACAACAGAAAGGTGTAGAAGAAGCTACTTCAGCAGCTCCTACCAGGAAGCAAAGACTCAGAGGGAGTCCACCCAAACAAACAAACAAAGATAAGTATTTCAATTATCATTTCTTGCCTATTTTGTTTGTTTAATAATATTATGCTTATGTTCCTAGACTTAGGAGATGTATTGTGCATATTTGAATGATTGCATTAATGAACAGTATACTACTAATATGCATGTGATGGGTAAGTGGCTTATGGCACTGTACAACATTCCAGTGGTACTTATCTAGAATGAAACCTCTTTGCTGACATGTTGGGAGTAGTGCAAACTCTTAACAATGTTCTGGTAGAGACTGGAAGGCATCTAGAAATTTGTGGAACATGGATAAATGTTGTATTGAAGCATTGGCTAAGATAACTGCATGACTGCATGACATATTTATTTATGTGTAAAGAATTTGTTCTGAAAATTATGAGATGTTTCTAATCATGCAATTTAACTTGTTTTGTAGAAAAGACCGTATATCTTCACCTACAAAAGGACTACAACATTTGTTCCAGCAAGAAAGATATCTATTGAAGATATTGAAGTTCCCAGGATCTGGGATGAAGAAATGGAATGCCATGATCCGTAGATCATGAAGAAGATGTTTGGGATGCAGTCCCAAGACCTGACAGGGAGTCATATGTATGCAGATTGAAGAAAGCCTTGTATGGCTTGAAGCAAGCTCCCAGAACCTGGTATGGTAGGATGGACAATTTCCTATCTAGCTTGGAATTTACCAAGAGTAAAGCAGATTCCAATCTTTACTACAAGGTTGAGGAAGGGAATCCAGTGATTCTACTCCTGTATATGGATGACCTATTTGTGATAGGAGATGACAGACCGATTGCAGATACTAAGAGGAAGCTTGCAGCTGAATTCGACATGAAAGATTTGGGAATGATGCACTATTTCCTAGGTATGGAGGTGTGGCAGAATGCAGGTGGAATCTTCCTTGGTCAAGGGAAGTACACAGTAGATATCCTGAAGAGATTCGGGATGATGGATTGCAAGGCCATGGCCACACCTATGGCATCGAATCTGAAGCTTCTATGTGATGCTTCATCTGAGCCGATTGATGTCTCTATGTATCGTCAGATGATTGGGTCCTTGATGTACCTGACGAACACTAGACCAGTCATTTGCTTTGCTGTGAACACATTGAGCCAATTCCTGACGGATCCGAGGAGTGTTCACCAGGTTGCTGTAAAGAATGTTCTGAGGTACCTGAAGGGTACAGTGGATTATGGGCTCAGGTATGAGGCGAATCAAAAGTTTAACCTGCAGGGTTATGTTGATTCAGATTGGGCTGGCAGTGCTGCAGATAGGAAGAGCACATCTGGGTGTTGCTTCAATATGGGATCAGGTGTGATCTCTTGGTTTAGCATGAAGCAGTCCTGCGTAGCACTGAGTACAACTAAGGCAGAGTATGTTGCAGCCTGTTCAGCTAGTTGTGAGGCAGTATGGCTACGGAATCTACTGTCTGAGTTATTTGATCTCCCGTTGGAGGCTACTGGTATCTTCTGTGATAACCAGAGTTGTGTGAAGTTGTCCGAGAACCCAGTGTTTCATGACAGGTCGAAACACATAGAGATCAAATACCACTATATCAGGGATATGGTGTAGAGAGGAGCTGTGAAGCTCCTATATGTTGCGACGGACGAGCAGATTGCAGATGTGCTGACAAAGCCACTAGCCAGGGTGAAGTTCGAGTACTTCAGAGAGAGGCTTGGCGTTCTTCAGATCGAGGACACTTCGAGGAAGAAGTGATGGACACATTTGCTGAAGCCATTCCAAGCATGTTGGAAGGAGGATCCTTCACATGGCTGTGGATGTAAGCGCTGGATGATGAGCATCAGGATGATGTTCTAGTTTCTGCTTGATATGATCAGTTGGATCATTTTATGTATGTACGCATCATGTTGGATGCTAGATATGATCAGTTGGATCATTTTTATGTATGTATGTACGCATCATGTTGGATGCTGGATATGATCAGTTGGATCATGTGTATGTATTTTTGTATATGCATCATGTTGGATGCTTGGACCATGTATCTGTATATGTATCAGGTGGATACATTGTATGATCAGGTAGATCATGTATGGTGATATGTATCATGTATTTGTATTTGTATCAGGTGGATACATTGTATGATCAGGAGGATCATGTATGATGATATGTATCAGGTAGATACTTGGTGTGCATCAGGTAGATGCATTGATGATCAGGTGGATCATATATGATGACATGCAGCAGGATGTTGCAGTGATGATCAGGATGATCATGGATGACGAGCTTCAGGATGTTGCTTCAGATGACATGCAGCAGGATGTTGCATTGATGATCAGGATGATCATAGATGACGAGCTTCAGGATGTTGCTCCAGATGACATGCAGCAGGACGTTGCAGTGATGATGATCAGGACGATCATGAGTACATCAGGATGATGTATGGTGAGTGTCAGGTTGATACTCTGTGGTCGTGGATCAGGTTGTGCAGATGAGCATGTCTGGGAGATCCTATAGGTCGGAGTTGTGTACCCGTAACAGCCTGGGATGCTCTTTCGAGACATTGCTTTGGGAGGACATGTAATTTGTGCCCTGGGAGATCTCAGGTCGGAGTTGTGTACCCGTAACATCCTGAGATGCTCTTGCGAGGTTTTGTCCTATGGCATGTAATTTGGGCCCTGGGAGATTTCAGGTCGGAGTTGCGTACCCGTAACATCCTGAGATTCTCTTGCGAGGTTTTGCCATGACCACATGTAATTTGTGCCCTGGGAGATTTTAGGTCGGAGTTGTGTACCCGTAACATCCTGAGATGCTCTTGCTAGGTTTTGTGGTGGACCACATGTAATTTGTGCCCTGGGAGATTTCAGGTCAGAGTTGTGTACCCGTAACATCCTGAGATGCTCTTTCGAGGTTTTGTGGTGGGGTCACATGTAATAGCGCCCTGGGAGATCCTACAGGTTGGAGTTGTGTACACGTAATATCCTGGGATGCTCTTTCGAGGTTTTGTGACGCACGTAATAAGTCCTGAGGATTCCACAGTATGGCTAGTGATGACGAAGACCTGCAGGTGGTGGGCCTACATCCAGTATGAAAAAGGACTGGCTCTATAGAACTTCCTATGACGAGTAGAGACAGAGATTGGACGAGATAGCAGCAGCAGTGACGATGACGATGACGATGCATCGATGACGATGATCCAGAGAAGAAGACTTGTCTAGCAAATCTGTGTCGAGAAATACCTTCCTAGTTAAGAGGGAGTGTTGATGTATATGTAACTTCGGAATGTATTTCATCAGTATATTATATATATATTTATTGTACCCTTATAAGAGATGTGTTATTCCTCTATAAGGAAGTGTCGTCATGTGGATTGACAAGTGTCGCAAGTGTGTGTACTTGCCGATGGGTTATTAGACCACCTTATGGGGTCGGCCCTAATTAATATATAATATAATGTGGATGTACTCAAGTAGACAAGTCGGCCCCAGTAGGTCACTGGGCAAAAAGGTGAGTATAAATAGAGATAGGAGATCTCTATTTTACTCACTCAGAAAAGTATCTATCTCTCTCTCTGAAAAGTAGCGCACTAGTGAGGAGGAGGAGGATCATCTGCTAGGAGACTATCTCAGTGTTATTTGGTTGTATTTTGGTTGAGCCATTGCTCTCTCTATCTCTGAGGAAGTTGTGGGGTTTTTCACTTTAGGGTTTTCCCCACGGAAACTTTGTGTCTCTTGTCTCTATGCTTTTGATTCTTGTGATGCTTGTGATGCTTGTCATATTATGATTGTCATGCATTGATATACTGTAGATGTTATTCTCTCAGCAAAGATCCTATAGTATTGTGATTTAATACTGAAAATTAACACTTTTCAAGGTTTACTCTAACATATGATCCAAAGTTATCTGCAAGCAAGGAAGCACTTGAGCTTACTAGTTGGACTGACAAGGTATAGTCTGAGGGGGGTGAAGATCTAGAGTTACTTCCTTATGCGTATGCAACTAGATATCAATTAGAAGAAAGAAAAAATGCATGGACTAAACGTCATGCCTCAGAATATCTGAGTGGTAGTCCACCATTGAAACAACAGTTTATAGCTGAGGCTAAAGCGGGGCTTGGTAAACTGAAGATTGACAGTTCTAATTCAGGATGTCTCACAGAATTTATGAAATTAAAATCTGGGGATGACATTACTTTCTATAATCATGAATCAAGTCATCAAGTAACAAAGAAGTCAGGAAGTTATCTCGGTTGAGTTGTTTTTTACACTTACAGATGCACAAATGGAAATCAGATATATGGGCCTTCTTTGGAATTGTAATGTCCCTTGTTAGGAATTTTATTAAAATTGCAATTTTCCACTTTTTTCCTTGGTTCGACCTTGGACTAGTTTCGATCTCTAGGTCCCAAATTTGCCCCAAATGATCCCAAATATTCTGAGAAGGTATATGAATGATATTAGAACATAAATATGTGTTTCAGGGATGCCTTTGTACCTTTAAAACACTTCTACAAATACTCTTTCAATTCTGGTCAATGTAGGTAACTTTACTAGTGATTTCCCTTTGACTAGTATTGGTCTCTAGGTCTCAAATTGACTCCAAATGCCTTCAAATATTCAAGGAAGGTTTATGAATGATATTAGGAATTGAATATGATTTTCAGGGATAACATATGGCCACAAAAATACCTCTGCAAACTCTCTTAAGATTCTGGACCAAGTATGCAATTTTACTAGTAATTTGGGGTTCAAATCCCCCTGAGGTAAGTACTGAAAATGGCTTCCCAAATGCCTCCAAACCCACTCAAATTTATGAACAGAGGTATGTAATGTGTTAAGTATGTTATTAATGTCTCATATGCACCATTAATGGTTTATTACAACTGTTCTCACCCTCTCCCATTCAACTGCAAAAATCCCCAATTCGACCCTTGGGAAATGGCACTATTTCACCTCCCGATACAACGAAACTGAGTAAAAATGCTTCAAATGCTCAAGTACAGTACATGAAACTTGTATAAGACATCCATGTGAGTATATTGATCACAAATATATCAGATAATCATCCATTCATTCGAAATCATCATCAATACATTGGTTCACAACAAGGTAGTGGGGAAATGGCATTGTTCTTCCATTAAAAATGAGTTTTATACATTTCTACTAAGAATTTCGACCTGAAAATTTCTGGAGATTAAGAACAGAGTATTTAATTCATATTACAAAAGAAATGGGGCATTAGAATCTCCCCCAAAGAGTACAATAGCTCACCAAAAATGCCCTCCCTCAAGGATCAAGAATATGCCATCAAAAATGGAAATGGTTGAAGGAGCGAACTGCAATAGAAGAAACCATGAGCTGCCCTGTATCTTACACCTGCAAATAAAGACTCCATTAAAGCTCCAAATGAAAGGTCTGAATGGCCTTTCCAATTGCCAACTTGGATGGGAATCTTTCACCCTCGAAATTGGCTAAGGCAAGAAACTAGTCATCCACTAGCTCTCCCTCTTTACAAATGCAATTGCAAATTCTACAAATGATCAAAAGCCATTCTCATACTTCATTTCTACATTTTATAACCAACATTAGCCTTATAACGGTCTAAATGCTCTCAATAGATTAAATAGATTTTCATTTAGGAAATATTCCACATTTGCCACTTGTCTCCTAGTTCCAACATTCCATCTTCTCCCAAATTCGATTTTGAGTCTCTTTGGCTTCTCCAACTCCCAAATTCGTCTTCTTTGAGCCTATTTTTGGGGCTGACATGTCATATTGGTCAGATGTCAGAGGTCAGGTCTGTAATTTGTCATAGTTGTCATAGATTCTCCATCATTGGTGTCATAGGGGCTAGGGAATCTAGCCCAAGTGTCCACAAACTTCCACTTTGACTCTTTATATTCCATGGAGGTTACGAATCCTTCCAAATTCGACCTAATATGCTCAATGACATGTGTTATGACTTAACAACTCACCCAAGAGTGTTCACATTCCCATTAATTCGAATTTGCAAAAGAGAGATACCATGTATTATGAAAAATCAAGCTAGTGTGGGTCCCACATCCTCCATATGTCTCCAAAACCATTTGTCACTTAGGATTTCTCTTGAATTTATTTATTCACTCTATTTATTAAATACTTGAACCCTTCTAATGTCTAAACATCATTTATTATCCCCCTTATTCCAAATCCCAAAGCTTCCACCCCAAACCTAGGAAACTAGTAATTTTCCTCCTTGGCAATTATTTGACCCTTAACATCAATTTTACAAACTCTAATGAATATGGCTAATGTGATTAGGCCATTGTGACCCAATTCCAAATTTGGGACATGAAAAATTCTCCCTTCCCAATATTGCTTGTCCTCAAGCAATTTCAAACATGGGTGTTGAAGAACCTGCTTTCTGTATAATTCTTTGAAGTTGCCATTGAATTGCCAAACCTTGAGTCTTTGAGTTTCCATGAATATTTTAGAGAGGAACCACCATGATTGCTGCTGCACTACTCTTATTAAAATCACTTTATTAAGTGGGGAATCCATCTCCCATGCTGCTTGCTTCCCCAAAAAAATGAAACCAATGAGACAAAAATTATTCTAGGGTCCCATTGCTTGTATTGCACCCCAACAATTAAGAGTGCTCTCCAACCTACACCATTAGATAAGAGGATTCCTGGATCCCATTTTCTTGTATGCATTCTTCTAAACATCATGAGTACCAAATATATATCATCAAAGTACATAACAACATAATGAAAATGTACATCAAGGATATGCTTCATCAAAGAGTCATGAAAGTGCTTATACCTCCAAGCAAGTAGACCACCATTGTCCAAGTGCATACAAGCTTCAAGTGACCCATCAAATCTGCTCCAATGACATAGGTGAGGATCCCATGTCCTATAATGCTGCTCCAAAAGGATATGATATGCATCAAAAGATTCAGCCATGTATTCTTTCATCCAGGAAGTGAATGAAGAATCTCCACTAGAATCTGAACCAAATAATGAGCAGAAAAAACAAGGAGACTTCAAATGACTCAAAGAAGTCTCACCCATACATCCATGAATGTGAGAATCATAAAGATGTAATAAAGTATATGGCTTCCAACAAAAATGTTCTCCCATCATAAATCTATTCATCCAAGTGTTGGATGAAGTTCCTCTAACATCAAATGAACCCAGTGTTGAGCAAGAAAAACCATGAGTATTCAAGTGACTCAAATCCATATCATAGGTGCATCCATGTAGATGTGAATCATCATAAAGTGACAAATTATGTTGCTGCAAATGTGAATAAGAATGTGCTCCAACCATGTCATCATAAAAGTTAAATCTAGGAGTTCCATGCTCCTCATGTGGCACCATCAAAAAGAACCCTTTCACCCATACTTCATTGAGACTAATACTGCAAAACATGGAATTGTAGGATGTAGGAGAATGTACTAACTCACCCAAATGATCAAAAAGTTTAGGAGTTTCATCATGGGAAGGATCCATGTGGGTAGTATCATGCAGCTCCTTCAAAAGTGTGAACTCTTTGTCATAGTTTGGTTCCAATGTAGAGGAATCATGCTCTTCTTTAAAAATTGCATAACCTTCATCAAGAGGCAATTCAAATTCCTCTTCCACCACATCAAGTGTTTGGATCTCTTCAAGTTCATCTTCAAACACATCAAGAACATTCAAATTTTCACATTTCTCATGATCCACCATGTCATGAGAATCCTCCAAACAATCTACCATTTGACAATCTGAAACATAGGAGGAAAAACAAGTATCTTGCAACTTTTCAAGAAGTTGCTCATTTTGAATTGTGAGCTTATGAATATCCTCATTATTCTTCAAGTATGCATCATGTAACAATTCATTAAGCTCAAACAAATGGTTTCTATCAAAAAGCAAAGACATGAAATTACCTTTGATGTGGCACATTGCTCTTTGAATCTTCTCCATGTCTTCAAGGAAGGATGTTTCCTCCAATGAAGTATCTCTCCAACAAGAATTTGACACCAATGCTTGAGTGTCATGGAGAATGCTGAGGGACTCTTGGATATTATTTTCATTCATCTTTAAGGACCCTTCAAGAAAATGAGGCTCTTGCAAATGAACCTCCTCATCTTCTTCAATTTTGCTTGGACCAACTTCATGAAGCTCAAGTGGTGATGGGGAAGTTGATCTTGGTTCTTCTTCAACCGCTACAAGGTCTTCATTATCATGCTTAATGAAACTTGTACTTGTAGAAACACTTTCAAAAGTGATCTCTATGTCACCAACATAGAGGTGTGAGCACCCATCATTAGGTACTCCTTCATAGTTTAAGCATCCATCAGTAGATGCTCTTTGGTTCATGTCTAAGCTAGAAGGTGTCTCGAAATGA
This sequence comes from Larix kaempferi, assembly GCA_027924585.1. Classification (NCBI taxonomy): domain Eukaryota; kingdom Viridiplantae; phylum Streptophyta; class Pinopsida; order Pinales; family Pinaceae; genus Larix; species Larix kaempferi. The sequence continues at coordinate 30,218,862 of BSBM01000096.1, forward strand.
TCTTCCATGTTTTCAATAGAATCTTCTTCATGCTCTTGTGATGTCTCTTCCTTTTGCTCATTAAAGCAAGCTGATGCATTTTTCCCCTTGTTTTCCTTAGGATCAATATATTTGGAATCTCTTCTTGAATAAATCTCAAAAGCTCTCCTCAAGGAGGACATCATTTCATGCACACATATATGATACTCGCTCCAAGGGTTTTTACAAGAAGGGCATAAACCTTTCTTCACTAACTCCACATCTTCATTTTTGGGCCTATTTTCAAAAACATGTTCAGCATAGTACTCAAAAGACATGGCATTTTGTGTATTTTTGCTAAAAGCAAGATATTCTTGATATTTTTGATATTGTTGGGGCAAGGTTTTATATTTTGCTCTCCATCTTTGGAACTCACTCATAGAATTATCCTTGGTTGGTGTGACACACTCATATTCATCAGATTTAAAGTTATAAGAATAATCTTCATTTCTCTTGAAATTGTAAGAAGTGTTGCATGATGGCACCTCTTCCTCATACCATTCACATTCTGCTTCATATTGCTCATAAGCATCTGCATATTCCTCATAAGAATTGTACTCATAGGATTCATCATAATAGTAAGACATGGATGCCAATTATTCTTGAATGTATGTACCTAATACACAGGTGCAAGGACCATGCTCTGATACCACTGTAATGTCCCTTGTTAGGAATTTTATTAAAATTGCAATTTTCCACTTTTTTCCTTGGTTCGACCTTGGACTAGTTTCGATCTCTAAGTCCCAAATTTGCCCCAAATGATCCCAAATCTTCTGAGAAGGTATATGAATGATATTAGAACATAAATATGTGTTTCAGGGATGCCTTTGTACCTTTAAAACACTTCTGCAAATACTCTTTCAATTCTGGTCAATGTAGGTAACTTTACTAGTGATTTCCCTTTGACTAGTATTGGTCTCTAGGTCTCAAATTGACTCCAAATGCCTTCAAATATTCAAGGAAGTTTTATGAATGATATTAGGAATTGAATATGATGTTCAGGGATAACATATGGCCACCAAAATACCTCTGCAAACTCTCTTAAGATTCTGGACCAAGTATGCAATTTTACTAGTAATTTGGGGTTCAAATCCCCTTGAGGTAAGTACTGAAAATGGCTTCCCAAATGCCTCCAAACCCACTCAAATTTATGAACAGAGGTATGTAATGTGTTAATTATGTTATTAATGTCTCATATGCACCATTAATGGTTTATTACAACTGTTCTCACCCTCTCCCATTCAACTGCAAAAATACCCAATTCGAACCTTGGGGAAATGGCACTATTTCACCTCCCAATACAACGAAACTGAGTAAAAATGCTTCAAATGCTCAAGTACAGGACATGAAACTTGTAGAAGACATCCATGGCAGTATATTTATCACAAATATATCAGAGAATCATCCATTCATTCGAAATCATCATCAATACATTGGTTCACAACAAGGTAGTGGGGAAATGGCATTGTTCTTCCATTAAAAATGAGATTTATACATTTCTACTAGGAATTTCGACCTGAAACTTTCTGGACATTAAGAACAGAGTATTTACTTCATATTACAAAATAAATGGGGCATTAGAAGCTCCCCCAAAGAGTACAATAGCTCACCAAAAACGCCCTCCCTCAAGGATGAAGAATATGCCATCAAAACTGGAAATGGTTGAAGGAGCGAGCTTCAATAGAAGAAACCATGAGCTGCCCTGTAGCTTACACCTGCAAATAAAGACTCCATTAAAGCTCCAAATGAAAGGTCTGAATGGCCTTTCCAATTGCCAACTTGGATGGGAATCTTTCACCCTCGAAATTGGCTAAGGCAAGAAACTAGTCATCCACTAGCTCTCCCTCTTCACAAATGCAATTGCAAATTCTACAAATGATCAAAAGCCATTCTCATACTTCATTTCTACATTTTATAACCAACATTAGCCTTCTAAGGGTCGAAATCCTCTCAATAGATTCAATAGATTTTCACTTAGGAAATATTCCACATTTGCCACTTGTCTCCTAGTTCCAACCTTCCATCTTCTCCCAAATTCGATTTTGAGTCTCTTTGGCTTCTCCGAATCCCAAATTCGCGTTCTTTGAGCCTATTTTTGGGGCTGACATGTCATAGTGGTCAGATTTCAGAGGTCAGGTCTGCAATTTGTCATAGTTGTCATAGATTCTCCATCTTTGGTGTCATAGGGGCTAGGGAATCTAGCCCAAGTGTCCACAAACTTCCACTTTGACTCTTTATCTTCCATGGAGGTTACCAATACTTCCAAATTCGACCTAATATTTTCAATGACATGTGTTATGACTTAACAACTCGCCCAAGAGTGTTCACATTCCCATTAATTCGAATTTGCAAAAGAGAGATACCATGTATTATGAAAAATCAAGCTAGTGTGGGTCCCACATCCTCCATATGTCTCCAAAACCATTTGTCACTTAGGATTTCTCTTGAATTTATTTATTCACTCTATTTATTAAATACTTGAACCCTTCTAATGTCTAAACATCATTTATTATCCCCCTTATTCCAAATCCCAAAGCTTCCACCCCAAACCTAGGAAACTAGTAATTTTCCTCCTTGGCAATTATTTGACCCTTAACATCAATTTTACAAACTCTAATGAATATGGATAATGTGATTAGGCCATTGTGACCCAATTCCAAATTTGGGACATGACAGGAATCATGTCACTCATCTCATCCTCCTGTTTGTTCCTCCAAGTTCGTTCTAATGTTAACTGAGGAGCGTATTTATTGTAGACTAGTCACATAACAAAGGAAACTAAACAAGCACTATAAATCAACACTATTGAAAACAACAAAAGCACAAGATATTATTCAAAAATCTATTCAAACAACTTTTTTGAACTCCAGCAAAAAGCATGAACCATACCTCAGTCATTATTTCTGCCAGCTGCTTGACAATGACCTCATTATTAGGATTGCCAACATTGAAAATGTGACTGTTTTCCCTGGAAGGAATTTCCTGAAAAATGAAATAGGTAAGTACTATAAATATATAAGCACCATACAAGATCAGTATAAATCCACAAAAGATTGTTGTTACTTACCATCAACAAGAGAACAGGTCAGCTAACATATTGTGCCCCATATGTTTAAAGACTGTTTATACAATTCCAAGCATGCAAAACCAACACAGAACACACTAATTTTTTCCTTAAATAAATATATTGTGGAATAACTCCAAGTTAATGATTTAAAAATAAAAAAACAAATGCAAAACACAACAAAGAATACACCTCTATAAAATGATATAATTCCATACCCAAGTTAACACATCTAGAAAGTCAATATGAAGCAATTACAACCACATAGCAGTCCACTTACTTTCCAAGAGCATAATCAAACATAAAGGATGAGCTGTAAATAATCCACTGGATAGTCCAACAACATCTTAATTCAGTCCAAGACAAAAGATCAAAACTAGCATTTATCAAGAACATCATTCATTCAATGTAAATCCAAACCATTAGTGACCCAATATGCAAGGTCTAAAAATGTATAAACCATGTAAAGGTGAATATAACAGAATCGATATGTTTTATTGTTTAATATTCAACCATATTCCTTCACAATCTGAACGGACATAATCCACGTTCACGTCAACATCGACATCGACTATATCTTCTTCATTTACACATTTTGCTTCTTGAAAGTCTACAACCCCTGACAAATCTGCATACTCAGGTTCATATGATGTATTATTTCCTAATCCTTTTGGAGAACATGTTAACACTACATACCAATCAGTCTCAACTGGATCTTGTACATAGAATACCTGTTTAGCTTGCGATGCCAGAATAAATGGATCATCTTGCCAATGATCCTGGCTTAAGCATTTCTTCATATTCACCATTGTAAAACCCAAATCATCAGTTTTAATCCCTCTCTTATTGTATACATCGACCCAATTACATTTGAACAACCTATACTCCATACAAAAATAGTCCAATGTAATTATTTCTTCTATTACTCCATAAAATGTTGTTTTCTGAAGTACAGGGTTTGGATCTTTTGAACTTGACCTCATAATTGTTTCGGCTTCCAAACACACACCACTATTTTTTGTGGTTCTTTCATTATCCATTCTTTTTGTATGGAATCTATAACCATTGGTTAGGTATCCCTTGTACTTATTCACAAATTTCCTTGGGCCCCTCGCTAGCCATTTAAGTGTATCAGACACATTTTCGTCTCCTTCCACCTACATATTTTCAGTTTTTTTAATGTAGTTAGAACACATACATCCAACCTATGACAAAATATTTAAATTTGTACATGACAATATTCAACATGTAATGATTTGTAAGTACTTATAATATAAATAGTATAAAGTGACCTGTTTTTTTAGCCAACTAGAAAATTGTTCGGTGTGGAGTCTCTGCAATAGAGCTTCATCTTTTTTGGTTTGGGTAAGTGAGTTGAGAATCTCCATTTTGTGCATCCTAATTTGACAATTATGGACAGTAAAATTGGTTGTTAATGTGTTTTGATAAAATATGAATAAAAATAATTTGAAATGCCAAATACGTTATTCCATCCATGGATCTGTGTTTTGTTAAACCACAAACAAACAAAATTTTGAAGGTCAAACATGTTACTTAGTCTATCCATGGATCAACTTCATTTGTGTGAAATAAAACCCACCGATGGGCTTGTTCCCAACTAATGTTATCCATTTCTGATGGAATTAAAGTAAATAATGGCTTTCCATCAAGAATTACTTCTTCAACTTTATCATCCCACACTTCATTTCGACCATGTGTGGTTCCAATAGCTTCCATACCTTTCAAGTATCCTCCACAAAACTTTATTGATTCCTCCACATTGTAGCTTTCAGCGATGCATCATTCAGCCCTATTTTTGTTCTTAACACAACTCTTGTATACTTTCATACACCTACAAAAAGAGCATATTTTTTAAGTAATGTCAAAAGCTTTGAATAAATTATTCTTCTTGTGGTTCTTGATAGCAAGTAAAGTTCCATGTACCTCTCAAAGGGGTACATCCATCTATATGAAATCAGGCCACAATATCGAAGCTCACGTATGAAATGCACATTCAAATGCATCATTATATCGAAAAATGAAGGAGGGAAGTACTTTTCAAGCGAGCAAATTGTCTCCACGATATCATTTTCCAACTTGTCAAGACTCTCTATTGAAACCGATTTTGCACAAATCTGCCTATAAAAGTAACAAAGCTTACAAAGCGTCTTTCGAACAGCAATTGGTAGCACATGGCGTAGAGCTACTGGGAGAAGTTGTTGCATTAGAACATGGCAATCATGTCCTTTCATTCCATGAAACTTAAGTTCTTCCATAGATATATGATTTTTTGGATTAGAGTTATAACCATATGGCACTTTTAATGTGAAAAGAACATGACATAGGGTCTCTTTCTCTTTCTTTGAAAGAGTATGTGGTGCAGGTGGAAGGAATATTTTTTTTCCTTTAACTTCTGGCCATAGTGATTTTCTCAAACCCATTTTTTGCAAGTCATCCGGTGATTTCTTTCCATCTTTGGACTTCCCTTTTATATCCAAGAGAGTTCCAAAAATGCTTTCCAAAAATTGTGACGTTGTATGTGTTTCTGCATTCCAACACATTGAGAATATTGGAAAATTATTTAATATGGAGGAAATCACAAACAATGAATTCAATGAAGACATCTAAGCACAATGACGTCATATAAGCATGCAATGTATAATAATTAGGAATGGTTGATGTCTCTACATACCTCCCAATATGGCAGATTGAATAGGATTGATTGTTTCTTCCACACCACAACGTTAGTTTTTTCACCTTTTTCCTTATTTATTTTCCTTTTATTTGATTCACTCTTCCCCCAAACTATTTCATTTCCCCTTGTTTCCTTGAAAATATCTGACACTCTAACAACTGGAGGGTCATAACGAAGCTCCTCCTTCCCATTAAATGGTCCCTTCTGTGAGCGAAACTTATGATTTTGATGAAGAAATATCCTATGTCCCATGTACACACATTTCTTGCTACAATTGAGGTACTCTGATTTTGTGTTCTTTCCACATATGGGGCATGCATTATAGCCTTTTGTTGTGCAACCAGCCATATTCCCATAAGCTGGAAAGTCATGAATCACCCACATAAGAATCGCCTTCATGTTAAAGCATGTGTTATTGTAAGCATCATATGTCCATACTCCTTGGTCCCATAATTCCTTTAGTTCATCTACCAAGGGTTCCAAATACACATCAATGTCATTACCTGGTTGCTTGGGACCAGGTATTAACAATGTTAACATACAAAAAATCCTTTTTGTGCACAACCATGGCGGGAGGTTGTATGTAAACAACACTACAGGCCAAACAATGTATGTACTGCTCAAGTCTCCAAATGAATTAAATCCATTTGCTTCCATTGCAAGTCATACATTGCGGGGTTTTCCTGAAAAACCAGGCCATCTTTCATCAATAGTTTTCTAGGCTGGGCTATCAACAGGGTGGTGCATATGACCATCATTGCTTGCATTCTCATGATGCCACCTCATTTTTTGTGACATGTCCACAGAGCTAGAACAACAAAAAAAATCTTTCATTTATATATAATATTATCATATAATAACACTATGAAAAATGGTAAAGATAATACAAGAAGGTGAAAACTTGAATACAATTATGGTGTTGAAAATCATACCTATACATTCTCCTTAGCCTCGGTGCTATGGGGAAATATCTTAACACCTTTGTAGGAACACCTTGACGCACCTTTTGAGATTGAGCATCCACCTTCCATCGAGATTTTCCACATGTTGGGCATTCGTCTTTACTTTCGTTACTTCCTCGATATAAAATGCAATCATTGGGACATGCATGTATCATATCATAGTTTAATCCCAATGATTTTATCAACTTTTTTGTAGCATATGCAAAATCTGGAAGTGTGTTATCTCTAGGAAGTGTATTTTTATGCAATTTTAACATTTGGCCAAAACTTCTATCAGACCATCCACTATTCACTTTGAGATTGTAATATTCTACGGTTGTTGATAGTTTTGTGAAATCAACACAACCAGGGTACAATGGCATCTTTGCATCTTCGATTAACTTCCTATGTTCATTAACTTCATTTAGTACATTTGTTGATGCCAAACCCACATTATCACAACCTTCGTTTAGGTTTTGATCAAGACATGGATAAGCATCATTCACCATATGAAGCACTTTATCACCAATAATGGTTGTATCATCATCCTTTTTGAGTGGATCATTACCATTCTGAAACGATGTTCTAGGCTCATCAACCTGATTATTGTAATGGCATTCTACATGTCCATAACCCTATTAATAAGAAAATTAAAATGCATGTCAGTGATTTTATGGTTTTTATGAAAATTATAATGAATAGATATTGATCAAATAGGGGCCTTTACCAATGCAGATTAGCTTACCAGTTGAGATGATATATGCTCTATTACTTCATGTGGCTCATTTTTAGAGCATTGCCTAGCCTCATCAATAACGGATGGAATCTAAAGGTGAGAGGAAAACATAATTAAGCACATATAAATATAATTTATATCTTTATTGTAATACAACACATATAAATCTAATTTATATCTTTATTGTAATACACGTAAGTTTGAAACTAGATCAATTCATTTATTTCAAGATACCTGACTGTGAATGCACTCTCCATGAAAATACCAAATTTTATATTGTTCTATTATTCCATCACAAATCAAGTGCTCGCGTATTTTATCAAATGTTTGTACTTTGACTATGCCACATTTATTACATGGACATTTTATGGACATCTTATTCCTTGAATGCACCTCGGCAAACTTTAAGAATTCCTCAACCCCATCTCTATATTCTTGTAGTGTCCTACACATAACCAATTTTGATTAAGTCACATAAATTTAATTGAGAACAAGTTAGCACTGATACATTTTTTTGGTATATCACCATGAATAACCAAATATAGAAACTATACCTATTTTTCAAGTTCAACCAGTTTCTTTTGTCCATTGATAATATGCTCCAAGCTCCTTTGAAATTGTCTACAATGAACTAAAAAAGTTAGTTGATATTAAACCTCATATATATTGAAAACATAGAACTTTGCACTAACAACTTGCGGTCAAACAATTGCATAAACCCACATTTCTTATTAAGAGGTATTCTGATATAAAAAAACTCCCTAAACTGTTCAAATTTTTTACTTAGACCTTCTGGAAATAATCTCTGTGGCTTAATGCATTATTGAAATTGTCTCTTTAGATGTCAATTTGTAGAACCATTGAAATTCGAACCAATATGGCATCTAACTTCTAAGAAAGTAGAACCCATAAATATTCTACCCAGACTAAAAAATAATTCATTCCAAGAAGCCCTTCAATGCAGAGTGTTCAACATCACTCCTCTTCATACTGAGCATAATTCCAATGTAGTCAACACTCAACCCTAGATCTTAATTCAACCTTAAAATTAAAATGTAGCCCAACAGAGAGTAACACAATTAACTAATTCATTTCCTGGTTAGCTTGTATATTCACTAGAGTTCATCAATCACACAGACATATATGAAATCAACACACAGCATCATGGAAAATAATCCTTTTCCATTTATTACTTGAAAATTTGCAGGCTAATAAACAAACTTTGACCTATCCTCTGTTTTTCTTGCCTTGATTCTTACATTGTATAGCTAACCCTCCTAACCATCATTTTTCAAGCCTTTCTCTCTAACCTCTAATGCTCGCAGGCATACAAGATATACTTGGAAACATAACTTGTAGCTAAATAACAAACCTCATACATTTATGGAACTAAGTCCTAAAGTTTTTGTAAATCTTGTAATTGTAATTGTCACTATTATGGTAAAATAAATTGATTTTCATCCTTAAGATTGTTTAATAACGTATATCTATAGGATTGACCTAAGCCTGTAAGTTGAGTTGTTGTTTATACTTACATATGTAGAAATGGAAATCGGACACATGGGTCTTATTTGGAAATCGGACACATGGGTCTTATTTGGTTCCTCCGAGTTCATTCTGATGTTACCCAAGGAGCGAATTTATTGCATACTAGTCGCAGAATAAATGAATCACTTGTTTGGCCTAGATTAGAGGATCTGTCGATTCTTTGAATCTTGACAGATCCTCCCTGAGCCTAAAGGAAATCTTGTAAATGTTCAATAGTTAGCAAGGTTAAACTAGAAGTTTCCAAGTGTGATGAGGTGTCAGTGATGCATTATCCTTTAGGATAGAGCCGAACTCCTATTTAGGGAGGCAGTTACAGAAATATAGAAAGGTCGTTAGGGTTAAACCGTTAAATTGATTCTTCATATATACGATTGTAAGCCTATGGGCCACAGCAGAGGTAGAGTGGAGGTGAGTAAGAGGCAAAGAGGATAGGAAAATAGAGAGGAGGGGACCAGGGTAGAATACTCCCATATTGGGTAATCAGGTCATGAAATTCTGAGTAATTGAATTTGATTAATGAAAGCATTTTATATGCATATGGACTTTTGAATATCTCTTTCTATGTATTTTTTATGAAGTTCATTGTCTCTGTTGAATTTGAATGGCGTCCTGCTGAAAACATAAAGTCATTTACTCCGCAATTTGTATGCAATTCCTGCAGCGAAAAAGAGTACATAGGCTTTGTTAATTGGCTCACTTCCTGACAGTAAACAACTACAATAATATGCGATTTCTGTGAAGTATTTGGAATTGGAAGACCCTTCTGAAAATTGACTCGATGTGATTGTTTATCACTAGAGTGTCCTTATGTTATGAGATCTCAGGTTATGCAAATCGGAAGGAAGTGAAGCGATTGAAATTGGAACATCAAGTTACTTCAATTAGATTGTTTAAAGTACATTCTACATAAAATCCTAACCCTAACCAAAATTTAACAGAATAAATAAATGTGTTGGGTGAGAATCTACTGTCGCTAAAGGTGAAATATTGGAGATTTTAGCATTTGTTTAACATTTTTATATAGAGATCAAGTTATGGAATTGATAGCCAGGTTCCATATTTCAGGGTTAGGGTTTGAATAATTGGAACTGTGTTGAAGGGTGGTAGTTATTTTTTCCCACTTGTTCATGAAAAACTAAGTTTCTCAAATGTTGAAACAAACACTGAAGAAATGAACACTGGCCTGGAGGAAAACTCGTGGAAAATTGTCATTGTGCACAAATTTGAATACCCAAGTATACTCTGTTTGGGAATCGAACTCCATTTTAGATTCCATTTGTGTATGAGCAGCAGTAGATCATGGCCCAATTGTAATCATATTATTAAAAGGAAAACGCAATTTCTGAACAAAGAAATTGAATTTATACTCAAGGTAAGAGTTCAAGAATTTGGTGAAGCATTTTTTGTTGAAATTGCAGGTGGTTCTTACATCAAAAATAAAAAGAAGAGCTGCATGGATAGCGTTGGAACCTGATTTCCGCAGTTCGTCTCACTCCCTTTCCTTCCGATCGGCACCTATGTCTATCTCTCCATTCGTGGTTCAACACAATAACATTTCATTGTGATTTTTTGTCTATCTCTCCATGCGCATGTTTTAAGCCAGAGCAAATCATTCCCACCTTAATTTCATCCGCACGAAAATTTAAAAATTGAATTTTTTAGTCTTTGAAAATGGTATCTTTTGAATCTTTGAAAATGGTATAAAATTGAACCTTTCGAATCTTAGAAAATGCAGGCATCGTTTCTTAATGTAATTTAATTTACGATATACAAAGTGACAAAGTGTTACTATTATTGTAGTTTATTATTTAAATATTATTATCTGCAAAATCAAGAGTCATGCATGACTTCACAATGTCTCAGCTTGCCATAAACACTAAGCGAAGGCATACCTGGTGGGAGACCATGCGTCACATATCAAAGAATACCCGAGTATAATTGATATACTAAAGAAGGATAGTGAGCTATAGAATAATGAACCCCAATCATACACACAACAGTAAGACCAACTTGATATAACATGATGAGAACATGACTCTCTCATATATGTTATAGACGTCTAGGGGTATAAAGCCTCCAATAAGTATATGATCCCACACAAGGCCGACTTAACCAACGAGTTAAGTTAGGGGTCACACATCATGCCCAATACTCCAATGTTAGGTGATCAGGGGCTTGCAACCGCATAAGGACTTCTCTATACCTATGACACATGGAACACCCATTAAGGAAACCAACTCAGTCCACCATAATTAAGTACTGCTACCACCATCAAGGGATAAAAATGGCGAGGGCCAACTATCTGCTGAGGGATCCATCCCTTGGCTCAGTGGTGTTGGGAAATGCTACCGTCTCTCTGACTATTCCTCTCACTTTTGTTTCTAGTATTAAAACACATATGCATTCTCAGTTTCATGACAACCCTATGATGGCTGGTCCACACCCTCCTGTGAATGTGTATTCATCTATAATGACAAACTAAATTATAATATAGGTGGTTCTTTCAAAGTTATATTAATGCAAAACAACATGCTTACGTTCCAACTTCATCCCTAGATATGATGGTAGTTACAGAAAAAGTAAGCAAATTATAGGATCACATGTTTATAGAAAATGCACAACTACATAACATGTATCATGGGAAGCCCTCATGGGGGAGAAAACCCAGTTACAACCTTTCACTGTTATAGAATCCGCAAAATCAAGAGTCATGCATCACTTCACAATTTCTCAGCTTTCCATAAACACTACGCGAAAGCATACCTAGTGCAAGACCATGCATTGCACATCAAAGAATACTCGAGTATAATTGCTCTACTACAGAAGGATAGTGAGCTATAGAATAACGAACCCCAATCATCCACACAAGAGGAAGACCAAGTTGATATAACATGATGAGAACATGACTCTCTCATATATATTATAGATGTCTAGCGGTATAAAGCCTCCAATAAGTATATGATCCCACACAAGATCGACTTAACCAACGAGTTAAGTTAGGGGTCACACATCATGACCAATACTCCAACGTTAGGTGATCAGGGGATTGCAACCGCATAAGGACTTCTCTATACCTATGACACATGGAACACCCATCAAGGAAACTAACTCATTCCACCATCATTAAGTACTTCTACCACCATAAAGGGATAAAAACGGTGAGGGCCAACTATTTGCTGAGGGATCCATCTCCTGGCTCAGTGGCATTGCGAAATGCTACCGTCTCTCTAACTAGTCCTCTCACTTTTGTTTCTAGTATTAAAACACATATGCATTCTATGTTTCATGACAACCCTGCGATAGGTGGTCCACACCCTACTGTGAATGTGTATTCGGCTATAATGACAAACAGCATTATAATATAGTTGGTTCTTTCAAAGTTATATTAATGAAAAACAACATGCTTACGTTCCAACTTCATCCCTAGATATGATGGTAGCTATAGAAACAGTAATCAAATTATAGGATCACATGTTTATAGAAAATGCACAACTACACAACATGTATCATGGGAAGCCCTCATGGGGGAGAAAACCTAGTTACAACCTTTCACAGTGATAGAATCCGCAAAATCAAGAGTCATGCATGACTTCACAATGTATCACCTTGCCATAAAACCTAGGCGAAAGCATACCTAGTGGGAGACCATGCGTCAAACATCAAAGAATACCTGAGTATAATTGATCTACTACAGAAGGATAGTGAGCTATAGAATAACGAACCCCAATCATACACACAAGAGGAAGACCAAGTTGATATAACATGATGAGAACATGACTATCTCATATATATTATAGAGGTCTAGGGGTAAAAATCCTCCAATAAGTATATGATCCCACACAAGACCGACTTAACTAATGAGTTAAGTTAGGGGTCACACATCATGACCAATACTCCAATGCTAGGTGATCAGGGGCTTGCAACCGCATAAGGACTTCTCTATACCTATGACACATGGAACAACAATCAAGGAAACCAACTCAGTCAAGCATCATTAAGTATTACTACCACCATCAAGGGATAAAAACAATGAGGGCCAACTATTTGTTGAGGGATCCATCCCCTGGCTCAGTGGCGTTGGGAAATGCTACCGTCTCTCTGAATATTCCTCTCACTTTTATTTCTAGTATTAAAACATATATGCATTCTCAGTTTCATGACAACCCTACAATGGGTGGTACACACCCTCCTGTGAATGTGTATTCGGCTATAATGACAAACAAAATTATAATATAGGCGGTTCTTTAAAAGCTATATTAATGCAAAACAACATGCTTACGTTCCAACTTCATCCCTAGATATGATGGTAGCTATAGAAACAATAAGCAAATTATAGGATCACATGTTTATAGAAAATGTACAACTACACAACATGTATCATGGGAAGTCCTCATGGGGGAGAAAACCCAGTTACAACCTTTCACTGTGATAGAATCTGCAAAATCAAGAGTCATGCATGACTTCACAATGTCTCAGCTTGCCATAAACACTAGGCGAAAGCATACCTAGTGGGATACCATGCATCACACATCAAAGAATACCCGAGTATAATTGCTCTACTATAGAAGGATAGTGAGCTATAGAATAACGAACCCCAATCATACACACAAGAGGAAGACCAAGTTGATATAACATGATGAGAACATGACTCTCTCATATATATTATAGAGGTCTAGGGGTATAAAGCCTCCAATAAGTATATGATCCCACACAAGACCGAATTAACCAACGAGTTAAGTTAGGGGTCACACATCATGACCAATACTCCAACGTTAGGTGATCAGGGGCTTGCAACCGCATAAGGACTTCTCTATACCTATGACACATGGAACACCCATCAAGGAAACCAACTCAATCCACCATCATTAAGTATGGCTACAACCATCAAGGGATAAAAATAGTGAGTGCCAACTATTTGCTGAGGGATCCATCCCCTAGCTCAGTGGCGTTGGGAAATGCTACTGTCTCTCTGACTAGTCCTCTCACTTTTGTTTCTAGTATTAAAACACATATGCATTCTCAGTTTCATGACAACCCTGCGATGGGTGGTCCACACCCTCCTGTGGATGTGTATTCGGCTATAATGACAAACAACATTATAATATAGGTGGTTCTTTCAAAGCTATATTAATGCAAAACAACATGCTTACATTCCAACTTCATCCCTAGATATGATGGTAGCTATAGAAATAGTAAGCAAATTATAGGATCACATGTTTATAGAGAATGTACAACTACACAACATGTATCATGGGAAGCCCTCATGGGGGAGAAAACCCAGTTACAACCTTTCACTGTGATAGAATCCGCAAAATCAAGAGTCATGCATGACTTCACAATGTCTCATCTTTCCATAGACCCTAGGCGAAGGCATACCTGGTGGGAGACCATGCATCACACATCAAAGAATACTCGAGTATAATTTCTCTACTACAAAAGGATAGTGAGCTATAGAATAACGAACCCCAATCATACACACAAGAGGAAGACCAAGTTGATATAACATGATGATAACATGACTCTCTCATATATATTATAGAGGTCCAGGGGTATAAAGCTTCCAATAAGTATATGATCCCACACAAGACCGACTTAACCAACGAGTTAAGTTAGGGGTCACACATCATGACCAATACTCCAACGTTAGGTGATCAGCGGCTTGCAACCGCATAAGGACTTTTCTATACCTATGACACATGGAACACCCATCAAGGAAACCAACTCAGTCCACCATCATTAAGTAATGCTACCAACATCATTTGTAAAGGTGTTAATTCCTCAACGTGAAGTCATATTAATGGATAGGGTATTTTTAGAATAGTGATAATTGCAATCCATGAGAAGAACCTTGGATCACACATTTTGGTTTGATCTTATGTTAGGCATCACTCATGATGTTTGATCAACGAATCAAATCACTAAGAGGTTGCAAGGTGAGAATTTACTCAATAGACCTTTCACATTACTAACCGAAAATTTCCACATATTTAGAGGAACTTTTGCATATTTGAAGGCATACCTCACCATTGAGGTTCATATATATGTTTTTAAATGTCTTTGCTTAGATAATATGCTAGGTCTTGGCACCTCTTTTATGGTGTGAGAATGTGTTGTAGGCAATGAATTTTAAGTAGGTCCATTTCAACTTTATTTACTTGTTGCATTAGTTTTTGTAGGAGAAGGGTTAACATTAATAGAAAACCAATGCATTACACTCACCATTACAAACTTTTTTTTCACACCATTAGTTTGATTGAGAAATTATATTGTTTGACTTATACTGATTTTACTCTTGTACATGTGAAGATGCTAACTTTATGTTTTTTCAAATCCATATGCTTTCCTTCTAGTTGTGCATTTTTTGGTGGATTGTGTATCTTCTATAATCATGACTACCTCTTAAAATTTTAAGGATCCATACTTAAAAATGTATAAGGTCTTGGCAAATCCAATCAATTCTTAAATTCTAACTATAAAATATTTGGTGATACTTTTTAAATTTTTTTTCTAATTTATAAGTATTTTATGTACTTTATATAATAATTTGAGAAAAATAGTAACATCTGTAAATGGAAATAGGAACATCTATTGTCAAGAAAAGAATGTTTGCATTTGTATTTCCCTCCATTGTTTTTAGTATTTAGATTTCCCTCCAATTTTTTTTTCATTTTGTAATATAAATAGGAACAAAGCTCATATGTATTCAACAATATTTTAATTGAAAACAGTTTTTGCTTGGCGTTGAAGTTAGAAAACTATGAAGACTAGAGGAAATGAGAAGCAAACTCTCTTACAACAGGCGATCTTAACCTGTGGAAACAAAAAGAGGTACCATTGCCTTGTAGTATTGTTTGTACTATATTGCTCATACTATTGTTTTGTCTTTATTGTCCCTTTGTACTATATTGCTCATACTATTGTTTTGTCCTTATTGGCCATTGTTTTGTTGTTATTGTCCCTTTCGGTCAAGATGAATTATGATGAGTATTTCAAAATTTAATAGTATTTTAAAATCCATATTTGCAAATGACATTTACCGTGGATAATTGGCCTTTTGCAAAGACATTTTTTGTTATCTTGTCATTTGTTTTTGTCCATTCATGAACTAGATATTAAAATACATTACATCATCATACTGTGGATTTGAAATAAGTAGGCCAACATGTGGTGCCACCGGCCGCTTCCACCCTTGTTGATGTAGGAGATGGGCAGACTTGCTCCATTCCCTAATCTCATAGTATTAGAATAGGGTTACCAGAATTTTCTAGATGTATCGTTGCTGGAAATCCACTTACTCACAAATCCAAACAAAAAATTTCAGATTCTCTCTTTCCAAAAGTTACAGAGGTCTTGTAAACGCCTGAGTCAGTCTCTCCAACATCTAGTTAGCAAAAATCCCAGGATTTCTTCGAGGAAAAATATTGGAATCTAAACCGGGAGTAAATGGTAATATTTACAGATTCTAAACCAATTAAGCAAATTTACATCAAAATTCTCAGAACCCCACCTCACATCTGCTCAGTATTTAGAGCTGTGCAGCATAATTTCCAAACACTCTTCATGAGAAGATGTTTTGTGGTTTCAACATTCTGCATACACAGACAACATCTGTTGGGACCAATCCGGCCTTTTCTTAAAATATTTTCCCATGTATTGAGACGCCCCTGTTGGCAATATGACAGTTATGTCCTCAGAATCACAAACCCTAGAGTCACTCTTGGTTTCTGATGAGCATAACTTTGTGATTAAACAATAGAGGTGACCAGGTCCTGGTATCTGATCTTGTGGGCAAGACAATTGCTATGTTTTTCTATGACAAGTTTTTCTCCACCATCACTATAGATCTTATAAAGATGGAGATCTTAATAAGAAGAATCCAGAAGATTAAAAAATATCATGCCCATGTTTTGGGAGAAAGGAAGCCCATAGAAAGCCCAAGCATGCAGTTTTGAAGGAAATGAAGCCTCCAAAAGAAATGACAATGTTATATGTGGCACAACTTCAGGTAAATATTTTAAACATGATGGTAACTTATTATTTATTTTTTAATAAATAAACAATTATATTAAAAAAATTCATAATATACTTGACCATAGGCTCTAACATGGGAAACAAATTCCAACAAAATATAGCATCGGGATCCACTATCCCATTACAAAGTGAATCTACTTGCTATAGTGTCGACAATGATTCTAATGCACATACTCTTGAGAAAGATGTGAAAGAACCAGTACAATTATAATGCACATACTCTTGGGCTTATCCATTTACATATAAATGTTGGTCTAAAAACACTAAACAAGATAGTCATCGGATCCCATGGGAAATCAACTAAAGACAATCATGATATCCACAAACATGTATAGATTCTGCTTAAAACATGATTCAATGAACTAAATCAACGAAACACAATGTAACTTACTGATTTTTTTCTATTGTTACCTATGTTTAAACCAAGCCATATTCATGGCAATACAGATGTAGTGATGAACCCTATCATGCCTTAGAAAAAATGTGAAATGAAACAAAATGAGGGTTCCCAAAACCCATAAAATCTAAGATCAATGAAAGTGGTGGATATCTGGGTGGCGGTGGATATCAGTGTATTAGAATTCAATGGCCACTGATGTCTACTTGGACACCTATCAAAAGAGTTCCCTGAGCTTATATTTATTGAATACATCATCAGTGCAAAGCCAATGAAAACAATGGAAAAAATCCAAAATTTTATTTCTAATGTCGAACATCGGGTGTGCCTTACCAGAAATCTTGAACAAACATATAATTGTGTCCTTGCAATCACTATATTTCCCATAGGGACATAAAAATATCAGAGATAAAGCCATGGTTCACTATATTTCTTCAATACATAGTTTTCTTATCCAGTTGGTTCATTGTAATAGTGAGGTGGATGCAAGGTTAAATCATGGGTTCCCTTCTGATGTTGGTATTCCCTACTTGTATGCCATTACTTTCAAAGGTGTAAGGATAAGTACAAGACCTAGACCAAGAACCTAAATAGAAGGAAGTCCACTCTATTGTGCATCCATGTTACTTAAGAACTTTAGGAGTTAGGAGTTAGTTCCATAAATGTAGGAGTTAGTTCCATGTTACTTGCAATGAGATAATTTTCCTGTGTTCAAGGAAATAGAAATAATGAGACAAAGTGGACATGTGGTATTGTTTGCAAGGAACCTGCCAATGTAGTCCAAGTGAAAGGTAGGTCCATAGACAATTAGTTGTTGCATCTTTTCATCTATTTTGTCATCCCCAAGTTAAGGTTTCAAGATCCAAAACATCAACTTCTCCTAAGTAATGGTATCCAGAATATCCACCTTATACCACAAGCATGTTTTCAATAGCAATTGTAGTGTGGCTATCTCTGGGAGCAATAAGATCCCATTCACATCAAGGGAAATCCATTTCATTAGCTTCAGGTCCAGAATATGAACACCAATCAAGTAATTTCCTCCCCCTCTCTCATGGGGATGGTGGAGTTCCTCGAATGCAAGCATGCCTCCATTCATTGGTCTACAAGTCTAAAGTGTGCAGATCATTTATCTTATTAGACCCGTTTGTTCCCCCAAACACTATGATATTGTGTTCTAAGAGAATGGCACTATGGATGTCTCTTGTACCTAGCTCTTGCCTAGTTGATACTAATAGGATACAGTACACCATCCAATGCGGGCATTTGAAGCCCCTTGCATTTAAGGTCTCTAAAAGACCTTAGGTACTGATGAATATGGTTGTCTATGATTGTCATTGATGACAACATTAATGACAAAGGCATACATGGCATGAAGATAAGCAAGCTAGATAACATTGTCAAGCATGCATGATAAGCATGAATGACATGGCAAAAGGAATATGGGCATTGGATGACATACGTGGACATGACAGCTTGGGAAAACAAACCATGACATGACAAAGAAGTGATAAATATTAATGACATGGCGTGATTGGGATTTTGTAATGTCCCAAATTTGGCATTGGGTCACAATGGCCTAATCACATTGTCCCTATTTAGTAGAGTTTGTCAAACTGATGCTAAAGTTCAAATAATTGCCAAGGAGGAAAATTACTAGTTTCCTAGGTTTGGGGTGGAAGCTTTGGGATTTGGAATAATGGAGATAATAAATGATGTTTGAACATTAGAATGGAATAAATATTTAATAAAGGACCTAAATAAATATATACAAGTGAAAATCAAAGTGGCATTTGATAATGAAGACACATGGAGGAAGTGGGACCCACATATGGCTAGATTTTCCCACTACACTTGGCATCATTCTCTCACCAATTCGAATTCAAGGTGAATGGTAACATACTTGGGGGAGTAAAAAAGGTATTATTCATGGCATGAATCATCCAAGGTCGAAATATAGAGGAAGAGTAACTCCCATGGAAGAGGAAGAGGCAATTTGGAGCTAGTGAGACACTTGGGCTATATTCCCTAGCTCTATGACAGCAATGATGAAGATGCTATGAAACCTATGACACAAATAAGACCTGAAGGCTGACATATGACATATATGACATGTCAGGGCTAAAACTAGACTCCAAGAGGGTGCTCAAGGGTGTTAGGGAAGCTAAGATGCTTCCGCATGTGATTTGGTGGAAGTGGGAGACTAGGAATTGTTGTACAAGTGGCGTTCATTGGAATCTCTTACCAAGTTGAGTTGGCATGAGTCTCTTGGAAGGAATTAGACCCATGGAGGACATTAGAAATTTATAAATGTCAATAAAAAAGAATGAAACCAGATTTTGATAATTTGCATAATTTGCAATTGCATTTGTGTAGAGGGAGAGCTAGTGGATGACTAGTTTCTTGCCTTAGCCAATTTCGAGGGTGAAAGATTCCCATCCAAGCTGGTAATTGGAAAGGCCATTCAGACATTTCATTTGGAGCTTTAATGGAGTATTTATTGGCAGGTGTAATCTACAAGGCAGCTCATGGTTTCTTCTATTGCAGCACATTCTCTCAACCATTTCCAATTTTGATGGCATATTCTTGATCCTTGAGGGAGGGCATTTTTGGTGAGCTATTGTACTCTTTGGGGGAGATTATAATGCCCCATTTATTTTGTAATGTTTATTAAATACTCTCTTATTCATCTCCAAAAATTTTCAGGTCGAAATTCCAAGTAGAAATGTATAAATCTCAATTTTAATGAAAGAACAGTGCCATTTCCACACTACCTTGTTGTGAATCAATGTAATGCTGATGATTTCAAATGGATGGATGATTCTATGATGAATTTGTTATTAATGGACTTCCATGGATGTATTTTACAAGTTTAATGTACTGTACTTGAGCATTTGAAGTATTTTTACTCAGTTTAATTGCATTGGGAGAAGAAATAGTGCCATTTCCCCAAGGGTCGAATTGGTGATTTTTGCAGTTGAATGGGAGAGGGTTGGAATAGATGTAATAATCAAATAATGGTGCACATGAGACCTTAATAGAATCCTTAATACATTACCTACCTCTGTTCAGAAATTTGAGTGGGTTTGGAGGATTTGGGAAGCCATTTTCAGTACTTACCCCAGGGGGATTTGAACCCCAAATTACTAGTAAAATTACATACTTGGTCCATAATATTAAGAGAGTTTGCAGAGGTCTTTTGGTGGCCATATGTAATCCCTGAACATCATATTCAAGTCCTAATATCATTCATACACCTTCCTTGAAGATATGAAGGCATTTGGAGTCAATTTGAGACCTAGAGACCAATACTAGTCAAAGGGAAATCACTAGTAAAGTTACCTACATTGACCAGAATTGAAAGAGGATTTGCAGAAGTATTTTAAAGGTCCAAAGACATCCCTGAAAAAAATATTTATGTTCTAATATCGTTCATATTCCTTCTCAGAATATTTGGGATCATTTGGGGCAAATTTGGGACCTAGAGATCAAAACTAGTCAAAGGTCAAATGAGGGGAAAAAAGTGAAAAATTGCCATTTTAATAAAATTCCTAACAAGGGACATTACAACATTGGAACACCAAAGTGGGAAAATGACCCATTCAGTGGTCATTTGTGGGTTGATGGGGTCATGAAACCATTGAAGATGGTCATCGTGCATGTAAAGGTTTGGCACCCACATATATGGTGGCATGATGGCACTTGGATGATGACATGTCATAGCTAGATGATATGAAGCTCTTAAATTTGATGGATGAAGTTCTTAATTTTGAATTTGGTTTAGTATACCACTTGATGATAGTAGCTACAGTAAACAATTTTTTTTTTTAACTTTAATTTTTGGTGTGACTGATGAATTTCAGACTGATATATAGCAGCAGCAAAGGGTGGACAAGTGGAAAATTGCAGGAGCATGATAGGAGTCTAATTTTATTGTCTATTATTTCTGATTTCGGGTATATAACTTCTTAGAGCTTTTGGGACTGTCCAGAATTTGTTTACAGCAGCAGAATGATGCCCTAACAAGTCTGTTGACCTTGTTCACACCTTCAACAATCTGAATGATGAAAGCATAGGATGTATGCTACCTTATGATGATGTTGCATACTACAGTATGGAGATAGGTGAAGTATGAACAATGATGTACGCATAGTTGAATATCAATGAGATGATGCAATATGCATGTTCAAACCTTGATGTATACATACCTTGATGATGATCTACCATGCCATGATTTGATGAACACTTGATGTTTATGTTGCCTACACTGATGTTGATAATGATGATGCATAGAATTACACAATAGATACAGTGATGTATATACTAGTAATGGTGTATTAATATGATGATATCTCAATGATATACCTGCACATCGACCTTGGTATGAGCAGCAGTGACTGTGACATACATGATCAGCTTGACCATTGAGTATGAGCAGTATATGGACTAATTTGACATGACAACCTTATATAGCAATGCAAGCCTTGGCTTAACAGTAACAATATTGGACATCACTGTGGATGATGTGATAGTTTGATATAATAATTAACATGACAATGATGACAGTAACAACATGATGAGCAACAGTTGGTTGGTTGAGGAAATGATGATAAGCAGAAGTTGAAGACATAAGAAGACCTTGAAGATATTAGCACATTTAGTTGATGAGCAAACTTTATTAATATGACTGAACTGTTAGACAGATGATATTACTGAGGACAGAATAAATACATGGTTGTGACAAATTGATAAAGTGTGACATGACATAGATGATGAAATTTGATAAGATATGCATATGTACATATAATACAAGCAGGGTCTTGTATCCAATTTTCTTGGTTGGGTCTAAGAAAGACTAGGCAGGGTCCTAGATAAACACATAACCTACAGCTGATGAAAGTAAGCAGTCTAGAGAGTTATGAGAACAAGAGGATGATCTCTATAGGAACTCTACAAACCTAAGAGCAGAATTGAAGAATTGTCTGAAGCATTTTTTTGGCACAATAATTTGTGAATGCATTTGAGAACTGTTCAAAGGCAGGTTTGAAGGCTTTGAAGCTAATTGGGAATGTTCTAGTAATTCCATAAACAATGAAGAATTAGCTGCATGTGGATATACAAAAGTATTGATAATAGGTTGCTTGAGTTCAAGCTTGCTGAAGGAAAATCTACATCAAAATGAACTTGGAGCATCCAACAGGAGGATGGGCTAGGTGACACGATTCCAAATAAGATCCATGTGTCCAATTTCCATTTGTGCATATGTAATTATAAACAACAACTCAACTTACAGGCTTAGGCCAAGCCTGTAGATATACGTTATTAAACTGTCTAAAAACACTAAACAAGAAAGTCATCAGATCCCATGGGAAAGCAACTAAAAACAATCATGATATCCACAAACATGTATAGATTATGCTTAAAACATGATTCGATGAACTAAATCAATGAAACACAATATAACTTACTAATTGTTTCTATTGTTACCTGTGTTTAAACCAAGCCATATTCATGGCAATACAGATGCAGTACTGATGAACCCTATCATGCCTTAGAAAAAATGTGAAATGAAAACAAATGAGGGTTCCCAAAACCCATAAAATCTAAGATCAATGAATGTTACGGATCTCTGGGTGGTGGTGGTTATCAGTGCATTAGAATTCAATGGTCACTGATGTCTACTTGGACACCTATCAGAAGAGTCCCCCAAGCTTATATTTATTGACTAAATCATCAGTGCAAATCCAATGAAAACACAAAAAAATAATTATTTAAATAATGGAAAAAAACCAAAATTTTATTTCTAATGTCGAACATTGGGTGCGCCTTAAGAGAAATCCTGAACAAACATATAATTGTGTTCCTGCAATCGTTATATTTCCCATAGGAACATAAAAATATCAGAGATAAAGCCATGGAATACAATAGGGTATGGAACCATGGTGTGGATACATCGCTAAACACCAAAGAGAACCAGACTAACATGAAACGTAGTGAAAATACACAAACAAAATTCCTAGATGTGAAAACACCTCCAGAGATGGCTACAGGATAGTCCACATGATAATGAATATGGTTGTGCCTTAAATACATTGTACAATCGCCCAAGAGGCAAGAGGAAGATGCAACACATTGATCAAAAGGATAATCATACTAATTGTATGCCAATCATATCAAAATTAAAAAGGGTAGTGAGTGCAACTATAACATTTTCAGCATTATTTTAGGTTTATGGAAAAAATGGATTTGTAAGAGGTTGCAGGATTGATTACCTCACAATCAATGCTAATAGTTTCATGTGAACATGGCTCTTCTATAACTACTTGTAACAAAACAAGTATAGTTCAGTTGGTTCATTTACATGAAATAATAGGTCAAAGTTTTTCCTAAAATCACTATAAAATATCAGATTATGGGATTTAGTAAGTTTTCAAGGAAAAATTTATACACTTCTTTTGAACAAGTTCAAATTCACATAAACATAAAAGGAAATAGTAGGGTGAATCATTAGATTTGAAATATCATACTTTAGAGTCTAGATAAACAAGAAGGATATTTCCACTATTGTGCATGGAATAAACCTGAAATCCTGACAAAACAATTACAGGTTTTTAACATCCTCTGGTATATTATCAAGTAACAACACAATGGAGATCCAAGTGAAAACTTACCCTTTGGGTAACAATTCAAGCACCAAGCATCTACCCTAGAAGGAAGTTTGTTGCATGTCCCTATGTAACTTATTCCCCCCATAGTAAATTCTGATGTAGCTCGGTCCAACTGTAAGATAGGTGACTTACTCCATTTCTTTCCCGAAAGCCTAAATGATGATCCACTTCCATCCATGAAGAGTTCTCTGCAAAATCATACCACTTCCCAACGACACTGTACTTAGTTTTGCTGCACCAGAGCAAAAGGAAATGGAACCTTAACCCAAGCCATTGAGTACCATTTCTTCATAGATAATTCACATACAAACTTGTTCTTGAAAAGGAAACCTGGAAAAATGGGTATCCCATGGGGTCCCATTGTTGGAGTACTGGAGGAAGCTAATTCCAATGGGTCTCTGAGGCCTGCAAAGAGGCCAAAGTCTGATAAGATATAATTTCTTCAAAACTCTATAATGTTGATATCTGAGTCATTCTAAATTGTTTCACCCTCATACGATCCTTGAGGAATTGACTGTGACTAGAAAAGGCCACTTCAGCATCTGGATGCTCTCCTCTGACGTGAAGTTCAGCCTGGGATTCCAACTTATAAAAGAATTTCATCCCTATTTCCCACTTAATTTGATTTTGAATAAAAGATGAAAAGGCTCATAACTGAATATCTCCTACTACAGGATTGGGATTCCATTCCAATTCATGTTCTAGAAAGGATTTAAACTAATAAAGTTCACACAACAAATCCTTTTCCCTTGTAGATGAGTCATTATAGATATCCAAAAAGTCATCAACATTTCCCATCATGAATGTTTTGTTATTATTCAATCTAATCATCTGAAGGCCTACCCATTGTTCATGCAGGTACATTGAATAAACTCTAGCAGGAATTCTACAAGAAATGGCTTGCTCAACAAATTTAAACATTTGTCTCTTTTCTTCTTCTTTAATCATTAATTGATGCTATAAAGACTGTATCTTGGACTTCCACTTTTGTTCTTGAACCAAGTAAGCAGAAAACCAAGTTTAGTGCATACATTGTACTTCAAATTTATATCGTTGTTGATAAATAAAGCCCAAGTCATATATTTCATCATTTATTCCAATCCATTTCACAGTATTTACTTCAACTGATGCTAAAGCCAGGGTATTAGTCCAGACATCATCAAGAATTTGATTAAAAAACTCATAGAGAACATCTGTGACTTTTTCTTTATCTTCATAACTTTTAGAGGTACTAGGAAGAATGTTTTCTGTAGCTGCTGTAGCCAATAATTCCAAACTTGTATTATCCTCAGCCAGTGGTACTGATTCTTTTAGTACTGATTTATCTCTAAGAAATTTATTTTGTTTCCTAAACATTTTGTTTTGCAAACTCCATCGGTGAGCCTTATTTCTCAAAATTTTCAGTCTTTTCTTAAGAACACCATTCTTTCTCTGTAACTATCTACTCCTCTGTTTTAACTTTTCATTTTCATTCTTAACATGTCTATCCAAAATTTGAAATTCACGAACTTGCTTCTGAAGTTTCTTAATCCTCTTCTGTAACTTACTTGAAATTAATCCAGGAGAATCAGGCCTTACCACTTGATTAGATTCGTCTTCTTCCCTTTGAGTTTGGTCTTGAAACTGAGTAGCTTCCAATTCTTGCAAGGGTGTTGACTCTAAATTCTAACTCTGTGTGTAACGGGTTCTTGTATGTTTGGGTATTGTCGAAAACATATCTTCAGATGTTCTAACTTTTTCAACAACTTCTTCAGAAATGCCTTCTAGCCTTGTAGATCTTCTTCTCACCGTAACTGAAATTTTATTAACCTCTTCATCATCTCTATGACTCTTTGGGGATGGTTGGGATTGAATTGGTTCAGAAAATGTTGGTGCTAGATCAAATTCTGTCTGAACTCTTGGAGGGGGCAGTATAGAATCTTGTGGATCATCATTAACCTACTCCTAAAAACCTTTTTCCACTAAAAATTGTTCCCACGTTAGGTTTCTCTTCTATAATTCCTCCACAATCAACAACTTAATTAAACCATGATGATACAAGCTATTACCAAGTTGCTAATCAGGACACTTTTGGGCAGCTGAATTCATTTTAGACAGGCTCTTCCACAAAAAGTATGGAATGTTCATCTATTCGTCTTCTTTAATGTGAAGGAGAAGCTGGATATGATAAAGAAAGACAAGTCTATATCATCCTTCACAAGTCAAATATTTCTGCAAAAGGAAAATGACATTACCCCATTCAATAGTGAAACATTTGCATTCAGCTCCCTTCTTCCAATGAATAGTAGAGTTAGCCACCTTCACAAACTATTTCCAAGAGTCAAGGTTTTTCAAACGAATAGCTTTAAACCATCTTTCCACTGTTTGTGGTAAGCCTGCAGCGAGAGCAATGGACGTTTCTGAAACTAGAAGCAGAAACCCCCGAATGTTAGAACAAGCTCCATCGAAATTGAGAGCAAATTCCTTGGTCACATATTCATTGTGCCCTCTGAATTTACTAAAAAATGCATACAATCCAATCTCTTGAAAAATCATCTTACTAGAGGGATCTTCATCCAACAGTTCAATGGAATATGGCTCCTCCCTACGTGCAACACTAGCCATGCCAACTGAAACTTTCTCTGCTGAAAGGAAGTTAGGTGATCAAACCGGTATCCTTTAACCCAAATTGGTATTTACAGGCTTGACATATACATAACAAAGAAATCCAAGTTTCAAATCGGGTGTACATATAATTGTTCAGACATGTAGGGACAAAAGGATAGAGCTAATTATGACAATTGATGGGGTAAAATCAGCATATACCCTTTCATCCAAAAAGCATCGAGTTAACGGTCACTCCATTTATGGAAATTATTTGAACAAAAATTCTTGGTCTCACATGTCACGATATATAATAAGCCATGAAATGGCCTTGAAAAGCTAATTGAAATGTATAAAAATCATTCTTATATGCTAGAATTTATACACATTATTAGGAAAAATATATTGAATTTAACCCTACAGGAACAATGCTTGTCCGGAATTAAGAGAAGACTTTGAATAGCATACCACATAGGCAGGGGATAAAACCGAGATCCAACCCTTCCAATCATGCAAACACAGATCCTCCATGGATTTTAAAGTTATAGCTCTGTTGGAAGAAATCATTATATCTACAACTTGAAAAGAATAATTCCAAATAGAACTGAAAGTTTGCTTGTACTGGGAGGGATGAATCCAAGAGAGTATCAAGGTTCTATTCATTTTCAGGATTCCCTTCCCCATACATGAGAGATTCCATTTTACCAAGAATCTATTCATCTTCAGTATTTTACTAAAATATTTAAAAAACACAGAAACTGGAGATTCTACAGGCTTGAGTCAAGCCTATAATTGTCTACTAAAACATGCTGAAATGCAAATTCTTCAACCAAACCATTCGTCATGCAATCCAAACCATGTGAATTAAGGTGTTGAAGTAGAACATGGATGAGTATACATCCCTCCATTAATGCCAATGGCTTTCAAATCTTGGAAGTACAATCTAACAGGATATATGCATCAATTTTGTTGATGTCGAATACCCAAAAGATTAGATTGCTTATGGATCTATTTTGGAATGGTACTTATAAATTGCTAGTGGTTTCTTATGGAAAATGACTAGAGATTGCTTATAGACCTTATGAGTGGGTATTGTGACTAGTATGACCTTGGAAACATATTAATTACAAAGAAGGCATAACAATACTAGCTGTCTTAAACCATTATATTCTTTTGTCGAAAAATATAGCAACACTCACATAGTGTTGCCAAAAACCAATTATAATGATAATTGGTGACAAACATTTACTACACTCACAAAAAGTAAAATAACCATGTATTAGTGAGGGCTACTAAAATATTGTCACCAGAAGTGTCACCAAAGAGAGAATCAATAACGGTCCTTTAACAACCCTCACCAAAACTGTCCCTAAAAAGGGATCTGGTGACGAACCCTAAAGGACCATCTCAAAAGGAACTTATAATGACAATGTTTTAAGGACCATCATCATATACAACATTGGTGACAACCCTTAAAGGTCCGTCACAGGCATGACCCTCACCAATGACCTTTTTTCTTGTAGTGAATGGTCCAAATGACCCATTACTAACTAACTTAACCAAAACCTTTTTCTTTTGTCGGCCTTTTGTCCTTCACAACCGGTCCTTCGATTCCGTTGATGAACCTTCCATCACTGTTGGTTCCATACTTTGTGCGTTCTAGAACCGTGCCAACAAGCCCCCAACAAAAACTTGTGGCTTGTCCTCAAGCCACCTCAGCTGGACAATGTTGGTGCATTTACCTGCAGCTTGAAGTCATTGTATGTTGCTTTAACCTAGTTGAAATCTTCCTTTACCAATGCCTTGAGCATTGTGCAATCTTCTACGTCCTGTTCTGGTGGGTGTTCACCACCCATCTATTGCATTTTCTCCAATTCTTGCTTAACCTGCGTCATCCCTTCCATGGATTTAACCGCCAACTACTCCATTTTGTGTGCAGGTTATCCAAGTGTTTCGTTCTTCTTTGTTGTCGTGTGCACTCCTTGTTGACATGATGTTGCAGTTCTTCCATCTCTGTTTCCTTTATCATCTGCACTAGTATGGGCATTTATTTAAGTGATCCCCTCAATCCTTCAAGTTGCGCCTCTTCTTCCCCGAGCTTCACATTCAGCTGGTGCAACTGCTCATCCTGCACTAAGTTGCCCCAAAATTATATCACATCTTCCTCGATCACACCCTTCCTTTCTTCAATCTATTTCGGTGGTGTGCTTGGCACCTCCCTTGTTTGTAGTTCCTCGTTCTCTTTTCGCAAGTCTGTAATGATTGTGGCTAACCTCATCGCTTTTTCCTATGCCATCATGTCTTTATATACATCGGGTGCATCTTTGCATGCCGTGGATATGGCATGTTCCAACCTTTTTCTATCTTCAATTTCCTTTTTCCATTTCGTTCATAATTGTGTCTTTCTCTTCTTGGAGTTGTTTCACCTTTGCCTCAGTGCTCTGCACTTGTATTTTATAAATCACCATTTGGTCATCTATTGTTTCTTCCCTGCCATTGATTTCTTCACTTGCTACAATGTGTGTTCACTGCAGCATAAACATCAGCATCATGTTCAAATCAACACTAATCAATTTGTTCCCTCTCAATGCAGCATCCAGGTCTTCGTCACTTGTTGTGATCGCATTAGGAAATATTTGTACTATTATTTTCTTTGTTCCTATGTCCACCTCAATCCTACTTGTCAATGTGCTTGGATCCACTTCTCCTTGCGGTAGCCTTGTCTTTGTAACTACCTTGGTCACTGTTTACAGTAGTTGTGTCACCTGATGAAATTACTATGTTTCATGTTGTGTGACCTTCACGCAGTTCTCTTCCTCCACCGTTGTTATCTTTTCCAAAAACTTGTCCATTTGTTCTTCGGGGAAGCCAACAATGGTTTTCCCCTCTCCTCTCTCAAACCTCTTCTTCGTCCTTGCTAACTCTCTCTACACATATATCTATGAGTCCGTTGGGGTTGCAGATGATGCCCCATCGTGACTTGATGTACGCGAGTTCTCGTCCACAACTCCACATTCATCCACACCTTCCCCTTCATCCTCTGAGTTTTTTGTCTCTTTCGGATCCTTTGGCCCATTTTTTTTATTCCCATCCTCTGGGTCCGACAACTTGTCTTCTATTACCGGAACTTTCCACTCTTCTGGCCATTCCTCCACAATGGCCTCTAGTTCCGTGTCACCCAACTTATACTTCGTCGGTAGCCATTACTTCTATGGGTCTGTGTGCACTTGAATGTATATTTCTTGTGTCTCTACCGACAACTTTGGAATCCTTCTGTACTTCTTTGTTTCTTCCTTTGTCAATCACGTAATTGAATATGTATCTATTTTCAACATTTCCAAGTAAATAAGGAATTGGATATTGTTGTTTGTTTGTATTTCTTTCTCATCCAATGCCCATAATTTTTTTATTGATCCCCTTGGCACACTTGGACTAACTCTGTTTCCATGACTTGAGAGTGTGATAGTTCCCTTCATCCGACCAACGTGATTAATACTAGTAGCCATGAATAGGTGAATGGCTTTCCTTTCTCCTGTAATTATATCGCATCTTCCATCAACTTATTCAACACAAATAGTGACCAATTCATCTTAACTCTTGTGACACATTGCTCCATAGATGCAATCACTCATGATGTGCATTGGTTTGATCAGTTCTTCCTCGTGATTTTTACTACTAACATCTTTGCTGTGAATCACACAACCTGATCATTTATTGCTTCTATCAAGTACCCTCGGGTGTTCTTCTCCACCCCGTATTTCTCTTTCATCTTTGCATCTAGTCGCTTGTCTTTATGATTTCCTTTGAAGTATTACAATAGATATACCCCAACCTTGGGTAATCCAATTATCTATGAAATAAGGTCGACCGTCACTGAATTTTTGTGGCCAACCATAGATATCCACCTTGAAAGCAGGCTAGTAGCTGCTTCATGCATGCATTTGCCTCTATCGATCTCCCGAAGTGTGGCATATGAATGATGTTTAATAGGCTTGATTGCTTCAACCCCAGCGCCCACTGTACTGGTTCCCTTGTGATCGGACCGCCTCCTCCATGTGGTACATCATTGTGTTTATCGTTCATCCATTCTGGATACACCAATATGTCATGGTTGTTATACTGCAATATTTGAAGACTAGTATTATATTTCCTACCTTCTGGGCACCCTTCAGTGTCATCGGATCCTTGATGGTGTACTTGGTATTCATACGAATCCGTACTACCGGTGCACCTTCCTTCCTTGGTGGAACATAGCCTGGAATATCTTTTATCGATGGCCTTGGTTGTCTCCCCCTTGTTGTTTTCTCTTCCTCTGTGGTGGCTGAAGTGCCCACTTCACCTTCTCCAGCTGCTTCCTGTGTAGAGCTACAGGTCTTCTTGGATCGTCTTTCTGAGTTCACCAGTCGACTAGCACTCTGTTTCTTCCTATATGAGTGCGGCAATTCAATTTCTGGTTGTTCTTGGACAATTGTTTCCCTCGCAAATGGTACCTCTTGCGTGCTCATGCTGGAAATCATCTGCACCATCGTAGATTCTCAACTTACTCTTTTCTCTGGCTCTTTTGCTTGATTTTCGCTCTAACTCTTCTGCTACAATTATCCAAATGTACAATGGGTTGAACTGTTAGTTTCAGGATGCTTTTATAACCTCCAATCTCCTGCTCCTCTCAGATCAAGTGGATTTCAAACAATGATTACCAAATCCTCCATCAATTTACCGAATATTCTGTTGATTTACCGAATCTTGCACACTCATTGGTCATTAATGGCGTCTCCATCGGTCACTAATTGCATTTTCATCCACTTGCGCTTCCACTTTCCGCATCTTAACTGCTGGTTTTGTTGCCTAATTTGACTAGTTCGCGCTCCATCGATCATCGACAAGCTCCAAAATTTGTCATTGTCTTAACTTCGTCTCTATCTCTTCGACAGACATTTAAATTCCAACCTTGTCGCAGTTACTTCGACAGATGCCCAAACTTAATCTTTTATCGCCATGTTTCCTTCAATAGATTCCTGATTTTCATAGTGTTCCTATTCCATTTTTATTTTTTTTGTCGCTTCACTTTTTCAATTTTCTTTTTCTTTTTGTCACTTCATTTTATTGGAAAACTTCTCTCTCTCTTTTTTTCGCAGTTTTATTATTTTCTTCAGTTATTCTGCACTGAGCTATCCCGATAGGGATTTAGTCGGCTTCCATTCACCAAATTTGGAAAAAGTGTTCCATCTAGCTTTTGCAACTGAACCACACCTCCGTTAGTGATGAAATTTATGATATATGGCCCCAACCAATGCATATGGATATTTCCTAGGTGCTTCACAAACTTACTATCATATAGGAGAACCATATCTCCATGCTGAAAAGTTTTTTCCTTCACATGGTGATCATGCCATGCCTTCTATCAATCCTTCTCTACCTGCTGATGAAATCCTTGGATAAAGTGATCCTCTTCAAGTTGTAGTGGATGTGCTAATATTTATTCAATGGCTCCGTCGTTGCTCATTCCTGTCACTACTCCTATGCGCATACTTGGCACAATGTAATCCATTGGCATCACCACTTCCTAACCATACAACAATTTGAAAGGTGTCTGACCTGTCAATATTTTTCATGTCATTCTGTAGGCCCATAGTATTATAGGGATCTTCAAATCCCAATCATCATGGTTTGTGTTGCATAATTTAGTGAGTGCATTCTCCAACATTTTGTTGAATGCTTCAACCACTCCAGTTGCTTGTGGGTGATAAGGAGTGCTCCTACGATGCTGAATCTGGAATTCCTCCGTCATTGCTCTGATTGTTTGATTCACGAAATGGGTCCCTTGGTCACTCATCAGTATCTTTGGGAACCGAAATCTAGTCACCACATTGTCAAAAAGGAACCTTGTTGTTGTCGTAGCTGTACAATCCTTTACTGGCACTACTTCATCCCATCTTGTCAAGTACTTTGTCACAATAATAATGTATCTTGCACCTATTCTTTTTCCTAGTGGGTTTATAGGTTTTAAGAAATCTACTGCCCATTTGTCGAAGGGTTGTAGTGTCAATTGCAGCACTAGAGGCATCTCATCCCTTCACAATGGTTTACCTATTATTTGACATCTGTCGTAGCTTTTAGCATAATATGTCGCATCACCATGCACTATTGGCCAACATAATCCTTCTCTAAGTATTGTCCTGGTTGTCGCACACCCTCCATAATGGGCTCGTGGGATCCCATCATGAGATTCCACCAATACTCTTTATTGTTCATGCAGAAGGACATATCAACGAAGAACTTCATCCGGTCATAGCTTGCACAATTGTCCTACGATCAGTTGGAAATTAGCAGGCTTGGAAATTAAATATTTCTTTTTGATGGTGGTGAATTGCTCAGGTTCTTTCCCTGTCATCAAGAACTGAACGATCTAATTGTAATGGTCATCGACCATTCCAATCCTTAATAGATGTGCAATGGGAAATCATTTTTCGATACTCCTTTGTTCTTCGCCTGACTCAATCTGTGACAGATGATCTGGTCATGCATTTAGTCGCCCAGGCTTCACAATTATTTTGAAATCAAATTCCTGAAAAGGTAGCACCCATCAACAGATATTTCCCACAAACTTAGGCTTATTGACCAAGTATTTCAATGTTGAGTGGTCGATAAACATTTTGAAATGTCCTCCTAATAGATAATGTTGAAAAGTTTGCAGGGCATATACCATCACTAAGCCTTCTCTTTCTGTCGTCGTGTATTTCTTCTCCGTAGTAGACAACTTCCGACTCAAAAATGCGATTGGGTGATCAATCAATCCTTCTCCTGGTTGAGCCAATATTACTCCCAATGCTATTGATTAAGAGTCTACATGGACCTAGAATTCCTTCTTCCAGTTGGAAAATACCAATATCGGTGTTGGGACCATCTTTTGCTTCAGTATATCAAGACTTTTCTGGCACTCATTGTTCCATTCAAACATTGCATCCTTCTTCAGTAGTTTCTCCATTGGTGCGTCGATTTCTGCATATCCCCTTATAAATTTTCCATAGTATCCTGCGTGACCCAAATTCGCCCTCAGCTGTTTTACTGTCGTTGGTGCTAGCAGGTCGACAATGATTGCTATCTTTGGTGGATCGACTAACACCCCTTCTTTTCATACAATGTGGCCCAATAGAATTAGAAATGATGTACATAAGATACACTTCTTCAAGTTCAGCAAAATATGATGTTGTCGACATCTTTCCAGCATTATCCTAAGACTTGCGACATCGTCTCTCACTAACCCATATACAGTCCAATCGTCCATATAGACCACCAAAAACTTATGGATGAAGTCCTTAAACACAGCAACAACTAATATGGAAAAGATAGCTAGGCATTCTTTAGACCAAAAGGCATCATTGTATACTGAAAACATCTCCATTCTGTTACAAAGGCGGTCTTGTGTCGATCTTCCTTCGCAATCTTGATCTGATGGTATCCTGAAAAATCCATCTGTAAATGAGTAGACCTCCTGTCCTCTGATACCTTCAGGTACTTCATCTGTAAATGGCATGGGGAATGGATCATGAAGGCATGTGTTATTCAACTTCCTTAGATCGACACAAATATGAATTTCAACTGTCTTCTTATCTTGTACGACCATTGGGATGATCCATTCTGATTCTTCGACAGGTTCGATTATCCTACCATCTAGCATTCGCCCTATGTCGGCCTTTACTTGTTCTTTGTATCTTGGATTCCTTCTGTATGGTCGCTGCTTGACTGGCTTAGCATCAAGTTTCAGCAGAATCTTCATCTCACCCAGGTCTCCGAAAATTCCTTTCATCTTTGGAAACTTTATCGAAAATAGATCTTCGAATTCATGCAGTAGGTTAGTGACCTTTCCAATTGTCGAATCATCCCAATAATCCCCAATGCTTGGAAACTTTGGATTCTCTTATGAGCCAATACTTAGCTTCTTTATATCCATCGGTTGCTTGAATTTTTTGAATGTCATCTCCCTAGGATCCTCCTCTTTTTTAGGTCATCTCAACATGTTGTAGCACTCCATCATCATTTGTGGTGTTGTTGTCCATTATAGCTCCATTGTTCGCTCGGTTGGAACTATCTCAAGTACCTTTTCACGGATGTCCTACAACACACTATGGATAAAAGGGTTCTCATCTGCGAAGCTGAAAGTGTCACTAAAATTGGTAGTTAGCTCTTCCCATGTTGTTGTTTCCCATAGCATTTCATCTACGATGTACCAGTTCCACAGTATTTCGTGCAACGCATGGATGAACACATGGACCCACTCTTGTTTCATTCTCATATTCTATGCACTTCGGAAATCTCCCACATGATCTCTAGGATCACTTCTTCCATCATATTTCCTCCCTTTGTAGCATTCGTCTTCCCCGAATTGAACTTCCATCAGTCGTCGACATAGTTTCCGATTTTCTATTGATGGCTTGTGCACAACCCACCATCTTACTGGGGTATCCTTCATTGCTTCATCCAAAGCTAGTAGGCACTGAGGTTCTGATACCCTGCCTTAAAAATCCTAGATAAATATTTCCAAATTAAGAAACCCTTCATACGTCAATAGATCGCATATTTCTGTCGCTACCAATCTCAACGACTTAGTAATTTGTGCACACCTTCTAAATGACACCTCATGTAGTCTATTCTACTAGTTTTCTAGAGCTTCGTCGGGGTCTAAGGATGCCAAGATGGCACTCCGCCACCGTAATTATCCATCTGCAGTTAGATTGACACAATATTCTGAAACATTGTAGACATTGTCCCATCCTTCTACAAATGCATCTCTCATCGGTTCAACATACCTCTGCCCTTCAGATGCATCCAGTGGGGCTATGACCCTCATGTCGAGATTTTCAAAAGACATTGTCCTTTTCTTAAAGTTAATAATAGCCAGCTTCTCCATTGCCCAGTCTATTACTAGCAACATGGGATATGGTCTTGTATTATCAACTATGTCTATTAATACATCAAAATCTGCGTATGTTTTCAACCCTTCTACTTAGACAAGTAGATGAAACAATCAACCGATTGGTGTAATCTTGCTTTGATTTTCCAGCCAAATTTGTATAGGGGACCATACCATCTATGGTTTCCCCATCATATCCCAAGTCTTCTTGATTAGGATGTTCACATATGATCCTGAGTCCAAGATGATAGAATCTACATCGTATGGGCCAATTTGGGCATTCATTCTCATTTATCTCCCATTTTTCTTTTTGTGCAAGCGATTAAATGTTCACTCCCATCACCCTTGTCCCCTGTCGATGCAGTAGGCTAGCAATCTCTGCTAACACATCTTGGTCTTTCGCTAATGTTAGAGAAATTTCTAAAAACTTCCTTAGAGTGCTTACCTTTTTTGGTGGCCTCTGCAAATTTCTCTTATCAAATATTGCCAACATTCCAAATATAAGGTCTTGATGGACTATGTGTGGCAACTTACCATTGTTCCTTATCAGTGCATCTCATGTCTCCATGAAAGTTTCTCTTTCTACTTCTACATAAAATTTCACTTGCTTCCGCATCGTAGGCCTAACATTTGGCAGTGGCCTATCTTCTCCCACCGTAGGTCCTCTTTTGGTCACCACTACGAGACTCACTAGTTGAATCCTTATCTCAACCGATATATTCTACACGTTTGGATTAGGGTTCTGGTTTTGATTCTAATTCGGGTTCGGCTGCAATGGTGGTACATTCTTAGCTTGCCACTTCACGATTATCTGTGGACATTCTTCGATCGTGTGGTAGAACACACTACAATAGGTACACAAAGGTGCTGGAGGTGTACAATCCATCCTATAGTGTCCAAACACCCCAAAATTATTACATGTAATATGTCCTCAACCTCAACCAAGTGCTCCTCCGCTACCAAAGCCTCCATTGTGGCCATAGCGAAATCCTCCTATGAATCCTCCTGGTTGCTAATTGAACTATTGTGGATTGTATGGTGGGGGATTATACTGATGTTTATTGTACTGCTCCTATGGTGGATTTTACTTCGGATGCGACTAATGGTACTTGGGTTGGTTATATTGTGGCTACAGTTGATGTCTCTTTGCCTATAGCTGCTCTTCACCCTTCATAAAGTATGTATCTACAGTCCTTTCATGGAGCAAATCATATGCTCTATAGTCTTTCTCCTCATGGCCAACCGATCGACAAAAATTACATAATAGTTTATCCATATTTGACACCATATTTTGCATATATATACACTCTTCTAAGTGATGTCCTCTCATTGACAGACTCGGCACCAGGTAATTCCTCCCTGACTTTGTGGATTTGGTTTAGCAGATTGTAAATATTCGTGAATTTCAGGGCACTGATATTTGTGGTGACCATACTTGCATCTAGTGAACCATACGTCTTCATGGACTTCTTTCCCCTTCTTGATGTCTTGCAGTTGGATAGTCAAATTCACCAACTACCACTGGATCTGGCTCATCCCATTCCATGTTTCGCCAATCGTGGATGCTTCTAATTTCATTGCAATCTCTAGAGCCTCTGCTTGGCATAGAATATCCCGTTGAATTAATGGTACTCTAATGTGGGGTACCAATCCTACAATGAATCGAGTCTTTATGTTGCACATCGCTCATTCCAAAACTGACCTTAGCCATTAGAGTTTTGAATCTTTGATCGAAATTGAACCATTCAGGAATTGCTTTATTTCCTTCAACTCTATAATATACTGCGACTCTGACTTTGGTTTCTTAAATTTGTCGATCAATCCAGTTCTGATTTCTGCTAGGGTATTTTGTGGATTTCCTATAGATACTTGTACAAATCTCATATACCATTCCACTGCATGACCCCTAAAGGTCATCGCCAATTTCCCTTTCTTAATATCGCCATCTTGTACTTGTTTAACGATCCATACCACTTCGCACAAAAACCAATACTATTCAGGATCCTTAGTCTCATTACCCTGAAAAAAATGAACATTTACATTGTCACCTTCCATCCTTGGTCTCTTACCAGTGTTTGTCATTCTGCTACTCTTATCGCTATTCTCAAACGTAGGACAGACCTATGAAGAACTTTTGTTTCTTCCTACAAATTTTGGTGCAGTGCACAGAGTTGTGTGTACGTTGTAGCTTTGGGTTTGTCCTTCCTCAGGTTCAGGGGTAGCCTGGTTATTCCCTTCGTCACTATAGGGTCTCTTAGTCCCTTGTGTTCATGTTTCACAATTCTTTGTTCCAGTCGCACTAGGAGACTCTCTCTCTATTTTAGTCCTCCCCTTCTTATCTAACTGGAACCAAAACCCACTTCGCAAGCGACCACAATTTTCCTTGGTCTCCCTCACAACTTCGTCGAAACTCATATCCATATACCCCATGTCATTTCATCAAACCCTTATCCGCACGGCCCACAACCTCCACACACCAGATATTCACTCATCGGAGTTCATCTTAAATATCCCCTTTTCACAAATAAGCATCTTAATCCACATTTGCAGTGACAATAGATACCTTCCTCTGGGTCCCTTAAATAATTTCCTCTCTACGTTGCTGTGGGATTTAACTGTGTTGATAGTGAACTCAATGATGTATCCATCTAGAATGATATCTACCCAAACATTGACATCCCTTGAAGCCTTATTGTTGAACCTATTCAACTGCTGGATCAATTCCAAAGTCCAATGTTCTGTTTCGCCTCCTTGGAAGTTTTTATTTTGGAAAGTTAGTTGCACCAACCACTCATGCAACAAGATTGGAAATTTGCAGAATAATACTTCATGGATATCAGAGTAAATTTATTTCTACAACCACTCACTTGTCAACAATCCATGGTTCCTGTTTTCTTCTTTTGAAAACTCTCGTGTCTTCTTATCGAGCCAATCTTGAATCTCCAATTTCGGTGGATGCCACATCATTTCCTCTCTCTTTTCACGCTATGGTCCCAACAACATAACCATTTGATGACACACAATTTTGTCGACAGGCATTCACTTCACATTGTTTTCAACAAACATCGACACATATTCCCATAGAAATCAGCCCATAAAGGTTTTACCCTTTCCAGCAACACTCGCAAAGCGAGTGAGGCCTCACCCGAGATATCTAAGGGGGATGCATGAACCAAGTTTCCACAGTTTTAGGATGACATGCACCTTTCTATACTTAGTCGTAACAGAAACTAGAGATTTGTATCCGCATCAAAATAACATGTTGTTGAACTAACAACCAGATTTACTTAACTCAGAGATCGATGTAATCATCATCAATATCAAACATAATTATCTCATAATCGACAAGTTAACCAGATCGACAAAATGACAGTTTATCAAAGCATAATCAAGAGATATGAGATACATCATATAACTACGATTTCATTCATACAACACATTGATCCATCGAATACTGCAATAATTCACATTCAATCGCACCGCAACACAAAAGAGAGAGACGAAGGTATAGCACAATCGAACATCTTCATTCATTAACTCATCTCATGCATCACGTAATACACTTCGTAGAACTAGTTCAAAACTTAGACAAAAGATGCAAAGATAGAACATTAGACAATTCAAGGATCCGAAGATGCCAAAAATTCCAAAGATGCCATTTCATGTCCCCTCAACAGTGAACATTGGATCAAGATCCTAACCCAACAAATCCCTTGGGTTTAGGAGACAACTTTAGTATCATGGGGTTAAATTTTGCATTCTAGGCAATTAATTAATTAGGAGTGTGCATTAAATTTTATCTAAAGTTTGTTATCCACTTGGAATAAATATTTATGATGCATTTAATATTTTTTTCATGTCGAGTAAATGGAGATAATGCTCCACTAGGGCACATTAGTGGATAAGGTTGGAGGAGAGAGTTGAGGAAGAATTCAAGGAAAGCACATGAATCCAAAAATTCAGGAAAAAACAAGAAAATAGGAATAAATCAGGAAAAGCAACATAAATCAGAAAGCAACATAAATTAGGAAAAGCAGGAAATTCAGAAAAGTAGGAAAGTTTAGAAAAGAAGGAAATTCAAAAAAAGAAGGAAAGCCAAAGCAAAGCAAAATGAAAGGAGCGAAAGCAAGTTTTCCTTATCCATTCAAGGAGGGCGCATTCATCATGGAGACTCTCTCCCCAAGTCATCCAATATCTATAAATAATTCAATGTGCACCACATTCACATATTTTATTAATTTGAGAATTTTTATGAGTGCAAATGTGCCTCAGAGACTTGGGAGATGTGCCCCTAGTCAAGTTTGGGAGATGTGCCTCGGATTTTTGTGAGAGGATGATGGAATTCAGCCATTTTAATTGATTTTATTTACAGGTCCTATAGCTGATAAATTCGAATCTGAATTTCAGAAGCATCATCATCTAGTTCAGAGTTCGAATCTTTAAGCTTTCTATGAGTTTTTGGAGCTAGTTTCTTATGTAGAAGAAGAAAGATCTTTCCATAGTATTCCGAGAGGCATATTGGCCTATTTATGATGTAATAATAGAGGATGCAATTTCATGATATAATTAAATTCAATATAAATTACATAAATCGTATTTCTTCTCCTATTTCTCCACCCCTTCTAGATTTAGCTAGAATTTGACTAGTTTTTAGTGTGTATTTCATAAATGAGTGCGTATAAATCAAAATAAAGTCATTCTTGTTTCTAGAGTTGAGTAACATGTCATATGTCAAGATACAATTCCTAGTTAATAAATTTGAGAGTCTTTGAACAATGTTTTGGATCCCATAAATCACACTAGTTGAACAATCCTCGAAGGAAATTTTGCTAGTAATAGTGTGATACTTGATCAGATATTAATGAAAATTTATGGAATGCTATTTTATTGTTCAGTGACTGTAAATGAATGATAGTTAACCTCTTTGATGTCTGAAACACTTATCCCCAACCT
This sequence comes from Larix kaempferi, assembly GCA_027924585.1. Taxonomy (NCBI): domain Eukaryota; kingdom Viridiplantae; phylum Streptophyta; class Pinopsida; order Pinales; family Pinaceae; genus Larix; species Larix kaempferi. The sequence continues at coordinate 30,259,407 of BSBM01000096.1, forward strand.
CCAGTCATGTTCCCCCCAATACTAGTCTGCATATGTTGAGGGGCCTAGGAGCATTGGATTAAATTGAATCCTTGCTTATATTGAAACATTAAATGTCTTAGTACTTTGTGAAGAGTTATAATTCCATATCATAGTTTCCCATCCATCCCAAGCCTTTGATCTAGTCCATCCTTAGTTCACCTAGCTTCCACATACATTGTTTCAGTCAATTTTGAGAAGTTTAAAGTTTTTGTATCACAATACTAAGTTGGTACATTACAGTGGTATCATATAATGGTCCTATGAACCTTCTCTTGAATTATTTCTATGATTCCAAGAATATATTCATATTACAAGAAGAAATATCCTTTGTCAAAAGGAGAAGAGGAAGAAGAAATTAATTCTACTAAAGGGAAAATACAAGAAGAATCAAACATGTTTCCCAGTGGTGACAAGGATATAAAAAAATTGGTTCAAACCATGATGAAAGGGATGCAAGAGATATCACTCAATATTGCTTAGTCTGGAAAGGAGACTAGAGAGTTCTTAGCCCTACAGCTAGGAAGCAAGTTGGGAGAAGGGAGCAGCAATGGAACCCCACATGGCGATAGGAGGAGCAGTGGTGGCCATATTTTCTCAAATATTGGGCCTCACAATATCCCTAATGAATTCAATATGGGATCACCATCATACTCCAGGCCTACTATGCCCAAGTTTATTGAAGAACAAAGAGAAAAACCTGAGGTTCGAAATGGAAGTCTTGCGTCATTGGAGGACAAGTATGTTGAGTACCTTACATTGAATGAAGAATGCAGAAGAGAGTTACCATTCAGAGACTTCAGTGATCTACAATACAAGTCAAAAGGAGGCCACATAATGCATAATCAGAACTATGAAATCAAAAATTCTATTGGTAAAATTTATTTTCCCTATTTTGATGGTTCACAGAAATGCACTGTTAAATCTTGGATTCAGAAACTTAACGCATATTTTTAGCTGAATCCTATTGTTGAAAGAGATTCCATCAATATGGCTACTCTACACTTATATGAAGAAGCAACCGACTGGTGGTTTCATGGCCTAAATACTCTTGGGCATGACCAAGTGACCACCTATGAAGAGTTCACAAGAAGGTTGGCTGAAAGGTTTGAAATAAGAGATCCTGAGATCACCTTCAAAGAACTAGCGAATGTGAAGCAAACTGGAACTCCTGAAGATTACATCTCTAAGTTCCAAAAATTAGCTATGATGGTATCTGACATTTAAGAATCAAGGATGATATTATTGTTCATTGAAGGGTTATAAGAACCTTTGAAAGGCTTGGGGAAATCTTACAAACCCCCTACCTTGCAAGATGCAATAAGTCGAACCAAAGACTTTCAAGGATATATTCCAAGAACCATATTTCCTCCAAGGATTGTTGGTCCTACTCAATTCAAGAATCAAACACCACCAATGAAGAGTCCTACTGGAAATTTCAAAAAGAATATCTATGCTAAGGACCGAGATGAGATGAGAAGAAAGAAGCCATGCTTCACTTGTTAGGAGCCATGGGTTCCAGGACATAGATGTGCCAAGGGAAAATCACACTACATTGAGGTCTACTGAGACAGAGAAGCTAAGGAAGAAGAAGGAGAGGGATTAATAGATGCAGAAGTGTCCTATGATTCTACAGAAGAAGGACCTCACCCTGAGGTGGGAAATATTGCAGTACTCTTAGGAGTACCTCACTACCATACACTCAGATTCAAAGGAGTGGTTCAAGGACAATCTGTCACTGTGTTGGTGGATGGAGGAGCTACACACAACTTCATTGATTCAACCTTAGTTTAAAGAAGGAAGGTACACACTGAAAAATTTGGAGGCTTCACTATTATCATTCCAGGTAATCATTCCATGAACTATTGTAGATGGATTCCTAAATTGCATATTTGTGTAGGAGAGGATACCATTGCAGATAGATTTTATGTTGTTAATGTGGTTGACACTAACATGGTTTTGGGAGTGCAATCGCTGCACTCCATTGGAAAGCATTCATTGGACTACCAAGTTCCTGAAATGGTCTTCAAGGGAGAAAATGGAAAATAGATGGCATTGAAGGGAATCAACACTTATCCTAAATAAGTGGTAAGTGCAAACAAAGCATGCTGTAAGGATTTAAAGGTTGGAAAGCTCATCTTTAACACAAATCACTTGGATGATCAAAGGAAAGGATGGAGAAGGATAGCTCAAAGCAAAGGAGAATGGATTCACCTCAAGAAAGGTGGCAAGTAAGTATCATTTCTTCTTTCATTTTATATGAAGTAATTCAATTTTCTCCCCATTTTTTAGTTTAGTTTTTTCCCTCTAAGTTATTTCAAATTAAAAAATGGTTAAAGAAATTAGGAAAATAGAGATAATTGCTTCATCTGCTATCAATTGAATCTCACCAATTCATAGCAATATAGATAATAAGAGTAGACAAGTCCCTACACTAAAATCTATCAACACTCTCCATGGATGGGCCCCAAGTTTCGATAATATTCCAGCAAAATATAGGGACAAGAAAAGTGGTGACAAAGACCTATATACCAAGAACTTGATGCATAGAGGGTACAAAGGAGAAACATCATGTCCATTTGCTCCAGGATTGTCAAAATAGCTGCAAGAATCTTGGCATGCTACATTGTGATGAAACAGAAGAAGGCTAGATCCCACACTACAAACAGCACCACCGGTAGCATGGGAAGCAACCTATAGTCTTAGTATAGGGCAAAATGATGTTGGTTGATTCATTTAATGATGCAAAATTCAATATTGATTTGGTTGATCGAAAACTAGCAGGAGCAGTTGCATCAGAGGTAGAGATAGGAACATAAGCAAAGCAAGTAGAGGAAATGGACACAAGAGTAAGGTCATTATGTTCTGAGTTTCTATGCGCACCCTATCATATTCATCTCTATTAACCCTACCTTGTTATGAATGCACATACTGTTTTCTGACTGTATACAGTTGAACCAATTAAATAATCCCCTTTAAATCGTTAACTAGTTGTAGACGATCCAGTTCCTACTTCTTTCAAACTTCCCGAGGATTCACCTTTATGGCATTTCGATGACTCATCACCCTCATTCACTCTCTAGTTTGATTCAATGGAATTCCCATTTGAATTTGTTCATAAGAGATATATCAAGGAAGGAAGGAACCCCGCAGGAAGCATACATAGCTCATTCAAGATATACAAGCACTAGTTTAGGTAAGTGCCTTGCGTGCAATACTCAACCAACTGCAAAATTTGATGAGGAAAAACCAGTTGCACATGAACCTCATAAAAATCTACGTGGCTGTGTACATTTCGGAGGATACGTGCTAACAAGATTAATCTATGTGCAAAAGAGGAAAAAAATGGCATTCAGAATCGAGAGAGGAGAGAAAGGAACATGAGTAATGAAACTCACCAAAGGAATTAAACTTGATACCTTTTAGAATAGAGAGTGGTTGTATGATAGAAACGAGTGCTCACATGCATGAACCCATATATTATTGTATCATGCAGTGTGTGTACCAACCCATCCATTGTGCTTTGGGTCGTTCTGTTGCTACCCACATTGCCCCTCCTAGAAATGTATTAACCTAATCATGCCTGAAAATTTTGGAACAATTGTCAAAACCTATCAACACTTGCTGTCATACTTCCTTTGGTAGCTTTGGTACTTGCATTCCTATACATGTTCTGACCTCCACAAAATTTAAATCTTGTGAGTCATATGAAATAAGGTCTAACATGTTTGCCACTATCTATATTTCATTCATGTGGATGTAGCCTTACCTTCGAATTAGGTGGGGAGAGCTAAAATTGATTCATTAATATAAAAGAAAAGAAATAGATTAATCAGAGTTAGTTGATAAATTGGAATGTTCTCGGTTTAAAAATATTTGAAGTAAGTTTTTCAATCACTATGATTATTTTCATCTTCTTCCTTCAAGATCATCTTTTCCAATAGGAAAGATCATTCCAACAAAGACTTAGAAATATCAACCAATTGGTGTTTATAAATACTATAAATAGTGTTCTTATAAAAATATAGTGTCACTTTGTTATCGAAATAAACAATATATCATATTATTTAAATGTTAATGAGTGATATCAAACATTTGATATCGCTTCAGGACTGGACTAGAGAAAAAATCCTTTGTACTGACGAGCTTGTTGTTGATACCAAACTGTATCGATTACTTGTAGATACAAATGAAATTTCAACTGTCAAATTGTTGAAAAGATTCCCAAGAGCCACTTTTAAATATATCAGGGTTGGAGACAATATGTTGGTTAGAAGTATCCCATCTGTCAGTATCCAGTCATATGATGAAGCTATATTTTTCATAGCGACTGTAGCATAAATCATACCAAACTCTCCCACCAACGAAATTTACACACTCTCCTCGAATGTTGGTGGTTATTTGTTATGAACAATTGGAGAATTGGTTAAATGTTGTGTCTCCCCTACATTGGAGGAGGCCATATATTTTGTTAGAAGATTGGCTAGACGAAGAAATATTAAACCCCATTTGGGACATGTGTTCTGTAAGATTAGACAGAAATCTCTTCATATTGCTCTGAAGCTCACTGCCTTGATTATACTTAGCATTGTTGCACATGTACCTACTAGCGCAACCACTTAACTTGTGGTTGGTGAACACCAATAGGCCAAGTTAAGTGTCACAAATAAGTAATAAGTTATCTTTTACTTGGTGTATGCTAGGAATCCCCTTATCCATGCATCAGCTAAGAGTTATCCATGCATTAGCTGCCAGTTATCCATGCATCAACTACAAGTTATTTTTTATATTATTTTTTCTTTTATAATTGTTTATTTCGAATTTTGAATGACTAGCATAAAATTAATCTCGACAATAAACTTGTATTATTCTTGTGCAATCTAGGAAAAGCATATATGCTAGCCCACCCCAAATTTTAAGATATAAACACTTATCAGTGTTGTAATGCCTTGTTTTGATCTTATTACCTAAACTATCATTATATGTTGTATTTGCTTACTATTGTGAGACTTCGTTAGTTTGATGACACTATGGACATATGGTTTTAGTATTTTTCCGATATATATATGTGTGTGTGAATTTAATGTTATGAATTGGATTCATGTTTTGAATATGTCTCTAGCATGAAAATTTACTAAATAATGGGTACGTGGATACTGAGTTAAAACGTTATATGTTGAAGGGATAGACATGATACCAGGTGCATGGTACATAGAAATGATTTGCATTATTGTTCCTTAGCAATGAAATGTGTATGCATAGACAATGATTGTACGATATTCACGATCGTATGTTTGTATACTAACCTACATGTTAAAAGGGCTAAGTGGTAGCTTGATCCTCCGAGGTCGGAGTACCTCGGGGACATCGACTCTGAAAGATATATGGTATGCAAGTGATGCATCATTTTCTATATGAGTATTGGTTTATTATCATGATGTGTGGGAAGGTGTTGGGTTTTAGGAAACTCAACTCCCAAACTGGTTATTCGATGATGAAATCCCTAAGAACAACAATAGCAATGTAGTATGACTTTGAAGGATGTTGATCCTTGTTCTATAGAAGGAGTGGCGGCATTACCCACCATTTATCCTTTGAAACCCGGAGTCATGGAAGGGTCACGCTATGGCGCACTCCCCAAGGTGTGTGATGATGACTAGTGGGTGCCTGTTGGAGAAGCTTGGTCGATGTAGTCGACACTTCCTCTTACGGGCTCTAATTGGAGCCATTCATGAAGCAATCTTTGGAGGAAAATATTATGAGCTGTAACATTGGTACAGAAGAGCAGCCAAAGATGGTGAATATTTCTAAATCTCTTTCAGTTGAGCAAAGAAAAGTGTACATTAAATTGTTAAAGGATTTTGTTGATATTTTTGCCTGGTGCTATGAAAATCTGAGAACCTATGACACTAGCATTATTCAACATAAGGTGCCTTTAAAGCCAAATGTGAAACCTTTTAGACAGAAGTTAAGGAGAATTAATCCAGCTTTTCTACTAGTCATAGAAAACGAAGTCAAGAAGTTATTAGATGGAAAGATAATTGTTCCACTCAGATATTCATCATGGGTTGCAAACTTGGTTCTAGTACAAAAGAAGAATGGAGAGACTAGATTATGTGTGGACTTTCAGAATCTTAATAGAGCTTCATTGAAGGATAATTATCCGTTGCCTAAAATTGAACAAATTTTGCAGAAAGTAGTGGGTGCTTAGAGAATTTCAATGGTTGAGGGATTTTCGGGGTATAATTAAATTGTTGTGCATCCCATTGATAGGGACAAGACTGCTTTTACAAGTCTTTGGGGTACATTCATGTACGATAAGATGCCATTTGGTTTGATGAATGTTGGTGCAACATTTCAAAGAGCTATGGATATAGCCTTTGTTGGAGAAAAAGAGAAATTTGTAGTCATTTACTTCGATGATATTACTGTGTTTTCTATGTCTGATGATGAACACTTGCAACATCTTAGACAAACATTTCTGAAGTGTAGGAAATTCAGGTTATCTTTGAACCCTAAAAAGTCACATTTTGTTGTACAGGAGGGAAAATTTTTAGGGCATCTTGTTTCAGTAGATGGCATTAAAATAGACCCAGAGAGAGTAAAAGAAATTCTAAAGATTACAATCCCTAGAAGCAAGAAATATGTTCAATCATTCATTGGGAAAATCAGTTTTCTGAGATGGTTCATCCCAAATTTTGCTGAAACTACCAAACATATCACATCTATGTTGAGGAAGGATCAAGAGGTGAAATGGATAGCAGAAGCTAGAGCTTCATTTGAGAAGATTAAACAAGCTTTGACAGAATCCCTAGTCTTGGTAAGTCCAGACTTTTCATAAAAAATTCTCACTTTTTCTTTTGCATCCCAAGACACTATAGCTATTGTTCTACTACAGAAAAATGAAGATGGCTTAGAGCAGCCTATAGCTTTCTTCAGTAAGACTTTCAGAGACTCAGAATTAAAGTACAATACACTTGAGAAACAAGCATATGCATATGCACTTGTTAAAGCCTTGAAGTTTTTCAGAATCTATATTCTTCATTCGAAGATACTTTCCTATGTACCTAATGCTGCTATTAAAGAAATTTTAACTCAACCAAACAGTGAAGGTAAAAGAGGTAGGTGGATTGCAAAAATTATGGAATATGAAGTAGAAATCAGGCCTATAAAGTTAGTGAAAGGGCAAGGTTTAGCAAGACTGTTAGCTGATTCAAATTATGAGGCTTTGGATATCCATTTGGTGGGTAATCATCCAACTCAAAAAGAATTGCAAATGAAGAAAAATGAAGAGCAGAATATGGATAAATATGTAGAATTAGAATGGTATGCTGATATAGTTCATTTTTAATTGCATTTGAAATGCCCAGATCATTTCGATAAGAAGGGATCAAGGTAATTGAAGTTGAATACCACAAAATATTGTTTGGTAAATCAATAGTTATACCGGAAGGATCCAGGTGGAGTGTTACTCAGGTGTTTGGAAAAGTCACAAGTAGAAGAGGTCATTTCAGAATTGCACAAGGGTGCTTGTGGAGGTCACGAATATTTGAAGTCTACAGCTTATAAAATTCTCAGGTCTGGCTATTCTTGGCCCTCTTTATTTTCAGATGTATATCAATAGGTGAGAGCTTGTGTCGAATGTCAAAAGTTTGCTAGAAGACAGAAACTTATATCCCTACCATTAAAGCCTATTGCAGTGAATGCTCCTTTTCAACAATGGGGATTAGACTTTATAGGAGAGATTAATCCTTCATCTAGTGGACAACATAGGTGGATACTTACAACTCCATATTTTTTCACTAAGTGGGTGGAGGAAATTCCAACACTTAATGCAACTGATAAAGTCATGATGAATTTTATACAAGAAAACATTTTAAGTAGATTTGGTTGTCCTCAGAAATTGTTGATTGATAATGCACCATCTTTCAAGTCAAAAGATATGGTTAGTTTTTGTGAAGAGAATGGAATTGACTTGAGACATTCTACACCCTATTACCCTCAGGGTAATGGATTAGCAGAGTCATCAAACAAAAACATCATTCAGAGTATCAAAAAGCTGTTAAATCAAAATAAAAGATCTTGGGATTCAATGCTAAAATATGCATTGTGGGAAGATAGGATAACCACCAAGAAAGCAATAGGCATGTATCCATTTCAATTGGTGTATGGTACAGATGCAGTTTTTCCTATTCAACTAGGCATTCCAGTCATGAAATTTTTCCAAGATAGTCAAGAAGAACCTAATGATATTCAAAGAAGGATTTACTCATTGGTTGAATTGCAGCAAGAACGAGAAGCTCTAGCAGAAAATGATCAAGCATACAGGAATAAAATCAAAGGAAGATTTGATAGAAAGGTAAGGGAAGACATTTTTTCTCCTGGTGACATGGTGTTAAGATGGGATGCTAGGAGAGACTAGAAGGATCAGCATGGTAAGTTTGACAATTTGTGGCTAGGTCCCTTTATAATTTCAAAAACTTTGGAGAATAATACTTTCATATTGAATACTTTGGAGGGTGAAGAATTGTCCAGTCTAGTTAATAGAGGATTCCTCAAACACTTTTACAGTTATTGAAAGTGAAAGAAGTGACACTCATTGTACATACCGATGAGAAATAAGACTCCATACCTAATGGAAGCTTACAAAATTAAAGGGAAGTCTCAACTCAGATGGCAGAAGGCACTAATCTACAGGTTCTTGAAACCTCACAAGGAGGATTTCATCCCTCGGCAGGAGCCAGATGTTAACACTGAAATTGTCCTCAGTTTTGTGTGTTTTCATAAAATTTTATTCCTCTTTGTCATTTTCATTCTATTTTTATTTTAGATTTCAAATATTTTTAATAAATGATTCTAATTTTCTCTTTTTATAGTCATGTTATAGTTTTCTTTTGGTTTTAATTGATTTAACCCTTAGTGACACTTTAGTGGATTATCAAATAATATCTATGTTTCAAGGTCCTCAAAATGCTTACTTAAACTATATACTTATGCAAAATCCAAAGTCTAACCTTCGTTTGTGAGCTTATGTGTCAAAAATTGCATGTGAGGTATTCCCGCAATGCAAGGTCCAGATCAAGTACTCTAGCGCACTGCAGGAATCTGGCATCATGAGGGTTCATGGTTCTTCGATACCAGGACATGACCATTGCATTTGATGATGAAGGAATAGTTTCAAGACACCTATTTACTTCATTATGACACGTGTATAAACCACTTGTAATTATCATCAATGAATTTGGGGTTGTTAATGCCACGATTTCATATTTGGGGCTCTCGGATTCTAGAATTGGAGAGCACGTATTCTAGAGGTTTTCATACCCTATTCAGTTGCAAAGGAAGTAATTTCATGAATTTACTGTGCAAACATGAGCAGGAGTGGTAAGTTGAGTCAGTTTGAACCAACACACACCACCTGGGCAGTAGAGTTTCCCGAATGTGCTGCATTTTTCAAAACCGCCAGATGGTTTCAGTTCTTTGACAAGATTACAGGGTTTAATTTCAAGGTAACTCATGCATTTGCTGAACATTTTATTGGTAATATAGTGAAATTTGATACCTTAAAGTTTGAAATGACAGAGGCCCTAATTTTTTAAGCAATTAGTGTGCCATTAGAGGGAGAACAATGGTTTAAAAAGACTCCTTTTGATTTCAACTCTAGTATTTTTAGATACCTAAAGCTGGATCGCTCGACTAGAGTAAGGGTGTACAATTAAATAATTTCAAGTCAGAATGGAGAGAAGTGATTGGCATTGTTCAGAGTTACATTACATGTGAGGGTCGGTTTGCTTCTGTTTTCAAATATCATGTTAGATTTTTGCTGCATCTAACTCAACAGTCAAAATTGAATTTACCTTTCTTCCTATCAAAAAGTCTCCAGAAGATGTCTAACAGAGTAAAGAGTCAAGATTCCAGCCAGTCATTGTTCCATCATGGACTGGTTAAATTGATAGTTTGCATAGTCTTGCAGAAGGAGGGTCGAAATTGGGACCATTTCTTGTTTTGGTCAGGATTTCTAATTAAACAAGAAGAGCAAGGAAAGAAGCATACACCTAATAAGCAGTAAGGTTTTGTGAAGAAATTTAAGAGAGACATAGGGAAGGATGTAACACAAGATAATTTTCAAAACCCTGAAGATACAATGCAAGAAGACAGTCATGGAGAAACACATGAACATATTTCAGAGGATGTTACAGAGAAAGATATTGATCTTATGGACAAAGAAGAAGTTGCTAGTTCGAAAGAAGGGACACACACTTGTGTTTTAGAGGAAAGAAACTAGACCCTAATTGTTGCTGATAAAGAGAAGGCGCTCCATACTCTCGATTTCAATGCTGATGTTCAATCTTTGACGGAACTTAGAGAGGCTAAGTGGAAACCTAAAACAAGATCCACCAATAAACTCAGATTGAATATGAGAAGGCTAATAGATCCTAAGCTGAAGGAAGAGAAGATCACTGTTATTCAAGACTCTTTAGGAGAAGAGAATGGGAATGGTAAAGATGAGTTATATTTAGTGGAGATTGAGATTAATACAGAAAAGGAAAACGAAATGATAGCTGAAATTGTTAAAGAATGTGAAACGGTTGCGAAGCAGAAAATGGTGATAGAGTATGGAGTTATTCCAAGTATTGAACAACCATCTACTTCATCTTTTCCCCTCTTAGGTGCAGCAGCCAAAAATCAGTAGGAAGAAGACTTAATCTTTAAGAAGCTGGATATTCCATTTGGGGCATAAGAACATTCAAGCATACATCCAGATGTTCAAATAGATACAGAGGTTGAAAACCTAAAGAAAACAGTACAATAGTATAAATCCCAGGAACAGTTCCTAAATGAGTCCAATGAAAAGTATAGAAATACTAATAAAAGGCTACAAGAGGAATTAGAAGACATTAATGCTCATTACCAAGAACTAATTGTTGTAGCTAAAGAAGCTTTATGAAGGAAAGGATAGGTAGAAGTGCAAGAAGAAGAAATGACAAAGCAAATCAAGGAGTTAAAGAAGCAGAACAAGGGATTAGTTAACAAAGTTTGAGGACTAGAGACTTAGCAAACTTGAGACAAGAAGAAGTCACATGCCTTGGAAGGCATAGCCATGCTGGCTGAGGCTGCCAAGCAGTTATGAATTACTTCTTTCCAGCTGTCAAGTAGTCTATTTTTGTTATCATATACATAAGTTGTTAGTAGGCTATTTAAAGATTTGAAGTTAAAGGATAGTTCTTTAATGTAACTATTTTATGAGTAGACCTAAAGTTAGTTTGTAAACTACTTTATTTTGTAAAGTATAAAGGACAGAAAGTTGAAACTAGAAGGGTTCGATTTTTGTTTCAAGAAGCAATATACAGACTTGAGCATTGGGATACACATTCAGACTTATGCATATGGCTCTGTTGTAAGTTTTGAAGATTGAGATTGATCTATATATGAATATAAGCCACTATTTTTTGTCTATTGATTTTGTTTATGGTCATTTTGACCACTCAACCTATGATTTCATTCCTTGTTTAAAGTTTTTACTCATGTGAATGCTCATGTGTCCTGGACTGAACCAGTACTATGCAAATGGATGCTTAGGGTTTATGTTTATCATCTTACATTGTTATATCTTAGTTTTGGATTTACATGATTTAGTTTTTGCATTGGTTGAAAGATTGATTTTCTTCTTGAATATGAAACCCTCAAACCAAAAAAATCACAAAAACAAACCTTATTTTTTGTTCATTGTATTGATATTGTGCTAGCTTGTTTCCTCTGTAGTCTAGGAACAATTTCTAGGACAAACACATGGTGTGACACTTCAGGGTAGTCCAACAAAGGAAGGATAGGATGTGGAAGTTAATGTGAATTAGGTAGAAAGATGTAGGTAGATAGGGATGTCATGGGAGTTTAAGGGAAACATAATTTACTGTGTGTGTACTGTAAATTTGTTTGGCGGTTGAGTTCCTGAAAATATCTACAAGGAGCTAGCTGGACAAACTACTATCCTAGGACAAACTGCTATCCTATAGGTATTGTACTTGTATGAAATTCAAGTTTTACATTTTGAAAATGCTATAAATTGTTGAAAATAAATTTACTTGGAACTAATAATCGATTGATGTTGTTTATATGTTTGATTATACCATTATAAATGAAAATTATATCAGAAATAGAAAGATTAACTTTACGAAACATTGAAGGAAACATATAGACTTGAACATAATAACTAGATCAAATTTAAAACTGCTAGATTTGCACTAAATAAAACTAAGGACCGTGTGAGGTACTTACACATGGTATCAAAGCCATAGGCTCGAAAAGTATGATGTAAGGGCCTACTTACACCTAGAATTACAGTGAAACTTACTAGGAAGTTTCCAACAAACTTGCTGCAACAAAAAAAATAGATAACTTGAAGAGCCTTTTACCTATTTTACAAAAGCTAACAGAAATATAACTTGAACATAAAATTATGAAACTCTCTTTAAACATAGAATCCTCAATTAAGAATCTTCAACAAAAGTTATAAAGGAAAGCTAAAAAGTTCTATAGGAAAGATGGGAAGTTGCTTGTGAAATAAACCAACTCCCATACTCCAAATATGTGTTGGTAACAAAACAAAGCAAAAAAAATACAAATTTGTTCTTCTCTTTCCTGCAAATGACAACTAAATAAAAATAAAGTAAAATCACAAATTAGGAAACAATCCAAAGAGAAACAGAGTGAAATTTCATTTTTGTTTTATAAAATAGAAATAGAGAATATATAAATATATAAGACTTACAAAAAATATGAATCAAACTAAAACAAAACAATTCAAAGATTATGCAAGGGAATGAGAGGAAGATCCCATGAATTTCAAACATGAAATTGAAGATTAAAAAAACACACACATATATATATATATCACAAGGTTGTTAGTCAACATTTTGTATATATATATTAGAAATCCTACTTGCATATGCATGAATTTATAAAAATAGGACTTAGAAAAATTATATATATGTGTGTACATATATATCATTATAGTTATTCTTTTATATATATATATATATATATATATATATATAATAACAATAAAGAAAAGAAAAAAATTTACTTCATGAAACCCTACTTTGGTGATCCTTACATTAAGAGGATTAAGAAGATTGCTCGCCTTACCATTTTAATTATAAGCTACTATATATATAAATATAAGTTTGGTGATCCATGTCAAGCAGGCTTCGTAACAAGTTTAGGTTTTGGGATCACGCGCACTGTTATCTTGTGTCCAAGGATTCAACCAATCATTGCAATGAATGTAACGACCGATGATAGACCTCTTCCCATCCGGATGGATCCCTGTTTTCCAGTGAACACCTAAAATACCAAAAGGAAGAGTGGGGGGAGGGGCAAGCAAGGCCGCTACACTTGATGGGCAAGAAGAGGGAGCTGGCCACTGGGCCTCCCTATGGGAAACATTTGGTTCTTGAGATTTTAAGATTTGTGTAAAGGCCGTAAGTTTGAAGTTCATTCTGATACATAATCTTTCACACTCTTTAGCATACATAAATCTTTCATACTATCCTACTATTTAGACCATGGTTTATAAATTGTGAAGGTTTTTGACAAGAAAGTAGTCTTTTGTAAAATAATAACTTCCTTCTTTTAGGATTTGTCTCGCTGAAAAGTACATTTTCCTGTGAGAGTGTCTTAGACATTGATTGTAAAATCATGATTGAACAGCTATAAAGATATTAGCATTAACTTCTAGTAAACATGTTCACCTCGAGAGAAGAGAGACGCATCATGTACCTAGAGAGCAATTATCTCAATTTGCAATAAATATGATCCTGTCAAGATATGAACGCAGCATGTATATACAAAAATAAAAACACCGCACGGGAACATTACATCCCTAAGTGATAAAACGGTTCTAGAATGATGGTTTATTTACGGAAGGGATTTCCACAAATTAGTATCACTGGGGTATTTCGTTTCTATACGAACATAGACTGTTCCCCTTCTCCCGACTCTAAACTCATAGGTTGGCCAGGCATGATTTTTTGGGGACAACTGACATGTAACTCTGAATCCCCTACCACTTGGCTCCTACAGATAATATATATATATATATATATATAACTCGTAATGTATTTGCGAAATAAGTTAAAAAAAAAAAGGGTCATCAATGCTGCAAGGTATCGATCAGAAAATCATTCATCCCTTTTGCAAAATATTATCCAAGAAACGAACGCGGCGGAGATGGCTCGATGGAGAAGCATTCTAGGCCAAACCCAGATGAACAAGCATTGAGCCAAGCCCATGCTGCACAGGGCGCATGCCTTACGAAACCGTGACAGAAGGGGTAACCAGGGTGTTGACCCGGCTTTTGAAAACCCTAGATGCAAGCAACCAAAGCATGGCTCTTTTCATATAGCATGCCCACTCTCCAAGCTGCAGGCCAAGGGACATTAGGAGGAGTCCTGCCAGCATGTGGGCTATACTTGGTGCACCACCTAGCCTCCCTTTTAGGCGCTTTTATACCTGCCCGCAAAGTCCAAAGATACCAACGTTTCCATACTTTCTATCTATTCTTCTTATCCACCCTGGAGGTAAGGCAACATGCGTAGGAGGGGCCGTCTGGAGCGAACAACAAAGAGAGGACCTCCACGCAGGCTATTACCATGCTTGGCCGGGGGGAATAATATAGAAAGGAAAGGGTGATGCGAGCTAGAGACCGTCCCCCCCTAAGTAAAACAAAAACGATGAATGTAGAAATTAATGAAATGCATAGAAATTCAACGCGCGAGCTATTGATGAGCTTCCCAAAGGAACCCTGCATAAAAGAGGAGCAGAGAAACAAGAAAAACAAAAAAAAATAATAATAACAAACCATCATTCCATAGAGCCAAGTTTTGTTGTGCCAAGTTGCAGAGCTCTGCCTGTTGCACCGAGTTGTAGGGCTCAACCGGAGAGAAAGAAAGAAAAACTTTGTGAGAAAATGATTTACGGAGAAGCTAACCCCATCTTATCTCCATGGGAAGACCGAGAACATGACCACCATGCAATGATTTGAGGATGCCATTGACCATGTGGATGTACGGTTAGGGTTTAATTAGATAGGATAGGTTAAAAATATAGGAGGAGGTTAATTATTTAAATTATATTTTAAATTATTTAAATCACATTCAAATAATTTTACTGCATTATAATATGTCTGGTCCTCCGGTGACAGCTGGCACTAACTTTGTCTTGCTAGGCATAACGCACTAAATGTGTACACCCATGAATAATAGTCCATACACGTGTTAAAATATGGAGCTAGCCAATGTCTTAGTGGATGTCCAACGGGCTAGGAAGGTGGACAGTGGGCAAATAAAGTGGAGGAAATGTTTACTTATATATGTATAAGGGTATAAAGTATGATAAAGGAGTGAAAACAATTCCTATGTGATGTTATTGCATCTAATTCATTTATATTATTATGTTTTTAAAATTATTTAAATGGTTAATCAAAATGAAAATTTTCAAGTTGAGTTAAAATATTTAATTTAAATTATTGTAATTTAATTTAACATATTTTAAATTTAATTATTTTGTGTATATAGTACTTAAACTTTATTCAAATTCAAATATATGTATATATAATCAACGTGGAGGCCATCGTAATTCATATTAAATTATTTGAGGATAATTTTGTTAAGGTTAAGATTTAAAGTTTTATGTTAAATCTAACTAATTTTATATAGTTTAATTCTTGTAATAAATTTTATAGGTTTAAATTATTGAGACAATTTGAATTAGGTTACACATTACAAGTTTCATTAAATTAAATCAAATTTAATTCAAGTAGAGTAAACATAGTAGGTTTCATGTGGGGAATCACCACAAGCATGACCAAAACAATAGATGTGGTCATAGATGACTAACTAAGCTACGAGAATGATGCCATACCCTACGTTTCACCTAAGACTAATTGCCTTACCTTACCGCTCAATCGTGATGTTAAGACTTATTATACCATGATGTGTGATGAGGGATTTTGTTTAGTATAGATCAGACAACATGATAGTTGAGCTGATTTACGTATTAATTGTGTATCAAATCGTTGAGTGAGTGTGCATTGTACTAGGTTATTACAAAATAATAGTGATTGTTGTGAGTAATTAAATTTACGTTGTCACCACCTTATGTATAGGGAATCTTGAGGTTAAGGTAAAATTTACAAGGATAATTGCAACCAATGATGAGTGATAATTATTAATAGGTTGTGGAATCTAACCATGGACAGAGATGGTGTTCATTCTATTGATAATTGTAATTTGTAATAATTGGAAGGAACTAAAAGAGCTATATAGGTAAAAACAAGGAGTTAGAGGTCATAAGTGGTTAGTGTTGCAGGTGTCAAAAGGTTATAGCTTGAAAAGGAATTACTAAGGACAAGTAATTTTGTGAGTAATAAATATATCGTAGTAATTCTAGATTGTAGTCATGGAACCATGTAGGAAGTTGATTCTTAAACTATGTTGTGTTTTGTAAAATTCTTGTTTAGAAGGAGGCTATGCCTTAGATATGATGAAGAGGACTTGTAGGTAGTTATCCCTATGTTCGAAAACCAAGCAAATTATTGTATTCCTATATCTTGAAGGGTGGCGTATGTGCGGTACTTATCAAGAATTGAGTGATAATGAAAATTCACGAAAATTTAATTGGATGTGATTAACAAATGCTTAAAAGAGGAGATACGGTTTTTATTGATAGTTAATGAGATGTACCTTACATATAAGAACTTCATATAGAGATAAGGAAAAGTAAATCATTAAAGCAAACATGTATTTGCAATAACTAAGTTAAGAATGCTAATGAATTAGAGAAATGATGCATAAGGTGTCTAGGAAGTGGGGGGGGGAGAGGGAGTTAGTCATGTCTAGTGTAGTGATGACCCCGAGTAATAAGGAAGGGCATATGTGGATTAACTAGTGAAAAAGTGGACATGCTAAATTCGATTGGTAATGGGAGATTCAATAAGATTATGTAGTAATCACCTTAAGACATTCCTAGTTTAGAATATGGTGAGATTAGTTATGGATTAGTATGATTGTCTCATGACTTGCCATGTGTGATAAGTGGGTAAACGAAATATTATGTTACGTAAAGTCTCCATTCACCTTGTAAAGGTACCTTAAGTTAGGGTTTTCAATCATATGGGTGTACGGAGTACTTGTGTAGAGATAGTAAATCGGGACTCATGGGACACATGGGTGATTGAATCGTTGGAAAAATTAGTAGTATTGCAAGTCTTATGTATGAATAAATGAAAACATTAAAAGTATGAAGACACATTTTGAAGAGCATTATGGGGAGGAATCCAATATGAGGATTATGCATGTAAATTGGTAGGAATTAAAAGGTCTTAAAAGTAATAATGAAATCAATAGGTAAACGATTGTGAGAAGGTGAGGTTGTTACACATGGTATAACTCTAAACATCAATCGAAAGTGTGTTAACTATGACTAATTAGGTGTAGTGGTGATGAGAGCCAAGCCATGCTAAAATGTGGGAAAATTGGGGGTAATTTGTATTGAATAAAATAATGACCCTAGGTGAAGGATGAGGTCTATGTAAAACTTAGCCAATTATCTAGCAAACATGTTGAAGAATCACCTAGGGAAGTTACAATCAAATTAGGTGTCTTGGGGCAATAACACACTTCCCAAATCAAAACTTTGATAAAGTTACAAGCGTACACACCTACATCTTAGGAGCACGCAAATCCTTGCTAAGTATTGTGTAAAGGATAGGATGAGTATGTGTGCCTAATGCCTAGCCATATGTGTTATATGGAGTATATACGAATGCTTTCGTATGTCTGACAAAAACATGTTAATTACCTTGTGGGGATAAATAAATATACAATTGTACAAAGAATTTTTAGAATCATGATAGGATGATAACTTAAAACTCATAATGAGCATGGGGTGATAGTATTCTAGAAGAAGGTCACCATATATAAGTTAAAACTATAAAATGAAATGGTGTATTACTAAACTCATGGGTTAGAGTCCATAGAAGAGTTGTGAACTAGTATGTAAATCATTAATCAGAACATGTTGAAAAGTGGTTAACTAAATATGTGAAATAATGCAAGAGTCGTAATAATACTCGAGAAGAAAAATAAAACTTATATTAAAGGATTATGTGTTCCTAGATTCACAATGTGGATTAGAATGACAAATTTCAACAAGGGTATAATGCTGTGTAGATAAATGCATTAAGGATCCTGGAGGTGATAAGACCAATGCCCTATACCACACTTCAAATATGTATAGAGACATCTTCTAAGTGATAAAACGAGTAAAGTTTAAGGGACACAATGTATTGCATGATGGTTTTCCTGATGATTGTGAATGATAACATAAATTTGGGACGAAGTTTCTTGAAGGGTGGGTGTATGTAATGCCCGATTTTGACCTTATTACCTGGACTATCATTATATGTTGTATTTTCTTACTATTGTGAGACTTCGTCAGTTTGATGACACTGTGGACATATGGTTTTAGTATTTTGCCAATATATATATGTGTGTGTGTGTGTGTGTGTGTGTGTGAAGTTAATGTTATGAAATAGATTCATGTTTTGAATATGTCTCTAGCATGAAAATTTACTAAATAATGGGTACGTGGATAGCGAGTTAAAAAGTTATATGTTGAATGGACAGACATGATACCATGTGCATGGTACATAGAAATGATTTTCATCATTGTTCCTTAGCAATGAAATGCATATGCATGGGAAATGATTGCACAATATTCACAATCGTATGTTTGGAGACTAACCTACATGTTAAAAGGGCTAAGTGGTAGCTGGATCCTATGAGATGGGAGTACCTCGGGGACATGGACTCCGAAAGATAAATGGTATGCAAGTGATGCATTATTTTCTATATGAGTATTGGTTTATTATCATGATGTGTGGGAAAGTGTCGGGTTTCAGGGAACTCAACTTCCTAAACTGATTATTCGATGACAAAATCCCTATGAAAAACAATAGAAACACAGTATGACTATGAAGGATGTTTATCCTTGTTCCATAGGAGGGGTGGAGGAATTACCCACCGTTTATCCTTTGAAACTCGAATTCATGGGAGTTTCGTGCTACGACGCACTCCCCAAGGTGTGTGATGGTGATTGGTGGGTGTTTGTTGGGGAAGCTTGGTCGATGTAGTCGACACTTCTGCTTACGGTGTCACATACCCCAATTTTATTAAAATAATGTAATTATTTTTAATATTCCTGAGAACATTATGTTAAATTTAATGCTAAGTAGGAATGGATGACTCAGCAGAGTCTCCAGAAATGGAATGTAAATTCTAAATAATTATTATTAATAAATAAATTATGGAGACAACAGCATGGGAGAGCTGTTAAAAGAGGTTACTGGTCTAACTGGTGGATGGAATTAGGTGGAAGGACAAAAGACAAGTGGCAGCATCCTCAAACACTTCCTGAGTTGCAGGTGGCAACTTCCCTATATTTTGGGGTCATGATTCTCCAAGAAAGTGGAATCTGAGTAGGTGGCTCATTAATGACAGTTAGCCCAACTAAGACCTAGGCAATCTTTTAAATACTACTCAATGAACTGAGCTGGGGGTTCAGCAATTGTTCTAGAGGGAGAATACATTCAGGTGAATGCTATTCAGGAGTCCCATTGAGGAAGTGGGGGTAACAGTAAGGAAGTGTTTTGAAGCAGGAAGTTGCAGTAACTTGGTTCTAGTATAGCTGTTTTGGCTGAGGGAATAATTGTCTGTACTTAGATTCCAGCCAGTTAGACCAGAGCAAGCTCGGGGGTCCTGAGAAGTGCTGTCTGGGCACTCTCCAGGAATTGGTAGGGAGGAACAGCCTCCCATTGCTGTTATTGTCTACCATAGCTACAGGTTCTGCCACTCTTCCTGTTGTTGGTTTATTTAATTTATTTTCATATGAGATAGACTAGTACAACTATGTTTTGACTGTATTCAACTTCAGTAAATCAGTCTCTATACTTCCTTTTGTTATAAATTTCAGAACGCAGATGTTATATAAATTTCCTATTTTTATTTAAATAGAGTATTGATCTTATACAGAGCCTATTTGTTATTGTTACAGTTAACAATTACCATGTTTAGGCATATTCTAGAATTCCTGTTAATGGTTAAATAATAGACAGAAATATTAAACAATAGATATTCCAGTAATCTACCTGCATATATATCTGTATAGCATATTTCAGTCAACTTTAGTTTTAGGTCATTCTTATATCGAGTTAACAGATAAACAAAACTCATCTTAATATATTGTTTATACTCAGAACATGTTTGACAGCTATCGATTAACTAAAGAGGTGACTGTAACAATATTTCATTGTTACAAGCTTCCACATAATCTTAATCATCTACACAGTAGTCAAACACAAACACATAGAAACTGTAGATTATTATTTCTTTCAACCTAGTATTATAATACATTAGCCATGCTTATTATAATAGAATTAACAGAGTTGTTTTAAACAAAAACAAACATATTACACAACAGAGAAACTGTCGACGAACGCAACCATCATTGGCTGTTACAAACCATCTTAATTATACACAGTAATAATATTTATTCAGTATAAATGTTTTTCCTTAGGGTAGTCTACAAACCCTACACGGCCGTAGCCTTATATTATTCCTTCGACAGACTGAAAACAAATGAAAGAATGCCTTATATGGCAGACAGAACCTACAGCATCTTTACACACAGTTCTGTGTATATATTATTCTAACCACAGTTTCATTTAATAACTATACAAGAATCAAAATAAATATTGTTATAATTCATTCCCGGTCGCTCACGAGTTAACAAAGTTCATACATATTTGTTGAACACAAAACAGAACCCCAACTTGCCTGAATAAACCCTATACTATTCAACTATTACAGTCACAGTCGAGGAACATCCACCATCTTTTATTTAACACTCCAAATCGAAGAAAAACGCAGAGAGACAATTATAGGATTTCATTATAACAGAGTTATCATCCATTGCAGGTACCGAAGAACTCATCTATCCTTACATTTCAAACACTTTGTAACATTTTAACAAAACACGAAATTTGAAACACGGCCATGATAGGCCCAGTAATATATTAAGTATAAAATTTATGCAGCGAGGATAGAACCCTATGCCTAGCCGAGTACCATAACAGAAACCCTGGCCTCATACAGTCTGAGCCGTGAAGGGATCTCCAATAAACATAACAAGGTTTCAACCCCTTTCATTTCAAACAAAATAACTCATACAGATGACTGCAACCATGAACATCAAGTCGTCAAACGACCTCACTACACAGGAGTTTTCCTCCATGACACAACCCTAACCACAAAACCAGCAAAGGAAGAGACAGCCGTGGATAACCAGGCTTACCCGGAGGAGCCAGCGTTGGAGATAAAACCCTGTACACCTTCAGAGCCGCGTGACCTGCACATTCAATGCCGATAGGTGTTAATACACATTCAATGCCAAGAATTGTAAATATAAAGTAAACCTGCACTTGCTTGCAAAACTGAAATTTCGGAAATAAAGTTATTTCCTTACCTGAGCAATGTAACCCGTGGATAATCTGGGAGCCACTGGTGAAAGCAAGCACTGAACCCCATCCCCCTCGTCGGTTGAAAGAGCAAGCCTCAAACTCTTCCAATGACGGCCGCGACAGACAAACATTGCAGACGAAAACCTCAAACTGGAGCTGAACCAGTCGAGAAGCACACCCCAACCCTTACATGCAACCACCTCTGGATTTAAATAGGTACAAAACCCTGCCTCATACCCACACCAGCACAGTGATGGACTGTAAATAGCTGGTAACTTAAACAAGGAATGAAACAACGAGACCCCTAAACAAAGAAACTGTAGCAGACTGTATCACCAGAGCCGAGGACTTATTCTACTACAGAATGAAACCACAAGACCAGAACCACAACACGTTGCACTCTGTTACAGTGCCATCACTACGAAAACTCAGACATGGAGGGTTTCATCCTTAGGACCCGAGCCCGAAGGCAAATACAATAACCTGGTAGGGTTTTGATAACAGCTTATATATCATCAACTGCATGGAGGAGAGTCAACCACGTAGCACCCAAATATATCAACGTAATATGGGTCGAGACCATATAGTTCAAATTGCAATCCAAATCATTATTCACCGATTCCAAAATCATTACACATATGTAAGTCAAACGAATAAGATAACATTATGATATACAACCATTTAAACATATAGTGCATGCCTTACAACTGAATCGCCGATAATTCCAAGCACTTGGGACGTATAATCCCTACAATGATATGAAGGAGATATAGTTAATATCAAAAATGGAGTTTTCTATTAACTTAGTATGGTGGATAATACCTTAACACAATATTGGTTATAAATCTTATCCATGATGTGGGAAAACATTATGACTAATGCAAAATCATGATAATGTACACTTATATGAAACCAAGGCATAGGTTAATGCCATGAGTATATCCCATTTCTTCAATCATTTAAACTATGAGGTGGTCAACTTTCAAATGAAAACACTTTGTCACTTACCATTTATATGATGAGTCACACTTTTGCCATTATATACTATCATCGTATTTCTACCAATATTAACGTTAAACAGTAAACAAATAGGTGACATAAGTTAAACCCTAAAGTAGACATTGGACTTCGATATATAGGTTAATATATTGAAACAACGCTAGAGGCGCCACCTTCTCAACTCACGTTATCAATGCATGAACAAAACAGTAATCACCGGTATTAGTTGACAACATATCACATGAAGTTAACGTCGCTTATACAGCCAATAATTATGATACAACAATTGTACCATTGATAGTTACAGCAGTAACGTAGAGTATTAATCATAAAAACATAATTATAACTGAAACAATGTAATCTATCGCAAGACCTGAGGATGCTATCCTAATAAGAAATATCATGTCGAGGCAGACTATCAATCTTAATTTAATTATAAGTTCATGAGAATAACTTCACTGTCTTGCACTACAACTTGCATTAGTAAATAAATCTGCTTTAAAGTTTTAAAGTACAGGGAGTATTGATGCTTACCAAGTTTAAAATACAGTGATCCCTACTTCACCGGCGTACCTGGGACACGAAAGACAACTTATGCATTAGCTCATAAGCTAAGTAAGCCAGTCAACTACGACTAGCTCTTCCCTTGCGGTTCGAAAACAAAACAGTCATTAATTACAATCACCGAAATCAAAGTTTTTAATTAAGACAGAGTCTTTAAAACAGATTATGTTAGTTATTTAAATTAAAACAAAATCAGAAATACTAACTAGTTAACATTTATTGTTATGAATAAAAATTTTAAATTTTTCAGAAATATCGGGTTCTAACATGTGGTATCAGAGCATGGTTCAGACACTAGGCTTGGATGGGACTCCACTAAACTTCCGCAAACAGTGACCATAAAAGAAGATATTTTTATTTATTTATAAAACACTAACATATATTTCGGTTTCATGAACAGAACAGAAAATTTTTCTTTTTTGAATTTTACAGACAGGTATGGAAAAACTGGGAGAATATGCTGAGGAGGAATCTCCCAATGCGGTGACAAGACAGATGTCAAAAGAACTTGAGACAGAAGAAGAAACTGCTCACACCACTGAGCTGATGCAAGACCATAAGAGGATTAAAGACAGAAATGGAAACAGTTAAGAAGGATAATGAAAGAATCCTAAAGACTCAGGAACAACTAAATCAGCTATTGATAGAAAAATTTCAGACTGACGGAAGGAGCAAACCAGCTGACTCAGAAGAAGTTAGTCATCCAAGAGGGTCAAAAAGGACAAAACCAACTAAATCTGACAGCAGGTCCTCATCTGAGGAAAGAAAGGGACAACCCAGTTATCACACTAGCAGTGACAGCAGTGAAGCTGAGATGCACAACCGAAGGAAAAAGTATAGGCCTTATGAAGAGATTTTCGGGGAGTTTAAGAAGATAAAGCCCCCAACTTTCAATGGAGAAGCTGAAACTGGAGAAGAGGCAGAATCCTGGTTATCCGGGATGAGGAAATATTTTCAGATCTATAACTACTCAAATCAGCTAAAGGCACGAATGGCCATCTACAACCTCTCGGGAAAAGCGGACATATGGTGGCAAGATCTGAAAAGGGTCAAAGGGATTAAAGAAAGAGAAGTTAATTGGAGTACCTTTAAAAGATACTTCAAGAAGAAATTCCTGTCTGAGCAGTATTATGAAGAAAGGGCCAAAGAATTCTATGAACTGAAACTCGGATCTATGACGATGAAGGACTTAAATAGTAAATTTTTAAGTCTGTTGCGTTATGTACCGTATTTTGTCGAAGAGAAACCAAAAATACAGCGGTTTCTTAGTTGCCTGCCCTATCATATCAAGGAAAGAATTGAATATGACAATCCAAAAACACTGGAAGAAGCTATGCGCAAGGCAAATTTCTGTTACGAACAGAATAAAAAGAAAGAGGGGATAGCCAGCTGGAAAGCCAAAAAGAACAACAATCTGATCGAGTACAAGAAAAAGGAATTTGTTCCCCATAAAAGTTTCAAGAATGGCAAAAACGGGAACCACTTTAATAGTAAAAGTTTCCAAGGAAACAAAAATGGAGCTGTCAGCCATTCAAACAATTACAAAAACAGCAAAGAGACTCCTAATAACCATGGAAACTACACCAAAAATTTCGAGCGAAAAGAACCTGTCAAGTGCTGGGAGTGTAATGGGCCACATTATGCTTCAGTCTGCCCAAACAGAAAGAAACAAATCAGCAATATTCATACTGTTCAAGATGAAATGACAGTTGGAGATTTCGCAGGAACTATGCCTCGAATCAATGCAGCATTGGAAAACCGCCAGGCTGACTACCAAACATCCATGGTGGAAGTAGGAGGTATGATTAACAAAACCCCAGTTACTATATTAATAGATCCAGGTGCTAGTCTTAGTTATATTTCACCTCAGCTGGTAGAAAAATGTAATTTGACTATTGAAAGGTTTGATAATTCATGGTTTGTACAATTAGCTACTGGGGCAAAGAGAAAAGTAAACTGCTATGTAAAAGAATGCATCTTAAACATGACTGATTTTAGAACTACAGTTAAACTGAACGTTTTACCACTTGGCTCTTATGACATACTTATCGGAATGGACTGGTTGGAACAACATAGGGTCGTTTTAAACTGTTTTGACAAAACTTTTAGGTGTATAAACAGTAGTGGACAGCCTGTAACTGTTAGAGGTATCCCTAGGAAAACAGTAGTTAGGCAAATTTCTGCCTTACAACTTAAAAGAGCAGTCAGAAAAGGGTGCAAGACTTATGCTGTAGCTATTACAGATGAGACAGATAAGTCCGAAAGCAACCAGAAAACAGTAGAGAACATCCCTGTAGTCAATGAATTTATTGACGTTTTTCCTGAGGAAATCCCAGAATTGCCTCCCAAGAGAGAGCTAGACTTTACAATTGAGTTGATACCAGGTGTTGTTCCCAGTTCAAAAGCCCCGTATCATATGAATATTTTGGATCTTAACGAGTTGAAAACTCAGTTGAAGGAGTTAATAGATAAGAACTATATTCGACCCAGTGTATCCCCTTGGGGAACAACAGTGATTTTCGTTAAAAAGAAGGACTGAACTATGCGACTTTGCATAGATTATCGTCAACTAAACAAGATGACGATCAAAAACAGGTATCCGTTACCTCGTATTGATGATCTGTTTGATCAACTACGTGGCGCTACGGTATTCTCTAAGATCGATCTGAGATCGGGTTATCATCAGGTAAGAATTAAAGAGGAAGATATTTTCAAAACAGCCTTTAGAACAAGGTACGGACATTACGAATTTGTCGTAATGCCATTTGGACTTACAAATGCCCCAGCTGTTTTTATGTGCTTAATGAATAACATAATGCACAAGTACTTAGATAAATTTGTTGTTGTATTTATCGACGACATTTTAGTCTATTCTAAGAGCGAGGAGGAGCATAAAGAACACTTACGTATCATTTTACAAGAACTGAGAGAACAACAACTTTTTGCGAAATTTAGTAAATGTGACTTCTTCAAAGATGAAATCCAGTACTTAGGACATGTAGTCACTAAGGAAGGGATTTCAGTGGATCCCGAAAAGATTCGGGCGATTGAAGAATGGCCAGTACATAAAGATGTGACGGACGTTAGATCTTTCATGGGAATTACCGGTTACTACCGGAGGTTTATTGAAGGCTTTTCAAAAATAGCCAACCCAATCACTTCTTTGCAGAAGAAAGGCAAGAAGTTTGATTGGAATGCGAAATGTGAAGAAAGTTTCAAGAAACTTAAGACCTTATTGACAACTGCACCTATTCTTAGAATAGAGGATCCAAATAAAGATTTCATAGTTTGCACCGACGCTTGTAATGATGGTTTAGGTGGAGTGCTGACCCAAGAAGGACATGTCATTGCTTACGAATCAAGGAAGCTGAAAATCCATGAAAAGAATTATGCCACTTATGACCTAGAATTAGCTGTTGTAATTCATGCTTTAAAGATGTGGCGACACCACCTAATAGGCAGAAAATTTACCTTATTAACAGATAATAAAGGTCTGAAATACCTTTTAGACCAGCCAAATTTAAATGCAAGACAAGCCAGGTGGCTGGCATTCCTAAGTGAATATGATTTTGAAATCCAACACATAAAAGGGAAGGAAAATAAGGTGGCTGATGCCTTGAGCAGGAATGCAAAACTGAATTTTATATCAGCTAGCAGCACTTATACCTCTGATTTAAATGAACAGCTGGCTGAAGGGATAAAATTAGACGAAAATTATCAACATCTACAAATTACAGCCAAAGAACAGCCCACAGAAAGTTTGGTAAAAGGGTATAGTTTAAACGAAAATGGATTTTTGTTGTTTAAGGATAGGCTGTATATCCCTAATGCACCTACAGTTAAGCTGTTAATTTTAGACGAAATACATAAAAGCCCTTACTCCGGGCATCCTGGTTATCAAAAGACTATCACTATGTTTAGAAAAGAATATTTTTGGCCTAATATGAAATCAGAAACTGCTGAATATTTAGCTAAGTGTTTGGACTGCCAACAAGTAAAAACAGAACACCAACATCCAGCTGGATTGCTGCAACCTTTACCTATTCCTAGCTGGAAATGGGAAATAATCAGCCTGGATTTCATTACGGATTTACCCAAAAATCAACATCAGAATGATTCGATTATGGTAGTGGTAGACAAATTAAGTAAATCAGCACATTTTATTCCTGTTAAAACCACATACAAGGCTGCAAACATAGCAGATATCTTTCTAAAACAGATTTTTCGGTTACACGGTATTCCAAAGGTCATTATATCAGACAGGGATCCAAAATTCACAGGAAATTTTTGGAGATCCTTGTTCAAAGGATTAAACACCACTTTGAATTTCAGCACCTCTTTCCATCCTCAGACTGACGGACAAACGGAAAGAGTTAATCAAATATTAGAAGATCTGTTAAGGATGTATGTTAAAGATCAACCAGGTAAGTGGGAGGATTATTTACACTTAGCCGAATTTGCATACAATAACAGCTATCAATCATCAGCTAAGTTTAGTCCTTTTGAGGTTTTGTATGGACGAAAATGCAACACTCCTATCTCTTGGAGTAATCCAGTAGATAGATTAGTGTTAAGGCCTGATTTATTGAAAGAAATGGAACAGATTGTGAAACAAGTGCAGGAAAACTTGAAGATTGCCCAGGATCGGCAAAAGAGTCAAGCAGATTTGAAAAGAACTCCTAAAGAGTTCCAGGTAGGTGAACATGTGTTCATCAAGGTAAGACCAAAGAAAAGCTCCCTAAGATTAGGAAGTTGTGCAAAATTAGCACCACGTTACTGTGGTCCATTTGAAATTTTAGCTAGAATTGGTCAAGTTGCTTATCAGTTAGCATTACCGCCAAATTTAAAAGTACATAATGTTTTTCATATCTCTGTTTTGAAAAAGTATGTTCATGATGCTACTCATGTTATTGATTGGAACATTGTACAGGTAGAACCAGAAGGGGAAGTTCTGGTAGAACCGGATTGTATCCTCGGGAGGAGGGAAATTACTCTACGGAACCGGATAATTGGACAAGTGAAGGTGCAATGGAAGCACCTTAGTCCTGAAGAATCTACCTGGGAGCTGGAAAGTAAGATGCGGGAAGCATATCCCCATCTATTCCAGCAGGTGACTGAAGACGAAGAATAAGTAACATCGAGGACGATGTTACATTTTAAGGGGGTGTGTATGTCACATACCCCAATTTTATTAAAATAATGTAATTATTTTTAATATTCCTGAGAACATTATGTTAAATTTAATGCTAAGTAGGAATGGATGACTCAGCAGAGTCTCCAGAAATGGAATGTATATTCTGAATAATTATTATTAATAAATAAATTATGGAGACAACAGCATGGGAGAGCTGTTAAAAGAGGTTACTGGTCTAACTGGTGGATGGAATTAGGTGGAAGGACAAAAGACAAGTGGCAGCATCCTCAAACACTTCCTGAGTTGCAGGTGGCAACTTCCCGATATTTTGGGGTCATGATTCCCCAAGAAAGTGGAATCTGAGCAGGTGGCTCATTAATGACAGTTAGCCCAACTAAGACCTAGGCAATCTTTTAAATACTACTCAATGAACTGAGCTGGGGGTTCAGCAATTGTTCTAGAGGGAGAATACATTCAGGTGAATGCTATTCAGGAGTCCCATTGAGGAAGTGGGGAAACAGTAAGGAAGTGTTTTGAAGCAGGAAGTTGCAGTAACTTGGTTCCAGTATAGCTGTTTTGGCTGAGGGAATAATTGTCTGTACTTAGATTCCATCCAGTTAGACCAGAGCAAGCTCGGGGGTCCTGAGAAGTGCTGTCTGGGCACTCTCCAGGAATTGGTAGGGAGGAACAGCCTCCCATTGCTGTTATTGTCTACCATAGCTACAGGTTCTGCCACTCTTCCTGTTGTTGGTTTATTTAATTTATTTTCATATGAGATAGACTAGTACAACTATGTTTTGACTGTATTCAACTTCAGTAAATCAGTCTCTATACTTCCTTTTGTTATAAATTTCAGAACGCAGATGTTATAGAAATTTCCTATTTTTATTTAAATAGAGTATTGATCTTATACAGAGCCTATTTGTTATTGTTACAGTTAACAATTACCATGTTTAGGCATATTCTAGAATTCCTGTTAATGGTTAAATAATAGACAGAAATATTAAACAATAGATATTCCAGTAATCTACCTGCATATATATCTGTATAGCATATTTCAGTCAACTTTAGTTTTAGGTCATTCTTATATCGAGTTAACAGATAAACAAAACTCATCTTAATATATTGTTTATACTCAGAACATGTTTGACAGCTATCGATTAACTAAAGAGGTGACTGTAACAATATTTCATTGTTACAAGCTTCCACATAATCTTAATCATCTACACAGTAGTCAAACACAAACACATAGAAACTGTAGATTATTATTTCTTTCAACCTAGTATTATAATACATTAGCCATGCTTATTATAATAGAATTAACAGAGTTGTTTTAAACAAAAACAAACATATTACACAACAGAGAAACTGTCGACGAACGCAACCATCATTGGCTGTTACAAACCATCTTAATTATACACAGTAATAATATTTATTCAGTATAAATGTTTTTCCTTAGGGTAGTCTACAAACCCTACACGGCCGTAGCCTTATATTATTCCTTCGACAGACTGAAAACAAATGAAAGAATGCCTTATATGCAGACAGAACCTACAGCATCTTTACACACAGTTCTGTGTATATATTATTCTAACCACAGTTTCATTTAATAACTATACAAGAATCAAAATAAATATTGTTATAATTCATTCCCGGTCGCTGACGAGTTAACAAAGTTCATACATATTTGTTGAACACAAAACAGAACCCCAACTTGCCTGAATAAACCCTATACTATTCAACTATTACAGTCACAGTCGAGGAACATCCACCATCTTTTATTTAACACTCCAAATCGAAGAAAAACGCAGAGAGACAATTATAGGATTTCATTATAACAGAGTTATCATCCATTGCAGGTACCGAAGAACTCATCTATCCTTACATTTCAAACACTTTGTAACATTTTAACAAAACACGAAATTTGAAACACGGCCATGATAGGCCCAGTAATATATTAAGTATAAAATTTATGCAGCGAGGATAGAACCCTATGCCTAGCCGAGTACCATAACAGAAACCCTGGCCTCATACAGTCTGAGCCGTGAAGGGCTCTCCAATAAACATAACAAGGTTTCAACCCCTTTCATTTCAAACAAAATAACTCATACAGATGACTGCAACCATGAACATCAAGTCGTCAAACGACCTCACTACACAGGAGTTTTCCTCCATGACACAACCCTAACCACAAAACCAGCAAAGGAAGAGACAGCCGTGGATAACCAGGCTTACCCGGAGGAGCCAGCGTTGGAGATAAAACCCTGTACACCTTCAGAGCCGCGTGACCTGCACATTCAATGCCGATAGGTGTTAATACACATTCGATGCCAAGAATTGTAAATATAAAGTAAACCTGCACTTGCTTGCAAAACTGAAATTTCGGAAATAAAGTTATTTCCTTACCTGAGCAATGTAACCCGTGGATAATCTGGGAGCCACTGGTGAAAGCAAGCACTGAACCCCATCCCCCTCGTCGGTTGAAAGAGCAAGCCTCAAACTCTTCCAATGACGGCCGCGACAGACAAACATTGCAGACGAAAACCTCAAACTGGAGCTGAACCAGTCGAGAAGCACACCCCAACCCTTACATGCAACCACCTCTGGATTTAAATAGGTACAAAACCCTGCCTCATACCCACACCAGCACAGTGATGGACTGTAAATAGCTGGTAACTTAAACAAGGAATGAAACAACGAGACCCCTAAACAAAGAAACTGTAGCAGACTGTATCACCAGAGCCGAGGACTTATTCTACTACAGAATGAAACCACAAGACCAGAACCACAACACGTTGCACTCTGTTACAGTGCCATCACTACGAAAACTCAGACATGGAGGGTTTCATCCTTAGGACCCGAGCCCGAAGGCAAATACAATAACCTGGTAGGGTTTTGATAACAGCTTATATATCATCAACTGCATGGAGGAGAGTCAACCACGTAGCACCCAAATATATCAACGTAATATGGGTCGAGACCATATAGTTCAAATTGCAATCCAAATCATTATTCACCGATTCCAAAATCATTACACATATGTAAGTCAAACGAATAAGATAACATTATGATATACAACCATTTAAACATATAGTGCATGCCTTACAACTGAATCGCCGATAATTCCAAGCACTTGGGACGTATAATCCCTACAATGATATGAAGGAGATATAGTTAATATCAAAAATGGAGTTTTCTATTAACTTAGTATGGTGGATAATACCTTAACACAATATTGGTTATAAATCTTATCCATGATGTGGGAAAACATTATGACTAATGCAAAATCATGATAATGTACACTTATATGAAACCAAGGCATAGGTTAATGCCATGAGTATATCCCATTTCTTCAATCATTTAAACTATGAGGTGGTCAACTTTCAAATGAAAACACTTTGTCACTTACCATTTATATGATGAGTCACACTTTTGCCATTATATACTATCATCGTATTTCTACCAATATTAACGTTAAACAGTAAACAAATAGGTGACATAAGTTAAACCCTAAAGTAGACATTGGACTTCGATATATAGGTTAATATATTGAAACAACGCTAGAGGCGCCACCTTCTCAACTCACGTTATCAATGCATGAACAAAACAGTAATCACCGGTATTAGTTGACAACATATCACATGAAGTTAACGTCGCTTATACA
Source organism: Larix kaempferi (assembly GCA_027924585.1). Classification (NCBI taxonomy): domain Eukaryota; kingdom Viridiplantae; phylum Streptophyta; class Pinopsida; order Pinales; family Pinaceae; genus Larix; species Larix kaempferi. Next base: position 30,291,363 of record BSBM01000096.1, read on the forward strand.
GCCAATAATTATGATACAACAATTGTACCATTGATAGTTACAGCAGTAACGTAGAGTATTAATCATAAAAACATAATTATAACTGAAACAATGTAATCTATCGCAAGACCTGAGGATGCTATCCTAATAAGAAATATCATGTCGAGGCAGACTATCAATCTTAATTTAATTATAAGTTCATGAGAATAACTTCACTGTCTTGCACTACAACTTGCATTAGTAAATAAATCTGCTTTAAAGTTTTAAAGTACAGGGAGTATTGATGCTTACCAAGTTTAAAATACAGTGATCCCTACTTCACCGGCGTACCTGGGACACGAAAGACAACTTATGCATTAGCTCATAAGCTAAGTAAGCCAGTCAACTACGACTAGCTCTTCCCTTGCGGTTCGAAAACAAAACAGTCATTAATTACAATCACCGAAATCAAAGTTTTTAATTAAGACAGAGTCTTTAAAACAGATTATGTTAGTTATTTAAATTAAAACAAAATCAGAAATACTAACTAGTTAACATTTATTGTTATGAATAAAAATTTTAAATTTTTCAGAAATATCGGGTTCTAACATGTGGTATCAGAGCATGGTTCAGACACTAGGCTTGGATGGGACTCCACTAAACTTCCGCAAACAGTGACCATAAAAGAAGATATTTTTATTTATTTATAAAACACTAACATATATTTCGGTTTCATGAACAGAACAGAAAATTTTTCTTTTCTGAATTTTACAGACAGGTATGGAAAAACTGGGAGAATATGCTGAGGAGGAATCTCCCAATGCGGTGACAAGACAGATGTCAAAAGAACTTGAGACAGAAGAAGAAACTGCTCACACCACTGAGCTGATGCAGACCATAAGAGGATTAAAGACAGAAATGGAAACAGTTAAGAAGGATAATGAAAGAATCCTAAAGACTCAGGAACAACTAAATCAGCTATTGATAGAAAAATTTCAGACTGACGGAAGGAGCAAACCAGCTGACTCAGAAGAAGTTAGTCATCCAAGAGGGTCAAAAAGGACAAAACCAACTAAATCTGACAGCAGGTCCTCATCTGAGGAAAGAAAGGGACAACCCAGTTATCACACTAGCAGTGACAGCAGTGAAGCTGAGATGCACAACCGAAGGAAAAAGTATAGGCCTTATGAAGAGATTTCCGGGGAGTTTAAGAAGATAAAGCCCCCAACTTTCAATGGAGAAGCTGAAACTGGAGAAGAGGCAGAATCCTGGTTATCCGGGATGAGGAAATATTTTCAGATCTATAACTACTCAAATCAGCTAAAGGCACGAATGGCCATCTACAACCTCTCGGGAAAAGCGGACATATGGTGGCAAGATCTGAAAAGGGTCAAAGGGATTAAAGAAAGAGAAGTTAATTGGAGTACCTTTAAAAGATACTTCAAGAAGAAATTCCTGTCTGAGCAGTATTATGAAGAAAGGGCCAAAGAATTCTATGAACTGAAACTCGGATCTATGACGATGAAGGACTTAAATAGTAAATTTTTAAGTCTGTTGCGTTATGTACCGTATTTTGTCGAAGAGAAACCAAAAATACAGCGGTTTCTTAGTTGCCTGCCCTATCATATCAAGGACAGAATTGAATATGACAATCCAAAAACACTGGAAGAAGCTATGCGCAAGGCAAATTTCTGTTACGAACAGAATAAAAAGAAAGAGGGGATAGCCAGCTGGAAAGCCAAAAAGAACAACAATCTGATCGAGTACAAGAAAAAGGAATTTGTTCCCCATAAAAGTTTCAAGAATGGCAAAAACGGGAACCACTTTAATAGTAAAAGTTTCCAAGGAAACAAAAATGGAGTTGTCAGCCATTCAAACAATTACAAAAACAGCAAAGAGACTCCTAATAACCATGGAAACTACACCAAAAATTTCGAGCGAAAAGAACCTGTCAAGTGCTGGGAGTGTAATGGGCCACATTATGCTTCAGTCTGCCCAAACAGAAAGAAACAAATCAGCAATATTCATACTGTTCAAGATGAAATGACAGTTGGAGATTTCGCAGGAACTATGCCTCGAATCAATGCAGCATTAGAAAACCGCCAGGCTGACTACCAAACATCCATGGTGGAAGTAGGAGGTATGATTAACAAAACCCCAGTTACTATATTAATAGATCCAGGTGCTAGTCTTAGTTATATTTCACCTCAGCTGGTAGAAAAATGTAATTTGACTATTGAAAGGTTTGATAATTCATGGTTTGTACAATTAGCTACTGGGGCAAAGAGAAAAGTAAACTGCTATGTAAAAGAATGCATCTTAAACATGACTGATTTTAGAACTACAGTTAAACTGAACGTTTTACCACTTGGCTCTTATGACATACTTATCGGAATGGACTGGTTGGAACAACATAGGGTCGTTTTAAACTGTTTTGACAAAACTTTTAGGTGTATAAACAGTAGTGGACAGCCTGTAACTGTTAGAGGTATCCCTAGGAAAACAGTAGTTAGGCAAATTTCTGCCTTACAACTTAAAAGAGCAGTCAGAAAAGGGTGCAAGACTTATGCTGTAGCTATTACAGATGAGACAGATAAGTCCGAAAGCAACCAGAAAACAGTAGAGAACATCCCTGTAGTCAATGAATTTATTGACGTTTTTCCTGAGGAAATCCCAGAATTGCCTCCCAAGAGAGAGCTAGACTTTACAATTGAGTTTATACCAGGTGTTGTTCCCAGTTCAAAAGCCCCGTATCGTATGAATATTTTGGAGCTTAACGAGTTGAAAACTCAGTTGAAGGAGTTAATAGATAAGAACTATATTCGACCCAGTGTATCCCCTTGGGGAGCACCAGTGATTTTCGTTAAAAAGAAGGACGGAACTATGCGACTTTGCATAGATTATCGTCAACTAAACAAGATGACGATCAAAAACAGGTATCCGTTACCTCGTATTGATGATCTGTTTGATCAACTACGTGGCGCTACGGTATTCTCTAAGATCGATCTGAGATCAGGTTATCATCAGGTAAGAATTAAAGAGGAAGATATTTTCAAAACAGCCTTTAGAACAAGGTACGGACATTACGAATTTGTCGTAATGCCATTTGGACTTACAAATGCCCCAGCTGTTTTTATGTGCTTAATGAATAACATAATGCACAAGTACTTAGATAAATTTGTTGTTGTATTTATCGACGACATTTTAGTCTATTCTAAGAGCGAGGAGGAGCATAAAGAACACTTACGTATCGTTTTACAAGAACTGAGAGAACAACAACTTTTTGCGAAATTTAGTAAATGTGACTTCTTCAAAGATGAAATCCAGTACTTAGGACATGTAGTCACTAAGGAAGGGATTTCAGTGGATCCCGAAAAGATTCGGGCGATTGAAGAATGGCCAGTACCTAAAGATGTGACGGACGTTAGATCTTTCATGGGAATTACCGGTTACTACCGGAGGTTTATTGAAGGCTTTTCAAAAATAGCCAACCCAATCACTTCTTTGCAGAAGAAAGGCAAGAAGTTTGATTGGAATGCGAAATGTGAAGAAAGTTTCAAGAAACTTAAGACCTTATTGACAACTGCACCTATTCTTAGAATAGAGGATCCAAATAAAGATTTCATAGTTTGCACCGATGCTTGTAATGATGGTTTAGGTGGAGTGCTGACCCAAGAAGGACATGTCATTGCTTACGAATCAAGGAAGCTGAAAATCCATGAAAAGAATTATGCCACTTATGACCTAGAATTAGCTGCTGTAATTCATGCTTTAAAGATGTGGCGACACCACCTAATAGGCAGAAAATTTACCTTATTAACAGATAATAAAGGTCTGAAATACCTTTTAGACCAGCCAAATTTAAATGCAAGACAAGCCAGGTGGCTGGCATTCCTAAGTGAATATGATTTTGAAATCCAACACATAAAAGGGAAGGAAAATAAGGTGGCTGATGCCTTGAGCAGGAATGCAAAACTGAATTTTATATCAGCTAGCAGCACTTATACCTCTGATTTAAATGAACAGCTGGCTGAAGGGATAAAATTAGACGAAAATTATCAACATCTACAAATTACAGCCAAAGAACAGCCCACAGAAAGTTTGGTAAAAGGGTATAGTTTAAACGAAAATGGATTTTTGTTGTTTAAGGACAGGCTGTATATCCCTAATGCACCTACAGTTAAGCTGTTAATTTTAGACGAAATACATAAAAGCCCTTACTCCGGGCATCCTGGTTATCAAAAGACTATCACTATGTTGAGAAAAGAATATTTTTGGCCTAATATGAAATCAGAAACTGCTGAATATTTAGCTAAGTGTTTGGACTGCCAACAAGTAAAAACAGAACACCAACATCCAGCTGGATTGCTGCAACCTTTACCTATTCCTAGCTGGAAATGGGAAATAATCAGCCTGGATTTCATTACGGATTTACCCAAAAATCAACATCAGAATGATTCGATTATGGTAGTGGTAGACAAATTAAGTAAATCAGCACATTTTATTCCTGTTAAAACCACATACAAGGCTGCAAACATAGCAGATATCTTTCTAAAACAGATTTTTCGGTTACACGGTATTCCAAAGGTCATTATATCAGACAGGGATCCAAAATTCACAGGAAATTTTTGGAGATCCTTGTTCAAAGGATTAAACACCACTTTGAATTTCAGCACCTCTTTCCATCCTCAGACTGACGGACAAACGGAAAGAGTTAATCAAATATTAGAAGATCTGTTAAGGATGTATGTTAAAGATCAACCAGGTAAGTGGGAGGATTATTTACACTTAGCCGAATTTGCATACAATAACAGCTATCAATCATCAGCTAAGTTTAGTCCTTTTGAGGTTTTGTATGGACGAAAATGCAACACTCCTATCTCTTGGAGTAATCCAGTAGATAGATTAGTGTTAGGGCCTGATTTATTGAAAGAAATGGAACAGATTGTGAAACAAGTGCAGGAAAACTTGAAGATTGCCCAGGATCGGCAAAAGAGTCAAGCAGATTTGAAAAGAACTCCTAAAGAGTTCCAGGTAGGTGAACATGTGTTCATCAAGGTAAGACCAAAGAAAAGCTCCCTAAGATTAGGAAGTTGTGCAAAATTAGCACCACGTTACTGTGGTCCATTTGAAATTTTAGCTAGAATTGGTCAAGTTGCTTATCAGTTAGCATTACCGCCAAATTTAAAAGTACATAATGTTTTTCATATCTCTGTTTTGAAAAAGTATGTTCATGATGCTACTCATGTTATTGATTGGAACATTGTACAGGTAGAACCAGAAGGGGAAGTTCTGGTAGAACCGGATTGTATCCTCGGGAGGAGGGAAATTACTCTACGGAACCGGATAATTGGACAAGTGAAGGTGCAATGGAAGCACCTTAGTCCTGAAGAATCTACCTGGGAGCTGGAAAGTAAGATGCGGGAAGCATATCCCCATCTATTCCAGCAGGTGACTGAAGACGAAGAATAAGTAACATCGAGGACGATGTTACATTTTAAGGGGGTGTGTATGTCACATACCCCAATTTTATTAAAATAATGTAATTATTTTTAATATTCCTGAGAACATTATGTTAAATTTAATGCTAAGTAGGAATGGATGACTCAGCAGAGTCTCCAGAAATGGAATGTATATTCTGAATAATTATTATTAATAAATAAATTATGGAGACAACAGCATGGGAGAGCTGTTAAAAGAGGTTACTGGTCTAACTGGTGGATGGAATTAGGTGGAAGGACAAAAGACAAGTGGCAGCATCCTCAAACACTTCCTGAGTTGCAGGTGGCAACTTCCCTATATTTTGGGGTCATGATTCCCCAAGAAAGTGGAATCTGAGCAGGTGGCTCATTAATGACAGTTAGCCCAACTAAGACCTAGGCAATCTTTTAAATACTACTCAATGAACTGAGCTGGGGGTTCAGCAATTGTTCTAGAGGGAGAATACATTCAGGTGAATGCTATTCAGGAGTCCCATTGAGGAAGTGGGGAAACAGTAAGGAAGTGTTTTGAAGCAGGAAGTTGCAGTAACTTGGTTCCAGTATAGCTGTTTTGGCTGAGGGAATAATTGTCTGTACTTAGATTCCAGCCAGTTAGACCAGAGCAAGCTCGGGGGTCCTGAGAAGTGCTGTCTGGGCACTCTCCAGGAATTGGTAGGGAGGAACAGCCTCCCATTGCTGTTATTGTCTACCATAGCTACAGGTTCTGCCACTCTTCCTGTTGTTGGTTTATTTAATTTATTTTCATATGAGATAGACTAGTACAACTATGTTTTGACTGTATTCAACTTCAGTAAATCAGTCTCTATACTTCCTTTTGTTATAAATTTCAGAACGCAGATGTTATAGAAATTTCCTATTTTTATTTAAATAGAGTATTGATCTTATACAGAGCCTATTTGTTATTGTTACAGTTAACAATTACCATGTTTAGGCATATTCTAGAATTCCTGTTAATGGTTAAATAATAGACAGAAATATTAAACAATAGATATTCCAGTAATCTACCTGCATATATATCTGTATAGCATATTTCAGTCAACTTTAGTTTTAGGTCATTCTTATATCGAGTTAACAGATAAACAAAACTCATCTTAATATATTGTTTATACTCAGAACATGTTTGACAGCTATCGATTAACTAAAGAGGTGACTGTAACAATATTTCATTGTTACAAGCTTCCACATAATCTTAATCATCTACACAGTAGTCAAACACAAACACATAGAAACTGTAGATTATTATTTCTTTCAACCTAGTATTATAATACATTAGCCATGCTTATTATAATAGAATTAACAGAGTTGTTTTAAACAAAAACAAACATATTACACAACAGAGAAACTGTCGACGAACGCAACCATCATTGGCTGTTACAAACCATCTTAATTATACACAGTAATAATATTTATTCAGTATAAATGTTTTTCCTTAGGGTAGTCTACAAACCCTACACGGCCGTAGCCTTATATTATTCCTTCGACAGACTGAAAACAAATGAAAGAATGCCTTATATGCAGACAGAACCTACAGCATCTTTACACACAGTTCTGTGTATATATTATTCTAACCACAGTTTCATTTAATAACTATACAAGAATCAAAATAAATATTGTTATAATTCATTCCCGGTCGCTGACGAGTTAACAAAGTTCATACATATTTGTTGAACACAAAACAGAACCCCAACTTGCCTGAATAAACCCTATACTATTCAACTATTACAGTCACAGTCGAGGAACATCCACCATCTTTTATTTAACACTCCAAATCGAAGAAAAACGCAGAGAGACAATTATAGGATTTCATTATAACAGAGTTATCATCCATTGCAGGTACCGAAGAACTCATCTATCCTTACATTTCAAACACTTTGTAACATTTTAACAAAACACGAAATTTGAAACACGGCCATGATAGGCCCAGTAATATATTAAGTATAAAATTTATGCAGCGAGGATAGAACCCTATGCCTAGCCGAGTACCATAACAGAAACCCTGGCCTCATACAGTCTGAGCCGTGAAGGGCTCTCCAATAAACATAACAAGGTTTCAACCCCTTTCATTTCAAACAAAATAACTCATACAGATGACTGCAACCATGAACATCAAGTCGTCAAACGACCTCACTACACAGGAGTTTTCCTCCATGACACAACCCTAACTGTTAAATTTTCTGAATTTACTTCAATATGATCTAGGATCTTAACTGAGAGAACAACATGTACAGCATATCTACAGCATATCAAACATGGAGACAATAATGCAAGCACACAAGAGACACAAAGATTTACTTGGGGAAAACCATAAAGGTGAAAAACCCCAATAACTTCCTCAGAGATAGATAGAGCAATGATACAACCAACCAATAGAGATAGCCATAACCTAGCAGCAATCCTCCTCCTCCATAAGTGCGCCTCTCCTCCTTGAGAGCATGTGTGAGAAGTGAGTGAGCAAATAGAGTGCCTCCCGCACTCTATTTATACTTGACTTGACTTGCCTTTTTACCTAACTCATGTCGGCTCGAACTTAACCACATAACATAATGCTGAGTGGGCCGACCCCCAATAGGGTGGTCTAATAACCCTTTGACCCACATGGCCGACCCCCAATAGGGTGGTCTAATAACCCTTTGACCCACATGACTTATACAGGGCCGACCCCAAACAAGGTGGTCTAATAACCCATCAAGTATAAGTTACGACACTTACAATATAAATGACGACACTTCCTTATAGAGGAATAATACCATCTCTATAGGAATACAATATACATATATGTGAAATACATTCCGAAGTTACATATACATCAACACTCCCTCTTAACTAGGAAGGTATTTCTCAGCATAGTTCTTCTAGCACAAGTCATCTTCTCTGGATCATCGTCACTAGATAATCGTCATCGAGTCATCATCATCGTCACTGCTGCTGCTATCTCAATCAATCTCTGAATCTACTCGTCATAGGAAGTTCTACAGAGCCAGTCCTTTTTCATACTGGATGTAGGCCCACCACCTGCAGGTCTTCGTCATCACTGGCCATACTGTGGAATCCTCAGGACTTATTACGTGCGTCACAAAACCTCGAAAGAGCATCCCAGGATGTTACGGGTACACAACTCCGACCTGTAGGATCTCCCAGGGCGCTATTACATGTGACCCCACCACAAAACCTCGAAAGAGCATCTTAGGATGTTACGGGTACACAACTCCGACCTAAGATCTCCCAGGGCACAAATTACATGTGGTCCACCACAAAACCTAGCAAGAGCATCTCAGGATGTTACGGGTACACAACTCCGACCTGAGATCTCCTAGGGCACAAATTACATGTGGTCATGGCAAAACCTCGCAAGAGCATCTCAGGATGTTATGGGTACACAACTCCGACCTGAAATCTCCCAGGGCCCAAATTACATGCCATAGGACAAAACCTCGCAAGAGCATCTCAGGATGTTACGGGTACACAACTCCGACCTGAGATCTCCCAGGGCAACGAATTACATGTCCTCCCAGAGCAATGTCTCGAAAGAGCATCCCAGGCTGTTACGGGTACACAACTCCGACCTATAGGATCTCCCAGACATGCTCATCTGCACAACCTGATCCACGGCCACAGAGTATCACCTGACACTCACCATACATCATCCTGATGTACTCATGATCGTCCTGATCATCATCACTGCAACGTCCTGCTGCATGTCATCTGGAGCAACATCCTGAAGCTCACCATCCATGATCATCCTGATCATCATCACTGCAACGTCCTGCTGCATGTCATCTGGAGCAACATCCTGAAGCTCGTCATCTATGATCATCCTGATCATCACTGCAACATCCTGCTGCATGATCCACCTGATCATCAATGCATCTACCTGATGCATACCAAGTATCATACATGATCCTCCTGATCATCAATGTATCCACCTGATACAAACACATGATACATATCACCATACATGATACATATCACCATACATGATCCACCTGATCATACAATGTATCCACCTGATACATCAATGCATCCACCTGATGCATACCAAGTATCTACCTGATACATATCATCATACATGATCCACCTGATCATACAATGTATCCACCTGATACATCAATGCATCCACCTGATGCATACCAAGTATCTACCTGATACATATCATCATACATGATCCACCTGATCATACAATGTATCCACCTGATACATATACAGATACATGGTCCAAGCATCCAACATGATGCATATACAAAATACATACACATGATCCAACTGATCATATCCAGCATCCAACATGATGCATACATACATAAATGATCCAACTGATCATATCCAAGCAGAAACCAGAACATCATCCTGATGCCCATTATCCAGCGCTTACATCCACAGCCATGTGAAGGATCCTCCTTCCAACATGCTTGGAATGGCTTCAGCAAATGTGTCCATCACTTCTTCCTCGAAGTATCCTCGATCTGAAGCACGCCAAGCCTCTTTCTGAAGTACTCGAACTTCAGCCTGGCTAGTGGCTTCGTCAGCACATCTGGAATCTGCTCGTCCGTCGCAACATACAGGAGCTTCACAGCTCCTCTCTGCACCATATCCCTGATATAGTGATATTTGATCTCTATGTGTTTCAACCTGTCATGAAACACTGGGTTCTCGGACGGCTTTACACAACTCTGGTTATCACAGAAGATACCAGTAGCCTCCAACGGGAGATCAAATAACTCAGACAGTAGCTTCCGTAGCCATACTGCCTCACAACTAGCTGAACAGGCTGCAACATACTCTGCCTCAGCTGTACTCAGTGCTACGCAGACTGCTTCCTGCTAAACCAAGAGATCACACCTGATCCCATACTGAAGCAACACCCAGATGTGCTCTTCCTATCTGCAGCACTGCCAGCCCAATCTGAATCAACATAACCCTGCAGGTTAAACTTTTGATTCGCCTCATACCTGAGCCCATAATCCACTGTACCCTTCAGGTACCTCAGAACATGCTTTACAACAACCAGGTGAACACTCCTCGGATCCGTCAGGAACTGGCTCAATGTGTTCATAGCAAAGAAAATGTGTGGTCTCGTGTTTGTCAAGTACATCAAGGACCCAATCATCTGACGATACATAGTGATATCAACCGGCTCAGATGAAGCATCACATAGAAGCTTCAGATTCGATGCCATAGGTGTGGCCATGGCTTTGCAATCCATCATCCAAATCTTTCATCTCGAACTTGGCAGCAAGATTCCGCTGCGTGTTGGCAATCAATCTATCTTCACCAAGTTCTGCACACATATAAGATTGCACCATGCTGTCTTGAAATCCATCTGGTGCATCTTCTATTTCATCACTTTTATATTTCTTAATGCTGCCATCTGCAACATGCTTGATCTGATAGTTCCATTTGGAAGTCATAACAAACTTCCTTTCACATCTTGGGACCGCATCCCAAACATCGTTCTTCATGATCGAAGGATCATGGCATTCTTCCCGTATCCTGGGAACTTCAATATCTTCAATAGATAATTTGTTGCTGAACAAATGTTGTAGTTCTTCTTTTGTAGGAGATGGCATACGATCTTTCCTACACAACAGGTTAAATTGCATGATTAGAAAACATCTCATAGTTTTCAGATAAATTCTTACACATAAATAAATATGTCATACAGTCATGCAATTATCTTAGCCAATGCTTCAATACAACATTTATCCATATCCCGTAACTTTCTAGATACCTTCCAATCTCTACCAGAACATTGTTAAGAGTGTGCACAACTCCCAACATGTCAGCAAAGAGGTTTCATTCTAGATAAGTAGCAATGGAATGTTGTACAGTGCCATAGGCCACTTAACCATGTGTATTAGTAGTATACTGTTCATTAATGCAACTATTCTAATATGCACAAGACATATCCTAAGTCTAGGAACATGAGCATATACATCATTGAACAATTTTACTTAAACAAACAAATATGCAAGAAATGATAATTAAAATACTTATCTTTCTTTGTTCGTTGGGTGGACTCCCTCTGAGTCTTTGCTTCCTTGCAGGAGCTATTGGAGTCCTAATCTGAAGTAGCTTCTTCTACACTTCTCTGTTGTGGAATGTAGAAAGATGGTCAACTCCATCTGAATATCTGCATCCTTACAGAAACTACTGAAGTGTGCTCTTTTTCTTTCTTGCAGGAACAACTGGAGTGTGCTCCTTTGCTTTCTTGCAGGAATAACTGGAGTGTGCTCCTTTGCTTTCTTGCAGGAGCAACTGGAGTGTGCTCCCTCTTGATCTTTGCTTCCTGAATTACCTGTTCTTGAACTCATATTCATCCTTGGTCCCTATGCATGCTTATTAGTATCATGAATGTGTTTTCCTTGTGATCTCATATAAAATCATACATTCATTAGTATACTATTAAAACACAATACTCTCAAGCATGTATAGTCATGATCATTTCAAACAGAAATAATAAGCATTAGCATTCAAGGATTCTTATGGTTAGTCAAATCATAAGAAACATAACATGTCTAAACCTGTAATTACTCAAGCCTATGACTCTTCAGGTTAGTTGAATCATCAAACAAGATAAGAGATATAAAATGCATAAAACCTGTGATTATTCAAACCTATACCATCATGATTCTTCTGGTTAGTCATATCATCAATTATGGTAAGAAACATAATATGCATACAATCATGATTATTCAAACCTATGCCATCATGATTCTTCTGGTTAGTCATATCATCAATTATGGTAAGAAACATAATATGCATACAATCATGATTATTCAAACCTATGACTTCATGAATAATCATTATCAACAACGCGATAGTATAAGATCCTAACCCAAGGTAGGAATCTAGCTTGATATAGGAAAAACATACCTGGATTATCATGTTAGCTAGTTATGTCTAACATACCCGTATAATGTCTTTTGGTTCTCTTCAGTGACTTGTGCTAGTAACCTGCATGTCTCATAAGTTAACCATTATAAAACCAAGTTATACATACCTCGTGAATGGATCTTGTATGAGATCCATGACAATGGATGAATCTTTGTCCTTATGTTATCATGATCATATGTTCTTGGATCAGAACATGATCTGTCTTTCTTGGTGTACCTTTCATGTTAGTAGACAACACAAACCTCATACAACACCATAATGCATTAGTACAATCATAAGTGTCAACACCCTAACCAATGAATATCTTCTATCATGCATTCATAATTTTGTTAAGGTGATACAACAAATATAAAATCAAAATTGTACTAACGTAATAACATGAAGACAAACATACCATAAACTTAATCATGGACAAATATCGAAACATACCTCGATGAGTCATACCTGTCGAGATCGCTTGTAATCTTCTTATGTAAGGCCTTATCCTCATCTCCCTCTGAGACAGGAACTTCTTTCACTTATGCAGGTGATCAATCCATCTTCTTCTAGGATTAACCCAATCCACTTGATTTGCAAGAACTGGACCTTGAGCTGGATATGGGTTTGTCAAAGAAACCCCAAAAATTCAAACTTTGAATTTCAACCTTCCGATAGGATAGGAATATGCGCCTTGATGAACTGATCAAACTGGTATATTCAGAAATTGAAAACTGCAAAGTTTCACTCCTCAATTTTTCCTTTGAAACTTCCGGATTCACTGGACGTGACCCTGAACTGGGGTTTGATGAAGCCCACTCTTTTGCCCCATCAAAATGTTTGATCCAAAGCTCTAAGCTTCTATTTTTCTGAGGAGCTTCCAGCCGTGGTCACAGATTTCAAAAATTCCCATTTTTACAGAAGCCCTAATTTTCCACTTTTCTGATCAAAGTCCCGAACTAGGGTCTAATCAAGCCCGGCCTTCTGCCCAACCAAAAATTCTGATCTTGGTCTCTAAATTTCTATTTTTATGAGTATCATCCAGCCGTGGTCTCCGATTACAAAAATTCCAACTTTCTCCAAAGCCCTAAATTCCGGAAGCCATGAATGAAGGTACCAAAAAATAATTCTGTTTTGACAGAAATATGTACCTGATTGTTTCTGGTGTAACTCCGAAATTTTTGATCCACAGGGTCTGAAAAAGTTTCCTGAGATAGTCTGACCTGTTATCTTTCCATCCTGACAGGTCTGACCTCAATTGGATTCTCTGAGAGAGAGTTATGCCAAATGTCGCAACGTGACCTGTTTTGGGATAAAACAGGAGAGCGAACTTGTACGGAGTGCCACGTGTCACTGTTTTAACTTCAGCCTCTGAAAAAGTTTTTTGAGATAGCTCGGCCTGTTACCTTTCCATCCTGACAGGTCTGACCTCAATTGGACTCTCTGAGAGATAGTTATGCCAAATGTCGCAACGTGACCTGTTTATGGGATAATACAGGAGAGCGAACTTGTACGGCGTGCCACGTGTCACTGGTTCAACTTCGGCCTCTGAAAACGTTTTCTAAGATAGTACAGACTGTGTACTACATGTCACTTTTTACGAAATTTCATTTGGAGCTTCCTAGCCCAAGATATGACCTTTTTCCCAAGGTCACCTGATTTTGACTCAGATCTGGAAGAGGCAGAAACCCTATATTGTACAGATCATAAATCCCAAAGTACAACGAATTAGAGGTTGTCCTTTGGACACAAGATACCTGGAGATCTTAGCTTCGGCCTGTAACAATTTCAGATCCGAAAACTTCACCAAAACGGATTTATAGTGAAAGTGCTACGATGACTGGTTTTTGCTATATCAAGCCCTAGCATCGTTAGTGCAACAAGTGTCATACATGCCATATCATGCCTTCTTTCAGGCTAGCTCTGATACCATGTTAAATTTTCTGAATTTACTTCAATATGATCTAGGATCTTAACTGAGAGAACAACATGTACAGCATATCTACAGCATATCAAACATGGAGACAATAATGCAAGCACACAAGAGACACAAAGATTTACTTGGGGAAAACCATAAAGGTGAAAAACCCCAATAACTTCCTCAGAGATAGATAGAGCAATGATACAACCAACCAATAGAGATAGCCATAACCTAGCAGCAATCCTCCTCCTCCATAAGTGCGCCTCTCCTCCTTGAGAGCATGTGTGAGAAGTGAGTGAGCAAATAGAGTGCCTCCCGCACTCTATTTATACTTGACTTGACTTGCCTTTTTACCTAACTCATGTCGGCTCGAACTTAACCACATAACATAATGCTGAGTGGGCCGACCCCCAATAGGGTGGTCTAATAACCCTTTGACCCACATGGCCGACCCCCAATAGGGTGGTCTAATAACCCTTTGACCCACATGACTTATACAGGGCCGACCCCAAACAAGGTGGTCTAATAACCCATCAAGTATAAGTTACGACACTTACAATATAAATGACGACACTTCCTTATAGAGGAATAATACCATCTCTATAGGAATACAATATACATATATGTGAAATACATTCCGAAGTTACATATACATCAACACTAACCACAAAACCAGCAAAGGAAGAGACAGCCGTGGATAACCAGGCTTACCCGGAGGAGCCAGCGTTGGAGATAAAACCCTGTACACCTTCAGAGCCGCGTGACCTGCACATTCAATGCCGATAGGTGTTAATACACATTCGATGCCAAGAATTGTAAATATAAAGTAAACCTGCACTTGCTTGCAAAACTGAAATTTCGGAAATAAAGTTATTTCCTTACCTAAGCAATGTAACCCGTGGATAATCTGGGAGCCACCGGTGAAAGCAAGCACTGAACCCCATCCCCCTCGTCGGTTGAAAGAGCAAGCCTCAAACTCTTCCAATGACGGCCGCGACAGACAAACATTGCAGATGAAAACCTCAAACTGGAGCTGAACCAGTCGAGAAGCACACCCCAACCCTTACATGCAACCACCTCTGGATTTAAATAGGTACAAAACCCTGCCTCATACCCACACCAGCACAGTGATGGACTGTAAATAGCTGGTAACTTAAACAAGGAATGAAACAACGAGACCCCTAAACAAAGAAACTGTAGCAGACTGTATCACCAGAGCCGAGGACTTATTCTACTACAGAATGAAACCACAATACCAGAACCACAACACGTTGCACTCTGTTACAGTGCCATCACTACGAAAACTCAGACATGGAGGGTTTCATCCTTAGGACCCGAGCCCGAAGGCAAATACAATAACCTGGTAGGGTTTTGATAACAGCTTATATATCATCAACTGCATGGAGGAGAGTCAACCACGTAGCACCCAAATATATCAACGTAATATGGGTCGAGACCATATAGTTCAAATTGCAATCCAAATCATTATTCACCGATTCCAAAATCATTACACATATGTAAGTCAAACGAATAAGATAACATTATGATATACAACCATTTAAACATATAGTGCATGCCTTACAACTGAATCGCCGATAATTCCAAGCACTTGGGACGTATAATCCCTACAATGATATGAAGGAGATATAGTTAATATCAAAAATGGAGTTTTCTATTAACTTAGTATGGTGGATAATACCTTAACACAATATTGGTTATAAATCTTATCCATGATGTGGGAAAACATTATGACTAATGCAAAATCATGATAATGTACACTTATATGAAACCAAGGCATAGGTTAATGCCATGAGTATATCCCATTTCTTCAATCATTTAAACTATGAGGTGGTCAACTTTCAAATGAAAACACTTTGTCACTTACCATTTATATGATGAGTCACACTTTTGCCATTATATACTATCATCGTATTTCTACCAATATTAACGTTAAACAGTAAACAAATAGGTGACATAAGTTAAACCCTAAAGTAGACATTGGACTTCGATATATAGGTTAATATATTGAAACAACGCTAGAGGCGCCACCTTCTCAACTCACGTTATCAATGCATGAACAAAACAGTAATCACCGGTATTAGTTGACAACATATCACATGAAGTTAACGTCGCTTATACAGCCAATAATTATGATACAACAATTGTACCATTGATAGTTACAGCAGTAACGTAGTGTATTAATCATAAAAACATAATTATAACTAAAACAATGTAATCTATCGCAAGACCTGAGGATGCTATCCTAATAAGAAATATCATGTCGAGGCAGACTATCAATCTTAATTTAAGTATAAGTTCATGAGAATAACTTCACTGTCTTGCACTACAACTTACATTAGTAAATAAATCTGCTTTAAAGTTTTAAAGTACAGGGAGTATTGATGCTTACCAAGTTTAAAATACAGTGATCCCTACTTCACCGGCGTACCTGGGACACGGAAGACAACTTATGCATTAGCTCATAAGCTAAGTAAGCCAGTCAACTACGACTAGCTCTTCCCTTGCGGTTCGAAAACAAAACAGTCATTAATTACAATCACCGAAATCAAAGTTTTTAATTAAGACAGAGTCTTT
This sequence comes from Larix kaempferi, assembly GCA_027924585.1. Classification (NCBI taxonomy): domain Eukaryota; kingdom Viridiplantae; phylum Streptophyta; class Pinopsida; order Pinales; family Pinaceae; genus Larix; species Larix kaempferi. The sequence continues at coordinate 30,308,205 of BSBM01000096.1, forward strand.
AAAACAGATTATGTTAGTTATTTAAATTAAAACAAAATCAGAAATACTAACTAGTTAACATTTATTGTTATGAATAAAAATTTTAAATTTTTCAGAAATATCGGGTTCTCACATACGGGCGCTAACTGGAGCCGGTCATGGCATGACACTTCAGGGTATTCACGCAGAGGAAGGATAGGATGTGGAAGTTAGTGTGAATTAGGTAGAAAGATGTAGGTAGATAGGGATGTCATGGGAGTTTAAGGGAAACATAATTTACTGTGTGTACTGAAAACGTTTGCTTGATTCCTGTGTCATAATTCAGTATGTTATATTGTTTCATATATTATTATGATTTGAGTTAGTAAAATAGCTTGGATGTTTGTATGTGTGTTAAAACTATTCATTTTCTCACATATGATAAACTTAGTATACCATGTAGTTGATGTTGTGTTATTAGGACTAGTTAGTAATTATTGTTAAAAGATGTGATTATAGAATTGTTTCTTTCATGGTTGCTTGTGATAAATAAGAGCTATGCATTAGAGGTTCAACGTGCTATTATTAGTACACGCACATGGTATGTAAGTACTATCTACACTTACATACCTTGTGTGCATCAACTAGTATTAGTAAAATATAGATTTATTGTTTAGTAACATGATTAATTGTATTATAATTATTTGTATTGAGGTTATTGGGTTAACTATATGTTAATTTATGAATAAAAGTGTATTTTATTTCAATATTCGTTCTTTCTTATTTAGATGCATTTAATTTTAAAACGTATTGGTATTGAGGTCGTAAGATATTAATTACAATGTTTGAGCAAGGTTTAAACTATGCAAATTAAATTGATTAGATTGTTAGGTAAATGTCAATCAAAATTAAATGAATGGATATGGTTGTAATTTCAATATGAATATTTTAATCTTTTGTTTAAAAAGTGTGGTTGAAGTTATTTAAATGGATTCCATTATTGAGTAAAAGTCAATGGAATTAAATGAATGGATATGATTGCTCATTAAAGTGATTATTTAATTGTTTTAATTGTTCTTTTTGAAAATGACGCACTTGAAACTATTTAAGCTCACTAGCCGTATTATGCACAAAGGTACGCGAATGGATATGAGCATGATTAATTAAAAACTATTTCTTTTTGGGTAGTGTAGCACTCCTCCTGAAGAAAGAGGCGGTGGGAATTTCTTAAAAGGGGAAAGGAAAGATGAAGGAAGGGATATATATTATTTTGGGGTTGATTTTGTGGCACAGAATCATGAGAAGGAAAAAGGAAAAGGTGTTGTGAAAGGAAGTTGAAGCTAGGAACCCATGGGGGAAACTGTTAGGATATTCCTATACTCCATCCTAGTCCCACCAGTATTTTGATCATTTACATTTTCAGTCATGCATGCACTTTTAGGGTTTGCATGCATTCTAGGGTTTGCATACATTTTCCATGCATCCTAGTCATCAGTCCAGCACCTAGCCCTCAATTAGCCACCCCCCAGGAGCTTCTCACTATTCAGTTTTATCCCTCCAGTTGCTTAATGCACCCTTCTTCCTTGATTTTAGGGAGCAACTCGCCCTTCTACACCTACCAGTCCAGTTGTCAGTCAGTTACAGTCAGTTACATTCAATTACACTCAATTACACTTAGTTACATTGAATAAAACTAAGGACCAAGACAACCCCTCTATTTAGCTCGTGGCTTCCTATTCATTCCCCTCTCCCCGTAGTGGATTTATTTTCCCATCATTTAGTTGCATCCCTACTTGTGTTCAGTCTCCTAATTCTACAATTTTCAAGATTATAACTTAGGAAGTAAAAACCTACAAGGTTTACTGGTGGGGCCTTGGCCTTGATCTCCTCAGCAGAAACAATTTACATATTACATTTTCAATTACAAGGAATAGGGGTAAAATATGGATGTTACAACCAAGGTATACCATCCCATCATCATATTTTGCATACGCTAAAATCTATTCCTTGTGGGAATTCATATGGAATGAAGCTCCAAATTCTATCAAGCATGCATGCTAGCTTTCATGGGTTACTAGAGGTACAACAAAGGAATCTCTTGCATCCTCCTAACAAAAATTTTAAGACTCGTCACCATAATTTTTTTTCCCTCTTATTATCTTCCTTTCCTCGTATTCCTTTCTAAAATTCCCAATCTTACCACAATTACAAACATTTTTCCTTGGACTTTATAGGAGGCATAGGTCTCCCATGGGATTTGGATCTACCATTTTCCATCTTATTTCCATTATCCTTCAATATTCCATGAAAAAACAAAGCCTCATTAGTGGTTTTAGAATATTTTTGCCTTACCTCCTTTGAGATTATAACAACCATGAACCCGCCAAGCATCCTGATCTTTATAGTTCTTCTAATGGAAATTCCATGGTTTCACCGTGATTCTAGATAATAATCTACAAAACCCTGCAAATCCAATGAATGTTGTTATTATCAAGGTCTAATATAAAAGTCTTATCTCAGAGATATATCGTATTAACACAATGAGTATAGTTTGTTACCAACATCGAATATGAGTGAGGCCACACTCGACAGCTTAGGTCGATAGGTGTTGGTCATTTACCTATTTGTTCTTTAGTAAGATTATCACTCTTTACTACCCACTGTGATAAATTCCCTTGCTAAATGTCATGGTAATGTTTATAATAAGTGTAACATTAAAATCAAATTTGAGTTCCACCTAAGGACCATGTGAGGTCCTTGCATTAAATAAAACTAAGGACCATGTGAGGTCCTTACAGGTGTAATCCTATGTGTTGCAAATCCCTTCCTAAAAAGTAATGAGAATTAATATAAGAATGAGAATTTTCCTAAGAAAAAGCCATGATCCTTTCCTGTAGAAAATTCAATCTATTTCTGTACTATCTACATGGTCATTCGACAATGGAGATATTGGAAAGGCTCATGTATTACAATATGTCCTTCAAAATATCCCCTTCCATGACACATGTTATATGTGTAGGAAATCTAAATAGTTTCAAGACCATGATAGAATTTCAATAAGTCTGGATCTAGAAGCAAAGAAGTCCTCACAAGAATTTATTCAAAGATATGCAAAAATAAGAAGAAATATTGAGGTAGAACCATGAGAGACATAACTCAATTGATGTAAATATTATCTCTTTATTATTCAAAAATATATAATACATCCTCAAGAGAGAGTTTGAATTCCTTAGAGGGAAGTTTAAAAAGATCACAAAAGGTAGGATTACTAAAATCCAAAAAACCCCAAGGTTGCAAAATCACTTTCCAAATTAGTCAAGGACCTCACAAATTAGAAAAATAGTTATGGAAGCTAATGAGTGATGAAAAAGGAATGTGATGATGAATTTTGGTGAGAAAAAGATGGAGTATGAGTTGGCCAAAAAGAATACATCTTGACAAGTCCATAAAAGCACCTAGCTTTATCGTTATCCAGTGAATAGCATAAAAAGAAGGTCAAAACTATGTAAAGGTAGGAAAGCGCTCTTACTAATTCATGATAGTTATAAAAGTAGAAGGACCTTATCCATAATATTTCTAAGTATGCTCCTATGGATAATGATGGAAAGTGTGAGCCAAAAGAGGCAGTATGTGGCCAATCTACCTAGTCAACCACCTAGGAAAGTATCAAGATTCAAAATGATTAATACTTTATATCCTAAGAGTAAAGTGGTTTTCTAATATCGTAACACCCCCCCTTAAGCCTGACTTACTATGAGTAAAATATGATGAGGTCCTGGGAACTATGGCCTACGGTCACCATTTACAAAAATTTATTAGTCCATGTAGGTGAGGAAAGAAGGAAAAAGACTTGGGAAGAAAACATCCCCTCGAAATCAACATGGAATACACCATAATAAGTCTCTCAAAACTGCAAGCAAGTGAGAACTTGGTCAAATGTATTCCGGAGATGTTTATTCCTCCGAGGTAACCCTATTATGTATCTGGAGATGTTTATTCCTCCAGGGGTTGGTATTAACTAGGGTTATTAGACCCACCATGTGTGGGTCGGCCCTGTAGTTATATTTTAGGGGTTATTAGACTTCTCCAGGTGAGGTCGGCCCCATAAGGTCTTTTAGTCAGTTGAGAGTCAAGTATAAATAGAGGAGGTGAACTCCTCATTAGATCATTCACTCACTTGTGGAAGAGTGCACACTTGTCTGGGAGATCATCTAAGGAGACAAAGGAAGGAGGAGCACATCTTGTATTTTGGTTGATCATCTTATTGAGGAAAGCTTTGGTGGGTTTTCTACCCCATGAGGGTTTCCCAGGGTATATTGTGTGTCTATCTTGTGATTGTGTTTCCTTCAGTGATCTTGCTTGGCTAATTGGTTTAAACTTAACATGGTATCAGAGCTAGACTGAATAGGACATCTTTCACAAGGTAAGAATAGCTCTCTCTCTCTCTTTGGTGAAGTTAGGGTTTCCTCCCAAAGTTGGTATTATTGATTTTTGGTTGCATGGCTGGATAGCCCTTTTCAATACCTTTCTTTTAAGCCCTAGATCGAACTTTTTGGTTGGGTAGAACTCCGGGAATTCCAAACCCTAATTCTACCAAAAGTGCGATACGTCAGATTTTGGTTTCAGAAAAAAGTTGGAATTTTTGATTTCTGATTACATGGTTGGATAGCCCTTCTCAAGAGCATTCTTTTAAGCTATAGATCGAACTTTTTGTTTAAGTAGAACCCCGGGAAAGTCAAACCCTAATTCTACCAAAAGTGCGATAAAATTCTATTTCAGATTCCGGAAAAGTGAAAAGTAACTTTCCAAGTAAGTCTACTCTGTCTCTTGGACTCCCCCAAGAGAAGATGGCTCCAAATACTAAGCTTGAAGACAAGCTAGAAGGCATAGAGAATTTCCGGGCATGGAAATACAGAATTGGTCTCATTCTTGAAGAGAATGATCTTGCTCAGTTTATCAAGGAAGAAGTTGCAGAACCAGAAGGAGATGAAGCCAAAGAAAAGCATAGGAAAGATTTGATTAGGGCAAAGAGAATCATAGCTGATTCCATTAAAGACCACTTAATTCCCCAAGTGGCCTCCAAGAAGACTCCAAAGGAAATGTATGATGCCCTAGGAAGAATGTATGAAGGGAAGAACATCAATAGGAAGATGAACCTGAGGACTAAATTGAAGAGTACCAAGATGCACAAAGGAGAATCCATTCAAGACTACTTCTCAAGGGTTTCACAAATAAAGGATCAACTAGATGCAATTGGTGATACCCTTGATGAGAATGAACTTGTGATGACTGCCCTCAATGGTCTCACTAGATCTTGGGAGTCATTTATACAAACCATGTGTGCCAGGAAAGAGAGCATGAAGTTTGATATAGTATGGGAGGATTGTGTTCAAGAAGAAGCTAGGGTTGCAAATAGAGAAGCCCTTCTCAAAGAGGATGACCAAGCCTTAGCCACTCATACCAAAAGAAGAAGAATGAGTCATCTCAAGAGAGTTGACCACAAAGGATCTCAACACTTCTCTAGATTTAACAAGAGAAGAGGACCCATTTCAGCAAGAGATCTTTCCACGGTAGAATGCTACAATTGTCATAAATTGGGACACATCTCCATATTTTGTCCTTCTCAAAAGAAGAAAGTCTTCCACAAAAGACATCATGCACATATGGCAGAAAATGATAGTGAAGAAGAAGAAGAGGAAGAAGATGAAGAAGAAGAAGAGGTAGAGGTAAAACCCAAAAGGAAAAGATGTAAGGTGAAGAAAGAAGATCCAGAAGAATATGTTCTATTCTCTGCACTCTCAGGATCTGTATCTCCTGGAGAAGATACATGGCTCATTGATAGTGGTGCTTCCAAGCACATGACAGGTCAAAGGAAGACCTTCTCAAATCTTGAAGAAAAGTCTTCTTCACAGAAGGTATCTCTAGGAGATGACTACCAATATCCCATCAAAGGAATTGGTGAAGCTAGCTATAAGCTAGATTCTGGAACACCCTTGAAGATGAAAGACATCTTATATGTACCAGGTTTAAAGAAGAACCTTCTCTCTATTTCAGCACTAGATAACAAAGGCTTCAGAGTAGCCTTCATAGATGGACAAGTACTCATGTGGTCCAAAGGGAAGACAATTAAAGATGCAGTTGTTATTGGTGAAGAAGAAGGAGGTCTCTATAAGCTCAAGGGTCATCCAGAAGCTGCCCTTGCACATGAGATCTCTAGCCCCAGTGAGCTATGGCATAGAAGATTAGCTCACATCAACTTTAAAGCCTTACCCTATGTAAGCAAGGTAGTCATAGGATTACCAGATTTAAAAGCTGATCATGATGGCTCATGTAAAGGATGTAAGAAAGGGAAAAATATCAAGAACCCCTTTCCAAAGAGTGAAACAAAGACTAAGAACATTTTAGAGCTTATACACTCAGATGTATGTGGTCCAATGCCCACCACTTCCTTAAGTGGGTTTGAATACTATCTTTCATTCATTGATGACTATTCAAGGAAAACTTGGATATACTTCCTGAAAGGTAAGAATGAAGTCTTTGGAAAATTCAAAGAGTTCAAGGCTCTAATAGAAAATCTATCAGACAAGAAAATCAAAACTGTCAGAACAGATAATGGCGGAGAATTCACCTTAAAGGAATTTGAGGACTTTTGCAAAGAAGCTGGAATTAAAAGGGAACTAACTACTCCTTACAATCCCCAACAAAATGGGGTGGCTGAAAGGAAAAATAGAACAATCATGGAAGCTGTGAAGACCATGATACATGACCAAGATCTTCCCATGTACTTATGGGATGAAGCAGCCAAGACAGCAGTTTATGTGCAAAATAGATTATCTCACAGTGCTCTTGAATTCAAAACTCCAGAAGAAGTGTTTACAGGTAAGAATCCTGAGGTAAGTCATCTTAAAATATTTGGGTGTCCTGTGTACATCCACATTCCAAAAGAAAAGAGAACCAAGTTGGATCCCTCAGGTAAGAAGGGAATGTTTGTTGGTTATTGTGAAACTTCCAAAGCCTTCAGAATCTACATACCAGGTTTCCATCATATAGAAATAAGTAGAGATGTAACCTTTGATGAGGAAGCAGGTCTCAAGAAATCCAGAAAGTGTCAACTTGAAGAAGTTTATGAAGAAGATTCATCACCCAGGAATTCCGAGACTGTTCACATCCCTGAAGAAGCTACACCAGAGGATCATGACATGCTGGAACCACAAGAACCCCCTGTTGCAGAATTATCCAGGAAAAGAAGACCAGCATGGGCTAGAGATATTATTCAAGGAGCTGAAAGATATGGAGCTCCTGAAGGCTCCACTAGAGAAAGAAAGAAACCAAAGCTAGTGTCCAACTATATGGCCTTAATGTGTGATGTTGTGGATCAACTACCTACTAGCTATGAAGAGGCAGGTCAGAAGAAAGAATGGGTAGAAGCAATGACAGAAGAATATCAGTCAATAATGAAAAATGATGTTTGGGATATAGTTCCCAAACCAAAAGATAAAAGTGTGGTTTCTTCCAAATGGATTTTCAAAATAAAACATGCCGCAGATGGAAGCATTGAAAAATACAAAGCAAGATTTGTAGCCAGAGGATTCTCTCAGAAGGAGGGAATTGACTATGAAGAAACATTTGCACCAGTTGCCAGGTATACTTCAATTAGAACTATTATGGCTCTTGCATCCATGATGAAGTGGAAATTACACCAAATGGATGTTAAGACAGCTTTTCTGAATGGTGTAATTGAAGAAGAAGTATACATAGAGCAACCACAAGGGTTTGAGGTTAATGATGGAAGAACTCATGTATGCAAATTAAAGAAGGCTTTATATGGGTTAAAACAAGCTCCCAGGGCTTGGTATGGAAGGATTGACAATTTCTTAACTAGCATGGGCTTTACCAAAAGTAAAGCTGACCCAAACCTTTATCTCAAAGTGATGGATGATGAACCAGTTATATTGCTGCTATATGTAGATGATCTATTCCTAACTGGAAATGAGAAACAAATTATTGAAAGTAAGAAGAAGCTTTCTTCAGAATTCGAGATGAAAGATCTCGGATTAATGCATTACTTCTTAGGCTTAGAAGTATGGAAAGAACCAAAAGGAATCTTTCTAAATCAAGGTAAGTACACTGTGGAGATTCTCAAAAGATTTGATATGTTGGAGTGTAAAGCCATGGCCACTCCCATGGACTCCAACTTAAAGTTATTAGTTAATGATTCATCAGAATTAGTGGACATAACTCTATATAGACAAATCAATGGATCATTGATGTATTTAACAAATACTAGGCCTGATATATGCTTTGTTGTAAATACCCTAAGTCAGTATCTAGTAGAACCTAGAAAGGTTCATTTAATAGCTGCAAAGCATATAATGAGGTACCTAAAAGGTACTTTAGATTTTGGCCTATTTTATCTTGGAGGTCATGAACTCAGATTACATGGTTACTCAGATTTTGATTGGGAAGGTAGTGTCTCAGATAGAAAAAGTACCTCAGGTGGATGTTATGGTCTTGGATCTGCCATGATCTCATGGTTCAGCAAGAAACAATCAAGTGTGGCCCTCAGTACTGCTGAAGCTGAATATATAGCTTCCTGTTCTGCTAGCTGTGAAGCAGTATGGCTTCGGAAACTTTTATCTGGAGTGTTTGACTTAGAAATGGACCCCACTGTGATTATGTGTGATAATCAAAGCTGCATCAAGATGACTGAAAATCCTGTGTTTCATGATAAGTCAAAACACATAGAGATCCGTTACTTTTATATTCGAGATATGGTGCAGAAAGGAGCTATCAAGCTAGAGTATATAAGCACTGAGGATCAAATTGCTGATATCCTGACCAAGCCTCTATCTCGAGTAAAGTTTGAACACTTCCGAGACAAGCTTGGTGTAGTTCAGAAGAACCCTCCTCGAAAGGGGGAGTAGCACAGTATGAGACAAACAAGCCTATCTCATCAATGATGAGGTTACCTATTTTTTTGCACTTACTCACCTAGAATTATTTAGATTTAGGACTCTTATATTCTTTATTTTGATGGTTAGATGTATACATGCTTTTGATGATAGATGCATACATGCTAGATACTTTAGATGATAGATGCTTTTGATGGTTAGATGTATACATGCTTTTGATGATAGATGTATACATGCTTTTGATGATAGATGTATACATGCTTTTGATGGTTAGATGCATACATGCTTTTGATGGTTAGATGTATACATGTTTTTTTGATGATGATGATACATGTTGTGATTATACATGTTTTGATGATGATGATACATGTTTTAATGATGATGATACATGTTGTGGTTATACATGTTTTGATGATGATGATACATGTTGTGGTTATACATGTTTTGATGATGATGATACATGTTGTGGTTATACATGTTTTGATGATGATGATACATGTTGTGGTTATACATGTTTTGATGATGATGATACATGTTGTGGTGATACATGTTATGATGATGAGGATACATGTTCTGTATTGATGAACATGTGAAGGGATTGGATCATTCCTGGACTTCAGTCCTAAAGAAGAGTCGTAGACGTATGTCTTCGTTAATGAAGTTCTTGATGAACATGTGAAGGGATTGGATCATTCCTGGACTTCAGTCCTAAAGAAGAGCTGTAGACGTATGTCTTCGATAATGAAGTTCTTGATGAACATGTGAAGGGATTGGATCATTCCTGGACTTCAGTCCTAAAGAAGAGCCCTAGACGTATGTCTTCAAGAATGAAGTCCTTGATGGACGGTTGAGGATTAAGTCATCCTTGGACGTAGGTCGTAAATGTACGGTTGAGGATTAAGTCATCCTTGGACTTAGGTCCTAAATGTACGGTTGAGGATTAAGTCATCCTTGGACATAGGTCCTAAATGTACGGTTGAGGATTAAGTCATCCTTGGACGTAGGTCCTAAATGTACGGTTGAGGATTAAGTCATCCTTGGACGTAGGTCCTAAATGACCGGTTGAGGATTAAGTCATCCTTGGACGTAGGTCCTAAATGTACGGTTGAGGATTAAGTCATCCTTGGACATGGTCCTAAATGTATGGTGGAGGATTAAGTCATCCTTGGACGTGGTCCTAAATGTACGGTGGAGGATTAAGTCATCCTTGGACGTGGTCCTAAATGTACGGTGGAGGATTAAGTCATCCTTGGACGTGGTCCTAAATGTACAGTGGAGGATTAAGTCATCCTTGGACGTAGGTCCTAAATGTAAGGTGGAGGATTAAGTCATCCTTGGACGTGGTCCTAAATGTACGGTGGAGGATTAAGTCATCCTTGGACGTGGTCCTAAATGTACGGTGGAGGATTAAGTCATCCTTGGACGTGGTCCTAAATGTATGGTGGAGGATTAAGTCATCCTTGGACGTGGTCCTAAATGTACGGTGGAGGATTAAGTCATCCTTGGACGTGGTCCTAAATGTACGGTGGAGGATTAAGTCATCCTTGGACGTGGTCCTAAATGTACGGTGGAGGATTAAGTCATCCTTGGACGTGGTCCTAAATGTACGGTGGAGGATTAATTCATCCTTGGAAGTGGTCCTAAATGTACGGTGGAGGATTAAGTCATCCTTGGACGTGGTCCTAAATGTACGGTGGAGGATTAAGTCATCCTTGGACGTGGTCCTAAATGTACGGTGGAGGATTAAGTCATCCTTGGACGCTGTCCTAAACGTACGGTAAGGATTGGATCATCCTTGGACTTTGGTCCTGTAAACTGAGCCGTAGACGTGAGGTCTCCAAGAACATGATAGGACTGGATCGTCCCTGGACTTCGGTTCAAAAGGTACATGACTGGTTTACATCATTCTTTGATGATGTTGATGATCGTGGGATGACGATGCTGGTGATCGTGTGATGACGATGTTGATGATCGTGTGATGACGATGCTGATGATCGTGTGATGACGATGCTGATGATCGTATGATGACGATGCTGGTGATCGTGTGATGACGATGCTGATGATCGTGTGATGACGATGCTGATGATCGTATGATGACGATGCTGATGATCGTGTGATGACGATGCTGATGATCGTGTGATGATGATGATGATGATCGTGTGATGACGATGCTGATGATCGTATGACGATGCTGATATGATAACGATGCTGATGTTCATGAGATGATTGATCATGTGATGACGATGCTGATGACGATATTGATGTTCCAAGTAACTAGTCAAGTTACTGATGATGATGAATTGAAGAAAGCTTCCGATGATATATAGATGATGTAGTAAATGACTCCTTGCTCCTGTAGATGTTGTTATAATATCCTTCTCGTTAAGGGGAAGTGTTGAATATTGTAACTTCTAAGAATATTATATTTGTACATTATTTATTGCGGAGATGTTTCATTCCTCCAAGGTAACCCTATTATGTATCTGGAGATGTTTATTCCTCCAGGGGTTGGTATTAACTAGGGTTATTAGACCCACCATGTGTGGGTCGGCCCTGTAGTTATATTTTAGGGGTTATTAGACTTCTCCAGGTGAGGTCGGCCCCATAAGGTCTTTTAGTCAGTTGAGAGTCAAGTATAAATAGAGGAGGTGAACTCCTCATTAGATCATTCACTCACTTGTGGAAGAGTGCGCACTTGTCTGGGAGATCAGCTAAGGAGACAAAGGAAGGAGGAGCACATCTTGTATTTTGGTTGATCATCTTATTGAGGAAAGCTTTGCTGGGTTTTCTACCCCATGAGGGTTTCCCAGGGTATATTGTGTGTCTATCTTGTGATTGTGTTTCTTTCAGTGATCTTGCTTGGCTATTTGGTTTAAACTTAACAACTTGAAATTCCTGAGATAAGGTCCAAATGAGTCTTGATTATGTCCTCCATATTCTTTTCAACTCTGAGATTAGGTTACAATCATAATCATGCAGTGGATCACAAGCACGACAGTAAGAGAAAATCCAGCCACTACAAACTATAATTCTTCCTCTATAGAATCCAATGACACACCAAAAACCAAACCAAAAATAGGTTTTGAGTGTGTATGAGCTGCAACAACTGGATGCTGATATTGTGAATTTGAATTAGAAGACATATGAGAGAACAATGAGGTGTCTCCAGCTTCTTGAGAAAGTGTGATGGCAATCATGTACGAACTGTCATGAGCATGGTAGTGGAAGTGAGAGTGAAACTAACAACCTCACACTGTATCCTCAACTTCCAAATAACCATTAGATCACCTTCTTGGATAACAATGATTGGAAAAGGATCCTCAATATATGAAGTGTAAGAGGAGAATAATGATGAGAGATGGAAAGCTCTGAGTTCTTCTTCAACAATAGATTTCTACCATTTGATATTCAGTACCTGGAAAACAAACTCGTTGAAATCCTATACTCGAAGACTAATTTAATAAAGAGCTCCCCAAGATCTGATACCATGTAGGATTTATAAATAGTTTCAATACCATGATAGAATTCTAATAACCCTATATCTAGAAGCAAAGAATTCCTCACAATAATTTATTTAGAGATATGCAAAAATAAGAAGAAATATTGAGGTAGAACCATGAGAGACATAACTCAATTGATGTAAATATCATCTTTGTATTATTAAAAAATATGAAAACAATATATAATGCATCCTCAAGAGAGAATTTGAATGCCTTGGAGAAAAGTTTGAAAAATTCACAAAAGGAAAGCTTACTAAAAGCTAAAAACCCCAAGGTTGAAAAATCACTTTCCAAATCACTCAAGGAACTCACAAATTAACAAAATCAGATATGGCAGCTAATGAGCGATGAAAAAGGAATGTAATGATGGATTTTGGTGATAAAAATATAGAGGATGAGTTGGAAAAAAAATAGGCAGCTTTCCAAGTCCCTAAAAGCAACTAGGTTTATCCTTATCCACTGAATATCAGAAAAAGCAGGAAAAAACCATGTAAAGGCGGGAAAGCACTCTTACTAATTCAAGACAGTCATAAGAGCAACAATACCTTATCCATAATCTTTCTAAGAGCACTCCTGTGGATAAAGATGAAAAGTGTGAGCCAAAAGAGTCAATATGTTGCCAACCTACCTAGTCAACCACCTAAGAAAGTATCGAAATGATTAATACTTTATATCCTAAATCTAAAGTGGGTTCTTAATATTCTAACAATATGCACCCATAAAAATTATATTCAATTCCAATTCAATATATTTACCCAAAATTCTATTCAATACAAATTGAATATACTTACCCAAAAGTCTTTTCCTGCCTATATATTGTGAATTTTATGAATACAATTAGATTTCCCCTTGACCTAGTGTAGGTAGCCCATTTTCCTTGATTTCCTTTTTACGAAGACTTTTGATTAATACTTGAAGTTGGTATAACATTACATAAAGTTTTCACCTTGCAATGTTTTCTACATATACTTTATCAATTCAAATATTTTATAACTAATAACAATTCTATAATCTTCAGATAATTTTTTGTTTTTGTTTGGCAAAGGACACTTTGGATGGGACAACATTCAAATATTTATCATTTCCTCAAAATCAATTTAAAAGTAAATAATTATAAAATTTGTCATTGGCCAATCTGACATTTGTTATGACACTCGTGATATTTTCCCAAAGTCTCACTATGGTGGATGCTTTGTGGAGTCCCACTTCAAGAATTTCCTTACCATGCCGACCTTGTGACATGCATGCACACCTATTTACCCTCCTTAGCTTGATTCCATAATAAATAATGCAGGAGCATCCACACCATTTTGGGACTCTTGGGAAAGCCAAGAGACCTTTCCCTTCAAAAACTCTTTCATCCATTGATTAGATCCTTCATAATAGAAACATTCATCTATTTTTTGAAGCTTGGCATAGCTTCAAATTCAATATCACATTTTCCAGAAGTTATTTTAACTCTTTTAAAATGTTATTTGCAATAGTGCAATGATATTGCCACCTCATAATTCTTGTTAATATATACTATTCCTCAAATAATCAAATAAATTATTATTAAATATTTGAGGATAAAATATTAAATATTAAATATTAATTCTTAATTCTTAATTCTTAATCATTAATCATATTATCATACAAATTAACGTATTTGTTTAATCCACTAATTTCAATGTGATGGCATGCACGCACTTTAAGATTAATCCAGGCGGAATCCGTTACATGCTAATATCATATTTGGAAGATTTTATTTTCAATCGGCCAAAGTGTGCATCCACAATTTATTTGATGTTTATAACTGTCATGTTTCTAATTTGAATAAACATTAGGCCTTTTGTATTCAACTTTGTTAGGCGGGACACAATCAATCATGTTAGATCTAGTTGGAATGCTTTACTAATCATGCAAATCAATATAATTTCATTAATAATGATAATATATCATATTTGGAAGAGTTTATTTTCAATCAGCTCCAAAGTGTCCATCTACAATTTGTTTTATGTTTATAAGCGTCATGTTTCTAATTGAATAAATACTAGGCCTTTTGTATTCAACTTCAACTTTGTTAGGCGGAACACAATCATGTGAGATCTATTTGAAATCCTTTACTAATTATACAAATCAATATCATTTATAATTATAATAATAATTTGTGATGTTAGTAAAAATCATAAAACACAAATTATGTTGAATTAATAATAATAAATTTAAAAAATAATTTAAGGTGACTAAAACACAAAATATAAATTATGGTGAAGAATAATAATACATTTAAAAAAGGTGATCAGGTTTGTATTAATAAATAATAATTCATTGTATTTGATATTTATATAGATATACATTTTAAAAATAAAAAGTGAAGTTAATTTTAATAAATTTTAAAATTAGTATTATGTGAAAAAATAAATTAATAAAAATTTAAATTGGTTAGTTATATATATATATATATATATATTAATTTTTATATATGATTATTTTATATTATTAATTGAATATGAATATGTGTAATTATAAAATTAAAATTAAAATTATATGAAAATCCATGTCCTCATAGCCTAAGTGGAGAAAGGTAATAAGCCCACTAAATTGATCTTTGAAAATGATGTGATATATTCGTATGATATATGCATAATTAATGATGTTATATATTCGTATGATATATGCATAATTAAAGGGTAGTAACACATATTATTTTAACATTAATAAAATTAGTAATAACATGATGTAATTTTTATAATTATTTGCATATTCTAATAAATAAGAAATATAATAAATAAGAAATATATAGAATATAGTCATTTAAGTTATAATTTATTTTTAAATTTTATATAGCATATATTGTTGATAGCATGTTTATAGCTTGTTATTTACAATCTTTCTTACATATGAGTTGTTCACCACTAAATAGTTATGTGCATCAAATGAATTTATGTAAAAAATTTATTTTATATTATTTTATATTAATTTTTATTTTAAAAAGAGAATAAAATAAATAAATGTAAATTTTGTGAATGAAATGGAAGGTTAAAGTCCACAAACAATAATTATAACTTGCTTGGTAAGATTGGATAAGAGGTAATCACATCATAAGAGATAATTTATTGTATATTATTTTTAGATTTTATATAACATATATTGTTGATAGCATGTTTATAGCTTGTTAATTACAATCTTTCTACATATGAGTTGTTCACCACTTAGTAGTTGCGTGCATCAAATGAATTTATGTACAAAATTTATTTTATATTGATTTTTATTTTAAAAGGGGAATAAAATAGATAAATGTAAATTTTGTGAATGAAATAAAAGGTTAAAGTCCACAAACAATAATTATAACTTGCTTGGTAAGATTGGATAAGAGGTAATCACATCATATATATATATAGTGACAAATGTGTTCTATAATATAATGTTAGTGTGCATAAGTAAAAGGCATAACTTTGAGAAATTAATATATATGGATAAGGAAAGTTGCATGCGTCCAATACTCAAATGAATAAAGTAAACTATGATAAGAGGTAATAATAATATGGTAAGAGGCAGTAATAATAAGTGTAAGAACAGAACATAAGTAAAATGAGTATATTAAGATTAGGGATACTGAAATATTATAAGAAAAGGTCAAGAATATGAAAATTTTATGATAAATGGTAATGAAAAATAAAAAGTATGGAGATTTTTGATACATAGATAAGTTGACATGAGTAAGAATACATTAAATATAGTAATGTAGGAGTATGAATATGTGGATTCAGTTGGTGTAACGAGGAAGTTTAAATAATAGTAATAATAATTTAATTAAAAAATAGGTTGCCCAATTATGACTAGTATCTATACATCATGAAAAGGGATTAAGAGATGTAAACTGGAACCTATTTTTTAAACTATGCTCATACGGTGTGGTACTTTTAATGTATTTCTATATTTAAATAAGAAGTCGCAATAGACATAGTGTGAGGATATGTCCAACATGATTGTGGAGTGACTTGGTATTCTTAAGATGGCCAAACCTTTTATAAATTTTAGCAAATCATGGTTTACAGAACTTACATGCTTGAATTCCTTTAAGGGTAAACAAAAGGTTTGAGACAAACATGTAAACTATTAATGATGATATGACATTTACCCTATAATATTTATGAAGAATTCTTAAAGACATGTCATTTAATGCACTAATCCTTAGAAATAGACAATGCCACTTTCATAGTTTATAGTTGAATAAAAGGAATCACAAATTACTCATCCCAAGTATTTTATAATATCATTGATTGTTTCATGTGAAATGGAATAAGTATATGTATGTTATGATGATGGCTTAGATATGTGATGTGTAGAATTGTTTGGAGGATGTGATTTTATGGTTCTTTTCAAAGGGTGGGAAAGAATAATATTGATATTTGGTGGCATTGGTGCCCATTGGGGTTTGGGCTCGTGGCCAATGGACACTTGTTAAGGCATTCGTGCTGCTAAGGAGAACACAGGTTCGATCCTCTTGCAACCCGAGGGTCGTTCTTGGAGAGCAGGGAGGTTCTTCTAGTATTTATAGTGGTAGCCGACGGGATTCATCCCTGTGTCATGCGAGTAGGATACCACCGCCATTGTCGATTCCCCTAATACAAAAAATAAGATATTTGGTGGCATTGACTATAATTTTTCTTAAGAAGTGTAATTGTATGATTGATGATCTCCAATAAGGTCAAGATAATGGTTTCTTCAATTATAATTAACTAGATTGGGTGTTTGACGATAACTTTGGAATGAAGTTTCGTGAAGGTGGGTGTATGTATAGCCCCTTTTCCTATTTTGTATTTTTCTTATTATCCATGGAACCAATTAGTTGATAACACTTTATCGCATGTATATATGGACGTACTATTTTGCACTGTGTGTGTATGTGTGTGTGTTATGATTGTTCATTGCTTTTATCTCTAGCATGCAAATTTAAATAAGATAGTTGGGTATGTGGATACCAATTTAAGTTAAATATTGAATAAATGGATGCGATACCAGTTGCATGGTAGACAGAAAAGATTCTTATATTTTTTTTGGGTTAATAATGAAGCATGTATATGTCAATGATTACATGATATTGCATGATGTTGAGTTGGGAGACTAACCCATAGGTTAAATTAGCTAAGTGGTGGCTTCATACTAGGGTACAACTATAACATTGGTGACATGGACTTCAAAATAGAAATCACAAGTGAATAATTATTGTTTTAGAATAATTATTGGTTCATTACTATGATGTGCGGGCAAGTGCATGTTTTATGTGAAGCACACTTTCCCAAAATCATCATTCAATGGCATGAAATACACAAATAGCAGCAAAGACATAATAGGGTGTTGAACCTAGTTATACTGGGGGGGAGGCATTTCTCACCATTTATCCTCTTAAACCTGAAGTTGTGGAAGGGTTGTGCTAAGGAATGTTCCCCAAGGTCTGTGATGATGACTAGCAGCTCCCTTATGAGGAAGCTTAGTCCATGTAATCGACACTTCCTCTTGTGGGTTTTATCTACGGTTAAGTCAATATAGTGGACACTGCTACATATTTTTACAAAGGAAGGATAGGATGTGGAAGATAGTTGTGAATTACAAGAGATCAATAAGGTAGTTAAGTATGTTGAGTCCAAGTTAGTCAAGTCACAATTTGATTGCGTATGTATGATAAAATGCTTATAAATGTTTTATTTTTAATGATTGGATTGTGATTAATCATATTTACTATTTATACTATTAATGTTTGAGTTTATTAAGTAGGATTATAAATTATTATTTACTAATGGTTGTATCATGATGTGTGTATCGTTTGGTTTTAAAAGAAAATATAGTCATAACATATTAGAAAATATAAATACTATTAGTTTACTCCACTTGTTATGTGAATATTTATGGGATTTTTAATTTTGGATAAGGTAATTGATTGATATGAACTCTTTTATGTCCCTTCTCGAAAGAGGTGGGGGTGTTTTTCCCAAGGGGGAGGCAGTGGAGTAATGGGGAAGGCATGGAGGAATGGGGACAAGAGCCAAGAAGTGAAAGGGTGGAGGGGTATTTTTTGTGTAGAGTGAGAGAACATAGTAATTCAGTTGTGTTGATTTTTTTTGTGGATTTCAGGGGCATGGAGGGATAGAAAACTAAGAAATTTTTTAGAGCTAGTAGTTGGATAATTTGCTAGTTGGTTGGGAGATCAATCCTAGTTTGGAGACACTTGGAGTAGCAGAGCACTATAGAAAGACAACTATATTCCATTTTTGAATATATTTATTTTATACACCATTCAGTTCCTCTTGTTTGAAGTTCTTCGGTAAATTATAAAATCAAATATATGCAAATGATGTTTAAGTTCTAGATTTACTGATGTTATGATTATAATGTATAGATTTCAAGTTAAAATTTTTATATAGAATGTTATTAAATAACATATATATGATTAAACTTAGTTAAATTGTCAGTTAAATTGTTATTAGATAAATTTTTAGAACCTTGTCTTGTAACTCATAATGGTCCTTATAGTGAATTTCAAGCATTGGGGCTCTCCATAAATTACCATGTAAGATAGTTTTAAGATAATTGCTTATATAATGAGAACACAATGAAATGTTGGATCTAGCTTATTCCTTAGAGAAGGTTGTGTGCTCTAAGAAAATAATCTAATGAACCTCATTTAGTTTTACAACAATAACATTAGAAATTTCAAATTTTCATTTATGCAATTGTTCATAGGATTGGTGTGTGGATGATGATATATTTTGATATTTGAAAAGGGGATGATATTGTGTTTGATATTAATACATTATAATTTTATAAGCATGTTGTAAAGTTGATTTCTTTAAAAACAAATGGACTCTTACCAAGTGTCTTTCATGGATATGGATAAGGGAGATAACATTGCTAAATTAATGTTTGGGAATTTTTAAAAATGGCATTATACACAATTGTGCAATTGCTTTAATTTATGTCTTTAGTGATTCCTATTAAACCTAATTTTTCAAAAATGATATTTATAATATTGTTACTTGAATTTTCAATCAATTTTTCTTTATCAAAAATCAATTGTTCAGTTTTTAAATATAAAAAATCACATGTTAAATATGAGTTTTGTTTAATGTTATATTATTATTTCGATTTTCTTTTTAATAATTTGAAATAAAAATATTACATGATTACTTAATGTGCTGCAAATAAATCAAATATATTTTTTTAATTAATTTAATCATTCTCACAAATAATTAATGTACCACAATACAATTCAATCAGTATAATTAAAATAAAATTTAAAATAAAAACATCACATAATTACATAACATGGAACAAATATATCGAATATATTTTACTAATTACTTTAATCAATCTCACACATAATTAATGTACCAAAATTCAATTCAACTCTCACATAAGTAATGGACCGAAATTCAATTAAACATTTATATGGGACAACATTTTTCTTTTAATTGCCCAATGCACTATTAACAATCCACCACATGTCGAGGGTGAAACTTCAATGTGATATTATTAGTCCATCATATCTCAAAATTGGGGAACTAATTAAATATTAAATAATTTATATTTTGGGGGAGAGTAGTTAAGTGTTAAATAATTCATATTTTTGTGGGGACTAATTTGATGTTAAATAGTTCATATTTTTTTTAAATCAAGGAGTAGTACATTAATAATTGGCACACCACATGATGATGAAAAAATATACATATACATTAAAACCACATTGTACATAAGTGTGTTCATGTATGTTTAAATTTTACATAGCATTATTCTAAAGTGATGTTTTTAAGGAAGTCATGTTCTGAATATTTGAAGCAACGGACTCTTATTGATATATAACGTTCTTAATTGTTAAAGCAAAACATACAATTTATCTAATTTAAATTAACAAATATCGATCACTACTTCTTGGTATTGTCATTAGATTCTTCACGAGTTACAAGCATCTTATATTTGTTTTATATAGCTACTAGCAATATAACTCTAACAATAACAATAAAAATATAAAAACTATGCACATAGTAAGAATTGTCATTAAAAATATAAAAATTATGCACATAGTAAGAATTGCCATGGTCATTAAATGACCATTGTTTTTATTACAAGGATAAATTCAACATCAATGTAAAGAAGTTCAATATCAACGTTAACAATTAAATATAAATCTATACATGTTTTAATCTAGATATAAAATATTACAATATTACAAACTAATGATTATAGAAGATATTTTAAAAATATATAATTAAAAATAATAATATAACATATTATTTTCTTAAAATTTCTTTTTATAATATGTTAATGATATCATTATTTTTTTTACATGTAATAGTTGAAAAAGGAAAATGTTCCATATGAATATTATTAAAAGTAATGATATAATATTATTGTTTTCTCAAATTTGTAATAATAGCTTGATGATATTGTTTCTTTTTCTTTCACATGTATTTTTTCATTGAAAAATAGATGTCTTAGAAAAATATTATTAAAAATAATATAATAATATCATTGATTTTCCTTTTTTAATATGTTGAAACATATTATTTTCTTTTCTTTTTAATCATTTAAAATGTGAATTTTCATGGTAAAGAAAATAAAAATGAATATTTTAGATTTTTTTTTGTAAATGTAAAATATATATGATTATGATTAATAATGTAATATTCATACATTAAAAAATTGAAGAATGTTACTTTTTTATATTAGTAATTTTTTAATTTTCTAAGTTTTACATGTAAAATAATGCACTTTAAATATATTTCCTTTTTATTTAATTTATTTAATTATTATTATCATTTAGTAATTATAATATAATATATTTTTATTATCCTCAATTTTTTTATATTTTGGGTTTTTTTACCATTTCTTTTCAGTTTAGGCAGTATGTCCGCTATCTTATTTTAAGAGATAGTCTAAAAAAATTATACGTAAGGAAATAGATTATTTACATCACAACTAGATTTACATGAGAACAAGTTTGTGTTATTAATCATTAAAGATATTCTATGTGCAAATTTATTCATAAATAAAAATCTTTCATAATATTAAAATAATATTGTTTGTATTTTGGAATTTGAAGTTCTTGTTATTATCAATATAGTTGATTTATATAGAGTTTCTTTGACTCGACACTAAAGAATAATGAAATTATGAATATATAGTAGAGAAAATATTTATTCAAGTAAATAATAATATATGTATATCATTAATGATACAGGTTTATATAAAAAAAGTTAATATAATGTAAGTATAAATAATATATTTGGAATTATGGAATTTTTGTAATGAATAGTAATACATTTTTTTTACTTATGACTTAGGGGGACGGGGTGGGGTGGTCTATTGAACCTTAATAAGTTACTTTATTTGCTATAACTAATTATTTTTATGCTCAAAAATTTTAGAAAGAAGTGTACCGAGGTTATTATCTTGTAATGTACCAACTTAGGATTATGGCACAAAACCCTAGACTTCTCAAAATTGACTAAAACAGTGATTGTGTAAGCTAGATGTAATGAAGGATGGGGATGGGTGTTTTAGACATTAGAGAGTCTCATTAACATCCATTTACATTCATTTCATCAATAAATATCATTTCATAAAGTCTCATGAAGATATGGACAAGACTCACACTAAAACTAGTAAAAGTGCATTCTACGACTACTCAACTAGTGTGAATTGCGGGTTCCCAAACAATGTTCAAAGGCTCGCGGAATTATGAAATAGGACTTGGAACATGACACATAACATGTTACTCAAATACATAAAAAATAATGATTTCATTTGGACTTATACTCATTGAATTATGAAACACACACTGAAAACTAGTCAAATTATAGCTAAATCTAGAAGGGGTGGAGAAATAAGAGAAGAAATCAAAGCTCTATAATTTATATCGAATGGAATGATATAAGAATATTACATCCTCATTATTACATCAGAAATAGGCCAATATACCTCTCAGAAAGTTATAGAAATATCTCTATTCTTCTACACAAGAAAGTAGCTACAGAAACTCATAGAAGGCTTGAAGATTCAAAATTTGAACTCGATGATGATGCTTTTGCACTTCATATTCAACTTGATCAGATATAGGATCTCAAAATAAAATCAGTGACAATGGTTGAATACCATCATCCTCTCATGGAAAGTTAGTGTAACATACCCGTATGACCCAATTAGTATTCAGTAAATTTTTTCCAAAACACTTTATAAATAGAAAGGAACTCCATAATGAACACTACATTGATAAATGTCAATGATGCTTCTATCTTTTATAAGTTAAAATGGTAATTAATTAATAAATAATCAAAGTGCATAATCCTTTGCTTTCATCCTTTCCACCATTTATATTAGCACTTATGAAACATAAAACCACTATTATTGAATCATAATGACCATTAGTATCTCTATCAGAATTATTACACATGCATACCATTCACATCAATTATACAACCATTATTCTTATTAACCTTACCAAGATACTGGTCAAATAATTCCAACACATAACCATTCATCTCCATGTTTAGATGACCTCTAAGGCCCTTCTCCTATCTTACTTAGGATACTTATATGTAATGGAAACATTACCTTATTCACCATCTCTACCCATAGTAACTTGCTCCAGCCAAGCTGATAACTATATAGGTCAAATACTACATATAGCATTAACTCATATTAAAAAATCACTAATTTTATTTGAACATTAACATGAAGTTACTCACATAATAGTTATTCATATAACATTTTTAAATCATCATTATCCAAATAAACAAGATACATAACATGCACATAAAACAGAGACCGATGACATGTACATAAAACATCATACACATTTAAAACAAAAACCAATGACATGTACATAAAACATCATACACATATCAAACCAAAACCAATGTACGTGGTTCACCCACCTTGAGCTACGTCCACCAACCAAATCACAACTTATATTAAAAAGGGATTTCACAATTACAATACAATTTTGGTATTACACAAATTCCACTTTCTCAATCCTATGTTATGTGGAGCATTCTCAAGATATCCCACGTTAACATCAAGATGGTTTCCAAGATGTCTTCTTTGGTAAAAATTTACAAGCTGCAAGAGGTTATTTTCCAATGTACACACTAAACCGAGACGAGGGTAGAGATCTCTCTACCATAAGAATACGATAAGTTACTCCGACTAGGCTATAACACTTTCGACTTTAGCCTTCATATTAATAATATTGGTTGTAACTAAAAGAAACTACTTCTAAATAACTCATAACAGAGTTATATCTAGGGTGCACACAGAGTTATGTTTTATTTAAACACTGTAATATAATCCCTCAAAGAACTGACGGGAATCACTCAAATTTCATGAGCTTTTATATCGGATGATTATATATATAAATATATAACAACAGGGTTCTGCAAAACATATAATACCCCAGAATAACTAAATGAGAACAACTATTTCACTGCAGAAATCTACCAGAAGAAATCAATGCAGACTTAAACTTCTAAACGACTCCACTCATTTCGGGTAAATATATATATATAGCAACAGGGTTATGCGCAGCATATAATACTCCAGAAAACTATTAAGAAAATGTAAGCGGGAATCTAGCATCCCTGTTGAGCGATCTGAGCCGGGATCAGGTACACATCGCACCAATTCAAAATCGTTGTATCTAATGCAAGAGGCAGTTTGCAATAGGGCTCTCGAAACACATAGATACAAACCCAGGAAATAGAATCTACAATACTCAGGTTTTTATACTACCATGAAAAGTATAATACAACACAAATATTATACAACAGAGGTCGAGTAATACAAAGGTGCAGGGACTCCTTACCTGTATGTATATAGAGTTACAACGTAAAATTCCACCTCTAGATCTCCTAGATGCCAAGAGCGGTTATAGATTCGTGGAGGCTAAGATCTCGTTCCCCAATTCGTAGAAGTAAAGCGTATTCCTTTCTCCCTTCAGGTTTTGCTTACTCCACATGCAGGGGTTCATGATAATGCATGAGATCAATTTCGATTGTCTGTAGATTTTCGCAGAGTTGAATTATTTCTCAGCTAGAGAAATCGCATACTTCCCTATTTTTGCAGAGTTGAATTATTTCTCAGCTAGAGAAATCGCATACTTCCCTATCTACAGGTCAACCTCCCTCTAGTTCAAATGGAGATTCCATATCGACGCCAAGGTGTTACACCCAAAATCTACTAATCATTAGATTCAGTGTATACATCCGTGAAGTCACCTTGTACTTTCATTTGGGAGGATTTGCGCTCATTTATGAAAACTTTTGAGAGGTCATCGCAGGTTGCACATTAGCAACATGCGATGTCACATCTTGCTCCACGGGAGGGTGTGATGAGGTCTGTTAATGAGAAAAAATAGCCTATTCGAGAACCTTCTCGAAACTTACCCATTTAGGGGCTTATCCTTGACCTCTAGGGGAGCTGGTACTCGACCCTTAACTCTTTGGGAGGATCCCCTATCTCTCTCCTACCATCTCTCAACCTACCCTATCCATACCCTATCCACTTAGTCCTATATAAGTGAGGCTCACTCCCATTGCAAAGGGAGGAAGGCTATGGTATCTTCATGCTGGTGAAATCTCTTTTGGGACACCTCCATTCACCTAGAGCTCATACTTCCTTGGATGGACATGGCAAATGGCTTGGTCGGAGAAGGGCTACTGCATTAAGTCTTTGGTTGTAGCTCTATATCTCTATCATGTACTCCTCTATTTATAGTAATAGAAATGCTTTCCACCAATATTGCTCTTGTGTGCAATGATATTGTGTAGTTTACCTGCTTAACTATTTACTTAGATCGCTTATTGTATAGATACTCTTTAATCGTTTTCTCTTGTTTCTGTGTCTTGACAGGTCTTGCAGCTTGGATCTGACGATCGTGGGACGTGGAGCAACATTCAGGAGAAAGGATTGCGTAATAGAAAGGTAATACATCTAGTACTTGGTCTTTAAGTAGATCTAGGAAATGCACTTCGAGTCTGTTTTATTTGTTCTAGACTCACATTGAGCTAGGGAGATCCTGCTCGCGTCCGCTTGAGTAGATTGTCCGGTAACAAATCTGGCGACCATACTGGGGAGTAGTGTTTGTTTTGTTCAGTAGTCATTAATCTGAGAGTCATTTTTAGTTGATTACTTGACACAAGCCTCTTTTACCATTTTTGTCCATTTACTTCTTAGGATTGATTTCACTATCAGATCTTCACGTTGAAGACTCTGATTTGCTTCCTCTGAGTTTATACAACTCATCTTCAACCCTGTTTTTGGTTCATTGTTGAGAGATCTGGTTCATTTTTGAATCTAGACCTCGCCTATCGCACCTAGGCAGTCGAAACAGAGCGACACTGTTTCATTCTGAGCTTCTGTTCTTCACCTGTTAGTCACTCATCGCATCCTTTACATTAGTATGCTGCAACATCGTTGCACCTCCCGTGAAGTAAAACTGCGACGTCGCACTGTGTGTGAGGACAAAGTGCGCTAATCTGTCAAAAGTTGGCATACTGGAATCCCTTCCCTCATCTGGCAGTTTGAACCTTGGTCTAATGTATGAACTCCCTCTGTGCTGTAAGATCGAACGAGAAACTCCATTTTTTATTTGTGTGTTGAGAGTTTGGTTTCATTTGGATTGACTTTGGGTTCCGTCTTGGACAAGTTTGAAATCGGTAGTGGTGGATACAATTGTCTCGTCCACCTTCATCCATTCACTCTTGTATTTCCTTCCTTCCATCCCTGATCTGATCATTGCATTGGATCGACTTCGAGACCTCATTTACATTTGTTTTGAGCTTTGCTTGTTGCTGCTTGATTTTGAGTTAAGTGTGTTTTTCAGCTTGGTTGAGTGCTTGTCTTTTCTTGAGTTTTTTGAATGTATGAGTGCTGCAAGTAGTGTTTTCTTTTCAGTCATTTAGATCTTAGAACAAAGCTGTTATCAAGCTTTTTATTTGATGCATCCATCGGAGATTGTTTTTCGTTGGAAACTTCTCATTTATGTTTTGGAAAAATTGAATGAATGTATGATCTATTGTGTTTTTCTTGAATTATGAATTGCTCATTTTCTTGAAAAACTCATAGCACGTTTCGATTTTTGCAAGATTAATTCCATGCTAAGGAAAGATAGATGCATTTTTAATTCTTGTTGTTCTCAGATCATTGAAATTGAAAAGCTTGTATTTCTCATTTTAGAATCCTCTCTTTTCATCATTTAGTGTCATTTTACTTTGAAAAGAAGAAGAAAAGAAAAAGTTCTTTTGATTTGGTTTAGTAGTGTTGTGTACTTTTGTGTTTCGTTGAAAATGAAAAGAATACTTTCATTGTCAAATTTGTTTGCATTGGGAATTGTGTTGCATTGCGTTTGTTTTGGCAATACCATTGGGAAAACGTTTTCTCCTTTCCATTGATAGAATTCATCGAAAGAAAAGAATATTTTCTGCATTTAGCTAGGACTTGCATTTTTCTTTCGATTTTGTACTCACCTCATGCATTCACCTAACCGTCCGAGATAAAATTAACGGTAAAACTAGGTAATATTTTTAGCAACTTGTGTGTAAGTTAGAGACGTGTTCCAGCATCGATAAGCGTGGCAGCTATCATTATTTGCTAGCACTGTAATCCAAGGGTATTGCAGTATTCCACGTACATCGGTATATTGAGCTCCTTCACGTACCCACAAAGTACCATAATCCGTACTTGGCATATATCGAAGGGTGTATCACATACTCGACATGTATATAAGAAGGTCTCATGCCAACAGCTGTGCATTAGACAACACCACTACATATTTGAGCTCCCACGTACCTTGCATATATTGGGAGTCACCATTAGGATTTTTGAAACCAATCGAGTTAACCATTTGGCTGTCTTGGAAAAGCAATACACCTCGAGGAGATTAGCACGCATGTAATGTCCAGGTAATCAGGTATGCAGGAAAGGGTACGGTCCCAGTCCTCCTTGTTGCATCATATTGTTGGACACTGCAGTATATCGCGGTTTGCAATGCCTTGATAATCCCGTGAGGTTCCAGACTTTTGAATCCACTATGTCACACAAGTTTGCTTGTTGCCTTAGTTTGAGTAGGTTTTTTTTGGACTGCTTTTGTTTTAGCATACCCTTAGGAGAAACACTGTTTCGGCCTTTCTAGCTGATTTTCCTGATACTCTAGCGGATTTTCCCTAGAGAAGATCCCGTAGGATCTTGAACTTACCACCCGAATATCCCCTTAATCCAGAGGTTATTTCGAGGGTAAGAATGGATCAGCATAACATGGTCATAGTTACTGAAGTGGAGAACCCCACTTTGAATGTTGGAGGACTTTTGTTTCCACAAACTCCTCTAGATTCACCTGCCTCTCATCCCCCGCAGGATGAAGGCGCATAAACCCTCACTTCTCAAAATATTTCTCCCCTCATCCCGGGAGAACCTGGATAGTTGGAATGGATAAACCAACCTCGGGACGACCCTACGGTAGCTGTTGGTCCTTCAGCAGCTTATTGGACTTCTTCTACAGACCACCCAGTGGCTAATTTTCCATCCAATACTCAGCCAGTGAGACTACTCCAAAAGACACTTTAGCCTACTTTCGTGACCAATTGTCTCACTTTCGTTCCATGGATGAAGAGTGTCGGCAGTCAAGTCTCCAATGATAGGTTCAGGATCCATCATTACCCCCTTACCAACCCATCCCAGTTCATTCGATATCTTTCAGATCACCTGAACCACCCCACCACGTGACAACTAATGAGATTGGTCAACCCTCGCAAGAGTCTAGTCCTATACCTCAAGTGAACCGACTGGTGGAAGGACAATAGTCCCACACACCCGTCACTACCACAGTTACTTTACTAGTTCCTCTCCCACCTCAAAATTCAAGGGGAGGGTATTCCGTTCCCTCAGGTTACCTTATTGGTAATGTTATTACTACAGTAGCTCGTCAACAAACTACATTGGCTCACCCTTTGAATAGTGGTCAGCCTGCTGTGGCTAGGGGGAAACCCCATTTCCTAACAAGAGCATGGGCGGAGGAAACCCCAACGGGCCTTCCATTGGACCATCCCAACTCGCTAGACTGTCCACCATGGGATTATCTCATGTTGGAAGGCCGTCAAATGTAATTCAACCCTCATGGAGTCAAGCGTATGCAGGTTCTGTTATCCCTGTGTCGGGCCAGCCTAATCCCGAAAAAGCGCCATACGGGATACCTTATCCTGGGAATCCATACAGTCTATGGGGGAAACAACCTGCATTGCAACACGGATCCCAACCGACCATACCTCAACTACCACCACCCCCGTTCGACCCTTCCCCACCTCCTACTAGAGGTGGCGGGCCCCCACCTAACATTGGTGGAGGACCACCTCATTTTACGTCCAACATCCCTCACCCTCAGGGAGTGGTGGGAATGGTCCACCTCCCCCTCTCGACGGAGGCAGTGGGGGACCACCTTATCATGGTGGAGGAGGACATTTCCCTTCGAGCAATGGAGGTGGTCCACCACCCCCTCCAAGCGGAGGCGGTGGTGGACCTCATTACTATAGTGGTGGCGGTGGTGGTGGAGACCCCCATCCTTCTGACAGCGGAGGCAGTGGGGGCCCCCATCCTTCTCGTGATGGAAGTGGTCCACCACCTCCTCCAAGAGAAGGTAGTGGTGGGCCACCTTACTACGGCTATGGACCCCCACCTCCTCCTGGTTGTGGCAGTGGACCTCCACCCCCTCCTGGTGGTGGAGGTGGACCCTCGCCTTATTGGAATGGACCACCTTATGGTGGCGTATCTCCTTATGGTCCAGGTGGCACACCCCCCTAGGGTCAGTTTCATCCTGATACACCTTACGGTCACTTTAGTCCTTACACACCTTATCCGTATCATCAATATGAGCATCCTAATCCATAGCTTCCTTTCCTAGCTACTTTCGACTTACTTAACCTATCTCAGTTCACCAACAATCCTATTTATCATGGATCTAACTGGCCGCCAATTTCGGTGAAACTTCCATCTGATATCCCCAAGTTTGAAGACAAGCCAGGTGAAGACCCCGAGAACCATGTGATGAGATACCACTTATGGTGTTCATCTAACTCCTTAATGGACAATTCAATTCATCTTAGATTGTTTCAAACGACCCTCACTAGTTCGGCTGCCAAGTGGTATATTGAGCTGCCACCGTACTCTTTTCCTGATTTCGGCTCTCTTGCTATGAATTTTTTGATGCACTTCTAGCTGCCTATATGGGATGAGACTGGTACTAATATTTTAACCTCGCTCTGTCAGAATACCGCCACTCACATTTCGGATCATATCCACAAGTGGCAAAGGAGACGACGTCTCATTAAAGCTCCTATTCCAGATCAGCTCCTAGCAGATTGGTGTACAAAATCGCTCATTCCCACCATAGCAAAAGATGTTGCCATGAGAGGTGCTTCCACCAAAGAAAAAGCCATCATGAGTGCCCATCTACCAGACCTAGTCTACACTCAATCTGGAACTTTGTTTAATATTCTGCCTGACGCACCCTTTGACATTAATGATCCTGCGAAACCACATAAGGGACTCCAAGCTGATGGAATCATCCGATCGCTTAACACCCAGCCTGCTACTAGCACTATTGGATCATCCAACCCAACTCATGCTGGACACAGCACCAACATGTCAACCACTCCTGCTGTAACTGAAGAGGTGAATTATGTTCAATCAGCTTCATCTCAGAAGTTTAACGGCAAAAAGAAGAACAAGGGAAAACCCAAAAATTCTTCTTCCCAGCAGGAACCGAAGAGCACTTGTGATGATCCCAAGAAGAAAAGGAAACTGAAGTATCCTTGCTTACTGTGTGGAGAAGACCATTTCTCCAAAGAGTGTCCCCATAGAGACGAAATGCAAAATTTTCTTAGGGGTAAACCAACTCCCGCAGTCCTTAATGATCCATTTCCTACTCAGAAACAACAGATGATTGCTCAAACCCATGCATCCCAAGGGGAACCATCCAATACCGCACAAGTTCTCCTGTTGCCTAACGAGACCATCAATTTGAATACTCACTTGCGATATTATGAACTGGTCCCTTCGAAGGAACCCACCGAAAGTAATACTGAAAAATATTCTGACTCCTTGACTGATGTAACTGTACCATCAACTTCTCTCACCATTGAGAATCCCTCCCTAGACTCGATATTGTGACTGCCAAAGAGTACGATTCGAAAAGTTGTTTTCAATCCTAATGCTTGAGCAGCACAAAATTACAATATCGTAGAGGACTTGGCCCAAGCTCCTTGCGCCATATCCACTCTAGAAGTTTTGCATAATTTTCCCAATCAACGCAAAACTCTCCTTTAAAGCCATTAGTGCAGTAGCCCTGGATTCCTCGAACACCATCATGTTCCGACTTGACAACTTTAAGTCGAGGCTCTCACACCAGCTCGCATTCCAAGTTTCTGCGAACATTGCTGGAAAAATTGTCCATCGTACTCTTTTGGATGAAGGTACCTCCACTTCTGTCATGTCCATCGCCTGTTGGAGAGCCATTGGCTCCCCTGAATTGAATTGTTCTCTTACCACATTGAAATCATTCGACGGGCGTGGATTTCAACCTGATGGGATCTTACAAGCTCTTTCAATTGAGTTGGGAAGAAAGACTATAACCATTAATGTGGAAGTGGTCTCATCCCCGTTAGATTATAATCTCCTACTTGGTCACAATTGGTTTTACACCATGTAAGCGATAGCCTCTTCAGTCTTCTACATAGTACAATTTCCCCACCAAGGACGAATTGTTATTATCGACCAATTAGATTTTTGTACACCAGATTCCACTACTCATCTTGGTAACCATATTCCTTCCATTGGACAGATGTCAAAATAGTATGAGAGTGTAGGAGTTGGCCTTTTGAAAGATTCATCTGTCATGGGTGTTTTTCCAGCCGCGGACCCCACTAATCATGTTGCTACGGTGAACATGATCTCCACAGAGATTTTATCTCACTCACACGATGCTTGGCTTGTACCGAATGAAGCCACAACACACGTGCTTGGAGACATAATGCCTCTTTCACCCGCTGAATGTATTTACGAGGCTATCCAATCAGCACCGGAGGACCATTTAACCATGGCCTCCCCATCTTATTCTCTACAATAGACGTCATCTCTACCTGATCTCTTACTTCCAGCTTTTCATTCAGATGAGTCCATAATGGAAGTAATGAATGTTGACGACAGTCCGTGGGATGATCGCCATCATAGGTCATCTTTTCTTCCTCCTTTAGAATACATAGAGAACAACATTTGTACCCTCTTTGTTAACACCCAAAAAGTGCTCACTACTTCATCTACCCCATTACATGACCCATTTGTCCATTTTCCTACCATATTTCCCTTAAAAACTCTGAAAACCCCACTAAAAAGCCTCCAAAAGGCCTAAAATGCCTCCAAAAGGCCACAAAACCATCAAAAAAGCCTCAAAAAGGCTAAAAACCCCTTTTTCCTCCAAAAAATATCCAAAATTCCTCTAAAATAGCAAAAACCCTCTAAAGAGGGAATAAAAAAATATAAAATAATGAGGAAAAAGGAGGAAAAACCATATACAACTGACCTAAACCATTTGGTTCCCAAAAGCATGGGCCAACAATCCACCACCAAAAAACTATAAATAGGTGATGGAGACCCCTCATTTCATATCCACAACCAAGTATACCCTTACTCTGCCAAAATATCTCTTGAAACCCTAGCTCACCCTTGAGCTACTTTCACCTTGAGAGCCCCTTTTGGCCCATTCCCATCATTTGGAGAAAGAGAGGGAGCAAGTTGGAGCTTGGAGCAACCCTCTTAGACATTGCAAGAGCTTCACCAACCTTCACATTTGAGGTAAAATCAATACAAAAGCCATTCTTTACATCTTGTTTTTCTGTTTCATGCACTTGTTTAGAGTAATTTACATTTCTGTTTTAGCACTTTTATTTACATTTCTGTTTTAGCACTTTTATGCACATGTTTAGAGTAATTTAGTAGGTGCTCATTTGCACAAGCTAGGGGTAAAACCCTAGCTAAAGTTTTCGCGACTCCACTGGGGATGAATGAATTTCTGGTTACAATTTTTAAATATTTTTTCTGTTCGGCTGTCCCTTTCGACAGTCGTATACCGCGTTTTTTCCCCCCACAGTAGCGTTCTGACCCCGTCTTTCAGGCACTTACTTGCAACCCGACCGTGGCTCTCAGACTATTTCCGATGACCTGCTGGTCGTTTTCATTCTGTTACCTGCGATTTGACAGCAGCTATTAGCCTGTTTGAGACAGTCCGACTGCGGCTATTAACCATTTTTCCGCATCCTGCCTGCAGCTTTCGACCATTTTCCCGAAACCCGCCGACGCCTTTCGGCATTTTTCCTACATCCCGCCTACGGCTTTCGGCCAGTTTCCTGCAACCTGCCGGTGCCTTTAGGTGTTTTTCCAATGTCCCGCCTGTGGCTTTCGACAATTTTCCCGTGTCCCACCTACGACTTTCGGTGTTTTTCCTGTGTCCCGACTGCATTTTTCAGCCTAAAACCCGCAACCCGACTACGACTGTTCAACTGTTTTCCGCGGTTCGACCGGTCAGATTTTCCAAAAAATCACGGTCTATTTTCTGCATTTTTCTCTATTTTCAACCCAGCACTTTGCTGCACTGTTTTCTGCCCTAGCACAACCATCTGTCTTACCTGCAGCCACCCTTCCTTATAGCCTTTTCTGCATTTTTATTTCTGTTTCATTTACAGAATCATTTTTACATTTTCAGCACTTTAAATTGAAAAAAGAAAATTGTGCATTTCAAAAGTTAATTTTTGTATTGTTATTGCTAGATAGAAAGTTTCCCTCCCTAGTGGCACTTTCTACTTGGGTTCATCATCATCTCACACGCACACACTGTGTCACCTAATTCAAGTGAGCCTTAAAAAGTACTTAACACAACCAACATTCTAACCCCACTTGGGAAACACAAAAGAATTTTTCTAGTTAGGTAGGATCAGGGGGATAGGATTCTAATAACACCCCTCGGTTGCTTACACTTGAGACATAGATGTTGTCCAATTAGGGAACCAAAATCCCCTAGTATTTTTTGGCACGGTCACAACCAGTTTGTCAGAGGGCCTCTCCCCTAGGAGGGTTGAAGTCACCATACTGGTTCCGGAGGCCTGAGTGGAATACCATAATCCATTCAGTAACCGAAGGGCTACCTTTCACAGTCATCGGGATATCCCTGTATGGGGGTGTTGTCGTAAAAGGACCAAATGACAGATTCACCTTTCTCAACGTGTCATGAACGCAGTATCTTAGTTGCCATTCTTCTAGGATTGACTACTCGGTGTCCCTCCCGGTAGGGGGATATCTTAGCCACTTGGCTCTCCTATCCATATTGTCTGACTTGAATTTCATCACCTTGCAGAGGATATGTCTAGTTGAGTCAGAATACTATCTAGTTAGGTGTTTGCTTGCTCCCTTACCTCCTTTTGGTCTAGTGAGTCCACCATTTGTTATTTTTAAGGAAACCTGCTGCTTGTTGGTATTCTGACCATTTATGTTGATACTCCACCTATTGTAGTACTGCTGTTACAGTGGGTGTTTTGAGTTGGTTGTTGGCCTCAGTGCCCTATTTTTTGAGCTCTCCTTCTGCACACTCGATTTCATTAGGTTTTTTGAGCTATTTTTTACTCACCTCAACCCCCAGAGATTTGAGACCATCTATCACCATTGAGTCCCCGAGACATTCTCGGCACCTCAGGGGTGAGCCCCCACAGCACGGTTCACTTGACACCACCCGTCATAGACACAGATCTTCATCACTTGATACCACTTATCATAGATCTCGAGCCTTGTCACTTGATTCCACTCGTTAGTGGCATAGGACTCCGTCACTTGATCTCAATGCCCCTTACTTTACCTCTGATTCTGAGGAAGAGTCTGAGAACCCCATTTACACTGACCCTACTAGCCCCATGGTTGGCACGACTTCCACTCCTTTCCTTGTAGGGACCATTGGTGGCACATCCACCACTACACCAGTTACCACACCTGTTTTGGGTATGCCCTCGATGGGGGCCACGTCCACCATTCCAGTCACCATACCCATTCCAGTACCTGGCATACCTACCACCACACTACCAGTGACTCACACCACCCATGGTGGTGTAGGACCCTCCTATACCTTAGTTCCCCCACTTGGGGGAAACATCCCAAACCCTGTCCGTCCACTTGGGGGCATTGGCCCCAACTTGGTCCAACCCACTACTGTGTCACATCCTTCTTCCAGTTTTCCATTCAAGGCTATCCTCAACCTGCCTGACCTAGCCAGACTAACTAATGATCCTATCCGACACGACCCTGCATGGCCTCACATGCCTACCAAGCTCCCCTCTGACATCCCTAAGTTCGATGGCAAGGCCGGTGAGGACCCTCAAAACCATATTGTGTCATTCCATCTATGGTGTTCCTCCAACTCCATAGTGGATGACTCTGTTCACCTTCGTTTGTTATAGCACACCTTCACTGGCTCTGCAACTAAGTGTTATATCGAGCAACCCCATGGGACCCATGCCACCTTCACTTCCCTTGCTTCGACCTTCCTGCAGTTATTCCAATTACCGGTCCGCTATGACGCGGGCGTTGAGATTCTCCTGTCTTGCAGACAAAACACGGCTACCCACATGATGGACCACATTCATGAGTGGCGTCGACGTCATAGCTTATGCAAGATCAAATTAGACGACCGTATCTTCTTAGATTGGTTCCTCAAATCCCTTCTTCCTGTCACTGCTAAGGATGTAGCTTCCGAAAGACCCCAGTTTGAAGAAGAGGCCATCCTTAAGGCATAGTAGTTCGACCTCATTTATTCCCAGTCAGGTTATCTCTATATCATTATACCGGACGCCCCTCACGGCAATTCCTCCCAGCACAATCCATCGGGGGCATCCCATGCTGCAGACGACATCATCGATCATGTTTCTTCGCATCCCCAACCCTTTTCCATAGCACGTCCTAACCCTGGCCCCGACCTTTCGCGGGATACCTCACAGTCGGGAGAAACCAACTCGTATGCTCCTATGGCACATCATCACCATTCTCATGGACCCTCGTGTCCACCTCAGTGCTTTGGACACGCACCCCCCGCTTACACCACCCCGGTCGCACCTCAGCCCTATTACCACCAGCAGGCTGCACTAGCTCCTGCGCCTTCCCAAGCCCAACCCACTTATTACCCGCCACAGGTAGCCCCTGCGGCCAACCCACAACCCGCTCCATAGACCTATTAGCAACCCTCACAAGGTGCTGCACCTGCACAGCCTCCACCTACATATTATCCACCGCATCCTTCTCCCGCACCTACACAACCTCAGAACCCACCTGCTGCCCAAAGTCAAGTATACGCCCAACAAACGTCGCAACAAAACCAAAACAACCAACGCAATTAGGGCCAACAAAACCGCGGTAAGGGCCATAATCATGGAAACAACCCTCCTCTGACCAAGGTGGTCAACCTCCTAATCCCCCAGACAACAATAATGTGGCCCCTGCTAACCAAAACCCTGATCGCCTGCCCAAGCAGGCTAAAAACCCTAATTTGTGAACGAACCATCCTTGTTCTATTTGCGGGGTCTATGGCCACTACACACATGCTTGCCCACACTTGGAGCGAGCTCAGCAACTTTGGGTTGATGATGCCCATCGCCAAGGGCATGCGGCTCCTCAAGCACCGCCTAACCCCCCACAACCTCAACAACCACCTTTAATGCTGTAAAACCCCTTACCAAACCAAGGCGTAGTGAACACTCAACCGTTGGCTCCCCCTCAAGCCAATGCACCACCCCAACAACAAATCACTTACGCTGCTCCTGATCGACCCATGTTTGACTCAGGTACCCACCACTTGTTGATGATGTCATCCACTGATGTCAACCTCAAGACCCTTCGAAACCAATATGGCTCCACCTCTGAAGCCCCTCCCGTCGATAAGACCACTAACGCTCATCCCACTGATCAGGAGTTACGTATTCCTCCACCCCCAATAGATGGCGCTTCCAAAGCACCTTGTTTCCCACTTTGCCGTATCAACAATAACCCCAATACGTGTGCTGCGTCAAACTACAACATTGTAAACGACTTAGCCCAATCCCCCGCAGCCATGTCTGTGTTAGAAGTCTTGAAAAACTGCCCTTCCCAGTGCAAGACTTTACTTTCATCCATTGGGGTTTTTGACCCAAATGATTCGAATTTGATGGCATTTGATTTGGACCAGTCCGAACCCCGCCTGCCTTCCACTCTAGCATTCCAAGTTTCTGTTTCCGTTCGGAATCTTGTCATGCATTGGTGCATCATCGATGAAAGTGCCTCCACATGCGTTATGTCCACATTTGTATGGCAGAAGTTGGGATCCACTACCCTTCAGCAGTCCACCACTGCATTATGAGCCTACGACGGTCGTTCGGCTCAACCTCAAGGTCTCCTAGCTAATGTCCCTATCCTGTTAGGTGGTAAAATCGTCCTCATTGACATAGAGGTCATCAATGCCCAGCTTGATTACAAACTCTTACTTGGTTGCAGCTACATGTATGCTATGCGGGTGGTAGCTTCTTTTGTCTTTCGTACCATGATGTTCCCCCGTGATGGACGCGTGGTCAAGATTGATCAACTCACCTACTACGATCCAAATGCCCCTGCTACACCCGAAAATGTTCTCCCCATGGTTGAACAACCTATTAGTGGTACCGCTACCTCGTTTGTTTCCTCCTTGGGACCTGGAGTTTACTTAGACCCACCGATGACATCCACCTTCCAATCCATTCCTCCCCCGTCGTCTACGCCTGAAGTGTTTGACTTATGTACCCTGTCCCACGATAACCAAACACCTAATAATCAACCACCCTTGTTTCCTAAACCACCATTGGTACCTAGCCACATTGGTGTTACACCTATCCACACAATCCCCTTCCTAGTCCCTCCCTCGGAGGTAGTAAGCGCCCAGGTCATGGCTACCGTTAGCCTCCCTAGGTTAACCTTGGGATTACCCGTCTGGTATCTTTTGCCTCCCATTCCCCCGCTGACACCAAGCGTCATCCTACAACCGGTGCAACCCATGGCTACTACCACTCAGCCAACCCCCGGTGTCTCTACCCCTTCGTCCTCCACGAATCCCCCTCCTCCTCCCAAATCCACTGGGGGTAGAGGCCCCCAACCTTACATTGTTGTACCACCTCCCAAGACAGTCAAAAACCCCCCTGTGTTTCGTGCTCCTCCCAAATGCTCGTTGTGCGATGAGTTAGGCCATGCGACTCATCAATGTCCATAGTTAGCTGCATTCCAGGAACACATGCAGATGCTTGACGATGACCCCAATATCCCGGTTGTCAAACTAGATCCAACCCCTAAGCCTCGCAATAAATCCCTGCGCACTAACCACCCCTGTGCCATATGCGATGTTTACTTGCATTACTCACATCACTGTCCTGATCTCCCCAATTACAGAGTAGCTCTCTATGAGATGAACAATCTAGATCTTGAGACAGCACCACCCACCATTGAGGAGATTCACCCCTCGATCTCACCCCCATCCGGGGAGATCAACACCATTTACATGATCTCTTCAACTACCATTCACTTGTCAACCTATTTGACAACCCACACTTTCCGTACTGATGAGGAGATTCTTGAGACACTCACTGCTGACCGGCATAAGTCCAATTGGCACCACATGTTGTTCCCTGCCTTATGGGCTTACCGTACCTCTACCAAGACTGCCACTAGTTTTACCCCATTTCACTTAGTTCACGGCGTAGAGTCTGTCCTCCCCATTGAGTGTCAGATACCCGCCCTACAAATCACCATCGAGCTTCTCCCCAATACCTCCCCACTCACAAAACGTTTGCTCTCTCTCAAAAAAGATGATGAAGATCGTTGTGCCACTCTCCAGACTATTGAAGCCACCAAGAACCGCTCCAAAGCCGGTTACGAAAAACATGTACACCCTCGAACTTTCCATGAAGGGGACCTCGTCCTTGCGTATGACCAAGCCCATGACAAAACCGGTAAAGGAAAGTTTGAATCTATGTGGCAAGGCCCTTACATCGTGCAGACTTGCCTCGGCAAGGGGGCATACATTTTAACTGACTTAGAAGGTCGCCCTTTGTGCAACCCTCATAACGGGTTGTACCTTAAACGCTTTTATTCTTAGCTAACTCGCGGCCCCATTGGTCCGCATTGTACAGTTTGCTCTCTTTTTTGTTTTTCACCTTTTTTACCGCGATCTTACATTCCTAATTTTTGCATGACCACAGATGGACCATCTTCCACCTTGTTACACTGGCTTCGCCGATGGAGCAAGCCACTGGTCTCCCAACCTGGCTTCTGCAGCGTGGGTGTTATATTCCCCTTCCCATGAAATGATTCACCTTGATGGAATTTGCATAGGCACTGCTACCAATAACCAGACAGAGTATGATGCTGTGACCGGTCACCTGACTGCTGCCCTCCAGATAGGCATACGTCACCTTCATGTGTTCCTTGACTCCCATCTCAACAACTGCTACTAGGTGCATGATCCTTTCCTCTTTAGAAAATCCTGCATACAAAACAACTCAGCCGACATTTTGAATCCATAACATTCACCCATGTCCCAAGAGCTCAAAATAGTGTTGCAGATCAAATGGCCAACAACATCCTAGATTGGCCCATCAATCACACCATGTAAAACACCATCTAAAACCTCCATCATGCATCATCATCATCCCATAACATCTCATAAAATATATAAAAACCCAAAAAGATTGCAAGGGGCATCCACGCGCCTATCATCACATAAACATTTGCATCCATGGGCAAGAAAAAATACAAGCACATTCACATACAGGGGCATCCACGTGCCTAGTCCTACATACATACTGTTGCATCCATATGCAATACGTCACATAACATACACAAGGGGCATCCATGTGCCCAACATCCTATACTACTTGCATTCACGTGCAGTACAAATATACAACACACCATCAGCGCATCCACGTGCGTACAACTAAAGAATCATCGCTAAAAGGTGCATCCATGCACATATATATATATATATATATATCAAAAAATACATGTTCATCAGCTATACATGTCCTGAATACCCCCGTACTCATCTATACACAAAAAATATCTATACATCTCATAAGATACATACCGGAGCTACAAAACTTGGGGGGAGTCCCCTGTACTCCCCAATGAGAGTCATAACCTGAATCACTACCTGCACCTGCTGCCTCTGAGTCCTCCCCTTGCTCCTCCTCCAGCAAATCCTCATCCCCTGCGGGCTCCTGTGCCCGAGCCCTGTCTACCAAGATAGCCACCCGGATCGGAATCGACCGGAACTCCCGGGGTTCCCTCATACAATCCTGAACTACATCGGGATCCACATCCCGCCATCCCTCGTCGGTCACTCCAACTAGTAACCGATCCAGCAACACTCGTACAGACTCCAAAGTCCCCTCCGCGTCCCGTCGACGCACCTCCCCTCGACCCAGTAAGACTGGTACCCGCCACATGTCCCCTACGTGCGACGTGTCCTGGCAGTGGTCTCGGACCCACATCTATAGATCACACATCAGTCGGTAACAGTATATATCATACCACACATCATATATAAAACTTGACATGCATAACATGCAAGTGAATCAATATGTACCGTCTAGTCCCCATACCTGTCTTGGTGCCCGCAGCGCCTCTGGGTCTCCCGTGTAGTCCATATCCCTATACGGATAGTCGTCCAGTGGCAGTGGCATCCGTAGCCACTGCAGGTATAACTCCTGGGTAAAGTACCTACCCACCTCACTGCCACCCCAGCGATGCATCATCTCTCCCCACCGCACCATCCGCGGCTCCCTCAAACCTCCTTCCCTGATCGGTACCCGCGGCCGCAGGGTGGGTACCCTCTCCATGAAGAATGCACATATGAAGGAACCATAGCAAAACCCCTTGCCAGATTCCTTTGCCACTGTCAGCTATCGCTGTACACAGGTAAGGAACATCTGGCCCCACACATAATAAACCCCATCCAGTACGCACTCCACTAACTGCATCTGGCCCCCAGACACCTTCTCCGGTGACTGAGACTCCAACACACAAACCACACATGCTGCAATCGCCTGTATTGTCGGGTCCTGTAGGTCTATCACCCGGAGTACATTCCTATGCACCCTAGCCTCTAGAGCATAGTACCGCTCCAGCATGTCCTCCATATCCACATTGGCGGATACTCGCGGCTACGTATCCGCCACCCTACCCAGATAGGGCAACCCCATCAGGAGGTATACATCTGTCAGGGTGAGGTCCACCCTCTCACCCTGCACCCTGAAAGCCTGTATGTCTGGCTCCCAAAAACTCACTAGCCGGTTCAGCAGCAACCCTGCCGAACGCATCATAGGTACCAGCGCGATCTTCAGCAGTCCGCACAATCTCAACACCGCCTGCACATGACCATCGTCCCGGATGTAAGCCACTATCTCATTTGGGATCTCCCGCTCTCTCGATAGTACCATCGACATCCTGTCAAACACGCAAGGCAAACTCATCAGACTCATGTCAAAGAAATAAACCTTTCCCCCCCCCCCGGGGGAAGTCCTAACAGCTCGCTCCAAAACGCGGCTTTAGGCCCCCTTGCCACGGTTTCCGACCGCGGTTGTTTGGCCCACAATCGCGGTCCAACACCGCGACTGTCAGCCCCGAACACGGGGTACCAAACCGCGTGTCCAGCCTCGGAACACGCGGTCGGATCTGAAATACCTGTATCTCCTGGATCTGAAATCGGCCGGTCGGATCGTCCAGAAATGCCACATCACCTTTGGTCCACTCTGATCACTAGTCAAAGTCAAATAGTACAAATGACACTTGTCATATTGGACCTACTCACTATTTATAGTTCGTTGATTTTTTCTTGTTTTGGCCATTCTGAACCCATACGGAGTCCATTTTTCGAACCGTTTCCACCACTGGAATCAGCACGCCGAGACCGTCATGATGGTACCCTTGTTGCGTTATTTTTTCCATGTCATTTTTTGCACATTTTTTAGACACCACTAGTCGCCTCGGTTTGTGTGCCACTTGGGCTGCTCTCCGTTTTTCACATGTTTTATATCATCGGATTGATTTTTCCGAGCCGGTGATGATGCTTGAGGTCATTTCTCGCTCTCACCCCCATATTTTTTGGGTATTTTTTCCAAAAACCCCTCGTCGCCTCGGTTTGCATGCCACATTGGCCGTTATCCATTTTTGACACTCTTTATATCGCCGGATTCATTTTTTCAAGCTCGTGATGATGCTTAAGATAATTTCTCGCTCTCACTTGGTAAAGTTTTAACATTATGTCCCGACACCTTGCTGCCTCAGTTTGCGCACCACATTGGCTGCCATCGGATTGTTCCACATTTTTACATGAGCCATTCACTCCTGCCATACTGCAAATATTTCGTTATTTTGCCACCATTCATTACCCTACAAGGAGGCCCACCAGTGTTCCCCCCCACCCTCGTTCTTGGTCATCATAAATGTTCCTTGATTGAGCACTTCCTCCTTGCCTGGCCATTTCTTTTGTTCGGTATAATTTTATCCCTTTTTCGGGCCGGACAAGTCCTTTATGAAAAAGGAACTTAGGGAGTTTCTGTTAAGCTCTTTTCTGACTCCTAAAACAATGAAAATATCGCCAAGCAATCTTACTTCCTTTCATGCTCATTAAGGTACCTGAAAGGGCGTCTATCTGTTAGGAACCTATGTAAACCCTTCTCTTTACTATGTTAGTATATTGTTATTGGACGCATATGCTTTGTAAGTCGTCCCGTAGTATTTGTTGATATGTAGTTTATATTAGCCCATAGTATTGACCCATAGTATTGGACGCATATGCTTTGTAAGTCGTCCCGTAGTATTATATGTCCCATGGTTTTGACTCATGGTATTGGGCATAGACTTAGTATATAAGTGTGTGTTGAGTTCATTGAAGGGTGTGAAGTTAATTGTATTGAGCTTGCTCAAAGGAGGTTGCCCTCTCGAAGTGGGCCGTGATCAATATAAAAGTGATTATGTTCTATTATTTCTGTTATTTCACATATTCTTATTAATTAATTGTTGCAGGTGCATATCATCTGGTATTAGAGCACTTTCCTTGGCACAAGTGGGAAATTTTTTTTTCC
The DNA here is from genome assembly GCA_027924585.1 of Larix kaempferi. Classification (NCBI taxonomy): domain Eukaryota; kingdom Viridiplantae; phylum Streptophyta; class Pinopsida; order Pinales; family Pinaceae; genus Larix; species Larix kaempferi. The sequence goes on from BSBM01000096.1 coordinate 30,350,775, forward strand.
TCTTTTGGGCAACGAATTTCAGATCAATTTCTGAAACTTTCTGCACAAAATCAGAAGAAACCGATTGCATATCAGAATTCCTCTTTCGAAAATACGCAATTTCAAAAAAAAAATCATCTCATTTGGACTTCTAAAAGTGGAGATATCACGGATTTAAAATCAACAATTTTTCAGAATTTCGGTGACGGCCGCGGAAATTGCAGTGATAAAATCTTTTGACCGAGTGCCCAGATTTCTATTCCGCTTTATGGGTAGAAGCAGAGTGGTTGTTCCAGTTCTGGAAACATGCTATAATAGCAATTCTGAGCAATATAGATCCAGTTTTTGAACATTGGGTGGAATTTCTGCCCAAATTTTTTCTGTTGCAGGTTAGGATTTGGGAATCATCCCTATCCGCTTAACTGTGGGAAGTACTTGGGCATAAGCCCTAAAACTCATTGTGAGGAGTACCATAGGAACCACGAAGTAGCTAGCCAGTGAAAAGGGCAATGACCCCTACCTGATTGACTAGTTCCCACCTGTGAGGTAAACCAAGAGCTCTCGTTTGTGGCAAAGCGGTTATCAGTTTTACCTGAGCCGTGGAGTGAGGGTTACTGCCCCAATACACAAGCCGTCAAACAGCATTGGTGGTCGAGTGAAAGCCCTGAACTGTTAGGAAGCCACACATACCTGCGGTCCATATCTACTTTTAGCTGAACTATTGTTGATCACTGCTGCACCGTTTAAGATCCATTTGCAAGACGTTCCAGATTCACCCATTTTCAATCCATTTGGCGTTGTTCCAGATCCCTTTCGAGCCGTAACTGCTCCAGCCTGAAGAAAGAAAAAAAAAATTCAGTTTTTTCTCCATATCTCCCTTATTTTTACTCTATTTCCCTTGAAATTTTTGGGGAACCCCTGTCATCCCATTCTGCATATTTCATTCCTGAGGACCCTATCCCCAATTCCCCTTCCCAAAGCCTGAAAGCCCACATTTGTCTATTTTTAGGGTTTTCCATAACTTCCTCAGATTTCACCCAATCGCCTTCAAATTTTACCACAGAGTTCCTTTCTGAACTCTGCTTCTTTGTCCCTCTCTGCCAAATTTTATCATTCTATCACCTCGCTTTTGAAATCCCCCTTTTTGCTTTCTTGTCCTTTCGACAGTGTCCAAAATCTAGTCAAACCCCAATTACCCATCAGATTGTTTTCCCAATCCAAATTTCCCTTTACTAAATCAGCTTATGTTTGTGTTTTTCTACCCATTCCACAAAAAAAAAAAAAAAAGAACTGGTTATGGTTGTCACCCGTGCAGGATCAAACACCATGGAGGAAGCACTTGCAGCCATCCAAACCAAACTCCAAGATATGGATGAAAAATTTCTCAGCCTACATCTTCAGCATTCAGCCATGAACAATAACCGACAGCCAAAATCTTTTGCAACCACCGGGTTCTTTTCTTCCAACAATTTTCGTGGGCCGAAGCTTGATTTTCCTCATTTCAATGGTACTGATCCGACTGGATGGATATACTGAGGAGGAAAATATTTCAGTATGCATAATACTTTTGATGTCCAGAAAGTTCCACTTGCATCCTTTCATTTGGAACAGGAAGCCCTTCAATGGTAACGTTGGTACATCAAAGCTCATCCCGAGCCAAACTAGACAGATTTTTGCCAACTCATTTTGCCACAATTTGGCCCTAGTGCTTTTGATGATTTCACAGGAGCACTCACTAAACTTCACCAAATTGGCAAAGTGAGAGAGTATCAAACATAATTTGAGAAATTGGCCAATCACACAGAAGGATTGTCTGATGAATTCTACAGGAGTTGTTTTATAAGTGGTCTCAAGGATGAAATTCACTCAGAGGTCAAAATGTTTTGTCTCAACACAATGATGGAAGTCCTAGGGTTGGCTAAGCTGGCTGAGGACAAGATTGCAGCTCAACAATGCTCCAAACCCACCCTTGTTCCCTTCAGAAATATGGTTTCCCAATGACCTCCCATCACGCCTTCTCCTCAACCAACTCCTATCAAGCATTTGTCTAAAATAGAAATGCAGGAACGCCAACAAAAATGGCTTTGCTATAATTGTGATGAGAAATTCACTTGGGGACATAGATGTGTTCAACAAAAACTCTATCTCTTGGATGTGGATTCTCCGCTTGCATTAGAACTTGGTGAAGCAGCTACAGATACAGTGGATGATCAGATCGACATTCAACACCCGCCTATTGACACCCCATTTCAGGACGACCCACCTGAGATCTCTCTCCATGCTGTAACCGGCGTCACCACCCCACAAACAATGCGGGTCAGGGGATACTTCAAGAAGCTCCCTCTTACCATACTCATTGGTTCTGGTAGCACTCATAACTTCATTGACCCTCGGATTGCCAAACAGGCTGATTGTTTTGTCCATTCTTGCTCCAGCTTTGAAGTCATGGTTGCCAATGGGGGCACCTTACCTTGCAAGGGGAAGTGTCACAATATGCGTATCTCTATGGAAAATTATAACCTACGCTCTTACATGTTTGCCTTTCCCTTAGGCAGATGTGATGTGGTTTTGGGCGTTCAATGGTTACGCACACTTGGCCCCATCTTATGGGATTTTGCTGAACTTTGGATGCAGTTTAAAGTCAATGGGGCACAACACAAATTTATGGGCTTACAACCAGGGTCTCTCTGCATCATCAGTTCACATCGCCTAGAAAAACTCCTTAAGAAGAATTCACATGGTGTCATCGCTCAGCTCAATTCCATTCAGATGCACCCATCAACAGTCTCCACTACTTCCTTGGATAGATATGCAGGTATCTTTGTTGAACCAATGCGCTTGCTACCTTCACGAGACCTTTCCGGTAAGAATTTAGCCACATCTACCTCTCAGTAGGAAATGATGGCTATTTTGCATGCAATACAGAAGTGGCAGCCATACCTATTAGGGAATTATTTCTGCATCAAGACTTATCTCCCGAGTCTGGAAAATTTTCTGGAACAATGGGTCTCCTCCCCAACACACCTGAAATGGGTTATCCACCTCATGGGTTATCCCTATGTGATCACTTACAAGAAGGGTAAGGACAATATGGTGGAAGATGCTCCTTCTTGCACAATTGATGACCCAGTTTCTCTTAACTCTTTCTCTGCTTGTTCCAAATTGGGTGCAATATGTTCAATAGGGCTCTCTCTTCTATGAACTCGATGCTTCTTCATCAACAGGGCACTCCGGGTTCTGCAATAGGTATGACCAAGAACAATGTAACTTCTTTTGGCAGGGACTAAAAATGACAATTCAATAGATGGTGGCTGACGATGATACTTTCCAAGTCAACAAGGGTGAAATGACACTCCTTTCGAGATTTCTCAAACCCTTGCCCATCCCTAAACAGCTTTGGCCAACTATTTCTATGGATTTCCTAGCAGCGCTCTGGTGGTACAATACCACATCTAACAGAACACCATATGAAGCGGTCTATGGACAAACACCGCCAGTTCTTCTTCCATACACCCTTAGCAGCTCCCCTATTCAGGCAATTGACTCGGTTCTTCGAAACCGCAATCAGATTCTTCTCATTCTGCAGGACAATCTTCACATGGCCAGAATTCGTCTGGATCAACAAGCCGATCAGCACCGTTCTGAGCGCATTTTCCACGCAGCTGACAGGGTTCTTCTTCATCTACAGCCTTCCAAGCAATCCTCCTTGACACTCCAAAGGCGTCAGTGTCCTAAAATGCAACCCGAGAATGCTACCGGGGAACCACTCCTTCAGCTTCTGCATCAATTTCTCCAACCAAAGCTTTGAGGACAGCTTTTTCTAAGGGAGAGGGGATGTTAGGAACCTATGTAAACCCTTCTCTTTACTACGTTAGTATATTGTTATTGGACGCATATGCTTTGTAAGTCGTCCCATAGTATTTGTTGATCTGTAGTTTATATTAGCCCATAGTATTGACCCATAGTATTGGACGCATATGCTTTGTAAGTCGTCCCGTAGTATTATATGTCCCATGGTTTTGACTCATGGTATTGGGCATAGACTTAGTATATAAGTGTGTGTTGAGGTCATTCAAGGGCGTGAAGTTAATTGTATTGAGCTTGCTCAAAGGAGGTTGCCCCCTCGAAGTGGCCCGTGATCAATATAAAAGTGATTCTGTTTTGTTATGTTTGCTATTTCGCATATTCTATTAATTAATTGTTGCAGGTGCATATCACTATCTAGTATAAGTTTAACCCTTTTCCAGACCTGGTAGACTAATTACGAAAAAGGAATACTCTAGTCACACCGGCTAGAAGAGTTCTTCATTGCATCCTTTCATGCTTCTTTGGGCCTTGGAGACTAACACACGAAAAAGAAACCCCCTGGAGACTTCTTATCACTTTCAGACTCTCTAAAATTGAAAGCAACCACGAGCATGAACTATCCTGGGCTCGTACAAATTCACACGACAGTACCATTCCATCATTTCAAAGTCTTCTTATCACTTTCAGACTCCTTAAAATTGAAAGCACTCACGAGCATGAACTGTCCTGGGCTCGTATAAATCCACACGATAGTACCATTTGTACACACACTTCTTCTAGTTCCTTAACCCATGAAGAAGCCCCCCATGCCTCTTGACACTATGATCGATCATCTCTGCAGCACCACCAATCAGGTCGCCTTTGTTCAGAGTATTCTGCAGTCTCCTGCGATTTTATACCAGCTTGAGTCTCCCTCATCCTAGTCACTTCCCAGTACAGCTATGATCCCTTTCCCACCAGTCAGTTTCATATGTTGCCCGATCATCCCCGCCATCATACTCTAAACAAAGGAAGTTTGAGTCCACCCACTCCACTTGCCCAGTTTTCCCCCCCAGTTTGTTGGTCCTACCATCAGTACTATCACACTTCGGTTCCCCACCTCACGCTCCTGTCAAGGAAACATCATTGCCTTTATATTTACAGGTCTCCCTCTGTCGATGACAGCCCCTCTATTCCAGAGGATAGACCCAGAGGTCCCTGCGCCTTGGACCCATCACCATTTGTGGTGAGTGCCTACGGACCATTTTGAGAGGAGTCATCATTGCCTCTCCGAGTGGTTGTTTCCCACATGCTTGACTTCAACACCTTGATCGCATCGTTGGGAATCGCGCAAGGTTTATATCCCTTTCATTATTTGTCGAAGACCCTGGATTTCCCTCGACTCTAGCACATTGGTGAGTCACTTCGGAGCACCCAGTTATATGTTCCTGTGGATGTACGGGTTGTGTTGGCGATTGTATTCGGAAGCCATCCAGTTATATGCTTCCTTGAGCACCTAGTTCTGTCCGAGTTCAGTGTAACATTGAGAATATGACTCCTTGTCACTCTGATCTAGCAGCTCATCAGTTCCTTTGGCACCACACTCAATAGCACTGTTGTCATTCCAATGTATCAGTACTTCTGCTCAGACATGGTCAGCCCAGCAGTATGTCCCAGATTTGTGTACTCTTTGGACCCTTATGATGTACACAGTGGTTCTCTATGTATCCTACAGGTCCCCCTTTTTCGGGCCTTACAGTTATTTTTATGTATCTTGATATGAGCATGGGTATGCCCGCCTCGTCCATATATTGAGATTCTTCCTCAGTCAGTATTTGAGGTCATGTACATGTCAAGTCCCCATATTTTGGACCCCATTGTTGTTATTACATCTTGATATGAGCATGGGAATGCCCACCTCGTCCATATGATCAGATTATTCCTCATTCATTATTGAGGCTATGTACTTTTAGTTTTTGCGGTTTTTCGGGATCGTTGTTCTAGGCTCCAGTTTGTTTCGTCTCTTCTCCACACCCCAGGAAAACCATACACGACTTATGATGTCTATCAGCCATACGATGAGCTCCTGCCATCACACATTAGGGGGCAATCTGTTTACACCCAAAAAGTGCTCACTACCTCATCTACCCCATTACATGACTCATTTGTTCATTTTCCTACCATATTTCCCTTAAAAACCTTGAAAATCCCACTAAAAAGCCTCCAAAAGGCCTAAAAATCCTCCAAAAGGCCTAAAAAGCCTCCAAAAGGCCTAAAATGCCTCCAAAAAGCCAAAAAACCATTAAAAAGCCTCAAAAAGGATAAAAACCCTGTTTTCCTCCAAAAAATATCAAAAATTCCTCTAAAATAGCAAAAACACTCTAAAGAGGGAATAATAAAATATAAAATAATGAGGAAAAAGGAGGAAAAACCCTATACAGCTGACCTAAACCATTTGGTTCCCAAAACCATGGGCCAACACTCCACCACCAAAAAACTATAAATAGTTGATGGAGACACCTCATTTCATATCCACAACCAAGTATACCCTTACTTTGCCAAAATCTCTCTTGAAACCCTAGCTCACCCTTGAGCTACTTTCACCTTGAGAGCCCCTTTTGGCCCATTCCCATCATTTGGAGAAAGAGAAGGAGCAAGTTGGAGCTTGGATCAACCCTCTTGGACATTGCAAGAGCTTCAACAACTTTCACATTGGAGGTAAAATCAATACAAAAGCCATTATTTACATCTTGTTTTTTGTTTCATGCACATGTTTAAAGTACTTTACATTTCTGTTTTAAAACTTTTATTTACAATTTACTGAACTGCTACTAAGGAGTCCCTTCTCATTAGTAGGTGCTCATTTGCACAAGCTAGGGGTAAAACCCTAGCTACACTCTTTTTGCCAGATATCTACCCATCCCCTCATTGCCCCATTCTTACATGTCTTATGGACACGGAGGGAAACCTAGCCAACATTGAGCCAACCACCCTGGTAGACATCTTGGTGAAACCAGATATAGTGGAACACATTCGTATAGGCCAGAAGTGCTCCCCGGAAGAAATCATTGCTAGCACGGCCTTGTTCAAGCAATTTCGAGACGTATTTGCTTGGTCCTATGAGGAGATGCCTGGGATAGACCCCGTGATTGTTTCTCATGAAATAAAAACCTATCCCGACATCAAACCTGTACGCCAAAAGTTGTGACCAGTACACCCCCGGAAGACTGCAGCAATAAAGGTAGAAATTGAAAATCTCTTAAAGGTTGGTTTTATTTATCCTGTCCCATTGACAGATTGGGTCTCAAACGTCGTTCTTGTGAACAAAAAGCAGGGCACCATTCGCGTCGGTATTGATTATCAGGACCTTAATCGGGCTTGTCCAAAAGACAACTACCTGACCCCCTTCATCAACCAGATCATCGACAACTGTGCTGGAAGCGTCATCTTCTCATTCATGGATGGATTTTCTAGTTACAACCAAATTGAGATCAACCTAGCTGACGAACATAACACGGCTTTCAGCTACCCATGGGGCACATATGCATATTGCAAACTCTCATTTGGCCTTAAAAATGTTGGCGCCACATTTCAGCGGGCTATGTCGTACGCCTTCCACGATATTAAGGAATTTGTGGAACCCTACTTGGATGATCTCTCTACTCATTCAAAGCAGCGCGAGTTCCACATTGATCATTTGACAACCATTTTCCTCAAATGTAGATGGTACAATATCCGTCTGAATCCTCATAAGTGTCTATTTTGCGTTGAGTCTGAACGCCTCTTAGGATTTATCGTTTCGAAGGATGGGATCCGCATTGATCCCTTAAAGGTGGAGGCCATCATCAACCTACCACCCTCGACTGATGTGACGGAAATTCAAAGTCTCCAAGGGAAGGCGACTTATTTACGACGTTTCATTTGTAATTTCGCAGAGAAGACTCAGGGCTATATGAGACTACTCAGGAAGGACGTCCCGTTCATTTGGGATGACCAAGCTCAAAACTCCTTCGACAGTATCAAACAGGCCATCACGCATGCCCCCGTGCTCTAACCGCCTAATTATTATCGATATTACATCTTATATCTCACCGCTTCTGCTACCACTATCGCCATGGTTTTGGTATAGGAGGATCAAAATGCCTAGGGACATGTAATATACTATGCAAGTAAGTCTCTAGCTGATTCTGAAACTAGATATTCACATGTCGAAAAACTCGCATTCGCGACAGTCATCGTCGTCCAGTAGTTCTGGCACTACATCTTGCTCCGCACCACCACTATCATTGCCAACTCAAACCCCATGTACCATGTATTGACACGTTAGGTGCTTGGGGGAAAGTACTCATGCTGGATCATGATACTGCAAGAATTTGTTTTTCTTTTCAAGAAAGCCAAGTCTAAGAAGTCTTTGGTGTTTGCCAAGCTCATTTGTGACCTTCCCCGTCCCGATACAGAAGTTGAGAACAATGACTCCTTTCCGGATGAATCATAGTTTCTCATTGGTACGACTGATTCGTGGTATGGAGATATCTTGTTGTATCTTTAAACCCAATGCTTCAATCCTCAATTTTCTCACGACGATCGTCGTAAGATTCGTCACCATGCAAAGTATTATATAATCATCAATGATACTTTGTATCGTCGTGGCGTCGATTCATTTCTTCGATGTTGTCTCACTCACAATGAGGCTGAACGCGTTCTGAATGACTATCACGCTAGGGCATGTGGTGGTCACCTCTCTGGGATGGCTTCAGCCCAGAATATTTTCCGCACAGGATATTTCTGGCCTACTATCTTCAAAGATTGTATTGAAGCTGTAAAAAAATGCCCTCCTTGCCAACACTTCCATATGAATAAGCGCACTCATCCCGCCCCGTTACATCCGGTTATTGTTGTTGGCCCATTTGCAAAATGGCGCATTTATTTTATGCATTGTAAGCCTACCTCGGCTGGGGGGTATAGTTACATCATTGTAGCTGTGGATTACTTCACAAAGTGGGCCGAAGCTATGCATACCTACCAGAACGATGGCAAAAGCGCCGCACTCTTCATGTTCAATCATGTAATAGCGCGGTTTGGAGTTCCTCGGGAAATTGTTACCGATCATGGTTCTCATTTTCAGAACCATATGGTTGATGAATTGAGCGACAGTTTGGGTTTTCTCCATGAAAATTCAACACCCTACTATCCGCAAAACAATAGACAGGTCGAGGCCATTAACAAGGTCTTGAAAACTATGGTCCAAAGGATGGTAGGGAGACATAAGTCCAATTGGCACAACATGGTCTTTTCAGCGTTATGAGCCTACCGAACTTCCATCAAAACTGCCACAGGCTTCAGTCCTTTCCAATTGGTATATGGATTGGAAGCTGTCCTACCGATAGAGTGCGAAATTCCATCTCTACAACTCGTTGTCGAACTTCTTCCTAACACTACCGTTGAGGAAGAACGTCTCTTGCACTTAGCAAAGCTTGACGAGTCTTGCCGAGATGCCGCTCTCTCTAATGAAGCGCACAAAAAAAGCATCAAGGCCCAATACGATAAGTCAGTTGAACCTCGTATCGTTAACGAGGGAGACCTGGTCCTCACTTATGACAAGAAGCACGAGTCCATGTGGTATGGACCTTGTTTTATAAAATGTGTGTTGGAAAAAAGCGCTTACGAGCTTGAAGATTATGACGGAATCTCTTTGGGTGAACCCCACAATGGGCTTTACCTGAAGAGATACTACGCTTGATCTCTCATGCATATACTTGCTTGTATATATACTGTACATGGCATGTTCTTGTGTTTTTATGTGGTGTGACGCATTTATTTTCGAGTGTCTTTTGATCTTGTTTCCACTTCTTATACCATGTTTTGTTTGTGTGTGCAGATGGCAACGTGCTATGGATTCACGGACGATGCCAACTGGAATACCCATAACCTTGCTTCGGCAGCCTGGGTAATATATTCCCTAACAGGTGAGCTCATTAGCTCAGGAGGAAGTTGCCTAGGGTTTGCGACCAACAATGCCATAGAATATCAGGTAGTAATCAGAACCCTAGTTAGCGCCATTTCCTTGGATATGGACCACATTGTCATCCACATGGATTCTCAATTAGTGGTTTCCCATTTGAACCGGGTTACGCCATCCGTGATCCCACCTTACTCCATCTCTTCAGATGAGTACGTCTCTTAGAAAGGTCAATTGAATCCGTTCAATACCTGCAAATTCCACGGGAGTTAAACATAGTTGCTGACTCGATGGCCAACTTCAATTTGGATTGGTACATCACACACACATAATACTCATAATATGTAAAATCATTCACAACATGTAAATATAATGTATAAAAGCAAACACATAAACAAGATCACATCACTAATCATTTTAAAAACACATAATGTATAAATCGTCGGTAATGTATGTATATATAAATCGCTCAAAAAAGTGGCACCAGTACAAAATTTGAATCACAATGGCTTTCAGTAAGTCTCTACAAAAATCTGAAGCATCGTAGCCTTTAGTAGTACAAAATCTAAGGCCTCTAGGCTCTCAGTACAAGTATAGTAGTGTCATCAGGCCTGACACCTGACCCGTACACCCTTAGCCTGAATGGCACACTGTCACTAGGTGAGGAAGCAATCCATGGTCCGAGCCACCTTGTGGAGTAAGGCGTTGAAGTGCACAGACACTCCAACCCCAGATCTCTGCATGGGCCTCGGTAAGTCATCGATATCTAGCTCTGGTACCTCCACAGTCAGCTCGGATAAGTTCCTGTACACCTCCTCCATCTCCTCGATGGTAGCATGAGCACCTGTAGCAACGACTGCCTCCCCGATTTTGTCTCTCCTCGCCATGAGGGAGAGACCCACTGGTCACACGGGGGCCACATCTGCACACACATATTACATACTTGTCAGCACTACATCAAAAAAATGATATAATATACAAAAATAAAAAATACAAGGGTTTTGTTCTCACCTATATCACCCCATGTTGCACCCTCTGACAGCACCAAGTCGGGATCTTCTCAAAAGTCCGTCCCGCTGTATGGAATGTCCTCGACAATAAGTAACTAGCCCTCTACCCAGCTGAAAAACTAGGGACCAAAGCTAATGATGGGCCTGCTACCATGATGGGTCATGACCTCAACCCATCTGAGCATATGGGGATCCCTAGGCTCCCTGTCATCAAGTACCAACTGCGGACATAGAAGAGGAATCCACTCCAAGAGGAAAGATACTATGATAGATCCATATCCAAACTGCTTGAGCTCCCCATGTCGACACTTGGTCAGCTGAGCTCGAATGTTGGTAAGGAGACCCTCGCACGAGTTGAAAACCTTGGGAGACATACAGTATTCCACATACAACATGTAGGTCCGAGTAGCCATGTGTGGGGCTTGGCTACCTGCCACCCTAGTAATGGTAAGCAATATGGTCCGGAGTGGACGGCTCACCACAGTGTTGTGACACCATGTCCTCAACTATACGGTCACTGGCCCGTGTCCCAGTAAGTTGTACAATGTGCCCTCTTCGGGACAAACCGGTCATAAAGTAGAGATCCTCAATGTCAATCATGAGGATATGCTCAGCTATCACAAAGTATTGTTGGGCCGCATCTCAACTCTGGAGCATGTGTGTCAGTAGTGGGATCTGGGCTCTCATCCCCTGTATCTCAAGGAATTTGAGCAAACTACAGTTCCTCAAAGCATCCACACATTGTTGATCACTCACGGCTTGTTCATCTTCTACTTCATGTTCTCTCTTTCGCCACTCCAATACCATGTTTGCTTGCTGATAACCTACCAAAAGGGACATTTAAACCCTATTAGGTCCTTCCTCAACTTTCACAAACTCATTTTTTGGATTATTTTTTATGTTTGAGATTTGGATTTCTGCCATCGCACCGTGCATTCAGGTATAGGGCGATGTCATCGTAGGTCTTGTTTTTGAGACTTGCAACGACTTGGCCTCATCGCAGGTCCCGAAAAAGCCACTTGCGACAAGCCGAGGGCACATTTAGCCCTCCATAGCATCATCAAAAACCGAAAAAATGGACAAGAAATCAAGAAGTAAACCACTGGAAAGTTGTGGGATGAGATTTAGGCCTACCTAGTCTGGACGGCTGGTGAAATGGCGGATCGTAGCTCTCAAAATCAGCAAAGGAATTTTTGGCTCCAAATTGGTACTTCGCCACCAAAATTGGCAATTTGAACAATGAAATCTATTTTTGGCCTATATTTCTATCTATAAATAGAATGGAATATTCCTTTTCAAATATTTTGATGCTTTTGGGCCATTAACTATAGTTTCGACCGTTTGTCATTATATTTGAGACTATTTGACACTTTTTTTTAGTGTACAGGAGTCGTAAAGTGGTCTTTTATGCCATTTCTCGCATTACCAACAGTAACTATAGGTATGAACACCCGTTTCAATGTTTTGTCATTATTATTTTTGGTTAATCATAATTATTGCATGAGGATGAGTTCACTGTTCATTTGTTCTCGTACTCACACAACCATGAGAAAAAGTACCGAGTTATGATTTACCACTTTTCTGAGCTCGTTAAACTTCCACGGAAAAGGACACCTCCGGAGTCTACCGTTAAGCTCTTTTCAAGCTCTCGAAAAATGAAAAGATTGCCAAGTGAACTTCTCGCATTCAAGCTTGTTAAAGTATTTGAATGGTCATCTTCTCGGTGATAGTTTACCCCTTTTTCGAACCATGGGACACTAATTACAAAAAATGAATACTCCAGCCAATCATGACTGGAAGAGTCCTCTCCCATGTTGTTTTAACCTTTTTCAGGCGATGAGGCTAACTTTACAAAAAAGGACCGTTGGAGTCTTCTTTAGTTCTTTTCAGACTCTCTAAACATGAAATGACGACCGAGTTTACCTTCTATGGACTCGTTAAAGTTTTACATTGAAGGGTCTGTCATCGGACAAACCCCTCCTATCCCAGGTTTGGAAAATATTTGGGATTGGACTCATCTATGAGATGAGCTATACTGAGCATCTGGTTACCCTCATCAAGCTTGTAAAAAAAACATGAGGCACTCATCATTCATGATGGGGAAAAAGGAAAGTGTTTGTGTTACATACCTTAGTGGTAGTATATAGTCGTTCTTGAACATGGCACTCATTTGCATTTGCATACAGTACTTTGGTCATATGTTTGTCTATGAGTCCTCGCTTACTTTCTGAGTCTCATTACTTCTCTGATTCATTCGGAGAAAGCTTCCATCATCAGTTGCATTAGAATTTTGCGTCATTCTCATTATATCAATACTGCCAAGTCATGCCATGCCCATGTTCAAGAACACGTCCACTATCTTTCATCTGCAGTCAATACAGACGTCATCATGCCATTGTTACTTTGAGTCAGTATTACATGTTACTGTACCATCCGATCCACTCTACACATCTTTTGTTTTGTTTTGTGTCGATTGAAGGGGGATTCATCATGGCCCTCCTTCAATGGATTCATCCTTGTCGACTTCAACTCATCATCCGAGGATTGAATCTAGAAACCAACCATGTACCTTGGCCCTGCATGCCTCAATGGCAGGTTACCTTGCTTTCGTCATGAGTTTACATCATTGACTCTTGATTGAAAGGTTTCATCTTGCATTCGACTTCAAATCATTTATTCATGCTTGATGATATGTACTGTGATACCTTTGGAATCATTGACATCAATGGTGATCTCCCTCGCACTTGTTAACAATTTACATCAATGGTCGGTAATCAAGTAGTTTCTACCATGTTTGACGTCAAGAGATTTGTAATCACATGGATAGATTCGTATCATTGCGGGTTCAACTTGAAGACCCTGGGGAGTCATGTTTTACCCAGGTTGCGATGGAGTTTGTATTGAGTCATATTACATGGATCGACTTTTGTATTGGTCATGGTTCTATTATCATCTCATCATCGATCTATGCTTGTGTGTAGTAGCCATGATTGTTTTCAGTTGGTCATTACTACCATGGATATGCAATGTATTGGTCGGAAACCATGTTGTACTTCATGTGAGATTGTACGTTCATAGTCAGTTGTACTGCATCAGTGTCCTTCGTCTATTGAGCCTAATGCCAGTATTTTTTTCAAAGCACTTCACCTGTACATCCTTAACAACTTCATGATTTGGGGGGAATTCTGTTACACCCGAATTCTAGTCATCATTAGATTCAGTGTATACATCCGTGAAGTCACCTGGACTAGGTACTTTCATTTGGGAGGATTTGCACTCATTTCTGCAAACTTTTGAGAGGTTGTCGCAGGTTGCACATCAGCAGCATGTGACGTTGCATCTTGCTCCACTGCAGGGTGCGAGCAGGTCTGTTAATGGGAAAACATAGCCTATTCAAGATCCTTCTTGAAACTTACCCATTTAGGGGCTTATCCCTGACCTCTAGGGGAGCTAATACTCGACCCCTATTTCTTTGGGAGGATCCCCTATCTCTCTCCTACCATATCTCAACCTATCCTATCCATACCCTATCCACTTAGTCCTATATAAGTGAGGCTCACTGCCATTCCAAAGGGAGGAAGGCTATGGTATCTACATGCTGGTGAAATCTCTCTTGGGACACCTCCATTCACCTATTGGAGAGCTCATACGTCCTTGGAAGTACATGGCAATTGGTTTGGTCCGAGAAGGGCTATTGCATTAAGTCTTTGGTTGTAGTTATATATCTCTATCATGTAATCTATTTATAGTAATACAAATTTTTTCCACCAATATTTTTCTTATGTGCAATGATATTGTGTAGTTTACATGCTTAACTGTTTACTTAGATCGCTTATTGTATAGATGATATTTACTCGTTTTCTCTTCTTTCTGTGTCTTGACAGGTCTTGCAGCTTGGATCTGATGATCGTGGGATGTGGAGCAACATTCAAGAGAAAGGATTGTGTAATAGAAAGGTAAGATATCTAGTACTTGGTCCTTAAGTAGATCTAGGAAATGCACTTGTAGTCTGTTTTATTTGTTCTAGACTCACATTGAGCTAGGGAGATCCTGCTCGCGTCCGCTTGAGTGGATTGTCCGGTAACACAAGGTGTTAACATCTTGCTGTAACTCTGTAATCAAATAGAGATTTCCCTCACTGAGTTGGGTGTTGTCTCCATACTCCATCCAATAAAAGGATTCCATACTATATCCAACGTCCCTCTTCCATTACTATGCTGCGATTTCTTATAAATAAAACCTCCAGGTTTTTCCTTGGAGAACCCGCCCCTTTTTATGATCATGACTAAAATATGAGAATTTGATATACTCCCTTTCACCAGAGTACCCTCCTTTTAGTACTGACTTCAGATATAAGGTTAATTGCAGAGCTCCCTTCTCCTTGAAGGCAGCTCCCTTCTTATTTCTTCCGTCCTCTCATATGAAGGTGGTTTCCTCATGGAGACGGACTGCTGTCCACCAACACTTGGCCCATCAAAGTAAACAAGTGGCGGGATTGGTTCACTTTTTCCGCTCCTTCACCCAGATTCCCACCTCAAACATTTAAGCCTCCAATATCTTTTATAACTCACCACTCTCTTGAAGGAAGGAGACAAACGGTCAACGAATCAAGATGGCGCCAAAACTACATGGATTCTCGACCTATTCGTGTAGGTTTTGCTAAAAGGAGTATGCCTATAATAAATAATTTTTATATACTTTAGAATTCTTTAATTTAACTTTCATATATATATAACATTTATAGAGGTACCTATATACCTTATAAGTGTTATTTCAATTTTTAGTATTTTCATCCTTGAACTCTATAATCCTAATTATCCAATTTGATAGATATATGTAATAGGCTAATACATTAATATCTATTCATAATTATATATTATATGTATATGTTTAAGATAAAGAGTACACCTAAGATCCTTTAGAATATTTAATCATTATAATTTTGTATGCTCTCTATTATAAATCCACATACTTTCATCTTAATTCCCCTTTTAAGATTTTAAATGTTTTATCACGATATTCAATATATCTAGTGCTAAATAGTAGTTTATACTAATGACTTGATAAAAGAATTTGGTGGTGACGTGCTCGACATGCTACGTTGTAACTAGGATGTCAAAGACGTCTAGAGACGTTGCTTTGTTTTAGTTTTGAATCAATAATTAACTAGTGCTAAGCGTTTAGGTCATATGAGATACTTACCTCCCTTTGGCGGTTAAGGGTATCTTCAGTACTCCTTTCTATGACTAACTGATAATCGACACTTAAGTGATTACAACACCGAGACAACACTTTTCATCCCACTCATGATTTCCGAGCTATAACACTTATGGACATAACACTAAATTCAAGAGCCAGTGGTGGGGCCTTGGCCTTGAGCTCCTCACTAGGGCCATTTGCATATATACAATCACAACAATTTATTTACATTAGGTTGCTAAAGGAGGGGTTTTATAGCTAGGGCGCATCTCCCAAACTTGACTAGGGGCACATCTCCCAAGTCTCAAAGGCACAATTGCACTCATACAATTTCTCAAATTAACAAAAGATGTGAATGTGGTGATCATGTAATTATTTATAGATCTTGGATGAGTTGGGGAGAAAGTCTCCATGAGGAATGTGACATCCTTGAGTGGATAAGGAAAGGTTGCTTTCCTTCCATTCCTTTTTCTTTGCTTTGCTTTGGCTTTCCTTCTTTTCTGAAATTTCCTGCTTTTCCTGTTTTATGTTGCTTTATGATTTATGCTACTTTTCCTGATTTATTCCTCTTTTCTCCTCTTTGGCATCATTTTTGGACTCATGTGACTTCCTTAACTTCTTCCTCAAGTTTCTCCTGCAACCTTATCCACTAATGCGCCCTAGTGGAGCAATATATCCATTTATTCAGCATAACATTAAATATTAATTGCACCATAAATATTTATTCCAAGTGGATAAAAAACTATGGATAAAATTAAATGCACACTACTAATTAATTAATTCCCTGGAATACAAAATTTAACCCCATGGTTATGCAACTGCCTCCTAAAACCAAGGGATTGGTTGGGTTAGGAATCTGTTCCAATGCTCATTTTTGTGGGGACATGACATATAGTTTTGACTAAGAAGATAAGAGAGGTTAGAATTACGATAAATATTTTATAACTATGCTCTAATCTGGTGTACATAGGGCACTGTAAGAGGAAGTAACTTTCATATTCAATGCTCTTAGACATGTAGAGATGGAAAATACTTGCCTCCCATGGTGTTTTAGGAATTGTCCAACACTCTGTTTCACTTCAAAGCTCACAAGAGTTTGTTAAGATTTTTCCTATATTAGTTTTCTTCTTTGAGCTAGTTAGAATAGAGAGATATTTTTGGTCTTCTAGATTAGGGTTAATAACCTCCTTGTAGTATCTTTACTTCCTTTTAATCTAAATCCTTATGACCCCACATTTTATCTTGAAACTTATTTCTAATAGTACTTTAATATTATTGATATCTAACAAAGTTGTCGTTTCGTCTATTGCCCAACAGTTTAACCAAGCCATGTTATCTTTATGCCAACCCGTCTTGAGCACAGGTGGGCTTGAATGGACTTAAAAATAATTTTAGGGATTCTTTGGTCTCCCATGACATTTATCTTGTACTTGTACATCAAGCACATTGTCATAACGATGCTCTGAATGGGGGGTAGACCCACTTCTATAAGAAGAATAGGATAGGGTGTATTGTGTTTAATTTTGATGTTATAAGATATCAAATGCTTATGGTTTTTCTCAATCTTTCTCTAGGATTCCCACGACATGGCGCAACCCCAAACTTCACACCCATATAAGATAACGAGAGTGACTAGAGTTTCAAAGTTGAAGTTATTTTTTATCCTACATCACAAGGTTTGATGGTTAACAGTTGTTTTCCATAGCAAAATAAGCTTTCCAGCCTCCATTAATCCTTTTCTCATTTCTATAGTTCCAATTGAGCTTTTGGTGAGTATCAATCCTGATATACTTATAGGAGGAAACTTCCTCCAAGTTTTTATTATCACAAACAAAATTATCTAAAATTATTAAGAAGAGTCTTGTTTTCTTTATCTAAACTTGTAGAAATGGAAAATTCTAATGGCATAAGATAATGATTAAGAGAAACAACTAAAGTTTGTGAACAAAGGTTCTAAGGAATAAAAAAATTTAAGGAAAAAGTCTCTAATAATATATGAAATATTTAACATTTTGAAGATCGAAACTCATTTATGTAGTTTGTGTACACCTTCGTAAACATAGCAATGAAATTCTTGCACAGAGATGGTCCCTTGCCATACAAATAAGAGGTTTTCATAAACAATTTTGGTATTTGGATGGACCTTGATCTATAAGATTAGACCTACACTGGAGGAGGTCATATATTTGGTTAGAAATATTGTATATGCAGAAATATTAAACCCTGTTTGGGACATGGGTTTCACAATGTTAGACAAAACTCTCTTCATATTGATCTCAAGCTCACTGCCTTGATTTTACTTAGCATTGTTGCATATATATCTAGCATTTGCATTGCAAACCCCTTCCTGAAAAGTGATAATCATTAAGAGAAGAACAACAATTTGCCCAAGAAAAGGCCATGAATCCTTTCCTACATCAAAGTCAATCTTCGTTGATATTGTCTACATGGTCATTCGACAATGGAGATATTGGCAAGGCTCATGTATTAAAATGTCCTTCAAAAGATCTTCTTTCCTGACACATGTTTTATGCACCCAAAAAAATTATATTCTATTCTAATTAAAAATAGTTACCCAAAATTCTATTCAATACAAATTCAATATATTTACCGAAAATTATTTACCTGGCTATACACTGTGAATTTTATGAATACGATTGGATTTCCCATTGACCTAGTGCATGAAACCCATTTTCCTTGATTGTCTTTTGATTAATACTTGCCAAGTTGCTGTAACACCCCCAAAAGAATAAATATTTTATTATTTATGCAAAAGAAAGAATATTAAAAACAATTATTATTATTTTGTTATTTTTGATTGAGAAGTCAAAAATAAAATAGTTGTATTGAGAATATTACTTTTATGATTATTTAATATAATAAAACAGGAGACAGGGATGGACCTAGCTATTGAAGAGTGTCTGTTGAACTACTTGAGGAAAAAGACAAGTGTCAAGTACTGTTAAAGGTTCAGGAGGCATCATCCGTAAAATCAAGCCTCCACTCCCAGTTGAGTGCTGAAGAGCAAAAGGCTCATAAATGGCCAAGAACTAGGAAAATGCTACAAATAGTAAGTCCACAAGCAGAAGGAGGCTAGCATTGGACAGGTATTGAGAATTTCAATGCAAGCAATGGCGCATTTTGGTTTTTGCTCAGGTAGTTTAGTAGATGAGATCGGGGGTCCTGGAGCTTAATTGCTTTAGGATTTTTGGTTGGGAGTAACGACAGAGCCATCCTTGTTTCCCCGTATTGGTATCAGGTTTTATTCTATTATGTTAGAAATATTATTTCAATCAAAATTATGACTTGTACAGATAGACTAGGATGCACTACTAACATGTTTTGTATTTCTATTTTATAATAGCATTATTAGTTCAATGAGATTATTGCTCGGTACAGTTAGACTAGGATGATTTAGTAAGTAAGGCTTAATAATCATTAGGGTTTGGGGACTATTTCTAATTCATGGAGTGAAAATTCTTCCATATTAGTCTCTAAATTTTATTACACGTGTATCTTTTAGCAGTCATTTACTTACTCAGGAAAATGCATTTATATATAATAAAAATTATGTATGATTAGTTTTGAGAAACTAATACTTTTGAAATACATAATTTTATGTTTAGAATTTATAGCTCTTACCTAGTTAAATATATAGTAAGCATTCAATATATATATAGATTCTTTTTTTTACATCATCATCCCTGGCCTATTATAGTAAAGAAGAATATTTATTTTTCCTTGTTATTTTATTCTTTTAACGAAAAACTCGTCCATGATTTTTTTCTTTTTAAAATCAATTCTATCAACCTTAATAAAATGGCATTTATTATACATAGTATAGAAGCAAGATTGAGGGATAAGCTTTCTTTAAAATGCCTTGAACCTAAGTCGATAGCTACCTTATAACCTGGGCTGCATAACCCTTTCTTGAAAAGGTTAATGTAGACATTATTCTTTCTTTTTACAACATCAAAATTGTAACATCCCGTTATTTTCATAAAAATTTAAAATTTTTATAATAGCAATAAATGTAACATAAATTGCGATTGCGGAAACAAAAGCTTGATAAGACAACCTTGAGTTAATAATTCATTAGTACAGAAAACATATTAATTACAGAGTCTCATAACTAAAATAATTTAATTGACATCGACGCGACATACTTCTTTTAACATGCTTATGACATTAGTTCTGCTTGTGTTAACAACAATTCGAATATCATGTGTTGATATTTTCTTGACAATGTACTAATAGTTTTTTTTTTGGATGGTGATGAAAGGGGTCCTACGAGGTCCCTAAGGCTTACTTAGCTATGTTTAGCTAAAGCATTTTTTCATGTTCCTCTTGCGAAAAATTCAGGTAAGAGAATGTGTCAAAACAAGTGTTAAGAGTATTTATGTTTTACAAATAGCTGTCAATGTTTGGTAGAATTTCTAGGTTCTTCCCTTGCTTCAGGTATGGATCTCTGTTTAACTTAGATGTGTCATTTGATTATAGTTACATATCGTAATTAACTATTTCTATTTTACAAATCTTATGGAAATTGTCGAAATGATTCGCTTGTACTTATAAACTTCTAGGCTAAGTAATAGGTTACACTATCTAAGTGTTAGAATGATACTATTGTCATCTTTTATTTCATTAGAAGTATTATTACCATCTATAGGTCATGAATGCTTTGACATTTTATAGAGTCTACTTATCATTGTGTCGAGAATTACTTAGTGTATAAGGATGATTTGAAAAACAACGAAAATAATTATGCATTCCTAACTATATGAGCACACATAATAGTATCCAATAAAAGCCTACTTTTATAATGATATTCCCAATCTAGAGATTACAACTATAGTTTCTATTAATTTCTAATTGCATATACAAAACCGTTTATTGAAATAATTATCATCACAATCCTACCTTCATACTTATAATGGAATTACAAAACTATATGGATTTCCCTTTCAATCCATTATTTATATAATGGAACAAACTATGCTATGTAAACAATGAATACGATGTAAACAATGTAATTCTAGCTATTCCCTAACTTTAGCATACAACTTGTATTTATTTAAATGATGTAACCAAACCTTTGAAAGGCTAAGACTTTAGCAATAGAATGAATTATACTATGAAACCTAGCTCTTGTTCTAAGTATTGATAATATATGTGATTGCATTTCACAATGAATTCATTAATGAGGTGATGAGTTGACAAGTATTAAATTCATTATTGGCAGCTCGAGAGTGTCCCGTTCAGGTATTAATGACTTGGTCTAAACTCTATGGTGGAATGTTCTGTTGTCAATCCACATCATCCACTTCACGTGAAACTTGGTGAATGATATAGCTAAGAATCCGAGTTGTGCATGGTTGATATATGATCCTTCTTCGAGCTAGTTATATTGTTGTTCGCTGGCATTCTATGTTGGAATTGTCATGGTTGTAAAATTTAATGAAGTGTTAAATGTAGTGGTTTCCCACTTTCCAACGTGCTCGGTTGGAAGCAATATTCACTGTTGATTTGTGCTTCTTGAGATTGTAATGGGAAACCCTAACTGCATACTACAACAGTGTTGAAACACTTTCCTCGACATTCATTTTTCTAGGTAATGGTCTTGGGGAGAGGCCGACACGCCGAGGAGTTCTAGGGTTTGATAGTTGGAGGTTCTCCGAGCTCGAACCCATGACCTGTGTGCATTCAACCTACAAGTGGAAGTCATGTTAAGAAGCCAAGCCTATGGAAGAGTTTTTCATAGTAGCTAAGACGTTGAAGGGGCAATTCTTTAGATGATATCTCTGTGTAATTCTTGAGAGAGTGTTAGTTAATGGTCTTTGTTGAAATATTTGGACCAGTCTCGAACTTTCATGCCATGGTAGCTTTCGAACTCAGAATTGGAACTCTCTCTTCCATAAGCTGGATGTGTGGCTTTAAGCTTGTTTGCAGGAGAGTCCTCTCAATTCCAAGGTAATGCATTCTTCCATTCCATTACTGTTAATTTAAAGGCTCCAATAAATTTATCCAATAACTTGTTTAACCATTCACAGTTTTTGTGACAGATTTGCCTTCGTCGGAGGACCATTCACTTGAGAAAAATGATGGAGGATCTCTACTTGTCCATCGGTAAGCCTCGATGGTTTCCTTACCTCGTTGGTCATTTTGGATTAGTTGAGGTCGACAAATGATGTTTGACAAGTTCTAGGTGTTTGGATTTCTGGCACGGTTTTTGTGTCCATTGAATGTAACTTGTGAATAGTAATGCTAAGTGCCCAACTGCTAAGATGTTGGCTAGTCTGGTTGATGCAACGTCTACTGTAAATTATTAATGGAAATATATCTTGTTTTTGGGGTTATAAACCCTAAGGGATAAACCCTCGGTAATTTGATTGGAACTTACAGTTTTAAAACTTCAATGTTTACTGTGTAATGTTTTGGAATCCCAAATCGTTGATATGGAATGAATAGCAATTTATTTTGATAACAAGTTTTATGTTATTAAAAATGTCTACGTGAAAAGAATAGATGGACTATGCGATTTTAGTGTTTTGAATGGAAAATGGAATTATAGTTTTTACTTGACACATGATAATATTTGAAAGATTTGATCCTTGGTTTTATACTGTGTTTGCAACAATGTTTTATGTTGAAAAGAATTAATGTTTCAACAGTTTTGGGATATTGGCCGAGAGTCAATCTAAGTATTTTGCTACCGGAATAAATTCGATAATGAACCGAATCTATGGTTTCAGTTACTGTTTGGAAATAAAATATATGTAGGCTTTGGTCAAGAAATAATTAGGATGTTTAATGCGTATTTATATTTGATTAAAGGAAATTGTAAGTATGTGTTTATAATCTGAGAGTTGAAATAACTGTTAAGTATTGCAAACGTCGGATCAATTTTGATTCTGTCATGAAAATGAAATTAATTTATTTCTAGGTTAAAGGTTTCGATTTTGATCCTAAAACATAATGAAAACAAGATAGAATATTTGAATTCTAACTATGATGAAAACATGGAAAAAGGAAATATGGGATCTATATTTACTGAAATAAATTTATGATATGAAAATTAAGAATGATAAATATCTCATCTCGTAGATTTCTGCGTTGAGGGTTTGGTGAAGTGCTCGGGATTAACGCAGTACTCATTATGAAAGTCGACATTTCAAACTTTAATCATGGATCATCATCAGGACAATGAGTCAAGGTAAAGGATAGCATTTCCAAAGCATTAATATTCATTTTTGTTTTGTTTGTTGAGAGAATGACGAATCCAAGATGTCGTTCAAAAACCTAACCCTAGGTGTAGTTTGTTTGTTTAATCTTTCAATATTTAATTGAATTTTTTTTTAATTAATTTTAATTTATTCAATTAATTTATAACTTCTATATCTAGTTTCTATAATCATATATTGTAATATTTGTAGTTTTAGATTTTAAATTTTTTTTAAAGTTTTTTAACTTTGGATTTTTTAGTGTTTAAAATATTTTAATATTTAATAATTGTTTATTGGAGAAATTATTATTATATTTTTTTTCATGGTAATTTATTAATTAGTTGATTATTTAATTAGTAAATTAATAAAATTTTTAAGAGTGATTAATATATGACACTTATTTACCAAGTTGAATGAATTAGTGAAAACCATAGTCTATGAAAGAATGAATTAAAGAAAATAATTTACAATATTATCAATTTTAAAAAAAAATTAAAATCTAAAACTACTAATATTACAATATATGATTATAGAAACTTAATATAGAAGTTATAAATTAATTGAATAAATTAAAATTAATTAAAAAAAAATGAATTAAATATTGAAACATTAAACAAACAAACTATACCTAGGGTTAGGTTTTTGACCGACATCTTGGATTCGTCATTCTCTCAACAAACAAAACACAAATGAATATTAATGCTCTAGAAATGCTATCCTTTACCTTGACTCATTGTCCTGATGATGAACCGTGATTAAGGTTCGAAACGTCGACTTTCATAATGAGTACTGCGTTAATCCCGAGCACTTCACCATGATAAATATCTATTTATTATTTAAATATAATAGCTCTAATTACAAGCGTTTTTGAAATTGTTAGAAATCTAGAATTAATAATGCCTGAAACATCTGGTATTCATAACATTTTTACAAGAGAATATATGGTAATAAATTTCAATAATGGTTAGTGATAAATAAAATATAGTTCTCTACAAAGATGAATTGTTCTCTTTTATAACTAAGTATAGGAGGATGCTTTCTATAACTTTTTATTATATACTATTATGTTTTTGAGTTTAAAACATGTAAACATTAGAATTTAGAAAAACATTATAGTATCAACATATCTATTCACTTGGCATTCTACCCATCAATTATCTGATTTTAATTCTACTTCCTGTACTAGAGTACGATGCAGAAACCAACATGGGGAAAAATGCAGAGAAGTCAATTTTATCAATCATTTCATCTATTATATCATTTTCATTTAGAAAACATACCTAGGTTAGAAAATAGAATAATTTCTTACTGATAAATGCAGAGTTTATTTGACTGAAAAAGAACAACAGAAAAAATAGAACCTGATAATTTGTAGGAGAACAAACCACTCAAGGAGCCTGTTCCACCCAAACTACGCCTGAAGACAACAAACTTACTTTCCTTAGGACCCCCGATCTTGTTCACTAAACCACCAGGAGGAAGATTCTGTAGAAGCCTTAGTACATCAACTTCCAGTAGAATATAGATTTTCTAGTCATCAAGACTCAGCAGTCAAAGTGACCTGCACCAGCAGCTCTAGATTTCCTTCTCAGTATAACTCGCAGAATCACAATTGCACTCTCACATAGCCTCCCCATTCGAATCCTTCAGTGATAACCTGATACACTTGAGGAATATTTCTGCAAAAAATATTGTAGGAGCTTCCTACTCAGTTCGAATTGCCCTTTCTAGGCTTCCTAGGCCTTTTAGTGGTTAACTAGTCATTAATGAGCTCCCTACTCTCTTCCACCCACCTGGGGGATAATTCCACAATTTTAGGGGTAGTTGTCCGATAACCAACAGCTAGTGGTGGAGTTCAAATGATGGCATCTGTCCCATACCTTCTAACAACTTCCATTCCTCCTAGTGGGTCAGTGAACACTCATTTAACAGTTCCCTTGGGTGTTTGTATCCTAGTTTAATTTGTTAAATAATATTAATCAGTAATTACAATCATCCTTGACCAAAATTGGTCATAATTACAAAACTTTGTAATTATAATTTAACATAAAGTATTTTGCAAAGAAAATAATATTCTCAAAATTTGGGTAGGTGACAAAAATATAGAAAAAAAAATAAATGCATAAAATAGTTTAAACCTCAATGGATCATTTGCAAACCAAGTCGGAAAGGTTCGATGTTTTTCATTTCATTTCACCCTTTTGATCAGAAGTTTACTTATCCCCTTTTTTATTATTATTATAACCACGGGTTTCAGTTTTTCACTGGGGTTTTCTAGATTTTTTTTTAGAAGCAAATAATTTTAGATAAGGCTGGAATGGCATCCACGATGCTCACCTTAAGTGCAAATTTTTTAGGGTTAATTATCCTTTACCTTTGAATTTCCTAAACAAACAATTGGAGTATGTATTTTTCTTATCCTTTTTCTTTTACTGTTTAAACCGTAAGCAAAAAAAAAAAAAAGAGGAAAGAGATCATAGTCTCATTACATAAGTTGGAAAGGAGATGACGTTGTACAGGCTATTAATTTCAACATTATTTCACTTGTAAAATTATGATACAAAACCACACTAAACTAGCAAGGAAAAACCGTAACCGAACTTCTAGTTTTAACTATAAATTCCCATGAATTAAATTAGGGTTCTACTTTTAGCTTTATCATATATAAATGGAAAACAAATCCTGTTTGTACATTAAATTCATTGAGCAGTTTTGAAAAAACATTTGAGACTATGGGAGAAACCCCATATCCATGCATCCAAGATTTAAAGCTTAAAATTTTATACATGAAATCTTAAACACAAAAATTTCTCTCCAAACCATTGCAAATGCGGTTGGAGGCTACAATCCCAAAATATAGTGTTGCACCAGTAAAGACCTTCTCCTTTTTTTTAACTCTTTAATAGTTTCTATTTTACGCCCAGGGGTATGCATGAAAACAACGACAGGAGAACCAGAATGTATGCTGAGGATTACCTTATATAAATGAACCCCTGGTTTTGGTATCCAAATATTTCCTCAACTGGGTTCAGTCATAATGGGGGTAAACCCTCCTATAAAAACATTTACTTCAAGTTAATTTCCCAAAAGAAAAACTTACGAAATTGAAAATAATGCAAATGTTAAAACCTTGAGGTAAAAAACTAAACTTGTTACCTCTGAGACAGTCTAACTTTGAAGCTTGAAGTAGCCAGGAGTTTCACATAGCTTAGCTGGTTGATTAATATCTCCTGGAGGTTTTGGTCTGAATTCAATATAGAGATTCTAAGCACAGGGGGTTAAAGTAGCCATGGCCTCTAAGGCTAGAGCTTGGCCTCTTCTCCCCCAAACCTTGCAAATGATAGTATCGGGAAACCCTAGCGAGGGTTTAGGTCCAGACAGAAGCAGCACGTGGGAAGATTGAAGGCGCCAGCTGGGTTCCATTGTCCAAAATATTTTAAAAGAGATACCTTTTTTTTCTGTAGTCTGGGCAGCTTTGTTCTTCTTACATTAAATACCATAACCTTGTGCTTTTGTTCCAATAAACTTAGTAAACCTTGGTGATTTTTACTTTATGTCATAACCTAGTGGAGTTAGGATCTGAACCTTTTAGCATACATGACAACATTTAGTTCCAAGTAGAGGAATCTTGACCAATCTAACCTTTCGCCATGATAATTACCCACCTATACCTGTACAGACGATGTAACATGATTTAGATTTACAAGCTAAGTAAGCCTCGAGTCATGCTTAAGGAACTCCTATTGCCTTTCCAAGAAAAATAGTTCATTCAGTTAAAAAGGTCATCATCCCTTCAAGTTGTTTAGCTTATACCAATACAGACATTAACTTAGGATGACCAGCTATTCCACTAAGATCATAACTTAGATGTGTTTCTTTAACAAGGTACAAATTGGTTAAATAAGAGCCTAATTCATTATTTTTGTGTGTCATCTGAAAAAGTTATATTGTAAGATATAGATAATTTTTTTTTATGCAATAATATCTATTTTTTGTTTCATGTAGGTTTTTTTTTTTTTTTGGTGAAATTGAGGTGCATTACATATGGTATCAGAGCTGTGTTACAGTACTTGGCCTGAAGCGGCTCCAACACATTTCCACTTTTGTTAAAAGCTTTAAAAACTATTGATATATTTTGTATTTTGTTTTATACTTTTACTAATTATAGGTATTAGAAAACAAACTGTGCTATCCAGGAAGAAATGGTGGAGTTCGGGATGCCTGAAGAGACACCCCCACCAGAAGATATTGGAGGAAGCAGACTTTGGGTACAACTGAATGGAAGCAGAGATAATGTTGAGGAATTAAGGGCAGAGTTCAAAAAAGTTAGGGAGGGAAATGAACGGATAATGAAGGCTCAAGAGCAACTGAATACTATATTACTAGCCAATATACATAGTAATGAGAAGGATAAACATAAGGAAGGAAAGGAAACTACACCCTTTAAAAAATAGGGGGGAAAGTGGAATTTTTCCACCCATAGGACTGAAACATCCAATGATGAATCATTAAATCAAGAACATGAAGATTCCATCGAAAGAAACGACCATCATAAAGGTAAGAGGAAGTACAGAACGTATGAGGAAATTTAAGGGGAATTTAAGAAAATCAAACCCCCCATGTTTAATGGCAAAATTGAGAAAGGTGAAGAAGCTGAAGCCTGGTTATCAGGCATGAAGAAATATTTTCAGATATACAACTATTCTGATGAACTTAAGGAAAAAATGGCCATATAAAACCTAAGTGGAAAGGTTGATATATGGTGGCGGGACATTAAGAAAGTCAACGGCATAAAGGAGCGGGGAGTTAATTGGAAAACTTTTAAAGATTTATTTAAAGAGAAATATATTTCAGAGCAGTTTTATGAAGAAAAGGGAAAGGAATTCTACGAGTTGAAATTAGGATCCATGAATATGAAGGAGCTCAGTAGGAAATTTCTAAGTCTACTTCGTTTTGTTCCTTATATAGATGATGAAAAGCCAAAAATACAACGTTTCCTCAGCTGTTTTCCTACCCCGTTCAAGGAACGAATCAAATTTGATAACCCAAAGACATTAGAAGAAACCATGAGGAAGGCAGACTATTGTTACAAACAGAGCAAAAACATGAGAGAAAGTATGCCGAGCTGGAATGTGAAGAAAAGGGATAACTTCCAAAGAAACACTAATCATAAATTTCATCGAAATATTGGAAACAATTATAGGGGATATCAGGGTAACAACCATAGAAAGTACAAACCCCAACCTCCTGCTATAATAGAAAGAGAGCCCTTTAATAAGCATGCTACTCAGAAAGATCCATTAAAGTATTGGGAATGTGGTGACCCACATTATTTTAAGGAGTGCCCTAAAAGAAACAAAACTTTTAATAAAGTTCACTCTCTGCAAGAAGCCATCACAGTTGGAGATATGGGAAGGAGCATGCCTAGAATAAACGCTTCCCTAGGAAATTAGCAGGAAAATCAACAAACATCCATGGTTGAAATTCTAGGTAAGTTAAAGAATCATCCGATCTCTATATTGATTGATCGGGGTGCAAGTTTAAGTTATGTAGCACCCAGAATTGTGGAATTATGTAATCTAGTACATGAAAATTTTGAAAAATCATGGTTGGTATAGTTAGCTACAGGTACTAAATGCAAGGACACTAGTCAGGTTAAAAATTGTGAATTTTTTATGAATGAGTTAAATACAAGTGCAAATCTGAATATTTTTCCCTTAGGTTCTTGTGATTTGTTTATTGGAATGGACTGGTTAGAGGATTAGAAAGTTATATTAAATTGTCTTGATAAAACTTTCACTTGCACAAATAAATCAGGAAATATAGTCAAGGTGACAAGAATTCCTAGAAAAACCACTCTTAGACAAATATCAGCTTTACAATTAAAAAGATCTGTAAGAAAGGGGTGTAAGGTTTTTGTTTTTTACATAATGGATAGCAGGGAAACTAAAAGTAAAATAAGTTTAGATGATATACCAATTTTACAAGACTTTAAAGACATATTTCCTGAAGAAATCCAGGAACTGCCTCCATAAAGGGATATAGATTTTACAATTGATCTAATACCAAGATCAGTATCGGCATCTAAGGCTCCATACAGAATGAACATAATTGAACTCACAGAGTTAAAAAAACAGTTACAAGAACTGTTAGATAAGAAATATGTTCGGCCTAGTGTATCCCCTTGGGGAGCACTGGTTTTATTCATAAAGAAAAAATATGGAACCTTAAGGTTATGCATAGACTACAGGAAATTGAATAAAATGAATATAAAGAACCGATATCCCTTACCTCGGATCGACGATCTATTTGATCAACTCCAAGGGGAAACTGTCTTCTCAAAAATAGATCTAATATCTGGTTACCATCAGGTACGGATCAAGGATGAAGACATTTTCAAAACTGCATTCCGAACTCGTTATGGTCATTATGAGTTCGTCATAATGCCACTTGGCTTAACAAACACACCTGTAGCCTCCATGAGTTTAATGAATAATATTTTTAACGTTTATTTAGATAAATTTGTCGTTGTCTTCATCGATGACATCTTGGTTAATTCGAAGAATGAACAAGAACACGAAGAACATTTAAGAACAATACTAAAAATTTTAAGAGAACAAAAGTTGGTTGCTAAGTTTAGCAAGTGTGACTTTTATAAAGACATAATTCATTATCTCGGACACCTAGTGTCTAAAGACGGAATTTCGGTCAACCCCGATAAAATTAAAGCTATCATGGAATGGCCAATCCCTAAAAATGTAACCGATATAAGATATTTTATGGGGATGACAGGCTACTATAGGAGATTCATAGAAGGATTTTTGAAAATAGCTTACCCCATAACCTTGCTAAAAAAGAAAGCAAAAAGATTTGATTCGAACGAAAAATGTATGGAAAGTTTTAACAAACTAAAACATCTTCTAACTACTGCTCCTATATTAAAAATTTCTGACCTGTTAAGAGATTTCGTCGTATGCATTGATGCATGCAACGAAGGATTAGGTAGAGTCTTAACATAAGAAAATCATCTTATAGCCTATGAATCTCAAAAATTAAAAGATCATGAGAAAAACTATGCAACTCATGATTTGGAACTTGTTGCAATTATTCATGCCTTAAAAATGTGGCAACACTATTTAATCGGAAGAAGATTTTTACTTGTGTCAGATAACGTAAGCTTAAAATATTTATTTGACCAACCGAATTTAAACGCTAGACAAGCCAGGTGGCTGTCCTTTTTAAGCGAATACGACTTTGAAATAAAACATATAAAGGGTAAAGAAAACAAAGTAGAAGACGCTTTAAGTCGTCATGCAAACTTGTTGTATGCAAGGAGTAATTATGAATCTGATCTAGAAAAACAAATTTTAAATATGGAAAATTTTGATAAAGAATACCAGATTTTAAAAAAGAAAACTGTTGAAAATGAAAGTAATCAGTTAAATACTGATTTCCGTAGTAACGAAAGAGGTTTACGGTTGTTTAAAAGCAAACTTTACATACCCAATTCTGCAGAAATTAAGTTGACTATTTTAAATTAATTGCATAAACAACCGTATTCATGGCACCCAAGGTATCAAAAGATGATTACCATGGCTAAGAAGGATTTTTACTGGCCAAACATGAAAAAGGAAATAGTAGAATACTTAACACATTGTTTAGAATGCCAGCAATTCAAGGCTGAACATCAACATCCAACCGGATTATTGCAGCCACTACCCGTTCCAAAATGGAAATGGGAGATGATCAGCATCGATTTTATAACCAACTTACCAAAAAATTTCAGACAACATGATTCAATCATGGTCATAGTAGACAAATTAAGCAAAGCTGCTCAGTTTATTCCTATGAAGTCTACATATAAAGCTATTAACATTGCAGATATTTTCATGAAGGAGATATTCAAGCTGCACAGCATACCAAAGGTGATAGTCTCGGATAGAGACACAAAATTTACAAGTAATTTCTAGAAGGCCTTGTTTAAAGGATTGGGAACGCAGTTAAATTTCAACACTGCATACCATCCACAAATAGATGGGAAGACTTAAAGGGTAAACCAAACTTTGGAGGACATGCTGAGAATGTATGTCATGAACAAACCCGGTAAATTGGAACACTACTTATGTTTGGTTGAATTTGCTTACAATAATAATTTCCAAGTTTCTGCAGCTATGAGTCCATTTGAAGTTTTGTATGGATGTGCATGCAACACTCCGATAACTTGGAGCAGACCCGTAGATAGTTTAATGCTAGGACCTGAACTTTTAAGGGAAATGGAACTAATCGTGCAATAGGTACAACAGAATTTAAAGGCTGCCCAAGATAGGAAGAAAAGTTATTTTTATCTAAAACGAACTCCTAGAGAGTTCCAAGTGGGTGATCACATATATATAAAGCTAAAGCCTAAGAAAAGCTCCTTAAGATTGGGCAATTATTCAAAACTGGCACCCAGGTATTGCGGGTCATTCGAAATTTTGGCAAGAATAGGCCCCGTTGCATATCAATTAGCATTACCACCTAACATTAAAGTACATAATGTGTTTCATGTGTCTATACTGAAAAGATACGTACATGATGTCTCACACGTAATTGATTGGAATGTAATCCAGGTAGAACCGAAAGGAGAGTTCTAGGTGGGGTCAGTACACATTCTCGACATGAGAGAAATCACTCTCTAGAACCATATCATCGGACAAGTCAAGGTGCAATGGGAGCGCCTTAGTCCAGAAGAAGCTATTTGGGAGCGAGAACAATATGTGTGAGGCATATCCAAACTGGTTCCAAGAAGATCGTATGGAAGAATAAAGAAATAATGTAACACCAAAGACGATGTTACCTTCTAAGGGGAGGTGTATGTAACACCCCCAAAATAATAAATATTTTATTATTTCTACAAGAGAAAGAATATTAAAAAGAATTATTATTATTTTGTTATTTTTGACTCAAAAGTCAAAAATAAAACAGTTTTATTGAGAATATTACTTTTATGATTATTTAATATAATAAAACAGGAGACAGGGATGGACTTAGCTGTTGGAGAGTGTCTGCTAAACTACTTGAGGAAAAAGACAAGTGTCAAGTACTATTAAAGATGCACGAGGCATCATTCCTAAAATCATGCCTCCACTCTGAGTTGAGTGTTGAAGAGGAGGAGGCTCATAAATGTCGAAGACCTATGCAAATACTACAAATACTAAGTCCATGAGAAGCAGGAGGCTAGCATTGGACAGGGATTGAGAATTTCAATACAAGCAGTGGTGCATTGTGGTTTTCGCTCAAGTAGATGAGCAGATGAGCTCGAGGGTCTTGGAGCTTAATTGCTGTAGGATTTCTGGTTGGGACGAATGGCAGAGCCATCCTTGTTTCCTCGTATTGGTATTAGGTTTTATTCTATTCTGTTAGAAATATTATTTCAAATGGAATTATGACTTGTATAGATAGACTAGGACGCACTACTAACGGGTTTTTTATTTCTATTTTATAATAGAATTATCAGTTTAATGATATTATTGCTCACTACATTCAGACTAGGATGATTTAGTAAGTAATGTTTAATAATCATTAGGGTTTGTGGACTATTTCTAATTCATGGAGTGAAAATTCTACCATATTAGTCTCTAAATTTTATTACACGCATATCTTTTAGCAGTCATTTATTTACTTAGGAAAATGCATTTATATATAATAAAAATTTTGTATGATTAGTTTTGAGAAACTAATACTTTTGAAATACAAAATTTTGTGTTTAGAATTTATAGCTCTTACCTAGTTAAATATACGGTAAGCATTCAAAATATATATATATATATATATATATATATATATATATATTCTTTTTTTAGATCATCATCCCTCGCCTATTATAGTAAAGAAGAATATTTCTTTTACCTTGTTATTTTATTCTTTTTAAAATCAATTCTGTCAACCTTAATATAATGGAATTTATTATACATTAAATAGAAGCAAGATTTAGGGCTAAACTTTCTTTAAAATGCCTCGAACCTAAGTCGATAGTTACCTTGTAACCTAGGCTGCGTAACCCTTCCTTGAAAAGGTTAATGTAGACATTATTCTTTCTTTTTACAGCATCAAAATATATAAAAAAAAGAAACACATAAAATAGTTTAAAACTTAATGGATCCTTTGCAAACCAAGCTGGAAAGATTGGACATTTTTCGTTTCATTTAACCCTTTCGATCAGAATTTTACCTATCCCCCCTTTTTTTTATTATAACCACGGGTTTCAATTTTTCGTCGGGGTTTTCAAGATTTTGTTTTTAGAAGCAAATCATTTTAGATAAGGCTCAAATGGCATCCACGATGCTCAACTTAAGTGCGAATTTTTTAGGGTTAACTATCCTTTAACTTTGAATTTCCTAAACAAACAATTGGAGTATGTATTTTTTTTATCCTTTTTCTTTTACTGTTCAAACCGTAAGCAAAACAAACAAAAAAAGAGGAAAGAGATCACAGTCTCATTACATAAGTTGGAAACGAGATGACGCTGTACAGGCTTTTAATTTCAACATTATTTCACTTGTAAAATTCTGATACAAAACCACACTAAACCAGCAAGGAAAAACCGTAATCAAACATCTGGTTTTAACTATAAATTCCTATGAATTAAATTAGGGTTCTACTTTTAGCTTCGTCATACATAAATGGAAAACAAATCCTGTTTGTACATTAAATTCACTGAGCAGTTCTGAACAAACATTTAAGACTATGGGCGAAACCCCATATCCATGCATCCAAGCTTTAAAGATGACATGTTTATACATGAAATATTAAACAACAAAATTTCTCTCCAAACCATTGCAAATGTGGTTGGAGTCTATAGTCCCAAAATATAGTGCTGCACCAGTAAAGACCTTCTCCTTTTTTTTATTGTTGAACAATTTCTATTTTATGCCCAGGGGTATGCATGAAAACGACGACATGAGAACTAGCATGTATGCTGAGGCTTACCTTATGCCCAGGGGTATGCATGAAAACGACGACATGAGAACTAGCATGTATGCTGAGGCTTACCTTAGATAAACAGAACCCCTGGTTTTGGTATCCAAATCTTTGCTCAACTTGATTCAGTCGTAATGGGGGTAAACCCTCCTGCCAAAACATTTAGTTCAAGTTCATTTCGCAGAAGAAAAACTTAAGAAATTGAAACTTTTTCAACTGTTAAACCCTTGAGCTAAAAAAACTAAATTTGTTACCTTTGAGACAGTCTAACTTCAAAGCTGGAAGTAGCCGGGAGTTTCACGCAGCTCAGCTGGTCGATTACTATCTCCTGGAGAGATTCTAAGGGAAGGAGTTTAAAGCAGCCATGGTCGCCGAGGCCAAAGCTCGACCCCTTCTCCCCCAAAATTTGCAAATGATAGTATCGAGCAACCCTAGAGAGGGTTTATCTCCCAATAGAGGCAGCACGTGAGAACATTGAAGGCGCCAGCTGGGTTCCATTATCCAAAAGATTTTAAAAGCAAAAAAAAATTTCTATTGTTTGGGCAGCTTTGTTCTTCTTACATTAAATACCATAACCTTGTGTGTTTGTTCCAATAAACTTAGTAAACCTTGGTGCTTTTTACTTTATGTCATAACCTAGTGGAGTTAGGGTTAGCATACATGACAACATTTAGTTCCATGTAGAGGAATCTTTACCGATCTAACCTTTCACCATGATAAGTACCCACCTGTACCTGTACAGATGATGTAACATGCTTTAGCTTGACAAGCTAAGTAAGCCTCGAGTCATGCTTAAGGAACCCCTGTCACCTTTTCAAGAAAAATAGTTCATTGAGTTACAAAGGTCATCATCCCTTCAAGTTGTTTAGCTTATATCATTACAGACATTAAATTAGGATGATGAGCTATTCCACTAAGATCATAACTCAACATACTATTGATATGAACTTAGATGTGTTTCTTTAACAAGGTATTGCTTGGTTAAATAAGAGTTTAATTCATTATTTTTGTGTGTCGTTCGAAAATTTATATAGTAAGATGTACATAATTGCTTTTTACGCAATAATATCTATTTTCTGTTTCATGTAGATTTTTTATTTTTGTTTTTGGTGAAATTGAGGTGCACTACGGTTTCTATAACAATACGTAAGGTTTTCACGTTGCAATGTTTTTTAAATATACGTTATCAATTCACATATTTTACAACTAATAACAATTCCACAATTCTCAAATAATTATTTTTTGTTCGTCTAAAGATACTTTGGTGTTCGGGTACACAGGGTACTCCCAAAAGACCGAACACCTAGAGAAACCACTTCACACAAACAAATCACAAATTAAGACACCGATGTTTTGACGTGGTTTAAACCCTTGAGAGGGAAACACTCTACGGCCCCAGCCAAATAGCTTCTGCGGAGCAATTTATTATGCAAAGAAAGAAAGTTACATATAAGCTTCTCATAATCGATCAACTTTCCAATGACCCTCCATGCTCTTTAAATAGAGATCATGGACCAATCGGGTGTTAAGCCACATATCAAGGGTAGGTATTATCTAAGAAAAGTTGAGTCGTCGGATCACTCTATGTCGGGAACATATCGTGACCATTGGATTAAGTATTTACAAGTGCATACTAATGCATACTAAAGAAACACACTTTACCTAATGAATCTATTACACAAGTTGACCTTAACTAACTTCTAAGTATCTAAATATCCTTACATCCCCCCTTAAGAACAACTTGGGATAGGATTGAAGGATTTACAAAAGTGACACTATTAGGAGAAGGAAGGAGGCATTAGAGCCTATCCCACCTTAATGACAAGTTCCTGAACTCCTAACATAGATCGAAGTTTAGAAAAGTTTGCTTTTGGAAGAGACTTGGCGAAGATGTCTGCAACTTGATCATCTGTAGGACAGAAGAGCACTTCAAGAACACAATCATGAACAAGATTTATGATGAAATGCATATGTAGCTCAATGTGTTTGCTACGTTGATGTAGGACTGGATCTTTGGCAAGCTTCATGGCACTTTGATTGTCGCACCAAAGTGGAGTAGGCTGCTGCTACTCGAATCAAAACTCTGAAGGGATTTGTCAAAGCCAAAATGATTCTTGAATGGCATTAAATGTGGCTTGATATTCTGCCTCTGTTGAAAAAAGAGCAAGAGATTGTTGTTTCTTGCAAGCCCAAGTGACAGGTCTAGATCCCAAACTGAAAACATAACCTGCTATAGACTTTCGATCATGAGGATCGTCGGCCCAATCTGAATCAATGAAACCAACCAACAAAGGTTTACCCCCTGTACTATAGTGAATCCCAAAATGAATTGTACCTTGAATATATTGAAGAATTATTTTAGCTGCTTTCCAGTGACTTTCATGAGGTGTTTGCATGTAATGGGCAACACAACCAACGGAAAAGGAAAGGTCAGGACGAGAATGATTCAAGTATAAGAGACTACCAACAAGCTAATGATACAAGGTGGCATCTACTTCAGGTGAAGTACAAGTGGAAGAAAATTTGACTCCAGACTGGAAGGGAGAAGGGGCAAATGTACAATCTTCCATGTGAAAGTGACGAAGAAGGTCACAAGCATACTTAGATTGAGAAAGAAAGATTCCTTCTTTGGTTTGCACGACTTGGAGACCAAGAAAATAATGCAAATATCCTAAGTCTGACATTTCAAAATTTTGCTTAAGATTGGATTTCACATGGATTATAAGCTTAGGGTCACTACCGGTAAGAATAAGGTCATTAACATATATAACGAGTATGATGAGATGGTTTCCTACTTTCTGGGTATAAACATTGGGGTCAGAATGGCATCTAGAAAAACCAATGTTAAGGAGAAAGCTATCCATTTTGGCATACCAAGCTCTAGGAGCTTGCTTAAGGCCATATAAGGATTTATTAAGGCAGCAGACAAGGCTAGAGCTATTCTAAACATATCCAAGAGGTTGTTCCATGTAAATTTCCTCTTGTAAATCACCATGTAAGAAGCGAGGCTTAACATCCATTTGATGGACTTCCCACTTGTGTAAGGCGGCAAGGGAAAGAACAAGGTGGATGGAGTTCATTTTTGCGACAGGAGCAAAGGCTTCATTGTAGTCAATCCCTTCAACTTGGGAAAAACCTTTGGCAACTAAACTTACCTTAAGTCTTTCAACACTTCCATCTGATGCATACTTATCTCTGTAGAGCCATTTACATCTGACAACTTTTCTTTCTTTTGGAAGAGATACAAGATCCCAAGTATCGTTCTCCATTAAGGAACGATATTCTTCATCCATAGCTGCATCCCAATCTGGATTTCCTGAAGCTTCTGCAAAGGTTTTTGGATCATGATTCTCGGAAACTTGAGCCAAAAGAGAAGAGGCTCGTTGAAACTGAGAATGTGTTCAACATTTATCTCTAGGATCACCGACAAGATCACCAGCTGCTTCAAATGTTGAACAAACCCATTGAGGAAGCACTTGTGCTGGTGCAACTGGAGGAACATGAGCAGGCAGAAGGTAGATTTTCATCGTCACTGTCATCATCAGAAACTGGAGTTGGAAACTTGTCAAGGAAGTTGAAAGAAGAAGAAGAAGGCACAATCACTGAATTAGGCTCGCAGGCCAAAGATGGCACAATCACTGAGTTAGGCTCGCAGGCCAAGATATTTTCATCGAATTTAACATCTCTTCTAATTATTACATCATGAGAATGTGGTTGAAAAAGTCTATAATCTTTTACATCTTCAGAATATCCAACAAATATGCACTTTTCACTTTTAGGCTGCAATGCTTTCTGTTTTTCATCCGGAATGTGAGCCCATGCTTCACTACCAAACACACAGAAGTGACTTACATTTGGTTTAATTTTACTCCATGCTTCTTCCGGTGTGATACCTTGTAATGATTTAATGGGGGTGCGATTAACTATGTAATTTGCATAATTAATGGTTTCAGCCCAAAATTGAAGACTTAGTCCCTTAGATTGGATCATACAATTAGCCATTTCTTTTAAAGTGCATTTTTTTCGTTCAGCTACACCATTTTGTTGTGGTGTATATGGAACGGTGTGTTGTCTTTGGATGTCTTGTTTAGTGCAAAAAGTAGTGAACTTTTTGTTAACATATTCTCCTCCATTGTCAGATCTTAACTGAATAATTTGATGACTAGGTTGTTTATCAACAAGGGCCTTGTAGGCCAAGAACATGTTAAATACTTTGCTCTTAAGTTTTAGGAAATAAACCCAAGTGGGTCTGGTGTAATCATCAATCAAAGTTAAGAAATATTTGAAACCATAAAATGAAGCAAATGGAAGAGGACCACACAAGTCACTATGCACAAGCTCCAAGGGAACCGAGGCATTCCAAGAGGCACGTTTGTCAAAACTGTCCCGATGATGTTTTCCAAGTACATAACCGAAACAAACACCATCCCTGCAAGATACCATCGGAAAAACTGCCACCATATTATCTTTACATAGTTGTTGCAATGAGCGATAATTCAAGTGACCAAATTGCTCATGCCAAAGTTTGCTCAAGTTATCACTATGAGCGACAAAAACTAAAGGAAAAGATGATGACCCTAAGTTGTTAAACTTGTACAACCTAGTAATATCATCAACAATTTTGATAGCTAGAACCTATTGAGGATATTTAAAATCCTTGATTACAACTTGGTGAGCTGTAAATGTCACAGTTTTACCTTCACCAGAATGAGTGATTTGATAGACTAATAACAAATTACAGGAAATTCTTGGAACACATAGTACATCACTGAAATGACCATTATCTACTGGAACTATTCCAGCTCCTACAATACTTAGAGATCTATCATCACCAACAAATATTTGTTTGGTGCTACATTCATGCATAGTAGAAAAGATGGCTTGATCCTTAGCCATATGATAAGATGCTCCAGAATCAATGAGCCATTCATTCGAAGTGGAAGAAGAAGATGCATTATAAGAATAACCAGAAACACAAAGTGCATGTCCATGAGAGGTAGATTCTGAAGGCGAATCTAGGCTGATGTGATGCTTCTTCATTACTGCTTCCAAGGCTGCCATCTTCTTGAAACACTTAAATTCATCATGATTATCTTTCCTGCAATAGTTGCAATGACGCTCAGTCTTCTTGCGTTTTGGCTTGGATCCTTTGTCATTTTTTAAAGAAGGAGCTGACTGAGAGGGTTTGGGACCCTTGTTTGACTTATTATTGCGAAAATTTTGTTTCTTGGGAGGCTTGTACTTTTCTTTCTATTGGGACAATGAGGCTTTCCCAGATGTATCTGGATTTTTAATTATTCCAAGGTGGATGAGCTTATCTTTCTCTCTAATCAAGGAATCACAAAAGGATTCAAGACTAGGCTTTTGATAGCTAGCTGCATTCAAGGATTCTTTCATGGAGTAAAATGTAGATACAAAAATAGAATATGCAGGTCCAAGTTTGGAAAGAATATGATAAATGAATTGTTTGTCTTCCCTTTTAATCTTGCATTCTTTACATAAGATTTTAAGAGTTTTGTACATAGATAAATAATCTTGTATGCATGAAAAATCACTAGGATTTAAAGAAATCAACTCATTTTCAAGTTGGTGACCTTGAATTTCATTGTGTTTACAAAACACAGATTTCAACTTATCCCAAGCAACATCAGGTTCATCAATTCCAGATATGTGGAATCGCAAATCACTAGAGATTGACATCCCAATTAATCCATGAGCTTCGTCACATCTATTTTCCCATTTTATTTTATTTTCATCATGACTGGGTTTTATTTCTTTCCTTGAGGTAATTCTGAAAAGTCCTTTACTTCGTAGAACATCATCCATATGAAATTTCCATGAGAAATAGTTAGAACTCATAAGTAGAATATCACATGGTGAGGACATACTGCAAATTAGTGGCTATAAAAACAGAAACCAATATTCTAGTATGAAGATCTCAAAAAAATAGGTAGTTTAAAAAAAAACGGCACTGAAAACTGACTCTGTATGATGAAGTTATGCTTGAACAAAGAAAAAGTTGAAGATGTCCCCAATAATGACGCGGCAGATAGAGAATGACCAACTAAAAAAAAAGGACCCCCCTCTTCCCAAGATGAACCTTTGACAATCACTTTATAAGAAAATTGCTTTAAGTGAATCACTTTTATAAAATAAGTGATTTCATTTTTACAATGATGTTTTTTAAATAGTGCAACAATAAAAAAGAACTTAAATGACTCACTTTTTATTTTTATTTTTTATTATTTAAGTGAGATGCACTTTTACAATAAAGTAACTTGAAAATAGAAATTGCATGCACTTTTTTTTTAAAAGTAACTTCCTAAGACTTGAACTCAAGACCTATTAACGAATAAAGCAACTTTGAACCAAGTGAGCTAGATTAAAAGGTATGTAAAATATGGAAATGGGGAAGGGGGGCTTTTTTTCTTTTTTAATCTTCTTGCTCAGTTTCCATGCTTGCCTTTTTTTTCCTGCAAAATCACACCATAAACCAAAACAAAAAACTTTCCCATGCTTGTGGGGTTACATCTCGTTAGCTTGCCCCGAAAAGTCTATGTTTTCTCTTTGTTTCTCATTTGCCGAGATCGCACAAGGTGCATGGCAAAGAGCATACGCAGCCGAGAAAACCCCTTTACCTTTCTGTTTCGGATTCACCGACATTGCATAAGGTTCACGACAAAGAGCATACATAGACAGGGAAAGAAACAATCCGAAACTAAAAAAATCTAATAATAAAACTGATAAAATATGAGATATTTTATTTTATTTTTAAAATAGAAATAAAAAATGTGTCACTGTAACATTATACCTTCACATCTGATGAAATACATGTTTCTGAAACAACCGGGAATCGTTTTTGATCAAATGAAAACTATTTCCCAATGGAAACAACGCTCCGGATGAAATGGAACACCTTCCATAGCCCAGAAATGCACATAAATACTAGAACCAGAAACCCTTTCAAGTTTTGGCAACAACAATTCAAGATCTAGATCATAACAAGAAGCGGATCATCATAAAATCTCTGATACCATGTTCGGGTACACAGGGTACTCCCAAAAGACCAAACACCTAGAGAAACCACTTCACACAAACAGATCATAGATTAACACACCGATGTTTTGATGTGGTTTAAACCGTCGAGAGGGAAACACTCCACGGCCTCGGCCAAATAGCTTCTACGGAGCAATTTATTATGCAAAGAAAGAAAGTTACAAATGAGCTTCTCATAATCGATCAACTTTCCAATGACCCTCCATGCTCTTTAAATAGAGATCATGGACCAATCGGATGCTAAGCCACTTATCAATGGTAGGTATGATCTAATAGAAGTTGAGCCATCGGATTACTCTATGTCGGGAACATATCGTGACCGTCAGATTAAGTATTTACAAATGCATACTAAAGAAACATATTTTACCTAACAGATCTATTACATAAGTTGATCTTAACTAACTTCTAAGTGTCTAAATATACTAACATTTGGAAGGGACAACTTTCAAATATTTATCATTATCATAAAATGAATTAAAAAGTAAGTAGTTACAAAATTTGTCATTGGCCAATCTCTCACTCATTATGGCACTCGTGATATTTTTCCAAAATATTTGTGAAGTCTCATTTCATGAATTATCCTTAACATGTCGACCTTGTGATATGCATACACACCTATTTACCCTCCTTATCTTGCTTCCATGATATATAATGCAGGAGCATCTACACCATTCTGGGACTCTGGGAAAT
This sequence comes from Larix kaempferi, assembly GCA_027924585.1. Taxonomy (NCBI): domain Eukaryota; kingdom Viridiplantae; phylum Streptophyta; class Pinopsida; order Pinales; family Pinaceae; genus Larix; species Larix kaempferi. The sequence goes on from BSBM01000096.1 coordinate 30,392,636, forward strand.
GACAAAAGTCAAGAGACCTTTCCCTTCAAAATACCTTTCATCCATTGATTCGAACGTTGATAATTGGAAGGCTCATCTTTTTTTGAAGCTTTGCATAGCTTTAAATTCAATGCTGCATTTTCTAGACGTTATTTTAACTATTTCTATATGCTATTTGCAATACTACATAGATATTACTACTTCGTGGCTCTTGTTAATATATACTATTCTTAAAATAATCAAATAAATTATTATTGAAAATGAAAGAGTCTTAGCATAGCTTCAAATTCAATCACATTTTTTAGAGGTTATTTTAACTCTTTCTAGATACTATTTACAATAGTGCAGAGACATTACCACTTGGTGGCTCTTGTTAATATATACTATTCCTCACTTAATCAAATAAATTAATATTAAATATTTGAGAATAAAATACTTAATATTAATTATTAATTATTAATCATATTATCAATTTGTCATACAAATTAACGTATTTGTTTATTCCACTAATTTCAATGTGATGGCATGCACGCACAACATCAATCCAACTGGAATTTGTCACATGCTCTTATCATATCTGGAAGAATTTCTTCTCAATCAAGTACAAAGTGTGCATCCACAATTTATTTTATGTTTATAACTGCAATGTTTCTAATTTAATAAATATGAGGCCTTTTGTATTCAACTTTGTTAGACGGTACACAATCATGTTAGATACATCTTAATTGTTTTACTAATCATACAATTCAATATCATTAATAATGATAATATATCATATTCATAATAATTTCTTTTCAATCAACTCCAAAGTGTGCATCAACAATTTATTTTAGGTTTATAACCGTCATGTTTCTAATTGAATAAATATTAGTCCTTTTGTATTCAATCAACTCCAAAGTGTGCATCAACAATTTATTTTAGGTTTATAACCGTCATGTTTCTAATTGAATAAATATTAGTCCTTTTGTATTCAATTTCAACCTTGTTAGGCGGTACACAATCATGTTCCTTGTTAGGCGGTACACAATCATGTTGGATCTAGTTGGAATGCATATCATTAATAATGATAATAATAATTTGTGGCGTTAGTAGAAATCATAAAACACAAATTATGTTGAATTAATAATAATAATAATAATAAATTGAAAGAATAATTTAACGTGATAAATAAACACAAAATATAAATTATGATGAATAATAATAATAAATTAAAAGAGGTGATCATGTATTAACAAATAATAATAAATTGAAATATCGAACTATCACGTATAAAAGAGAGATCTAATAATGTACTATTTGATTCAAATTTTGAATAATAATAGTATGTTTTTTTTTCGGTCAAAAAAAATAATAAATTGAAATAATAATAAATTTTTTTTTTTAATATTTATATAAACATATATTTTAAAAATAAAAATTAAGGTTAATCTTGATAAAGTTTAAAGTTGGTACAATATATCTATGAGATGTAGAACAGTTGGTGGCGGGGTATGGTTAAGATGCCTCCTAAGCGGAAAGGTCGTTGGTTATAATCCCGCGAATACCAAAAAATCCAACCATGTTAAGGGTTGGTGCGGTCCAGGCCGAGTGCGATCCCAGGTGATTTTGACGGCTTAGATGCCCCTAGTTCATGGTAACTTAGCCGAAAGCAAACTTACTAGTCAAGAAGGTTCCACCACTTTACCAAAAAAAAAAAGTTGATACAATATAAAAAATAAATTTAAAATTGAATATTATATATATATATATATGTTAATTGTTGTATATGATAATGCTATATTGAAAATTATAGATAAAGTTGTAATTATATGAAAATCTATGTTTCGATGGCTTAAGTGGAGAAAGTAGTAATCCCACCAAATTGATCTTGTATATTAGTATGATATATGCATAATTAAAGGGTTGTAATAAACGAGCAATAAAATTAATAATAACATGAGGTAATTTTAATAATTATTTGCATATTTTAACAAATAAGAAATACATAAAATAAAGTCATTTAAGTTATAATTTATCCTTGGACATTATATAACATATATTGTTTATACCTTGTTATTCTCTACATATGAATTGTTCCCCACTTTAAGTAGTTGAGTGAGTTTATGTACGAATTTTATTTTATATTGATTTTTATTTTAAAAGGAGAATAAAATAAATAAATGTAAATTTTCTCAACTAAATGGAGAGTTAAAGTTCACAAACAACAATTATAACTTACATAGTAAGATTGGATAAGAAGTAATCAGTCAAATATATATTATGACAAAGGTGTTGTATAATATAATGTTAGAGTGCATAAGAAAAAGGCACAGTGTTTAGCAATTAACACATATGGATACGGATAGTTATCTGAATTCAATACTCAAATGAATAAAGTAAACTATGGTAAGAGGTAATAATAATATGGTAAGAGGTAGTAATAATAAGTGTAAGAACAAAACATGAGTAAAATAAGTATATTAAGATAAGAGATAGTGAAATATTATAAGAAAAGGACAAGAATATTAACATTTTATGATAAATGGCAACAAAGTATAAAGAGTATGGAGAGTTCTCATGCTTAGATAAGTTGGCATGAGTAACTATCTATGAAATATAGTAATGCATGCGTATGAGTATGTGAATTCAATTAGTGTAACGAAGAATTTTAAATAATAATAATAAGAAGAAGAAGTTACAAAATTATGATCAGTATCTATACACCATGAAAAAGATTAAGACATGTAAACTAGAACTTATTTTTTAAACTATGCTCATATGATGTGTTAGTTTTAATGTATTACTACACTTAAATAAGAAGTTCCAATAGACATAGTGTAAGGATATGTCCATGTGATTGCAGAGTGACATACTATTCTTAGGATGGCCAAACCTTTAATAAATTTAAGTGAATCATGGTTTATAGAACTTACATGCTCAAATTCCTTTAAGGGTGAACAAAAGGTTTGAGCCAAACATGTAAACTATTAATGACGATATGAAATTTACCCTAAAATATTAATGAAGAATTCCTAAAGACATGTCATTTAATGCAACAATCCTTAAATATAGACAGTGCCACTTTCATAGTTTATAGTTGAATAAAAGGAATAAGAAATTACTCGTCCCATGTATTTTATAATATCATTGATTGATTCATGTGAAATGGAATAAGTGTATGCATGTTAGGATGATATCTTAGATATGTGATGTGTAGACCTATTTGGAGGATGTGATTTTATGGTTCTTGTCAAAGGGTAGGAAAGCATAATATTGAGATTTGGTGGCATTAACTATAGTTTTTTTTTAAGAAGCTTAATTGTATGATTGATAGTCTTCAATAAGATCAAGATAATGTTTTCTTCAATTATAATTAATTACACTAGCATTTGACCATAACTTTGGCATGAAGTTTCGTGAAGGGTGAGTGTATGTAATGCCCCATTTCCTATTTTGTATTTTTCCTATTATCTATGGAACCAATTCAATTGATAACACTTTATCACATCGATATATGGAGTTACTATTTTGCAAGTTGTGTGTGTGTTATGATTGTTCATTGATTTTATCTCTAGCATGCAAATTTAAATAAGATAGTTGGGTATGCAGATACCAATTTAAGTTAAATGTTGAATAAATGGATGAGATACCAGGTGCACGGTACATAGCACATACAAAGAAAACATTCCTAGATTATTTTTTGGTTAGTAATGAAGCATGTTTATGTCAATGTTTACATGATATTGCATGATGTTGTGTTGGGAGATTAATCCACAAGTTAAATGAGCTAAGTGATAGCTTGATACTATGGTACCACTGTAACATTGGTGACATGGAATTCAATAGATAAATGACAACTGAAGAATTATTGTTTCAAATGATTATTGGCTTATTACTATGATGTGTGTCCAACTGTATGTTTTACATGAACCACATTTTCCCAAACTCATCATTCAATGGCATGAAATCCACAAATAACAACAATGACACAATAGGGTGTTGACCCTAGTTCTATTGTGGGGGAGGCATTTCTCACCATTTATCCTCTAAAACTTGTAGTCATGGAAGGGTTTTGCTAAGGCATGCTCCCCAAGGTCTGTTATGATGACTAACAGTTGCCTTATGGGGAAGTTTAGTCAATGCAATCAACACTTCCTCTTATGGGTTCTATCTAGTGTTAGGTCAATATAGTTGTTGCTTCTAGATATTCCGACAGAGGAAGGATAAGATGTGGAAGATAGTTGCGAATTACAAGAGACCAAGCAAGTAATTAAGGATATTGAGGAAGTTAGTTGTCACATATCGATTGCTTAAGTATGATAAAAATATTGTTTTTCCCATGCAGGATATACTCCATGTACCGTCTAGTTCATATTACATTATTGTAAAATGAATAATCATAATGATAGATTGTGATTAATCATGCTTATTAAATATTCTTATTAGTTATTATTTCTAAATTATCGGGTTCTGATTAATCTTGTTTACTAATTATGCTTATTAATGTTTGATTTTATTAACTAGGCTTTAAAAAATTTAATTTTTAATGATTGGATTGTGATTAATCATGTTATTAATGTTTTATTTTATTAAGTAGGATTATAAATTATTATTTACTAATGGTTGTATCACGATGTGTGAATCATTTGGTTTTAAAAGAAAATGAAGTCGTTACATATTAGAAAATGTAAATACCATTAGTTTACTCCACTTGTTATGTGAATATTTATGGGCTTTTAAATTTTGGATAAGGTCATTGATTGATGTCCCCGCTTTTATTACCCTTCTCGAAAGAGGTGGGGGTGTTATTCCCAAGGGGGAGGCAATGCAGTAATGGGGAAGGCATGGAGGAATGGAGATAAGAGGAAGGAGGTGAAAGGGTTAAGGGGTGGTTGTTTTTATGTAGAAGGAGAGAACACAAAAATTTAGCTGTCTTAATTTTTTGTGGATTTCAAGGGGATGGAGGGCCAGAAAACTAAGAATTTTTCTAGAGAGCTAGTAGTTGGAGAATTTTCTAGTTGGTTGGGAGGTAAATCCTAGTTTGGAGACTCCTGGAGTAGTAGAGCACTAAAGAAAGATAGCTAGAATCCATTTTGGAATATATTTATGATATACACCATTCAGTTCCTCTTGTTTCAAGCTCTTCAGTAAATTAGAAAATTGAATATATGCAAATGATGTTTATTCTCTAAAGGGAAGAACTAGCCTTTCAAGTTCTAGATTTACGGATGTTATGATTATAATGTATATATTTCAAGTTAAAAAAAGTATATGTAATGTTATTAAATAACATATATATGCTTAATAAAATTAGCTAAATAGTTAGTTAAATTGTTATTAGATAGTATTTAAGAACCCTATCTTGTAACTCATAATGGTCCCTATAGTGAGTTTCAAGCACTAAGGCCCTCCATAAATTACCCTGTAAGATAGTTTTAAGATCATTTCTTATATAGTGAGAACACAATAGAATGTTTTGTCTAGCTTATTCCTTAGAGAAGGTTTTGTTCTCTTAGAAAATAATCTAATGAACCTCATTTAGTTTTACAACAATAACATTAGAAAATTTCATTTATTTAATTGTTCATAGGATTGGTGTGTGGATGGTGATATATTTTAATATTTTGGCCCAAGGGTGTGTTAGTTGAACCCTCTTGCTTAACTATAACACACAGCAAACACAAAATGCACTCACAAAGACTAGATGTGAACTGGAAAAGCCAAGAAGTTGGCTTCTATTACTTGAATCAATTACAAAGTTACATGCAATCTATTAAACAAGTCGGCCTTAGCCTGTTACAATCTACAGAAATAAAACTATATTATGTTGGTGTGTTTCTCCCCGCTGTGTGTGATCCTCTCTATCTTCCAATCCTATGAACAATGAAAGAAAAATTGATCCCTTCCTCTATTCCTTCGCACCAGTATTCTACTCTTCTATGTTTTTGCTCCCAAGGTTCACTCTGTTCCCTGAGACGTCCTTCTCTAACCGTTGCTTGACCTCTAACCCAACAAATCCCGCAGTTGTCAGAGCCCCTGGTCATGCTGCGCAACCTCCTCCGGTGGTGACACCTGGTCTGGCTCCCACCACCTTCTTAATTGCCATTAACTTCCTGAACAACCTTCAACGATTTTTGTCTTGAATCCTGCACCTCTGACTTCACTACAATTGTCAATCATATCACTGTCCTCTCGACCTATCAACCATACTATACTTTGTTAGTCCTTGAATTAACTTGTTGGATTCACTTAACGTCCATGGCTTCCAGTATTCCCCTTCCTCCTCACTTGGCCTTTGCCTCTTTCATCGGTGTCGATGTTCGACCACTCATTGACTCCTGACTCCTTCGATCTCCATTCCTATAAATGTCGACCTTTATTCCCATCCACCATCCTTCGACAGATTCCTTCTCGACTACTTGGCTTTGACTGCCAATCTCTTTCGCACCAGTGGTCATCGGTAGTCCCCCTGGTTTACCTTCTTCTGTTGATCAACTTTGACTATTTTTCTAGGCCTCGATGCTCCTACATCTGACTCCCTGGGTGAAAAAGAACTCAACTGCTCCTTTAGTCTCTTGTGTTCTTCTTTTTAAATCCATGTCGCTTCGTTCGAATCATCATCCTTCCATCGAACTAAATATTATTTCTTGCATGAACTCCTCATGCATCCGACTTCGTGTTCATCCATTACTTCAGTGATCTCTTCTTTATGTCGATCTGGAATTTGACCTGTCCAGTTGATCTTTGACACTTCCACGCTGCTTCTTGTTGAACCTTCTTCATACTTGTGAAGATCCGAGACATTGAACGTAGGATAAATGTCCAATTCTTTCAGTAGCTCCAACACAGAAGCATTGTACAAAATCTTCCTCAGTATCTTACATGGTCCATGTGAGGATATTCCTATACTCCATCCTAGTCCTACCATCATTTTCATCATTTGCATTTTCAGTCTTGCATGCATTTTTGCATGCAACATACAATTGCATGCATCATAGTCATCAATCCCAGCACCTATCCCCAAGTTAGCTAGCCCCGGTAGCTACTCACTGATCAGTTTAAGGCCTCCTAGTGCTTAGTGCACCCTACATGCAAATCATGCATCTCATGTGCCCTCTCTCACCTACCATTCAGTTGTACTCTAGTTATCTTCAGTTCTTTCCTTGATTTAAAGCTAGAATGACTCTCAATTGACTGTATCACTCCGACAGATGTCCAGTGAGACTAGACTTCCCATTTTGACTCCAGTTAACTCCCCATGTGCCCTCCACTAAGCCTCCTTCATTCAGTTAGTGCAATTACACTCAGTTAGACTCAGTTTGACTGACGGTTGACAGTTACTTGTGCATTGATGACTCCAGTGATGATGATGAAGACTTCTAGGTGTGCTCCGATGACACTCCAGTGATCTTTTGATCTCTCCATGCAGGCTAATTCGAGTTACACCCTTGGTATTCGAATCCTGTGCATTGTATCATTATTGGTTTCCTATTCTGATTAATGAAACATGTGTGAATATTCTTCTCCTATCTGAGTTCCATTGGATATATGTTCTGCTACACTATTCTTCTTCTGTTTTCCTAAATTCTTTCATTGTGAGGTTTACATCATCTCTTTGGATCCACTGTGAGGATTTTCACATGGTATCAAAGCCATTTGAGAGTATATTCTACCTCCATTCTTAAGAGTTTTTTGCAGGTATTTCTAAGTTCCAGCAGTAGCAGCAGTTTCACTTTTGCACTCATTCCAGTAGTAGTGGGAGTTTCACTTTTGCACTCGTTCCAGCAGTCAAGATGAGCAATTCGAATGCTCCATCCTCTACCATAATCCTCACTCCCTTCAATTACTTTGATTGGAAGAGTGATATGATACTATTCTTGTGTACTAGATAGCTAAACAGATTGGTAATGGGAAAAGAAAACGAACCACATTCAGCTGTGGAGAAAACCAAGCATTTAAATAAACTGGATGAAGCCTTTGGTTACATATGCCTTCATATGTCTAGAGATATATTGTTTCATGTTGAAGGATTGAATGCTCCAAATGAGTTATGGACAAAATTGGAGAGTCTTTTTGGAAAACAAGATGAGCTAAGAGGCCATGCTCTTGAAAATGAATTGGTTTCCCTACAACCTAGCAATTTTGAGACAATTCAAGATTTCTTCTCAAATTTTAAGAACTTGGTGTTGTGATGCAAGCATTGTGGCATCACTAAAAGTGATGAACAATTGGTGCTCTCCATTCTAAGCAAACTAGGATCTCAATTCTCTGTCTTTGTATCTACCTTCCATTCTGGATGATATCAATTCCTGGATGAAATATGCCAACCTTAGAAGTATTTACTGAAGCTCTCATTCAAGAAGAGGACAAATTGATTCAAATGGGTTCCACCAAGGCCTCCAAAGATCTAGCTCTTCTAGCTGGAGAAGCAAGTAGGATGAATGTGAAAGGGAGGCAAAAAGACAAGGATAAGAAACCACTAAATCCAAGTTGAATGATAAGTCAAGTCCTTCAAATAGATCCTCCAGCTCCAAGAAGGAAAAACATAAGATATCTGAATGTCCTACTGCAAGAGAGGATACCATACCGAGAAAGCTTGCATGCACAAGAAAGTAGACCTACTAATCAAGCTTCTTGAACAAAACAAAATTGCTATTCCAAAAGATGCAAAGATGTCTGATTCTGAAAGTGGATCTGATGGTCATGAGGATTTCCATGCATTGATTGCTGGTTTTTCAAAATCAAAGGCCCTCCTCATAGATTTTGGAGCCTCCAACCACATGGTTTCCTCTGAAGAATCATTTTCTTCATTAGATCTCAAAGATGGGCCTACTATTCACATGGGAGACAACTATCAGATCTCTTCCAAAGGATTGGGTATAGTACATATGGAGCATGGAAAGTTCAAGAATATTCTATCCGTTCCCTCCTTGACAGTAAATTTGTTGTCTATATATCAGATGACTCACATCAGATCACCTAAGAAGGTGACTTTTGGTACCGACACAGTTGAGATCACAAAAATCTCTACTGGGAAGACTATAGCAAAACGGTTTGCAAATCATGCCTCCAAGGAATATGAGTTCTCTCATTCTCTTCCCTTCTCTCTTCCTACTCCTTCGGAATCTGATGAAGATTCAAGTGACTCTTCTTCTAATAAAGATGAATATGAAGATCTTGATGTTGAGATCAAAGTTCAAGAACATTCATATTCAGATCCAGAACCAACACATGTTCTCAATCCAGAGCCAAGGACAATATGGACTCACATAGTCCTTGCACCTACTGAGAACACAGTTGAGGATTTGTTTGATCATAAAACAACCAAAATTCAACATCATGCCAACCTTACATTATGCCATCTACCTCTTAATGAGAGATTCAGCATGATGGTGGGGTTCTCTCTTCCATCCCTTGGGAAGACTCATCATGATCCATTCGTTCTAGTTGTAGAAATAATTCCTGAAAGACTTGCTTCGTCCAATACATCCTCTGCACAGTGGGAGGCACATCAGAAGACCAGTTCCAGATCTAGCACTTGCTTTGGAATCCTACATAGGATCAGCTTGCCAAGTTTTTTGCAAAAGTTTTCACTGATGAAAGCTTCCTTCTTTTCTACTTAGTATGATGGTTCTTTGAATGATTTATTGTTCTTTTGAGGGGGGGTATTTTTCCCTTGAGGTTTTCCCCATTTCCTCGGTTTATGGATAGTTCTTATTTTATCATTTATTTGATTGTATTGGGTGACCTCTGGTCCTACTTACCAGGGCCCACGATGGATTAAGGGGGGGTGTTAGGATATTCCTATACTCCATCCTAGTCCTACCAGCATTTTCAGTCTTGCATGCATTTGTGCATGTAGCATGCATGCATACAATTGCATGCATCCTAGTCATCAGTCCCAACACCTAGCCCCCAGTTAGCTAGCCTCGAGAGCTTCTCACTGAGCAGTTTCAGGACTCCTAGTGATTAGTTCGCCCTGCATGTAGTTCATGCATCTCATGCACCCTCTCTCACCTACCATTCACTTGTACTTTAGTTATATTCAGTTCTTTCCTTGATTTAAGGCTAGACTGACTCTCAACTGACTGTATCACTCCGATGGACCTACAGTGAGACTAGGCTTCCCATTTTGACTCTAGTTAGCTCCTCATTCACCCTCCACTGATCCTCCTTGATTCAGTTAGTACCAATTACACTCAGTTACACCTACCACACTTAGTTAGACTCAATTTGATTGATGGTTAACAGTTACTTGTGCATTGATGACTCCATTGATGATGATGAAGACTTCTAGATGTGCTTTGATTACACTCCAGTGATCGTTTGATCTCTCCATGCAGGCTTATTCAAATTAAACCCTTGGTATTTGAATCCTTTGCATTGTATCATTACTGTTTTCCTATTCTGATTAGTGAAACATGTGTGAATATTCCGCCCCTATCTGAGTTCCATTGGATCTATGTTCTTCTACACTTTTCTTCTTCTATTTTCCTAAATTCTTTCATTGTGAGGTTTACATCATCTCTTTGGATCCACTGTGAGGATTTTCACAGTCCAATCTTCTTCAGCTTTAGCTTGTTGTATGTTCCTGTCGGGAACCTGTCTTTCCTCAAGTGCGCATAGAATAAGTCTCCCTTGCTGAATGACTGTAGCTTCTTCTTCCTTTCGGATCTCATCTTGTATGTTGTGTTTCTCTTTTCAATGCACTTACGTACATATTCATGCACTTCTTTCATATAATCCGCAAAGGATTCGGCATCTGTTCTCTTTCTGATTTCTGTCGGTATCATGACCAAATCCACGACACCATGTGGGATTCGACCCTGAACAATATGGAATGGGTTCAAACCTATCGATTGATTCACATAATTGTTGTATGTGAATTCTGCTTGCGCCAACACATTCTCCCACTACTTGGATCTGTCAGTTGTCAAAAATCTCAGAAGGTTTCCCGAACTTTTATTTACCCCCTCGGACTGTCCATCAATCTGCAGATGATACGCCAAGCGAAAATGCAACTTGGTGTCTAGTTTCTTCCATGGGGTTCTCCACAAATGACCCATAAACTTGGTATCTATGTCTGATTTTATACTCTTCGCCAACCCATGCAATTTGATCATTTCCTTGAAGAATAGTACAACAATGCTTGTGGTGTCACTTTTCTTCCGACATGGAATAAAGTGTGCCATCTTCAAAAATTTGTTGACTATCACAAGGATTGAGTCGTTACCTTGCTTCTTCTTTGACAATCCATGCTTAAGTGCTCCCATGGGTTATTTGGAACTCGTAATGGTGCATATAGCACCGTATTCTAAATTCTTCCCTTTTCCAACTAGAAATTTTGACATGGTCGTACCTACCTACTGACATCTATCGTCATTCCTGGCCAATAATACTTTTCTTTGACCAATGCCTTGGTCTTATCGATGCCAAAATGACCTACTAATCTGCCACTATGCAGTTCTCAGATTAGGTTCTCTCTTATCGATCCTTTGGGAATACACAACTATTGTCCCTTGAATAGGTATGCTTCTTGGATAAAATAATCCAAGTATGGAGTACTTTCGACACTCCATGGTTCGCGACTATCCTTCCATGATTTCAAAAAATACTTGTCGGTTTCATACTCTATCTTCACCGACTCTATTCCCGTCAACTTAAATGTTGTCGTGTTTAGCAATGAAACTCTTCAACTTAACGTGTCATAAACCTTGTTTGACTTGCCTGACTTTTGTCACAACATGAAGGTATATCCCTGCAATAATTCAACCCACTTCATGTGTCGTTGATTCAACTTCGACTCAATATTAAAGTACTTTAGTGCTTGGTGGTCTGTGTATAACACAAATTCCTTGGGAAACAAATAATGCCTCCACTTCTTCAATGCTTGGACAATAGTGTAGAAATCTTGGTCGTAGATCGAATATTTCCTCTTTGCTTCATCCAAATTTCCGCTAAAGAATGCAATTGGTCGGCCCTCCTGGCTCAACACTGTGCCAATTTCCATTCCACTCGCATTACAAACGACTTGGAAAACTCTATCGAAATCTGGGAGAGCTAACACTAGGCTCTTATCCACCTTCTTATTCAACTTGTCGAAGGATTTCTGGGCATATTCTACTCACTTGAAATCCCCTTTCTTCATGCATTGTCAACGGTGCACATATCCGACTGAATCCTATGATGAACTTCCTGTAGAAACTAGCAAGTCCATGAAAAATCTGCACTCATGTCATGCTTGTCGGTTCTAGACACTCCAATATATCATTTACCTTTTCTGGGTCCATCATTAACCTTTTACCCGAGATTACAAATCCCAAGTACACTAGCCCTTCCTTCATAAAGAAACACTTCTGCAGGTTTACCATTAGATTCTCTTCCTGCATCTTTCACAACACTTGTCGAATGTGCTCCGAATGTTAAACTTTGGTTCAATTGAATATTAAGATATCATTGAGGTACACTACGACGAACTTTCCCAAGAATAGTTTCAATACCTCATTCATCAACCGCATGAACATACAGGGTGCATTAGTCAATCTGAAGGGCATGAATAACCACTAATACAGTCCTTCCTTTGTCTCGAAGGTTGTCTTCCATTCATCGCCTTCTTTGACCATGATTTGGTGATGTTGATGTATATGTAACTTTGGAATGTATTTCACATATATGTATATTGTGTTCCTATAGAGATGTTATTATTCCTCTATACAGAAGTGTCGTCATTTATATTGTAAGTGTCATAACTTGTACTTGATGGGTTATTAGACCACCTTGTTGGGGTTGGCCCTGTATAAGTCATGTGGGTCAAAGGGTTATTAGACCACCCTAGTGGGGGTCGGCCTAGTCAGCATTATGTTAAGTGGTTAAGTTGAGGCCGACCTAGTTGAGTAAAGGTCAAGTCAAGTTAGTGTATAAATAGAGAGTGTGTCTCTCTCATTTTACACATTCTATTCTCTCACTCACACTTTGGAGAGTGGTGCACTTGTGGAGGATGAGGCTCTGCTGCTAGGAGAAGACTATCTCTTGTATTCTGGTTGTATAATTGCTATATCTATCTCTGAGGAAGTTATTGGGGTTTTTCACCTTTATGGTTTTCCCTAAGTAAACTCTGTGTCTCTTGTGTGCTTGCATTATTGTGTCCATGATTGATATGATGTAGATTTGTTGTACATGTTGTTCTCTCAGTTAAGATCCTAGATCAGATTGAAGTAAATTCTGAAAATTTAACATGGTATCAGAGCTAGCCTGAAAGAAGGCATGATATGGCATGTATGACACTTGTTGCACTTACGATGCTAGGGCTTGATATAGCAAAAACCAGTCATCGTAGCACTTTCGCTATAAATCCGTTTTGGAGAAGTTTTCAGATCTGAAACATTTAGAGGTCGAATATTAGATCCCCATGTACCTTGTGTCCAAAGGACAAGCTCTATTTCGTTGTACTTTGTTATTTATGATCTATACAATATAGGGTTTCTGCCTCTTCCATATCTGAGTCAAAATCAGGTTACCTTGGGAAAAAGGTCATAACATGGGCTAGGAAGATCCAAATGAAATTTTGTAAAATGTGATAGGTAGTAAACAAAATGTAATATCTCAGGAAACGTTTTCAGAGGCCGACGTTGAACCAGTGACACGTGGCATGCCGTACAAGTTCGCTCTCCTGCATTATCCCATAAACAGGTCACGTTGCGACACTTGGCATAACTCCCTCTAAGAGAATACAATTGAGGTCGAACCTATCGGGATGGAAAGATAACAAGTTAGGATATCTCAAGAAATATTTTCAAAGGCTGAAGCTGAACCAGTGACATGTGGCATGCTGTACAAGTTCGCTCTCTTGTATTATCCCATAAACAGGTGACGTTGCGACACTTGGCATAACTCTCTCTCAGAGAATCCAATTGAGATCAGACCTATCAGGATGGAAAGATAACAACTCGGGATATATCAAGAAAACATTTCAGACCCTGTCGATTGAAAAGTTCTGAGTTACACCGAAAACAATCAGGTACATATTTCTGTCAAAACAGAAATTGTTTTTAGTACCTTCATTCATGGCTTTCGGAATTTAGGGCTTCGGAGAAGGTTGGAATTTTTGTAATTGGATACCACGACTGGATGCTACTCATCAAAATCATAATTTAGAGACAAAGATCATATTTTTTGGTTGGGGAGAAGGCCGGGCTTGATTAAACCCTAGTTCGGGACTTTGATCGGAAAGATGGAAAATTAGGGCTTCTGCAAAAATTGGAATTTTGGAAATCTGTGACCACGACTGGAAGCTCCTCAGAGAAATTGAAGCTTAGAGTTTTGAATCAAATCTTTTGTTTGGGTGAAGCTCTGGGAAATTCAAACCCTAATTCAAGGTCCTTCCTATTAAATCCAGAAATCTAAAAGGCAATTTCGAGGTCAAATTCTGAATATACCAACTTGATCAGCTCATCAAGGCGCATATTTCTATCCTTTCGGAAGTTTGAAATTCAAAGTTTGAATTTTTGGGGTTTCTTTGACAAACCCTAATCCAGCTCCAGGACCAGTTCTTGCAGATCAAGTGGATTGGTTTAATCCTAGAAGAAGATGGATTGGTCACCTGCATAAGTGAATAAGTTCCTGTCTCAGAGGGAGATGAGGCTAAGGCCTTCCATAAGAAGATTACAAACAATCTTGACAGGTATGGCTTACAGGTATGTTTCATGGTTAAGTTTATCATATGTTTGTCTTCATGTCATTACAGTACAATCTTGATTGATTACTGGACTTGTCGTATCACCTTAATAGAAGATATTCATTGATTTAGGTTTTGACACTTGTACTAATGCATTGTGATGTTTTATGAGGTTTATGTTGTTCGCTAACAGAAAACGTACACCAAGAAAGTCAAATCATGTTCTGCTTCAAGAACATATGCTCATGGTGACATGAAGACAAAGATTCATCCATTGCCATGGATCACATAGAAGATCTACTTTCGAGGTATGTATAACTTGGTTCTACAATGGTTAACTTATGAGACATGCAGGTTACTAGCACAAGTCACTGAAGAGAACCAGAAGACATTATGTAGGTATGTTAGACATAACTAGCTAGCATGCTAATCCAGGTATGTTTTTCCTATATCAAGCTAGAATCCTACCTTGTGTTAGGATCTTATACTATTGTGTTGTTCATAATGATTATTCATGAAGTCATAGGTTTGAATAATCATGGTTGTATGCATATTATGATATGACTAACCAGAAGAATCATGAAGGTATAGGTTTGAATAATCATGGCTTTTATGCATATTATATATCTTATCTTGATTGATGATTCAACTAACTTGAAGAGTCCTATGATCAAATAAGAATGTGTATGAGTAAAAGAAGACTTCCCTGAAACCTTGAATACTAATGTTTATTATCTGTGAATGATCATGAATATACATGTTTAAGATTATTGTGTTTTGATAGTATAATATTATACTAATAAATGTGTGATTATGTATGAGAGCTCAAGGATAACACATTGATTATACTAATAAGAATTCATAGTGATTAAGGATGGATGTAAGTTCAAGGACAGGTAATCCAGGAAGCAATGATCAAGATGGAGCACACTCCAGTTGTTCCTGCAAGAAATCAAAGGAGAACACTTCAGTAATTTCTACAAGGATGCAGATATTTAGAGGGAGTTGACCACTTCTCACAATCCACATAAGAATGGAGTTACATAAAAGAAACAAAGACTAAGAGGGAGTCAACCCAACAAACAAACAAAGATAAGTATTTGAATTGTCATTACTTGCATATTTTATTGTTTAAATAATACTGTTCAATAATGTATATATTGATGTTCCTAGAATTAGAATGTGTATTATGCATATTAGAATAGTTGCATTGATGAACAATATACTACTAATATGCATGGGTAAGTGGCCTATGGCACTGTACAACATTCCATTGCTACTTATCTAGAATGAAACCTCTTTGCTGACATGTTGGGAGTTGTGCACACTCTTAACAATGTTCTGGTAGAGATTGGAAAGCATCTAGAAAGTTACGGGATATGGATAAATGTTGTATTGAAGCATTGGTTAAGATGATTGCATGACTGTATCACATATTTCTTTATGTGTAAGAATTTGTTGTATGAGATGTTTTCTAATCATGCAATTTAACTTGTTGTGTAGGAAAGATCATATGCCATCACCTACAAAAGAAGAACTACAACATTTGTTCAACAACAAAATTATCTATTGAGGATATTGAAGTTCCTACGATATGGGAAGAATGCCATGATCCATCGATCATGAAGAATAATGTTTGGGATGTAGTCCCAAGACCTGAAGGGAAGTTTGTTATGACTTCCATATGGATCTATCAAGATCAAGCATGCTGCAGATGGCAGCATAGAGAAATATAAAAGTGATGAAATAGAAGATACACCAGATGGATTTCAAGACAGCTTTCTTGAATGGTGTAGTTGAAGAAGAAGTGTATGTGGAGTAGCCACTTGGTTCTGAGACACATGACAGGGAGTCATATATGTGCAGAACTTGGGTATGATGCACCACTCTCTAGGTATGAAGGTGTGGCAGAGTGCAGATGGAATCTTCCTTGGACAAGGGAAGTATGTAGTAGAGATCCTGAAGAGGTTCGGGATGATGGACTACGAGGCTATTGTATCGAACCTGAAGCTTATGTGTGATGCTTCATCTGAACCGGTTGATATCACTATGTATCGTCAGATGATTGGGTCCTTGATGTACCTGACGAACATGAGACCAAATATTTGCTTTGGGGTGAACACGTTGAGCCAGTTCCTGACAGATCCGAGGAGTGTTCACTTGGTTGCTGTAAACCATATTCTGAGGTAGTTGAAGGGTACAGTTGATTATGGGCTCAAATATGATGTGAATCAAAAGTTTAACCTATAGGGTTATGTTGATTCAGATTGGGCTGGCAGTGCTACATATAGGAAGAGCACATCTGGATGCTGCTTCAGTATGGGATCAGGTGTGATCTCTTGGTTTAGTAGGAAGTAGTCCTGCGTAGCACTGAGTACAGCTGAGGCAACGTATGTTACAGCCTCTTCATCTAGTTGTGAGGCAGTATGGCTATGGAAGTTACTATCTGAGTTATTTGATCTCCCATTGGATGCTACTGGTATTTTTTATGATAACCAAAGTTGTGTGAAGCTGTTTGAGAACCCATTGTTTCATGACAGGTCAAAACACATAGAGATCAAATATCACTATATCAGGGATATGGTGCAGAGAGAAGTTGTGAAGCTCCTGTATGTTGCGACGGACGAGTAGATTGTAGCTGTGCTAACGAAGCCACTAGCCAGGGTGAAGTTTGAGTACTCCAGGGAGAGGCTTGGCATTCTTCAGATTGATGACACTTCGAGGAAGAAGTGATGGACACATTTGCTGAAGCCATTCTAAGCATGTTGGGAGTAGGATCCTTCACATGGCTATGGATGTAAGCGCTCGATGATGAGCATCAGGATGATGTTCTTGTTTTTTCTTTGTATGATCAGTTTAATCATTTATATGTATGTATGCATCATGTTGGATGCTGGATATGATCAGTTGGATCATTTATTTTGTATATGCATCATGTTGGATGCTTGGACCATGTATCTGTATATGTATCAGGTGGATACATTGTATGATCAGGTGGATAATGTATGGTGATATGTATCATGTATTTGTATTTGTATCAGGTGGATACACGGTATGATCAGGTGGATCATGTATGATGATATGTATCAGGTAGATACTTGGTATGCATCAGGTAGATGCATTGTATGATCAAGATGATCATGGATGATGAGCTTCAGGATGTTGCTCCAAATGACATGTAGCAGGATGTTGCAGTGATGATGATCAGGATGATCATGTGTACAGCAGGATGATGTATGGTGAGTATCAGGTTGATACTCTATGGCTGTGGATCAGGTTGTGCAGATGAGCATATAATTTGGCCCTGGGAGATTTGCAGATAGTCTTTCGAGATTTTTCCTATGGCATGTAATCTGGCCCTGGGATATCTGGAAAATGCTCTTTCAAGGTTTTGCTCTGGGAGGACATATAATTTGGCCCTGGGAGATCTGCACATAGTCTTTCAAGGTTTTTCCTATGGCATATAATCTGGCCCTGGGATATCTGGCAGATGCTCTTTCGAGGTTTTTTCCTATGGCATATAATATGTCCCTGGGAGATCCGATAGGTTGGGCTATGTGCCCGTAATAAGTCCTGGGATGCTCTTGCAAGGTTTTTCCATGAACACATATAATCTATCCCTGGGAGATCCTATAGGTAGAGTTGTGTGCTCGTAACAGCCTAGGATGCTCTTGCGAGGTTTTGTGGTGACCACATATAATCTGTCCCTGGGAGATCCTATAGATAGAGTTGTGTGCTCGTAACAACCTGGGATGGTCTTGCGAGGTTTTGTGGTGAGGTCACATATAATATGGCCTTGGTAGATCCTATAGTTAGAGCCATGTTCTTGTAACATCCTGGGATGCTCTTTCGAGGTTTTGTGATACACGTAATAAGTCCTGAGGATTCCATAGTATGGCCACTGATGACGAAGACCTGCAGGTGGTGGGCCTACATCAAGTATGAAAAAGGACTGGCTCTGTAGAACTTCCTATGATGAGTAGATTCAGAGATTGATTGAGATAGCAGCAACATTGATGATGATGATGTCTCGATGATGATTATACAGTGACGATGATCCAGAGAAGAAGACTTTTGCTAGAAGACCTGTGTCGAGAAATACCTTCCTAGTTAAGAGGTAGTGTTGATGTATATGTAACTTCGGAATGTATTTCACCTATATGTATATTGTATTCCTATAGAGATATTATTATTCCTCTATATGGAAGTGTCATCATTTATATTGTAAGTGTCGTAACTTATACTTGATGGGTTATTCAATCACCTTGTTGGGGTCGGCCTTGTATAAGTCATGTGGGTCAAAGGGTTATTAGACCACCCTATTGGGATTTGGCCATGTGGGTCAAAGGGTTATTAGACCACCCCAGTGGGGGTCAGCCCAGTCATCATTATGTTAAGTGGTTAAGTTGAGGCCGACCTAGTTGAGTAAAGGTCAAGTCAAGTTAGTGTACAAATAGAGAGTGTGTCTCTCTCAGTTTACACATTCTATTCTCTCATTCACACTTTCGAGAGTGGCGCACTTATGTTGGACGAGGCTCTGTTGCTAGGAGACGACTATGTCTTTTATTCTGGTTGTATCATTGCTCTTTCTATCTCTGAGGAAGTTATTGGGGTTTTTCACCTTTATGGTTTTCCCCAAGTAAACTCTGTGTCTCTTGTGTACTTGCATTATTGTGTCCATGATTGATATGCTGTAGATTTGTTGTACATGTTGTTCTCTCAGTTAATATCCTAGATCAGAATGAAGTAAATTCTGAAAATTTAACAGGTGATACCCACTCTTCAGGTCAATCTTGGTGAAGTGTCTCAATCCACTAAGGAAATCCATCAAGTCGTCCATCCTTGGTAATGGAAACCTGTACTAGATCGTGATCTTGTTGATAGATTTGGAGTTTGTACACATCCTCCATTATCCAACCTTCTTTGGTGCTAGTACATATGGTACGGTACACGGGCTCAAACTTTCTCTGATCAATCCTCTGTCCAACAACTCTTGGACTTGTCAATTGAGTTCTTGAACCTCTATCGGAGTCATTCTACGTGGTGCCTTGTTTGGAAAAATCGATCATGGAATCAAGTCGAAATTATGGGATATGGTTCTCATTAGTGGCAATCCCATCGGTGCCTCGTGAAATATTATCCGCCGAAACTCATCGAGCATCTCTTCAACCTTGACCGGAATTCTCTTCATCGTCGGCCTTTTGACACATAGGCCTTTCAAAATGATGGAGAAAAATCTTGACTATTTCTCTTCCTATGCTGGGAATTCCTTCATTGAGCACATCAGTACTCGCTTCTCCCAATAGTTGCTTCCTCCTTGCTTGCAATAGGCTCGATCTTCCTGCTTCGGCTTCAGCATCCTATGCGTGCTATTTTTCCACAGTGTGACTATGTTGGCTTGACCATCATAGATCATCTTCCGATCATATTGCCATGGCTTCCCTAACAAAAAATGATAGGCATCCATTGGGATTACATCGCATGGTACACTATATTCAAGTTTCCCAACCTTAAAGTTGATCAGTCACTATTTGGTTACCTTCACATGAAGTCCTTTCTGTAACCAGGATATCTTGTATGGATTTGGGTGATTCTAACATCTCAAACCCAACTTTTCGATGACCTCCCCAACTTTTCGATGACCTCGGTCGACACTAAATTCTCTGTACTTCCACCATCGACAATGGTCTTGAAATACCTATCACCAATCAACACTTTAGTCCAAAAGATAGCCTTTCATTCTACCGACTCCTTCTCTTCATGCTGGTTGTCCTAGACCAATGTTCTCCTGGTCGTCATGTTTCAACCTTTTCCTCTTCTATCTTGACTACTGTTGGATGTCGAATCCGTCTTCTCGTCGCCATGGTCATCTCTTCAACATTTGGGTTTTGAATCTTCTGTCGTGTGTAGATTCTCTGCGCATTCATAAGATTTGTGTCCCACTCCGTGACACTTATAATAGACTATAGCTGGTATGTCAACTCCTTTCTTCTTTGCTGGACCATTTCGACCAAACACACCCCAACCGTAGGTCTCTCAATGTTCCTGTCAGTTTCCCTATGCTTTCTCTCTAATCGATCTTCCTTCTGCACATTGATCATCTTCGATGGCTTCTTTCCTAGTTTCGCTATTTTGTCCCTTGGCAGAAACAGTCTTCGTACCTTGACTAGTCATCCTCCCTCTATTCGATGTAGTTCTTCTTGACAGTTTATCTTCTGGATTCAGAGCTAATAGGTAGGCTTCATCGACCGCTCTAAAGCTCAGCAGGCTCAACTCATACTGTTTAACATATTTCAAGCCATGTACATATATGGCGACTGCTTCTTCTCCTTCATCGGTTTGACCGGATCTTATTGACAGTATATAGAACTCTTTCGTGTATTCCTTCACGGTCATCTCTTTCTGTCGAAAGTTTGTACCTTCCCGAACAGGTAAATCACATAGTCACTAGGTAGGAAATTCCCTTTAAGGTCGGAAACCATTATGTCCCATGACTTGATTTTCTCCTTGCCTTTCTTGACTCAGTCATCCTGTACATTGTCCCACCACAATGAGGCATGACCCTTCAACCTCATACATGCATTTTTAACCCATTTAGGATCCTCTATCTGATCTATATCGAATTATTTCTCCATATCTCTAAACCAGTCTATCAAGTCTTCTAGATCCAGACTTCTTGAGTAGGTACACACATCCATCTTTGTTCTACCCCTCATCTCTCTCAGTATCTTGAACAATTTATCTTCTGGTTCTTCTGCGTCCCGAGCTTCCACTTCCTCAACTTCCTCGTCACTATGGTCAAGTGCATCAACAATGCATCCGCGTCTCTTGCTCTCTTTGATCGATGTGACCTCACTGGTGAAACTTCTCATTGTTTGCATGCACTCATAGAAATTTTCATGATCAAATGTAACTCTTGCGCCTCGCTCTCTTCGTCGTGAACCTTAGACATGTACACCTCTTTGATCCATTCTTTCAACTATGGTTCTCCTCTCATCCAGCCGCAACCAGACTTTCATACACAACTCTACCCAACCGCATCTAGAGCTGTTTACGCACTCGCAGTCTCTTCCTTCTCTTAGGATTTTGTTGCTCGACACCAATTGATGCTATACAAGCCAATATCGGGGTCTCTCCTATCTTCATGATACTCCTGCTCTTATACAACCTGGCGCAAGGGCCGATCGATCGGACCCTCTTGCTAAACTATAACACATAGCAAACACACAATGCGCTCACAAAGACTAGATGTGAATTGGAAATGCCAAGAAGTTAGCTTCTATTACATGAATCAATTACAAAGTTACATGCAATCTATTAAACAAGTCGGCCTTAGCGTGTTACAATCTACAAAACTAAAAATATGTTATGTTGGTGTGTTTCTCCCCTCTGTGTGTGATCCTCCCTGTCTTCTGATCCTCTAAACAACAAAAGAAAGATGTTTCCCTTCCTATGTGCCTTTGCACCAGTCTTCTACTCTGCTCTGTTGCTTCTCCCAAGGTTCAATCCATTCCCCGAGACGTCCTTTTCTATCCATCGGTCGACCTCTAACCTGACGGATCCTATAGTTCTTAGCATCCCTAGCTGTGCTCCACAACCTCCTCCCGTGGTGACACCTAGTCTGGCTCCAACCACCTTCTTAACTGCCATTAAATTCCTCAACAACCTTCAACGGATGTTGCCTTGAATCCTACACCTCTGACTTCCCTACAGTTGTCAATCCTATCTTGGTCCTCTTGACCTGTCAACCATATTGTACTTTTCCAGTCCTTGAATTAACTTGTCGGCTTCACTTAACCTCCACGACTACCAGTCCGCCCCATCCTCCTTGCTTGGCCCTTACCGCTTTTGTCGATGCTGATGTTCGACCACCCATCGACTCCCGAATCCTTCGATCTCCATTCCTGTCGATGTTGACCTTTACTCCCGTCGACCATGCTTCGAGAGCTTCCTGCTCGACTACTTAGCTTTGACTACCAATCTCTTTCGCACCAATGGTCGTCGAAAATCCACCTAACCGACCTTCTTTTGTCGATCAACTTCGACTGTTTTTCCAAGGTTCATATGCTCCTGCATCATATTTGAAAAGGGGGATGACATTGTGTTTGCTATTGATATATTATAATCTCATAAGCTTGTTGTAAAGTTGATTTCTTTTTAAAATCTAGACTCTTACAAAGTGTCTCTAAATAGCATTACTAAATTAATGTTTTGAAATATTTACAAATGGCTTTATATACAGAATTATGAAATTGATTTAATCTATCTCTCAGTGATTCCCATCGAAACTACATTTTCAAGAATAATATTTATGATATTATTACTTAAATTTTCAATCAATTTTTCTTTAAAAAATACTTTTTAATTTTTAAACATAAAAATACATGTTAGATAATATGAATTTTTCTTTAATATTATATCATTATTTTAAATTTTTTTGATAAATCAAAAATAAGTCAAATATATTTTGTTAGTTAATTTAATCATTTTCACAAATAATCACAAATAATTAATATACCAAATACAATTCAATTACTATAATTCAAATAAAACAATTCAATTACTGTAATTCAAATAAAAGCTAAAATAAAAATATTACATAATTACTTAACGTGGAACAAATAAATCAAATATATTTCACTAATTAATCTAATCAATCACACACATAATTAATGTACCAAAATTCATTTCAACTCTCACATAAGTAATGTACCGAAATTCAATTCAACATTTATATGCGACAACATTTTTTTTAACACTGCCAATTCACTATTAACAATCGACCACATGTCGAGGGTGAAACTTTAATGTAAATATTATTACTCCATCATATCTCAAAACTGGGGAACTAGTTAAATGTTAAATAATTCATATTTTTGGGGACTAATTAAATGCTAAATAATTCATTTTTTTTTTTAAATCAAGGAGTAGCACATTAATATTTGGCACACTACGGGATGATGAAAAAAGATATATATACATTACAACTACATTGTATATATAACTGAACATAACTGTGTTGATGTATGTTTAAATTTTACAGAGCATTATTCTAAACTGATGTTTTTAAGGAAGTCATGTTCCCAATATTTGAAGCAACGGACTCTTATAGGCATATCACGTGTTTTAATGTTGAAGCAAAACATACCATTTATCTAATTTAAATAATACAAATATCGATCACTACTTCTTAGTATTGTCATTAGATTCTTCTCAAGTTACAAGCATCTTATATTTGTTTTATATAACAACTAGCAATATAACTCTAACAATAATAATAAAAATATAAAAATTATACACATAGTAAGAATTGCCATTGTCATTAAATGATAATTGTTTTTATTACAAGGATAAATTCAACACCAATATAAAAAAAATTAATATCAACGTTAAAAATTAAATATAAATCCATACATGTTTTAATCTAGTTATAAAATGTTACTAATGATTATAGAAATCCATACATGTTTTAATCTAGTTATAAAATGTTACAAGTTAATGATTATAAAAATTAAATATAAATCCATACATATTTTAATCTAGTTATAAAATATTATAAGTTAATGATTATAAAAATCCATACATGTTTTAATCTACTTATAAAATGTTACAAGTTAATGATTATAGAAGATGTTTTAAAAATATATAATTAAAATGTTAATATAACATATTGTTTTCTTAAAATTTCTTATTATAATATATTAATGATATAATTTTTTTTACATATATTAGTTGAAAAAAGAAAATATTCCATATGAATATTATTACAAGTGATAATATAATATTATTGTATTCTCAATTTTTGCATGATAGGTTGATGATATTATTTCTTTTTCTTTCACATGTACGATAAATACATGTTTCCAAAAGTATTATTAAAAATAATATAATAACATTATTGATTTCTCAATTTTTAATTTTTTTAATAGTATGTTGAACATATTATTTTCTTTTCTTTTTATAATGTATTTTTATATATTTAAATTGTGACAATTCTATGAAATTATATATTTTTTATTATAAAATAAAAAATAAAAAATAATATTTTAATTTTTTTTCAAAAATAAAAATATTTTAGTATGATTAATAATGTAATATTGATACACATAAAAAAAAAGTTGAAGAATGTTTAATTTATAGTATTTTATTATTTGCTAAGTTTTATATATGTAAAATAATTCACTTTGACTATATTTCCATTTTATTTAATTATTTAATTATTTTTATTATTATCGTTTATTAATTATAATATAATATAATATCTTATTTATTATCCTTACTTTTTTTATATTTTAATTTTTTACCGTTTGCTTCCTGTTTAAGTAGGCAATATCTCCGTTATCCTATTTTAAGAGAGAGTCTAAAGAAATTATACGTAAGGAAATAGATTCTATACATCACAACCAGAATTACATGAACGAGTTTGTGTTATAAAATCATTAAAGATATTGTATGTGCAAATTTATTCATAAATAAAAGTCCTTCGAAATATTAATATGGTATTGTTTGTGTTGGATTTTAGGATAGCAACAATATATTTCAATAATAAGTAATGAAAATAAATAGGATATTGGAAGATAAACTATATACAAAAATAAATAGTTTTATACTGAGATGAGAGCTACATTTTTTTATTACTTCCTTGTATTAGAAAGACACATGAATGATTGAATTAATGTCAAGTTCATGACTTTCACTTTATAGTGAATGAAATGAAGGGACGCATCCCTTTATTGCTTATGGAAATGTCATTTCATAATAAATATTATTATTAAATATTATTAATAATATTATTAATGTATTAAATATATTTAAATATTATTTCTTTTTATTGGGCTAACTTGGGAGGATACCTCTCGATGCTACCAACACCAACACTCCCTCTCAGCTAAGGAGGTATCATCATGCTGGAATATATCTAGATAGGGATTTGTCTTGAACATCTCATGATCATAAGGAAGGTCTTCAACACAACTCAATCTATTGAGAAGTGTAAATCTCCCTCTCTCTCTCTCTCTCAAGAGAGAGAGAGTTGCATCAATGTCTCATCGACGCTGCAATCATCAACACTCCCTCCCAATGAGGGATGCATTCTCATGAATACATCCTGAAGCATCAACATCTTCTTCTTGCACTAGAGGAGTAATTCATAAGCTTGCATAAGTGATGAGTGAGCATCTAGGGACTAATATCCCCATCTCGTCAAAGGATGGTTGGGAGAAGGCACTGCCCCATTCTGAATCATGATTTAATGAGTGAGCAACTAGGGAATAATATCCCCATCCCATCATAGGATGGTTGGGAGAAGGCACTGCCCCAATCTAAGCATTCTTAGGGACTAATCTCTCCACCCTGTCACAGGAGGTATGAGAGAAGACACTCCTCCACTCTAAGTCATTGTAGGGACTAATCTCTCCACCCCGTCATAGGGTGTTCGAGAGAAGGTACTGTCCCACTTGAACCACCCCTAGCCAAGTCTCATGGGAAACATTGGGGAAATGCTCGATGCTCAACCTCTAGGAGGATAGTGTGTGCAACTAAGGGATAATATTCCCACCCTGTCACAGGATGTCTGGAAGAGGGAAGCCCCAATTTGATTCATTCACCCCTATTTAAGTCTCATGGGAAACGTTGGGGAAATGCTCGATGCTCAACCTCTAGGAGGATAGTGTGTGCAACTAAGGGATAATATTCCCACCCTGTCATAGGATGTTTGGAAGAGGGAAGCCCCAATTTGATTCATTCACCCCTATCCAATTCACATGGCTAATACTGGGGAAACACTTTCTCCATGCATCAACATTACTCATCAAGGGCTAGTCTCTCCACCCCATCATAGGGTAGTTGGGAGCTAGGCCATTCACCCTTAGCGAAGTCACATGGCTAATACTGGGATAATGTCTTCCCGATGTTGCAAACATCTGTCTTCAAGCTCATCACATATCCCTTTGTGTCGGAGCGCCTTGATCCCTCTACATATGAGCATCTCACTTTCTATGTATCTGAGCATCCTTCTTTCTCTGCATCTGAGAATCTTGCTCCCTCTGCATCTAAGCATCTTGCTTCTCTGCATCTAAGCATCTTTCTCCCTCTGCATCTAAGCATCCTACTTGCTCTTCATCCGAGTATCTTGGTCCCTCTGCATTTAAGCATATTTCTCCCTCTGTATTTGGATTCCCTTTGTAACTGAGAATCCCATACTGAATTAACTTGCTTCTCTCTACACTGATCACTCTACATATGAGTATCCTGCACTCTTTGCATTTGGACACTGTACATTTGAGTATTTTGCATTCTCTTTTACTTCCTGTACATGCATTATTCATGTCACCTTTTGACTTGAGTTGGAATCCAGTGCATCCGACTTCCTTGCATGCATGAGCTTCCACAATGGATTTAAATTTATTGTTGTCTCCCCGTTGATCTTTGCTTTCTTGCATAAATCACTGAAGTGTAACCAATAAAACTATGATTTTTTATCCAAGAGTTTATAAAATTACTCTTGAAACCATTTACAATGTTTCGAAACAAAGTCTTAGACATAGGACAAAATGCGTGTCACTATTTAAAAATATAAGAGTTGCTAAAATAGGCCCATTTCCAATAATGTGCAACAATTAATATTTCAAATGCAAAACCATACCATGGCTTGCATGTTTCCAAAATACATATGGAAATATCCATCAGCAAGTGCCACTTAACATGAATGGTAACTATTACAAGGTTAGGTTTTAAACATGGTCCGCATGACATAAAAAAATAAATAAAAGAAACCCCGAGCACATATGCATATCAAACCATGGGTAAGAAGGAATTTGTCATGTATTTCTAAATAATATATTAGCTAGATTTGACTTCCTTACTTGTAATCATTGTTTTAAGTGTGGTAAAAGCATTTTTCACATGTTCATACAAATCACCAACCAATTGGTAAAACCATGTGTTTGGAAGAAAACCATATTCATATGTGAAAGTACACCTACAAAACCTATCCATAGTAAATAGAAATTAGTGAATACCATTTACTAATGAAATACCATGGGTTGGAAGATAATACCATGGAGCAATACCCTCACAACTCCAAACCATGAACCAAGACACCCCATCTAATGAGAATATGGAAAAGAGCCATGTAATTAGTTTCTGACATTGGTTTTCTTTCAGCACTCCTCTGATACCACATTAGATTTGAAGATAGAAGCAATATATTTCAATTATATAGAGCATAAGTAAATAGGATCACTAGAAGATAAACTATGCACATAAAAAAATAGTTCTATGCTGAGATGAGGGCTACATCCTTCTTACTAATTCATTGTAGTAGAAAGATAGGTAAATGATTGAATTAATGGAAAGTTCATGACATTCACATTATAGTGAATGAAGTGAAAGGATGCATCTCTTTATTACTTGTAAAAATGTCATTTCATAATAAATATTATTATTAAATATTAATAATAATATTATTAATGTATTTAAATATATTTAAATAATTTTTTTTTTTTCAGGTCAACTTGGGAGGATACCTCCTGACACTACCAACACAGACAATTTGTATTTTGGAATTTGAAGTTCGTGTTATTGATATAGTTGATATTATAGAGTTTATTTGACTGAATACTAAAGCATAATGAAATTATGAATAATATAGTTGAGAAAAGATTTATTCAAATAAATAATAATACATGTATACCATTATGATATGGTTTATATAAAAGAAGTTAATATAATGTAAGTATGAATAACATAATTGGAATTATCGAATTTGTGTAATGAATAGTAATACATTTTTTTTACTTATGTCTTAGGATTATGGAATATCTTCCAATGTTATTGAGATGATGATGTTTAATGTCTACTGAGACCAAATTCGGTCTATTGGACCTTAAGAAATGACTTGATTTGTTGTAACGAATTATTCCTATGCTCAAAAAGCTTAGAGAGAAGTGTATCGAGGTCACAATAGTTTTGACTAGTTAGAAGATTAGAGCGGTTAGAATTATGATAAAGATTTTGGAACTATGATCTAATGTGAATGTACGTAGGGCACTCTAAGAGGAAATGACTTTCATCCTCAATGCTCTTAGACTTGCAGATTTGGAAAATTATTTCCTCCCATGGTGTTTTAGGAATTGTCCAATGCTTTGTTTCACTTCAAAGCTCATGAGAGTTTGTTCTGATTTTTCCTATGTTAGTTTTCTTCTTTGAGCTAGTTAGAATAGAGAAATATTTGTGGTCTTCTAGACTAGGGTTAATAACCTCCTTGTAGTATATTAACTTACTTTTACTCTCTAAATCCTCATGATCCCACATTTACTCTATAAACTTAGTTGTAATAGCACTTTTAATATTCTTGATATCTAGAAAAATTGTGTGATACCCCAAAAATATTATTAATTATTTTTGAATGATTAAAATTGCGACCATTATTCTTTTTATGTAGGAGTTATTTAAAATTCAAAAACAGAAGGTGACGCTTTGTATCAAAAACGATTTTTTTTATTAAACAAAAGAAAAATGACAACTTGGAGAGTTCAACTAAATAAGGGGACACCACCATGGCACAAAGGAAAATGTGTAGAAAAGCTAAAGAAATCTGTACCAATCAAACTCATTCCGAAACTCACAAGGTTGGGTAAGGTACTAAGGATAGGGATAATATGAGGAATGGTATATTACGAAAATTTGACTTGGAAATCTACTATTTCACCTTAAGAGTAATTTCTAGTATATGGTTATATAAGAAATTGTTTACATGCTTAATGATTTAAAAGACATTGCAATAAAAAGGGAAAATGTTTGAGTTATGAAATATTTTATTCATAAAAGTATTACTTTCCCAATCCTAATAAAGTCACTATTATGTACAAAACTTTAGATGAGAGTCGCGCGTTTTTCTATTAATGGCTACCTCGATGGGATGTGCCTTAGAACATATGCAAATGATGCTATTAGTTTCGGAAGAGATTCAGGACGCTCTTGTTTGTGATATGGTCACTAGAACTTTTTTATTGATCCAACTCGACAGAAAATGTTTTTTTGATGATAGTTTTATTTTATTTTTATATGTGGTCAAATATTTTTTATATGATTTGATGGATGTATGTTTATATTTAGAAACCTTTTCGAGACTGCCTTGTATGGTTCAGAGGGACTATTGATTGTGTTGGTATCTATAGTTTATGTAGACAAGATCATTTTTGTACTATTTGATTCTTAATTGAATATCAATGGTATGCTTTTTTCTGCTGGAAAAAAAATATCTCTTGAATGTGTTGATATCTACAGTCTATGTAGACAAAATCATTTTTGTACTATTTGATTCTTAATTAAATATCAATAATATGTTTTTTTTCTACTGGAAAAAATACAAATACTATTATTATTGAAAAACTTCTTAAAACACACAAATTTCATATATTATTGAAAGGTCCTTTCAATTTTATTTGAAATTAATTGGTCTAACTATTCGTTCAGATCCTTCAATATATAGTATCGAAAGGTCCTTCAATTTTATTTGAAATTAATTGGTCTAACCATTCGTTCCGATCCTTCAATTTTATCTAAAATTAATTGGTCTAACCATTCGTGTACTTCTTAATCATTACCTTCAATTGTCATTTAGTTTAGCTTCTAAGATTAGTTAACCTTCATTAATGCAATGAATACATATTTTGATAAATAAATTATTAACTAGTTTCTTCTTCAAACATGAGATATGGAAAGCATCATAAGATATGGAAACCATCATAGACTCGACATTTGTTAATCCACTTTTTCTCCCACTTTAGAAAGATCACAAAACCTATGGTAGAGATTATTTCTTCCTCACTCCATCAAATGTGTTTTCATGTAATGGTATAAACATAAAAAAATCATCTCTCATATATCTCATTGGCATTCAAAATTATGTTGGTAAGTGAAATGAGTTATCATGTTTATTTCCATAACTAGTTTCTCTTAAGGATTTTATATATCTTATGCAAACCTTAAAGAGTGTTGATTGCCTCTCGAATTAGAATATTTTTGGAAAAATTGATACTTTGGGTCATTTATTTTCAGCTTCATAAAGAGATTTTGATTGCATCTCGAATCAGAATATTTTTGAAAAAATTGATACTTTGGGTAATTTATTTTCAGCTTCATAAAGAGATTTTAATTTAAATATTATAGCGAATAAATGGTGGATAACATATTTGTAACAATACTCAAGTAGATAAAACCATAACATCCACTTAATTTTTATATCCCACATATACATGCAAAGGTATCCTTCTAATAAATTATTGATAGTTTGGGGTGACATGGTATGATCATATTAAAATTAATTAAAAGAGTGAGACCGGTGGGAGCTTGAAAGATAGGTTGGATGGACGGAATCTTTATTGTTTTGATGCTCATATTATTGATGGAAATTTAGAGAACACATGAGAGTGAAGTACTTGTTTTTATTTCATGATTGTTCCATATAGAATAAACAATGGGATTTATCATCTTTTGACCCATATCTCAATTGAGAAGGATGGAGAAAATATCCTAAGAGGAATATTTGTTGAGATATAAATGTAGATTAAAATTATTTATAAAAAACTTAATTGAAAAATTATAATGTTAATGACGAGATTAATATGATAAAATATTAATCTCATATCTTGGGTTTTGTATAAAACCAGTATCATATACAAAGGACTGGAAATGGCTTATTAAAAATTGTGAAAAGCGAATAACTAATTGGACTTTTAGGTGGCTAACAGAAGAAAGAAGGTTGGTAATCGTAAAAACAGTGCTCAAGGCTACACCAGTATACTAGTTATCTATGTATTGGATTCCAAAAGGGAAATAGACTCAATCTGAATGATTATATTTCATTTTTGTATTGGATTCCAAAAGGGAAATAGACTCAATCTGAATGATTATATTTCATTTTTTCTGGACAGGACGAATGGATAAAAAAAGAACAATATGGATCAAATGGAAGGAACTTTCTCTCTCAAAATCGTATGGAGGATGGGGGTTAAAAAATATGCATATTTTTTCTAAGGCTCTAGCAGCTAAGAATGTATGGAGGTTGATCAAAGGAGTAGGACTATGGCAGAAAACTTTAATTCATAAATATATTTCACCAGGTTCAATCTTAGACTAGATACAGAATCCCACTAAATCCATTCGCAACGTTTCAGTGATGTGGAAAGCACCGGTTCAAACAATTGGTAAATCAGTAAGGATCGGTGAAGACCCCTGTACAAGAATTTTTATTGATTATCCTCTCCCTTTCAATATGTTAATGCAGTTGCACTTCCGGGGTATATACAAGCGAAACCAAATTGCAAATTCAAATGGAGATACAACAAAGGGATAAGGATGGATTGAAGCTTAAAGGTTGGGTTTTATATTCGAAGAAGCGAGGGGATGGAATAGGTGTACTGCACCGATTTTAAAATCTAATATTAGTTTGAATAATCAAAAGGATGAATTAATTTGGATAAAATATCCACATGGAATATATACACCCAAACAGGGATACAATTCTATGTTAAACCATCAAATCAAACAAGAATGCTGGTGGAGCCGAGTCTGGAAATTTAAATGTCCACCAAAAGCGAAGATATTAATGTGGTTTATCTTAAAAAACATAAGGCGTTGACCTGGGATTAACTACAAAGGAGAAATGTCTATGGTCCTAGATGTTGTATTCTTTGTAGCAATGACGAGGAAACAAAAACACACTCGTTCGTGGATTGTAGATTCCTGATTTCAGTCCTGAAGGAGATTGAAGTAATTATGCAAATTAAAAGTGCTTAGATAGGAACTACAACAAACCTAGGTTTATGGAATTGGATCCATCAGGATGATCTAAAGGAGTATAAAATCCTTCCTCTCATTGCAACATGGTATATTTGTATAGCCCAGAATGAGAAAATTTTTGTTGATACATATATATCACCCCAGATATGTGCAAGATGCTACATAGCTATTCAGGGATGCTACCCAGATTCCCTTAATGAAAATCCTGAGCACCTGGATAAAGAAGTTTCAATTCACAGGAATGTACCCTAGGCATTCTTTGATGGAGCGACGAAGAAGGATTAGAGCAGAGTGACTGGATTCATATACCTTTCAAATATACAGAAATTTCAGTTCTGGGCAGGGCTAGGGAAAGGTACAAACAATTTTTCAAAACTATTTGCTTTAAAGCTGGTGATCACTTTATCCCTAGAGAAGGCTTCAAAGAATCTACAAATATTCAGAGATTCGATGCATGTGGTAAAATGGGTGAATGAAAAAAAGCAATTTCATAGCATTACTCCAAGCTCCCTATTGGATGAGATAAAAAATTTACAATATAA
Source organism: Larix kaempferi (assembly GCA_027924585.1). NCBI lineage: Eukaryota > Viridiplantae > Streptophyta > Pinopsida > Pinales > Pinaceae > Larix > Larix kaempferi. Next base: position 30,425,615 of record BSBM01000096.1, read on the forward strand.
GATGGACTTTGTGAAAACCAGACACATTTATTAAGAGAAAAATGGAGAGGCTGACTCTCTATCAAAAGTAGGTTTATGTAAGGAAGGAGAATGGCAAATTATTGAATATAATGGAGGTTTAGTACACAATACAACACTTCCATTATAGACCGACATAGATGACAAACTATTATTATGGTGATAATCGAGAGGAATAGAAGTCCAAATGTTGGATCCTTTTAGCAGGTGACGAAATACCAGGCTTACCAACGGACCCAGCTTCACTGGATGGAGTTGGAGATGGCGGATGGTGGATAATTGTCTACTTATATCGGATAGTAATATGTTTTTTCTATAAATATTGGAATATAATATGTAGCAGGATGAAATATTTATATGAATAAACTTGTTTAATGTTTGATGAACAATTTTCCCAAAAGTGCTGGTAAATTTTGGATCAGTTTTGAGATTGCAAAATTTCTGAACATTATATATGATGTTTTATCAGATGATGTGCAAGATATAGAATGTGATTAAGATGTTAGTTTTCTTACAAGGTGAACTACTACAGAGTATGGGCTTCTTGGCTTCTAACAGGGAGATAATATGGAATGTGATGATAAATAAAGTTATGTTTTTTTTCCTAGAAAAAAAAAAAGAATATATTGAGATTAAATAGAGGAAAGTTGGGTAAAAAATGGGCTTCTTAAAGCAATCTTAAAGAAAATAATAAAATAACATTAGAAAGAGTAAAACAAATACTTTTCTCTTGTATTTTCAAACTATCCCTTTGTATATCCCTTTGTAGGTTTACTCAAATTTCATGTTGGAATACTCATTGGATGTGAAATTACATTATGCATACAACAAACACCTATCCTCCATACTTTTGACAACATCCATATCCCAAAAAACTGAAAATACATTAAACAAACATGTTTCTTGTGAGAGAAGTGTATTTTATTATTATGCATTTTTAGTTTTCAATGATGTATATGTTACTAAAAGTATGCAGGTTTGATACTTGCCAGATGCATTAATTCTTGGATCTAATGAGTACTCTCACTTGAACTTTGAATAAACCTATAAAGAAATAAGTTCGAAATAAGTTCAAAATTAAAAAATTAAAAAAAAATTGTTTTTTCTCTCCAATTTTTTATAAATACACTTTATTTAAATTTTAAAACATTTTGATTAATTAATATACAATATTTTGATTGATTAATATATATAAAAAAAATAAAAAAATTTACTTTAAAATTAAATTGTCCATTTTTTACCCAAATTTCCCAAACGCTTTGCGAATTTCAATTCAAAATCTTTGAAAGTTTGAAAAAAGTGGTTAATTATTAAATCAACACAACACAACACATTTTTATTAATTCTCTAAAACTAAATCAATCGGACTTAGTTTGTCTCAATACAAAGCATAAAACATAATATAAAATTTAAAAAATATTAAGAGGAATTATGTAACATATAATAATTAATATGTTGTCCAGAATTTTTAGATGGATCTCTAATATCCATTTTTTTAAAGAAAAAATATGTAATTTTCAAAAGTAAAAAAAATAGTGGTAAAGGAAAGTACTTTATATAAAGGTGCCCTTTGTTTCACTATTATGTTGAAAATAATTTTGATTTTATTTCACGACAAATTTTAATCCCCATTTATCTTACTCAATGCATTTATTTCTTCTTTACACAACTACTCACGACCCTTCTCAATTATTGTAATTACTCAAGAGATTTTTGGAAAAAAGGTGGATAGTCCCATTGTTGATAATTGATCTTCTATTGTTTATTAATTTTCCACCGGAAGAATAAGGATATCATCCTTCATGCAACTAGTTTTCCAAACCCTCATCAATAACAAGTAATTGTTATAATAATGATATCTCTAGATCAATAAACTTAGATCTGAAAATTTCCTATCAAGGATGATCATTTCCTATTAATCTTCAATAGTATAAATTATTTTTATATTCATCATAACTATGCATTTTGTTTTGCTTTATTAGCATTTGGGAATTCTTATTTCAGCCAATATCTCGATTAGTGTTGTTTCAATGACTACAATATATTGTAGTTTTGATTTTTTTAGTGCACACGTGTCAATTCAGGTGAACAATAGGAATAAATGAGTTCATGGTTGGGTTCAGTAACATTTAACTATTGATTATTGATTTTTAATTGTAGGATAGTCTATTTTCAAGTTTACATATAACATGAGTTGTTTGGTGTTGGTCATGCTATTTTTCAACCAAATCATTTTAAATTTTCATGCATAGTTAAATATTATTTAAAGAATCAACAACATTTATGCTTGTTGACATATTGTTGGAAAATAAATGGGCAATGTTGACATTATGATTCTTTGTAACTAGAAAATTTGAAAAACAAATTGAAAACAACATTTATGTTGTGTTTTTTATTCTCAACCATGTATCAACATATGACCTTTCGGGGAGGCAGGTGCGGGGGGGATTATCTTCGATCCCGGAGGAAGAAAAGTTGCTGACTTTTCCTGGGGTTTAGGTGCAAAAACTAACAATGAAGCAGAATGGTTGACGATATATTATTCACTTGAGCTACCCGCATCTTTAAACATACCAAAGTTACAAATGATTGGAGATTCCAGGCATGTAATCCAGAGCATGAAAAACAACAATTTGAAAGGAGCAAAGAGACAAAATCTTTAAAAAAGGATCGAAAATCTTCCCCTCCCAATCAACTCTCTCTTTTTTCATGTCCTTAGAAGCCTTAACTCAGCAGCAGATAGGCTTGCCAATATTGGAGCCACATTGCGGAAAGGCCAGCTATTACAAAACAATGTCTCGGGCCATAAGTTCATCCCCTAAGTACCATGCCATAGACCCCATCGAACTTGCAAGGAATACAAATTTGAATTGTTTGAAATGGAAGCTTTCATCCCGTGTAAGGCACACGGTCTCACATGCTCGCGTTTTCCAACAAGTGGTGAGTAAGAAGCCTTGTGGCTCCTCACCTAATTTCAGAGCTCCCACGCCTCAACATTTATTGTTGCAGGGCGGTCATAGAAGGCCCCTTCTCGACATGGAGCAGCATAATTGTTTTTCGCTCGGCCCTGGCTTACAGCAGCTCAGCCTTACCGTAACAGATTTCGAATCTCGGCAGCTTGAAGAGGACCATTACGATAGTAGTGTCCACCGCAGCACAATGGAGGGGATCAGGCAAGCGATTGCCACTCTCAGTCAAGTTACATCTGAAGTTAAAGTATATCTTAGCAGGACATACTCGGCGGTTTGCGCCATAGCAGATCAGAACAAAGAACAAAACACAGAGTTTAAATATATGCACTCTTGTCTCTCCTGTGTGGAGTCCCGCCTGGACGTCATTGAAAGAAACACCAGAGAGCTACTGGGGAAGATCGACAACATTAAGAAGGACCTCTCAGTTTTCATTAGTAAAACTCAGTTCATCCAGGTGCAGGAAGCGCCGTCTGTTAACCAGGGAATGATGGAAGCTACCTCCTTCTTGCAGCAGAACTACAGATAGATTATCTTCTCAGAAATTTTGGAATGATCTCTGCATGTTTTTCAAAGAATATCTACTTCTGAATGTTTTTTTGTATTCTGTTATGCAACCAGTTTGTAAGGGTATATCCCAGTAGAATGAATAGAAACTTCAGGATAATTAGGAGCAAAGAATCTAAGAGACAAATTCCTTGTAAAATATGCATTTTATCCCTTTTTGAAGCAGATTTATGGCTCAAATTTTGTATTGAATGGCTGTGCACAGCCTTTTATATATATATATATAAAATACTCTGTTTCTGTTAAAAAAAAAAAAACATATGACCTTCAGTTCTCTATTAATTATCAAAGGAATGATACAATTGAAGAAAAAAAAACTAGTAGCACAAATGTTGTTGGTTGATACAATTGGAACACAAATTTAAAAATATGCTAGTGTAATTGTTCCAAGTTGATAAAGTTTAAATAAATGAATTAAAATATAATCATATGCATTATAAATTATTTAGAAAAAACCACTTGCCTCTTGAATAAGTTGTCATAATGGAAGTGTGATAAGAACAACGGTGGAGGAAGCAGTTGCAACACTTAATGACGATAGATGTCATGCTAATGTAATTCCCTATCCTTCATGGTTAAAATTAGAAACAAGGATGACCATCGAGTGTTAAGGAGATGAGCAAGTGTCGTGCGAGTGTCATGCTGAGGAGTCGTGCGCTCTGCGTGGGTCTGCGGGCTCAGTTTAGGGATGAACCCTAGACGACCCTTGTGATGGATTCAGATTGCCCTGAGGAGCGCAAGAGGAAGCTCGATGCAGCCTTCAGGGCATTAGTTGTTGCATCTCCTCCCCCCTGTTCTGCAGCTTCTCCTAGGGATGGCTTTGTCAAACGGGCAGATGCCCCAAAAATTCAGATCATGTCCATTGTTTCTCGAATGAAAGCCTTAGCTCTGATTGACCGAGGTCTGATAGGTTAGTTTACAGGTAGTTGGCCATCACCCAAGTCGATGGATTTCTGGGTTAAAAAAAATTGAATGCCTGATCTCTGGAGGCCTGCAACATTGTTTCTGTGGAAAGGATTATTTCCATTTTGTGTTTGAAAACAACGCCAATAGAGATCTTATTTTCGAAGCGGGCATTAATTCATGGGTCCAACAGGTCTCTATCTAGACCACTGGTCTTTATGCTTTGATACAGACATAGATGTCCCCTCGACTGTGCCTATATGGGTCCATTTTCCCCACCTCCCACTCCACTGCTAGAATGATGAATCTCTTCAAGCAATAGGCAACTCCCTTGGTAGATACATTGACAAGGCAGAACCCAAAGGTCCTTTATTCTCCTATTGCTAGATCTTCATGGAGGTGGATCTGCAAAAGGGGCTACCTGCAGTTGTCAATCTCTGTATGGGCGGATGGGAATATGAACAAAAGGTAGACTATGAGAAATTTCCATTCAAGTGCAAAAAATGCCATGAGTATGGCCACTTTGTCAAGAAATGTCCAAAAGCTGCTCAAGAGGTTCCAGAGAAAATCCAAGAGGAAGGATGGAAACCAACGAAGAAAAGCAAGAAAAATGAAAAACCCTAGCATAACTAAAAAGGAAACTTAGCCACAAAAGACAACAACAATCCCTCAGATGGAAAACGATGTCATAACAAGCAATCCTTTTGCAGCTCTAAATGTTGAAGAACGGGAAATCACTATGGAAGAATAACAAACTCGTGACGCGGGAGAAGAGCCGTTGGGTGTCGAAAATAATAGCATAAACCTCGCACTTGGAGAAGAGACTCCTAATCTAGTCTCACAATCACCAGGTGGATCCTGGGCGGAAAAGGTAAAAAATGGAAAAGTCGTTGTTGTCTATCCATCCCCGGAATCTTCCTTCTTAGGATCTAAAGAAGAGGCATCCCCTCATCCCAACACTCATGGACGAAAATCCCTCAGGTATTTGTGTGAATAGGAAGCTGAGCGATAAATGGATCTGGGAAGACAGAGAAGCATTGAAGAAATGAATCTCCTAAAAAATCTAAAAAGTCTCACGAAAAGCATATGGAAGGCCAAAGGTAGGGCCAAAATCAAGCAAGAAGTAATGAAGGTTGTCTCTTGGAACTGTAGGGGATTAGGGGGAGAAAATAAAATTGAAGCAATGAAAGACATCATCAAAACTGAACGTCCCAATATCCTTCTCGTTCAAGAGACTAAGATGAGTGATGTGGAAATCTTAAGTCTTTCACAACACTTATGGAACAATTGTCAAGGAGCTTCCATGAGCGCTAAAGGCGCTTCTAGAGGAATAGCTACTCTCTTCTCAAGTGAGTATGAAATCAGAAACATGAAATGAAATCAACACTAGTTGCTGACTGAGTCTCAAAAAAGAAATAGTCAAAATAATGGTTTTATATGCAATGTATATGACCCCACCCACTTCAGAGACAAGCAATATTTTTGGGTTGAGCTCTCCTCTTTGAAAGATAAGCTGAGAGGGAAAGACCTTAGAGTGGTTGGAGACTTCAATGTCATGAAATATTAGGCTAAAAAAAGGGGTGGTTCTAGGGTAAGAGACCCCTTCAGGAAACACTTGGAGGATATTATTGCGGAATTGGACCTCATTGATCAAACCTTTAAAAATGGTAATCACACATGGAGTAATAAAAGAGTGGGAATTGGGAATATTGTTGCCAGGCTAGACTGCTTCCTGCTTAGTGTGACTTTCCTACAAAAAAACTCCTCCCTTCCTCCTATGTCCTGCCTTCAGCGACCTCGAATCATAAACTGATCTCTTTAGTCCTTTCTCCCCCAGCGCCTCTTCACCCAATCCCATTTAGCTTTAATCATCTATGGCTTCATGACAACAAGGTCTTGGACATTATCAAGTAGGTGTGGGATGATGATAGATTGGGTTCGGCGAGTTTCATTTGGGAAACAAAACTCAAAAGTGTGAAAATTGCTCTAAAAAATTGGGAAAAAAATGAGTTCATCAGCCCTCATTCTACAAAGGGTCATCTTCAAAAAGACCTTGTTGATCTGCAATTAAAAATGGAGACTAGCATCATCACACCTGAGATTATTTGTATGGAGAAAGATCTTACTAATAAAGTTCTCAAAGAAGCCAAGCGGGTAGAAGATGACTGGAGGATCAAATCAAGGCAACTCTGGTTGAAAAGCGGGGACAACAACATGACATATTTTCACAATCAGACTAAGCTAAGGCTTAGTCGCAACATGATCAGTCAACTAAAGGACAAAGATGGAGCTCAAATATTGAACCAGGGGGATATAAATATCCATGTTTTTTAGCACTTTCAAGATCTATACCTGCACCAAAAATAAACTGACCCATTAGCATAGGGAGATCTTCTTTCGAATATCCCAACTCTCATCTTGGACTTTGAGAATAGGGAATTGGCCAAACCAATTCTTGAATTTGATATAAAAGAAGCTATTTGGTCCCTCCAGGCTGACAAAGCCCTGAGGCCAGATGGTTTCACCATAAATTTCTATCAGGTTGCTTGGGATATCATCAAGGAGGACCTAAAAAAAATGTTGAATTGGACTAGAAAGAAGGACAAGGTGGGGGGAGCTACCAACTCCTCATTCCTTTCTCTGACTCCCAAAGACAAAAGGCCCACCTCCATTGACCACTTCAGACCTATCTCTTTATGTAACACGTCCTATAAAATCCTATCTAAGATCTTCGAAACCAGAATGAAAAATGTTATGGGAAAACTAATCTCGGACACTCAAGGAGGCTTCATCAAGGGGCGGAAAATTATGGACAATATTATCATCATACAGGAGGCCATTCACTCCAACATGGAACAAAGACAACAAGGGATGGCAATCAAACTCGACATGGCCAACGCCTTTGACAGGGTAAACCACTCTTTTCTATTTGTTGTTATGTCAAAATTTGTTTTTTCTACTAGATTTGTAAGATGCATTAGAGCATGCTTTACCAGCCCCTGGATTGCCCCTCTGGTCAATGGCATACCAACTAATTTCTTTCAAGCTTCCAAGGGAATCCGTCAGGGCTTCCCACTATCACCTTTTCTTTATATTTTGGTAGCAGATTCCTTCATCAGGAAGCTTCAGATATTACAAGATACTAGGGACCTCAAAGGGATCAAAAAATCCAGAGGAGTTAAGATAGCCAATCACGCCCAGTTTGCTGATGATACTATCATACTGGAGGGTGCTTCAACAATCATTGCTCAAAGGTTCAAAAATGCACTATCCACTTTTCTCGTTGCCTCGAATGGAAAGTTAAATTATGGTAAATAAACAATTTATAGGTGGAACACTCCACCCCACACCTTGGCTAGAGTTTCTTGCATCCTGTAGTTTGAAGGAATTTCATAATGGAACTCCTTTAGTTATCTCAGAATCTCCATTTTGAAAGGAAAAAAGAAAAGGGCAAATTGGCAAGTTCTCATTGACAAAATCAAAAATAAAAGCAATGCCTTGGGATTTAGGTGGTTAAACACAGCAGGAAAGCTAGTGCTAATTAAGTCGGTTCTCTCCTCCCTTCCGATCTACATCTGCTCCATCTCCATTGATCCTAAGTCCATCATTTTGGAGATAAACAAGGAATTGAGAAACTTCTTCTCGAAGGGAGGTAAATCCTCAATTACCGAAAAGTTTCCTCTAATTGGTTGGGACACGGTCTGTAGGCCTATTAGCGATGGTGGAGCCGATATAAGAAACCCTTTGCATATGAATCTAGCACTCGGTGCTAACATTCTTCAGAGGTTAATTTCCGGCGAAAATGCTTGGTGGAAGTAGGCTATCCAAAAAAAGTATATGGAAGGCTCTAGAAGAAGGTGTATCGAGCATATTGACATGTCCAGGAAGGTCTCCCCAATCTGGTACCTGTGCAAAAAAGTGTCTCATGTCATTCAGTGAAATGTGCATTGGCTAGCTGGAAATGGAAAATGGATTAAAATATGTGTAATGTACCCACCCATCCATCAAAGGCAAGGGAGGGAACATGATGCCAATCTCTGGGGCTTTTACATAAGCTCATCCCATTATTTAGATTCACAGCAATAAAGATGATGTGTGGAGATGCAAATCACTTAAACATGCACAATGGAATAAAACATATTCATCCACACACTCTTCATATGCATTCAACATATCAATAACAGTCATTAATTTAAGCATTGCAGAAGTAAATACATCGACAAAAAAAACAACACTTATCTTCATTGTGCAATTGTCCCAAACAACTAGCTATGTTGCTGCAACATTCCACCCAACCATAGGCTCTTCGATGGCATATACTCAGTCCATCCAAAGGCCACCCCTGATATGGGCATGATTCTTACAAGGAAAAGGGGACATTCACTCATTCACAGCCAATTAATCATTTCATCTGAGCCAAGCCAGTCCACAGCTGGGTTTATCAGGCTACATTTGAACCCTGGATGCTTGCACTCAAGCTCAAGCTAAAACAATGGATATCCATCTCAACCCCAACATTATCTTACACTCAACAAACTCAAAAACTGGGCACGGGTACACATTTCCAACAATGGGGTTTACAAAAAGGATGGCCATGGGTTTTCCCCAAAACGTAGGCACACCAAAATCGACTGTGGAAAGGGGAGTTTGACCACAGGGAGAAAACCCGATTTCTCCCACAGGTTATGAGCATTTCAAATTGCCAAAACGACCTCATTGAAACCCCAAATCGAGCTCCCTCTTCTTCCAACATCTCTGCAACACAAAAATGCACTCTTCCCCATAGAAAACAAGGAAACACAGGTAAAACATGGAGGAAAAACACCCAAGTAGCTCCAAAAACGTGAGAGGGGCAAAACTCCTTGATGGGTAATGGCTTGTGTAGCAATTCATGGCTCTTTTCTTGCCCAACAAGCCAAACATGTTTTTCCATGCAGGGTGGCTTGCCCATACTCGAATTTGGACAACCATACCTCCCATTCCCCAAGGCATTAACTACCTCAACCAACTCTTGGGAGAAATCAATGATTGGGTACAAAAGTCAACATGGGTAGTTGACGGTTTGATGGGTTCTCTCATTAACACTTCGCTTGACTTGATTGGGTCCAAGGGTTTGAATGTTTCCCTCCCAATTCCTTGTAAAATCATGCCCCCATCTCTTTGTTGCATTGCATAGCCAGTTCTAGGTATTTTATTAAAATTCATATTTACATAATATCCACAATTCCACTATGGCTGACTAGCACATAAACCATATGCATCAATAAATATATTGCAAGGCCTTGACCTTGAGCTCCTCACCATGATTTCATAACAATATTACTTTATTTATAATTTTAATGCCATGGGTTCAAACTGGAGATGTTACAATCTAGCATGACAAGCTAGGATCCAGCTCACCTGCCAACTGCTGCTGCGAGCTAGGAGAATTGAAAACTTTGTTAGATCACAAAAATATCAAAACATTGTTCGATCTTTCATCTTGGACAACTAGTCGAAGATGGGATGGTTGGAAGAATCTGGAGCCACCAACACAGCTCTGTGTTGATTACAAGGATTGATTATCTCTCCTCAATGGTAAAAATCCCATTCATAAGAACAAAAAGGACAACAGAGGTTGGGGAAAGAAGGGTCTCTATTCGGTCAAGGAAGGCTATAGGAAAATCTTTATCAGCAAGAGTAATCCCAATAGGGACATAATCTGGAACAAGGTTTGGAACAAAGATGGCCTCCCCAAAATCAATGCTTTCTTTTGGGCTCCGACTCATAGGAAAAATTTGACTACAAAAAACATGAGAAAGCATGGAATAATTGGGCCAACAAGATGCATTCTGTGCAAAGAAGCTGGGGAGACCTTGGATCATCTTTTCATTGATTGTAATTATTCACAGGAGGTCTGGAATTTAGCCTTTCATGATCTAAATGTCAACATCATTCTGCCCACCAATTAGAACAACCTCTTTAGTCATTGGAGGGACTTCTATAAGGGACCTTTAAAGAACAAACCTGATCTTGCTAGAGTGTGGGATGTCATCGCTAGATTCATATGCTAGAATATTTGGAATGCTAGAAACTCTGAAACTTTTGAAGGGAAAAGTTATAGACCAAAAAAGGTAGTTGACTCAGCAATGTAAAATCTTAGTAGGCTTAGGCATGCAAAAAATGGCCTAGGGAGTGGGAATTGTCCACATACAGAGCATGAGTGCCCATGGTCAATGTGTCTCCTTAAAACATGGAAAGAGGGTGCCTTAGGCATGTTGGGGCAATAAATGCTTCCATAAGCATGCCTAAAAGCTAGTTTGACCACCTCTTGGCCCATACTTTGGGTCATACAATGTGAACTTGTTCACACTTATCTAGATAAGGCCAAACCACTTCACAATAACTAGTTTCACACCTAGGGATGTATTATTAACTAGTTTAGCACCTAATAACCATTAATTAATTAATTATTAAGGTACTAAGGTATAATATTGCTCTAACAATCAAAATCAATTTGGATCGAGGCCTTATGATGAAGAGGTATGTCAAATTTACATAAAGAACCTATGACCACTGAAGAAAGAGTTTGGATGGCCGACCTCCTTGTCCCTTCGAATTATCTCCATCATTGGACAAAACCTCTTAAAAATCCGAATTCTAAGAAGTGGCAGCTCAGAATGAGCAACGAGTGTTTTGAGGCATGGAAAGCAAACTTAGGTTGCTTCATTCTGTTCTTTGACGGGGCATCGAAAGGAAACCTAGGGTTGGCAGGTGCGAAGGGGGGGGGGTGATTTGGTACCCCAGAGGAATCAAGAAGAGAGAGTACTCCTGGAGCATTGGGAAAGCGACCAATAAAAAATCTGAGTGGCTCACCCTTATCAAAGAACTAGAACTTTCCAAGGAAATGAAAATTGAGGAACTGGTAGCATTTGGAGATTCAACAATAGTCATAAGTGAAGCTAGAAGGTTAGCTAGAAAAAATAAGAAGCCCTCCACCAAAATGCAACATCTTCTTCTCTATCTCACCAAGGAATTCAAGAACATCAAATTTTTTCATGTTCTTAGAGCTCAGAACTAGCACGCGGACAGGTTGGTTAACAAAGGCATTGTCCAAGGTCATGGAACATTGGAATGTGATAACAAGCCTAGGAAGGATACTTGGATTCATTAAAACCTTCAATCTTTTGATGGATAGAGTATGCATTTTATCAAATCATCCACACTTGTTCAGGTTTGTGGGTGTTCATGATTCAACTTCATTAAAGAGCCTTGATTTTTGCTCTCCTTTCATTAATGTGCCTCGTTTCACGCCTTTCCAGATGGGAAGCATGAGTGAGGGTAAGGGAAGCAGTAGGAAGCAAGAGTTCTTCAAATGCCCAAGGAACAACCCTGCCTCCCTCATTTTGATTATAACCTTTAGCCACTCCGGTCCAGAGAATTCGAAGAGAATCAAGTTCGGTTTTTTTATCAGGGTTATTCTGCATCATAGGAGGGAAACTCTGCTGCCCCAAATGAAACATATTGTGATGGGTTCCGGGTCATTTTTCCCTTTCTGTTGTCTCCATGGAAACTACTACAAATGGGTGAGGAGCTGGGTTCATCCTCTGAACAATAGGATTCAGGTCACTTGTGAGATTTACCAAGGTGATAACGACGTCAAGGGTGGAGATGAGCCAGAGGTTCTGCAGGATGAGAAGTTACCGGGTTTAGGGAAGCACCGGGGTTCCACCTCCAATATAGCTCTCGAAGATCAAGTTGTTGATTTAGAGCATCAGGTTATGCTGGAACACAATGAAAAAATGCATATAAAAAGAGCCCTCACCAGGCTCTATACTCTAGCTGAAGCAATGCATATTGAAGTTAAGACTCATAATAGAAACCGTGAGGATAGATTCAATTCCCTCAGAGTAGCAATGCCGCTGAATCCCCTCATGAAACCCCTCTTGGAATCCACTAGCAACAGCACCAAGAATCTTGGAAAGAAGATGGAGAAATTTGGAAGCACTCTGGTGAATTCAGGCATTTTCTTCGGCCTCAGCTCAGCTAAGGAACACAACGTAGATAAATTCGAGGAGCTCAAGCCGTAAGCTATCTTCTCTTGGTCTAAGCGTTTGCAGTTGGTAATGTGGGCTGTCTTTTTTTGGGCCTCTATTTTTTGGAAACTGATTCTGCATCCAGAATTCTTATTATTCTTAGTTTAAGCTATTTGTAATTTTTTGTTTCTGTATTTACTTGCTTGGGGAATTTGTAAGAAGCTACAACTTCCATAGATTAGGCAAGTTTAAGAAGTGCTATGAACTAGATAAGTATGAACAAGGGGTGACATGCATTGTTTTGCTTTGGGAACAATCACCCATCTCCAGATATGTAATTTCTATTTTCTACTTTCAATGAAAAGCTTCTAATCCATTACTATTAAAAAAAAAAATAGAAACAAGGCCTTTAGGATGGTGTTCAATTATTTTATTAAAGAAAATGACCTTGATTGAGTTATAGATCTCTTTCAAGGTTCTAACTCTTAATCGATATCTATAGCTTGATAAAGGGATTACATAATCAACTAAGAGACCTCAATCGAGGTATTGTTGTGTATATTAAGAAACCTATATGAATGGTTTATTTAAGCACTACATCAAGGTCTTAATATCATAGTTTCACTTGCAAATTAATATTACCCATCTTCATGGATTCACCCAAACACATTAGTTGCTAACATATATTATTAATTAATCAATAAATAATTGTGTGGAATTAAAAACTATATTATGTCAACAGAAAACATTATTGGAAAGGTACATATTTATTAATTCGGTTGGGCTATGTGAAACAATAACAATTATAAATTTATTGGTTTTCAGCTAATTCTTGAGTGAAAAGTCAGGATTATTAAAAGGTTAGCATGTGCATAGTTCGATTGCATTAAATTGTGTTTAATTTATTATTATATTTCAACTTTATGGGATAAACACTAACTACCTTTTCTCTCAAGTAGATTGTGCATGTGGGAAGGGGAAAGAATTAGGAAAGAATATGGACAAGTTATGGGTGAATCCATGAAGATGGGTAAAACTTTTTGGCCAAAAGTGACGATGAAAATTCAATTGTTTACTCATTCACTAAATCGAAGCCCTCAAAACTCATATATGCCTTGTGAATTCCGACATGCAACAACAAAATAGATTTTAGGGAATTATGTTGTCTTTCCACCTACTTTTTTTAAATAAAAAAATTATTTAATATGCCAAGTTTGCATTTAGTGATAGGCGCGTTCTTATAAATTTTAGCAAAAGTTTACAAGTGGCTTGTGTGTACATAAAATAATTTAGTGGCAAGTGCATAATTTTTGAAAAAAAATATATGAACATATTTTACACAAAATGCTCTGGTGTGCACATTTTCTTTTTAAATTTATGATGAAAAATTATATATATTTTTTAATTTTCAAAATTGACCATTGAAAATTGTAATTGCATTTAGTGGACATGTGTGTGCATGTAAATTTTTTTTACTAGTTACAAAAATTGAAAAATAAAAAATACCCCTTTGTAGAGCACATGTTGGTGTGGGGCATAAGTATTTTTGAATTTTTTTTGTTTTGTACTTTTTATGTTGTTGATTTATCTTTGCATCGATTCGAAGTTGTTGACATGGTTTTGTAAGTGTAAGTTTCAAAAGAAAAAAAAATTATCATATGAACTCAGAAACTCATAGATTATATGCCAATGGATAGACGATTCGTTAACAGATCCATTAGTAGGAAGTCCACCCTCTATGGTGCATCCTATTCTAGGGTTAAGGTTTGGAAAAAAGAGCATATTTATTTTTATAAAAGGGGGTTAAAAGTCTATTTTTAAACCCTCGATTGAGCTAATAGCTCCATCAATATTTTATAAAAGATCAATCGAGCTAATAGCTCCATCGAGCTTTTATAATATCTTGATCGAGCATTTGTGTGCATTTTTTCAATAGCTCAATTGAGGGTTAATCTACAGTTAAGCGAAGGCTCGATCGAGAGAAACACCTTGAACCAATACATATTACCTACTAGTGATATCCTTTACCTCTATGTGGGAACATGCATACAGAAAAAGGTAAGTTGTTTTGAGTAGTATGTATAGGTATCAATGTAGTATCGTGAGACAAAAGATAAGAATGATAATCAAACTACCATATATGACCTCTGGATGATATCATTTTATTTTGAATGGGGATGTGCATACCATTAGGATATTTTGAGGACTAGGTGGCATTCAACATGGTTAGGTGAAGAAAATTAGGGATTGGATTCTAAAGGAAGCTATTAGGCATCCATGGGAATGAAAAACACTCTGCCTCAACAAACATGACCTCTTGATCAATTTATCCTTACCTCTAAATGGGAATATTGGTGTTATTAGGAAGTGTTTGATACTATGTATGAGTCTTTGGGATTGGATAGGGCCGAGGATGAAACCTAATATTTATTCACTAAAAGAATATCTAAGCATCCAATCTCAAAAAAGACACTTAATCCACAACACATTACCTCTTTAGCATAAAACCTTCACCTACATTGAGGATATTGGTAGTATTAAAATGTTTGAGTAGTAGTTATGTGTATATGGCCATGGACTTGCTTGATGAGAAAATCTAAAATTAAGTCCCTAAATTAATATTAAAGTTGATGGAGGAACATTGTCTTTAGGACCGAAATTAATCTTTCATGCTTTTAAGACCGAAAACAACACCTTAAACGAACACACATGATATCCCAGGAAAATCCTTAACCACTTAGTGGGTAAATTAACATCATTTGATTTTTCGATAACTAAGTATATTTAACTTTGAGTCTATGATCCTCAAATTTCAAACTATAATTTCCTTTTTCCATGGTAAAAACACACACATACACACACACACACACATAGTAAATCCATATCTCAATTATAAAACACAATAAAAAAAAATCTAAATTAAAATATTAAATAAACTAAATAATAAATCTGTAATATTTTTAACATAAACGGTTTATAAGCTTTTATATATAAAAAAAAGAAAAACAGAGATTACATATTTCTGAAGAGAGGATGATCCCAAGAGCGGACTACATCCATGAATCCTTGGTCATCTACAGCCAGTCTTAACTTATAACGCCAATTTCATTAAATTTGGACTTATTCGAGTCCGAGTCACTTTGAACACGGGTCAAAAACAGCCTTTCTAAACCCTAAAATCAAGCGAAATTCGGTTCCAAAAAGTGCCAAATCCAGGTTCCAAAAGTGCCAAAACCGGTTCCAAAAGTGCCAAATCCGGTTCTGAAAGTGCCAAAACCGGTTTCGAAAGTGCCAAATCAAGGTTCCAAAGTGCCAAAACCAGTGCCAAAACTGGTTCTGAAAGTGCCAAAACCAGTTCCGAAAGTGCCAAATCAAGGTTCCAAAAGTGCCAAAACCGGTTCCGAAAGTGCCAAAACCAATTTCAAAAGTGCCAAAAACGATTCCGAAAGTGCCAAATCAAGGTTCCAAAAATGACAAAATTAGTTCCTAAAGAGCCAAATCCGTTTCCAAAAGTGCCAAAGCCAGGTTCCAAAACCATAATTTTTCTTTTGATATTACCCCTTCTGAAACTGGATTTTGGTGTGTTCCGATATGATAATTATGATCACAATTTGAAGTTGTAAGAAATATACAATTTATCAAATGAATTGGTGTCTGTATAATATGACAGTCATTTCAAGTTGAATTTCATTAACCAACACCCCATTTTGAATGAAGGATCGGATGATCCTTCTTCTGCCCACTAGTATTTTCATAATAGTTCTAGATTGCAAGAAGGGTTGTCCAATCCTTCATGTGTTCACCATTCTAGATACAGGTAAATTGTCAGATATTGGTGTTCTCAATTAGCTACTAAAAGAAGGGGCGGTCGATCCTTCTTGTCGGCAGTCAAAAGTCCGAAGAAATATTGTTTAGATGTTATAACTTAGGAAATGTCCCGATCCCTACCATATACTGCGGAAATTAGTAGTGGGGAATTGTCGTCCCAACCTTTGTAGATTAGATATTTTTTCATTTCTCTTTTAAATGAAGGGTTGGCCAACCCTTCTTGTGGTTAGTATTTTTGCAGTCTTCACCATTCAGCATATACATGAATTGACAGCCTATACTTCATAGGTTGAATATTTACACAATTCCCTCATAAATGAAGGGGCGGTCGACCCTCCTTCTTTTACCCAATATTATTTTCATACTAGTTCTAGACTGCAAGAAGGGTCGACCGATCCTTCTTGTGTTCACTAGTCTAGATACAAGGGAATTGCTAGATATTTGTGTTCACAATTATCTACTAAACGAAGGGTCGGTCGACCCTTCTTCTGATTTGTATTTTTCCAGTCTTGACCATTCTGGTTATACATGAATTGATCTCTATTTTGGCAGGCCAAAATCTCACATATGTGAGCCTCGAAGAGAGAACTGACACCACAGGAATTGATGACATGGCATGTATGATGAAATATAATGTGTGATGAGGTTAGAAAGACACATGATGGTATCCTGGTGCTATCATTAAGTCAGTGTCTCAATCTGACATCATTCTGGAAAAGTATGACAAGTTTGTGAAACTTTGGAATTTGACCAAGTATGGAAAAAGTAGGAAAAATTGCTCTGAGAGAATGCCTGCCATAATTCATGGTTTAAGAAAATTGCATGCACCATAATATCATGCTATAGCTTGTTGAAGTGGCTATCTAGTCATGGTCTCATTTTTCCTTAATCATTTATGACAAGAAAGTTATAAGTCTTCCAAAATAGGGTTTTAGGATCAACCTTGGAGAAAATCTTGGAAATGACCAAGTGTTGGAAGACTGGTTCAGGTGACCTTGGGAAAATTCCCACCATACCTCATGGGAGAATGGTAAAAGGGAGGTTAGATCAATGACTATTAGATAAAGGGTGGTTAGATCGATGGTCCATAATCTTTCCGCACCGCCAACATACTTGATGTAATAGAGGTCTGAGCGGTTGCAAAATACCATATGGTTGTGCGCGTGTCATCTCCACATCATTCCGCAATCAGAGAAAATGGTAAGGAAAACCACCATCCCGTGTTGCGAAGCCACCTTCGGTGGTGTATAAAAGAGAAGGGCACGTCAAAAATTGACTTTTGTGTTGCGAACGGTGGAGGATTGGAACATATATGTGCTGCTCGAAAGTGACAGAGCATAGTTTATTCAACCTAACCATGCCAGGTAGGTCCTCTTAAATTGTGAAAGTAACTAGAATTGTTTACATAATGAAAGGAAGTAGTGAAACCATCTGTCAGAACGTTGAAACTATGAGGATAGGAGAAACCCTAGTGGACAGAGATAGTGACATTCGTAACCCCATAATGGTTAAATTCTCAGTTTCAGAAATCAAAAGCAAGTTGGAGAGTTTATATAAACAAATTTTGGATGTGCACAATGTTTATAAGTCTCGTTTTATCCATTTCTGTCTCGAACAACCTTCATGGTTTCCGGAATTCATTTCTTGGTGTGCAATAAATTATTTTCAAAGTCAAAGAGTCATTATGAATTCATCACGAAAGAAAATTATTTTCTGTGTAAATGCATCTACCGTTATGAAAGCTCTAGCAGTACCCCTATTTTCCTCCCACCACCAGGAATATTTTTTCGAAGAAGCCGTAGTTGGCCAGTACAGAGAGTCATCCTCTGAGACCAAACAAACCTTCATGACTAGTTGTCTGAAACCTGGCCTTACCATTGATAGCACCCCCTATCCACTTGACATTAATTTCTTTGATGAAAATTCATAGTTAGTTTTGTCACTCATTTCACAGTTTTTAGGGTTTGATGATGATTCCATGGTCACAAAGGTCCAGTTAAGTTTTCTTTTTAGATTAAGTGTTGGTAGACCAAAAATGGGTTACAGTCAAGTACCTCGCCTTAAATTTGATGAATTCTTGGCTCAAAACATCCACTCTCAGTTAGTGAATTTCCACACTTCGAGACATTTTAGATTCCAGACACACCTAATGAAAATGCTCGTGTTTAGCAGTCGAAAAGATTTACATTTCCCATAGTCTATGTTGTCGGAAGAAGTGGAAGACAGTATGTTTAATTTTGTGAATTTTATTTTATCAAAAGAATACAGATTGATGTTTGGATAAAATTTGCCTCGAGTATTATCAGAGATGAAGACCCTGATGCAATTAAGCCCAAAAAAAGCAATTGGAGACTGGTTTTTAGGGAATCAAGATACAGTAACCAGACGTTATGGATTTGTTAAGGAGCCCTATATTGTACCATCCTTTTTAACTACGATATTTTTTGCTTTGGAGTTTATCAGACAAAATTTGACAGTAGAAAATGGCCATTTTCTACATTTCAAGAAAGCTATAGATATAAAGTTCCCTTTAAAAATTGGTCCTTTTGTTATCAAGAACAAGAATGATCTCCCTTTTGTACAAAAACATTTAGAAGCACTGAGTTTTATGAAAGAAACATCTATTAATTATGATCCTTGTCATGTTATTTCTGATAGAAGGAAAGAGAACAAAAATAAATCCTTTGATCACCAAGAAGTTGAAGGTTTGGTGAAGATGGAAAATTTACTACAATATGAATCATACATAGAAGTTTCAGGAAGTTCACATGCTAATCCTTCTAACTTGGATAAAGTTTCATCTGAGTTGTTACCCGAGATGGTACCTACCCAAGGAAAGGTTGAAGCGACAAGTAAAATAAGTTTTTATGAAAATACTAATATGTAGGTGGACGAAGAAAGAGAAGACAAAATATTAAAATCAAGCTAGCAAGATGAAGTAGTTGTATCTGACAAAGAAAAGGGAATGAAGAAAGAAAAATGCAAAGGGCCAGGAATTCAAGTACATGAATACAAATTTGACAAGGAAAGAGCTGCAAGTGATTCTATGAAATTTCATTCAAGAGATGAAATATGTGTAAAATATGGCAAAAACAGACAAACAATAGTAGAAGCAATGCATAAGTTGTTTCCAGAAGTCAAGAATGTTGTTGATTCAGAAATTACTCTGATGACTAATAGAGATCCAGACAAAAATACTTTGAATTTGGTTGTATCGTCTGATGATAAAGTCACAGAAATGAAATTGAATTTGCAAAAGATAACAGTCTCTGATAAAATTCACCTACACAGACAAACTGGAGAGGTGATTTATGTTGATACGATGACAACTACTTTAACAGTGGAAAAACTACATAAAACAATGAATAGGCTGCAAATCCAGTTGAGGCAACAGAAAATAGAGAACAAAGCTCATCAGCGGCAAATAAAAAGATTACAAGATGACCTGGTGAAGAGCAATGATGAACCAAATAGAGGGGAGACAATTAAAAATCTTTTGGCTGAGAAAGAAAAGAATATCCAATTACTTCAGCAAAAGGTTAGAATTCCAGCAACTCGGATAATTCAAGTCTCTGAATTAACCATGTTAGAACAAGAAATCGAAACTTTATCTTGAGAATTGGATGACTGTCTTGCTAAATTGTTCAATTTTGAGGAAAAAGAGGAAAGTTGGGAGAAAGATAGATCAGGTCTTAAGATTGAAATTGAAGATCTAAAGGCCAAATCGGCAAATACAGAACAAGAGAAGCAAGGAACATATCAAGGCAACAAAGAAGCAAGCACAAATGATATAGTTCAAGCTATGTCCCAAGTTAGCTTGAAAGAGGTGGAGATCATAGAACTAAAAGAACAAAAACAAAGATTAGAAGAGGAAAATCGGAAAAACGAAAATGAAATAAAAGAGTTGACAAAAAAAATAAAGATTTGGTAGGCAGAAATCAGAGGATGATAGGACAAGTGACAGGACAACTAGCATTGCAAGGTGCAAAGCAATTGATTTGGGATTCAATCATTGATGAGGCTACAAAATTGAGGCCTTATTTATATTTTATGAAGACAAACGAAGCCATAGAAAATGATAGCTTACAAAGTTGTAAATCAATGAGAGAAGTTTTAGATAAGATATCAAAAGATACAGCCTAGGGTATCATAAGTTTCTTAAATACTCTGACAGAAGGTGATCTGAAAGCAATGGCTATCGAAAACAAGATAACAGACATAACTTGGGCTAGGAGAGTCCTTGGCAAACATTCTCACATTGAGAATGGTCACGCTAGTGCAGAATAGATGAAGGAACAAGTTGAAGCGTTCAAAAAGGGATTTGAAAAGGTAATCCAAAAGGGACTGCCTTCTTTTTGGGATGAAAATAATGAATTAATTTCCTAGGACAATTAAAAGGATTTACTATATAACATCAAGAAGAACCATGAGCAATTTCAACGTTTGACTCATGTTCTAACAAAGAAAATTCTATTGAAGAAACTCTCCCTTGACTTTGAAATTCTAAACCAACTGGCCATGATAGCTAAAAAGATACCTCCAACTTCCATTGCAGAGCATATAGAGATGAAAGTTCTGGTCGAGGGGATGACTAGTTATGAGGTACCTTCTATAGAGCAATGTAAGACAGTGGAGAGAGATGGGAAAATGAAGTACACCTTGCACACTTGAATACTACTATTCGAGAAAGAAGCCCTGTGAGCAGCTACAACAATTAGAAGGACATCAAATGTTATATTCTGAGAAATTTTGGAAATTGTATCTATTTTGACCAAAATTGAATGTAATAGTTAGTTTATAATTTTCTATTTTTAGTTATGAAGCAGTTGGGGTTTTACGCCGAGAGGTTTTACAATGTATAAAAGACAATTTTTGGCAATGTAGTAAGTGTTCGAACCTGTGAAGAGATATTCGTTTTGTATTGAGCCCTTCAATTTTGAATAAAGATGGCTGAGTAGAGTTGATGCATATTTTCGAGACTAAAGATTCCGGTGTTATTTTATTTAAAGGATTAGATGTTTTTTTTGGCAATGTAGTAAGGGTTGGAAATCGTGAAGATATTATACTTGTTTTGTATTGAGCCCTTCAATTATGAAATAATATTCCTAAATAGAGTTGATGCATATTTTCAAGAGTAAATATTCCTAAGTTATTTTATTCAATGGATTAAAAAGACTGTGACTCTCCTGTCAATGATGAGCTAATTAACAAATTAAATTATGACGATAATGACTGCGATGTGATTGCAGAATGTGAAACAATATGAATCAAGGAAAGAAATAGACTGGTGCATAACTTGCATATAAATCATATGAATGATAAATCAAGCACACAGATTTATATGTTTTATGTTTTAACAATACAAAACAGAGTCAGTAGATGTATGTATGAAAAACCAAAATGAATCAAGGAAATTTGATTCATATAACAAAAGAAAGTAAAATAGAAACTAACTAAAATTCTTTAAAGATTATAAAACATTACAAGTCTCCAAGTACAAAGTGTCTCCAGTTCTTTCCTTCGATGGTCCCCCTCATTTATGCGATTTGCCCAGTATTATTTGCATACTAGTTCTATACTGCAGGAAGGGTCGTCTGATCCTTCTTGTGCTCACCATTCTGGTTATACATGAAATGACAACCTAACCATGGTATTTTTCCATGATTGACCATTCTAGTTTTCGGTTGTAAATGTTTTCCAATAATCAGGGATTTGATGCCCACAACCCGCAATTGCAGATTGCGGGAAGAGTATTGTAAATGTTTGTGTTCTTCCTTTACGCAACCCACAATGCGGATTGCAGGAACTATTTGAATAATGGATTTGTGACATGCGTTTTCGCAACCCTCAATGTGGATTGTGGAAACTTTCGTTTGTTTTAATTTGAAGTTGAATGTCATTAACGAACAACCCATTTTTTAATGAGGCTCGAGATAAATGAATGAAGAGGCGACCAACCCTTATTCGGGACAATATTATTTTCGTAATAGTTCTAGACCGCAGGAAGGGTGGTTTGATCCTTCTTGTGTTCACCATTGTAAATATAGGTGAATAGTCGTTTATTAGTGTTCACAATTATATACTAAGAGAAGGGGCAGCCGATCCATCTTGTCGGTAGTTGGAAGTAGGGATAAATATTGTTTACATGTTATAACATAGGCAATGTCACGATCCCTACCATATTCTACAGAAGTTGGTAGTGGGGAATTGTTGTCCCTACCTCCATAGGTTAAAAACAATTTCATTTCTATTTTAAATGAAGGGTCGACTAACCTTTCTTGTCCTTAGTAGTTTTGTAGTCTTCACCATTCATTATATACATGAATTGACAGCCTATACTTCCTAGGTTGAATATTTGCACAATTCCCTTATAAATGAAGGGGCATCCAACCCTTCTTCTGCCCAATATTATTTTCATACTAGTTCTAGACTGCTAGAAGGGTCATCTGATCCTTCTTGTGTTCACCAGTCTGGATACAAGTGAATTGCTGGATATTGGTGTTCATAATTATCTACTAAATGAATGGTCTTCCGACCATTCTTGTGATTTATATTTTTCTAGTGTTGACCATTCTAGTTATACATGAATTGATCTCTATTTTGGCAGGCCAACATTTCACACAATAGGAAGTGATGACATGGAATGTGTGATGTAGCCGGAAAGACACATGATGGTGTTCTGGTGCTATCTAACATCATTTTGGAAAAGTATGACAAGTTTGTGAAACTTTGGAAATTAACAAAGTATGGAAAAAGTATTTAAAATTGCTCTAAGAGAATTCCCGCCATAATTCATGGTTTGAGAAAAATGAATGCAGCATCATATCATGCTATAGCTTATGGGAAGTGTTTCAATAATGGATTTGTGACATGAGTTTCCACAACCTGCAACCCGTAATACGGATTGCAAATTGTGGAAAGTAAGGTTTGTTTTTATTTCGAGTTTTAGTCCCACAACGTGCAATTGCGGATTGCGGATTGCGAGATCGTTGTATATTTTTCCTAAAAATAAACCCGCACAACACATCTTCCACATTCCACAGATTAGATCTCAACCATTGATTTGTCTTAATCTTATGGCCCAAATTTAACTCGGTGGAATTGATAAATATGTTGATTTTTTTTATGTTTCCTTTTATTATTTTTCATCTTCGAAAATTACCTGCTGTGTGGATTTTACTGCGAGTTTTCACTAGGGGTCCTTTTCGCCATTTTTTATAGCTTAAATTAAGGGTTAGCCGACCCTTCTTGTCCTTAGTATTTTTCCAGTCTTCACCATTCTAGATATATATGAATTGACATCCTATCCTTTGTATGTTGAATATCTGCCAATTTCCCTCATAAATGAAGGGGCAACCGATCCTTCTTCTGCACAATATTATTTTCATACTTGTTCTAGGAAGCCAGAAGGGTCGTTTGATCCTTCTTGTGTTCACCAGTTTGGATATAGGTGAATTGCGGGATATTGGTGTTCACAATTATCTGCTAAACGAAGGATCGACCGACCCTTCTCTATTTTGTCAGGCTAAAATCTCACACATGTGAGCCTCAAAGAGAGAACTGACACCATAGGAAGTGATGACATGGAATGTGTGAGTGTTGCAATCTGACGGAGATCGACGAATAGAAGCGTTGTTCGCGAAAGTAAGATAGGACAGTTTAAGCGTGGGCGGAGTGTTGCTAGCTCGCGAGCAAGTAGGAAATTAGATCGATGGGCAGAAGGATAGATCTACAGACGACAGGTACTTCGGTGATTTGAGATGCGCGGGGAAATGGACTTTTCAGATTTGTGAAGTTTTGGTAGGGATCGCATGTTTCGACGGTGCAGATCTGGAGGGGTAAGGAATCAACAACTGAGGTTTAGTTTGTAGAATGAACATGCATGGAGTATCGACACGTTCCAAATTCGTTAACCTCGGTAAAGGCTGCACCTTTGCATGGTAAGGATGCGGACAGGGGCCAGATCGATAGTTGATAATAACTACGCGGATGTAAGGTGCGAGGAAGGCGACGTTTGAGAGATTGAAGACTATGGAAGGTTGTGGGGATAATCATGGAAGAAGATCAATGGTACCTTATCAATCATGAAAGATGGACACCTCAGAGAAATTCCTTTATCACTAGAAGTGCAAGAATGATAGGAAAGGATAGATAATAGAAAAAATGCAATGCACAGGGATCTGAGTACTGTATGTTTTAGTTTACCCCTTCCCCCCTTGGTAGAGTTGAAGGGGGGTTAGGTTAATTTAGATAGACTCAAATAGACTCTAGCACCTTGTTGACTGTACATTCTATCTAGGACCAAGTCCAACAAAACCGATGCAATAACTTAACAACTAGCTCAAAGAAAACTTCAAAGAATCAGGCAAGGGAGCTACAATGCAAAGTCACATGACACATATCGAGCAAAGTTATAATCATTTTGAATCTTTGATATATAAGCAAATCTAGGGGTTTAATCTTGCTCCAATGCATGCAAGAACAATTCCCACTTCGAATGGTATATTCTTCCTCCATGAGATCAAATGAGCTAAGACTTAAAATTGGATGAAAGTATATGCAGGCCACCCGATAATTTGATAACATTTCTGCTATTAAAAATAGAATTTGCATGCATTGAATAGATGGCAACGTTAATTTACATGCTATGTGGATTTTACTACAAGTTTTTACCAGGGATCGTTTTCGCCATTTTTTCCATATTAAATGAAGGGTCGGTCGACCCTTCTTGGTATTAGTATTTTCACAGTCTTCACCATTCAAGATATACATGAATTGATAGCCTATACTTCATAGGTTGAATATTTGCACAATTCCATTATGAATGGAGGGGCAACTGACCCTTCTTCTCCCCATTATTATTTTTATACTAGTTCTAGACTGCCAGAAGGGTTGACCGATCCTTCTTATGTTCACCAGTCTAGATATAGGTGAATTGCTCGATATTGTTGTTCATAATTATGTACTAAACGAAGGATCGACTGACCCTTCTTGTTATTTATATTTTTTCGATCTTGACCATTCTGGTTATACACGAATCGATCTCTATTTTGTAAGGCCAAAATCTCACTCGTGTGAGCCTCAAAGAGAATACTGACATCATAGGAAGTGATGACCCTTTGTTTTGTTTTTATTTGGAGTTGTGGTCACGAAACCCACAATTGTGGATTGCGGGAATGCTGTATATATTTTTGAAAAATTAAACCCCCACAATGTGTATTTCGCATTGCCCAGATTAGATCTCAGCCATCGATTTGTCTTAATATTACGGCCCAGATGTAACCCGACGGAATTAATAAATATATTGATTTTGTTTCTGTTTTCTTTTATCATTTTTCATTTTTGAAAATTGCCTGCTGTGTGGATTTTACTACAAGTTTTTACCAGGGGTCGTTTTCTCCATTTGTGCAGATTTTACTGCGAGTTTTTACCAGGGGTCATTTTCGCGAGTTTTTACTAGGGGTCGTTTCCGCGACTTTTTACCAGGGGTCGTTTTCGCAACTTTTTACCTGGGGTCATTTTCGTGACTTTTTACTAGGGATCGTGTTCTCCATTTTTTCCAGCTTGCCCAGGTTGGCTTCATGTTACTTTCTTATTCAATGGTTCAATTTTTTCTACTATTTTGACTTTTTTTTTCTTATTGGTGTTTATTTATTCATCAAATTTCTCTAGTTTTTCAAACATGTCTCGCAACACTTGCTACAAAACTCCCCAGAAAGATCTTTTGAACAAAGACCCAAACTTTGACATCCTTTCCGACACCAGCGATAAGGTTTCTGAGACATACCAAATGGATTGGTCCAAAATTTAGTCCATCTTCGACAATGACAACCTAACCGATATTCAGAGTGACCGCCCCGCCTATGAAAATATTATGGATTCATAACTCCATGCTATAGCTGCTAGACCTGCTATCCTTCCCTACACTGATGTAGTTAAGTGGATTATAGACCATGCTAACCCTAAAGACCGCTCTTTCAATGATAGCATAGTGTCTCAATTGGCTACTTTTCGTGCTAAGGTTTTTACTAGAGCTTATGCCCTAAAAGTAGCTATTCAACCCCTCAATGTTGCATTCCTTTAGTCGTCAAAGACTAGGTACAATTTCAATGAAATGATGAAGTCTTGGATGCATAGACCGACAAATTTCATGCCGAGGGATGATATTTTATACCCAATTTCCTGGTTCAAAGAGCCTTATTCTCTTCTGGAATCCAAGCTTTGCAAACTTTATGGTCTCCCTAATTGTTTAGTATTCAAAGATGAATGGGCTCCTATCACCCATCATGTCCTAATAATAGGGCAGTCATTCCCTTAGGCTTCAAGTTTATCAGCAGAGTTAAAGATAGCCATTGATAAATATCAGAAAACAACATCTACAAGGAAGCCATACTTCTTTTTCTCTGCATTTGTAATTGATGTTTTCTGTACAGAGTTTCAGTATCCCACCATGGGGTGGAGTTGGACTAAGTCCTCACCCCCTATTGATATTTATTGTTCTGCCTTATGGGAAAGAAATTTTGTTCCCTTTCTCTATGACATCTGCGACCATTGGTTTGGTGCAATTTACCAACATATTTTAAGGGAAGATGCCCCTGCCTTTTCTCCTGATGCCGGAACTCTCATCCATAGATTGGGTGACTAGTATTTGGGACAATCCTTTGGTTACATTAGACTCTGGGGAAGTAGTATTGTACATTTGCTACCAAGAGGTATCCCTGACAGATTGTTAAAGATGGTGTCTACCTTAAGCTCACTGGTCCAAAAAGGAAGGGATGGCCTAAGTTCCATTTAAACCTCAGGCCTTTGGTTATCCCAACTTCAACTTGGGCTGCAACACTGGGAGATAGGATTGTTTCTTTTGAAATTGGGATTTGCTCCCAAAAGAACTCATGACCCCAAAGGATTTATGGAGGCTCATTTCAAACAGGTGCATAGGAGGATTGTTTATACACATCCGTGATTACTCTATTTATCAAGGAGTTAATATTTTCTCTGAAGTCTTGCTGAGGGCAAAGAGCAAAGAAGAACAGAGCCATATCTTTTAGTATCAGCGGGAGCTTAAAACCGAGGTTTTGAGATATAGAAGCATGGAACTCAAGCTTGATGAGAAAACAAGAAAATATAGGGAAGAAAAGGAAGCTAACAAAGCCAATGCTCCATTGATGCTGACCTGCCCGGATGGAGACAAAGGAAAAGGCCTTATGGAGGTTACTCCGAAGTCGAAAATTGATACAGAATTTAAGATCTTAATGCATACATCTCATAAATTCAAGTAGAAATTAGCACAGATGAAGTCTTTGGTGCTGGATACCCAAGTGGTTGCAGTACCCAAACCCACTACTGATATTCAAGTGGCTGCTACAGCCAACCTAATTAGTGATGTTCAAGTGATTGATGTGAGTAAACTAGCTAAAAGAAAGAAAATTCAAAATTCTTCCTCTGAGATTCCTACTCTTACTATTGAGGACAATGATGTGGAAGATGAAACACTTCCTTTTGTGACTGTGGTGCAAGAAGAAACTGAAAATTCTCAGGAAATCGCAGATGTGTTGGATGCCATAGACATGGATGATCTTGTCCCAGATCAACAGTCTCTTGAAACCACTACTATTGTTGATACCACAACTTCAGCACTCTTACTTTCATCCATTCAAGCTCTTTCCACTTTATCTTCTAGGGTAACACCACCATCCACCATATCCCAGTTATTTCATGCAATAACTTCCATTATTGTTCCATCTCCAACCCTGTCAGTTCCACTTTCCATTTCACCATCAATAGTTGCAGAGATCTAGTCTTCATCTGTCTCACTGCAACCACCATCATCTATTTCATTACCACCGGCCAATGATGTCCAAATATCGGTTGTTCCATCTTCACCATTAGTTGTTGGTGCATATTTTTCACTCCTTGAATTTTTTACTTCAATCCCTACTCCAACCTCTTTACCCTCAGTCCCTGAAGTTATCCCTTCTTCACTAACCACCTCTCAGATTACTATGACAATACCTAATACCACTGTTACTTAGACAACCCCAATAATTGAAGTAGGAGATGTGGCTACATCCTCCATTGAATTGGTAGCTAGTTATGAGGAATATATTGTAACATCCCTTGGAGATTATTTCTATAGCAAAAAAGCTAAGGAAGTGGTGAAGAAGGGTAACAAAAGAGGCAGAGATCAGGATGTGTTGTAGGGTCCCTTTCCTAATCAAATAATTTGGGCTAAGGAATCATATTACATACAATAAGAAGAACTGGATAGTGCTACTGCCATGGGTTCTTTTGTAGGTGTCGATTTTGATTTAGTAATCACAATGAATAAAGAAATTGATGTCAAGAAGAAGGAGCTCAAGAAACTTCAAGAGCAACTGGTTGAGACCAATGAAGAACATGAAGTTGACATTTGTGAACTAAGAAAAGCATTTGAAAATAAGATTGAAGACCTTCAAGAACATAATGCTTCTCTTCAAGTCCAATTGCAAGATGTTGAAGCTTTGGAAACTATCAATGCTGAAAAGATCGTAGCTAAAGGATGCAAATGCAAGTGCAACCTCCTCTGTGTTTTCTAGGTTTTCACAACAAGAGTTCAAGGACCTAGCCAATCAAGTCAACCTAGAGCATCATCAGCTTCTAGATAATCTATTTACTACCTTGGGTGAAATCCATGAGACTTACATTGTCTGTGAAAAAATGGCTGGCACCTTGGGCCAACAAGTAGAGAAAACAAAACAGGCTTTTAAAGTTGTAGAAGACGTCATGGATTGGTAGAAGTATATTGAAGATAAGCTAGTTGATATCCCTGATTTGGACAACCTCAAATTCATATGGATCCGAACTGCTATGCGAGCTTCAGATAATGTTATTGACATTGTACAAGATACTATCAACCAGGCTTAAGACCTTTGCAGAAGAAGATGGTATGCCTCAAACAATCTCATAGAGATACTAGCATTCCCTGCAATGGGGCTCATCAAGGAGGCAGATCTGCCAAAATTGATGATAGAATAGGTCGAATCCCATTGTGATCAATTCAAGGAGAAAATCCTGTAGATTGAGCATATCCAAATTGAAGACATGGATTGGTTCATTAAGCAACATGTTTCCTTGGAGGCCAAGTTCTATATGTTTATCCACACGTGGCATAAAATAGACAAAAATGAGATTGAAGAATTCATGTGTGATGCCTAGTTGGGGCTCGAATCTCCTCATTATCAAGATATAGATGAATTGATAGAAGTTTGGGACAAGTGGGTAGATTCCCTCACTATATAGAATATTCTAATTTTGTAATCCCTGTTTAAGGGGAATTTATCCTTTGTATTATTTTTGTAATTTATTATTTAAGGGGTAGATCTCTCTTAGGAAAGAGATGATCATTTTTGGGGTAGAAATCGACAGAAGAAGACTGGATATGCTCTATTTTATGCTGAGCTTGTAATTTCTTATAGACTTTCATTAATGTAGTAAAGTTATTCACTTGCATCATCTTTTGTTCATTG
The DNA here is from genome assembly GCA_027924585.1 of Larix kaempferi. NCBI lineage: Eukaryota > Viridiplantae > Streptophyta > Pinopsida > Pinales > Pinaceae > Larix > Larix kaempferi. The sequence continues at coordinate 30,455,420 of BSBM01000096.1, forward strand.
ATCAAATTTCTTTGGTAAATATTGATTTCTACATCAAGTTATTATCTATGTTGTTTAATCCTTTGCAAATATTATTTCATGCAGAGATTGTTAATATGGATTTGTATGTTAGATCTGTGTATGCATTATGTTTTAATTGAATTTTTTCAACTAAAATATTTATCGATTTCTGCAAATGATTTACAGTAAATTATAATCTATGTTAATTTTTCAATTGACATATTGGTTATAGGTTAAGCTTGAATGAGATTAAATACTTAATATTGCATTCAGTTAATTTTAATTGATTTATTGTAACTTAAGCAAATAAGGAATTTATCTTCTTCACATTTCTATTAAGTGGATGAATTTACTTATTTATTTTCATATCAAGTTAATCTCCATTTAAAGAAGACACCTTTTAGAGTAGGTCTAACTTATCTTAGATTTTCCTTCCTAGGTAGATTTGTTTCAGGCTGAACACACTTTGTTTTCCTTCATTGGAAGACAGATCCTTTTAGGATCAAAACCGCAAGTGCCAGCGAAGGCCTTTGTATCCATGGGAGATCACCATCCCAAACAACTCGAGGATAGGGTAATACTTGCGCATGATTATTTGAAGCCTCTGGCTAGGCTTTATCCCTATGTTGATAGCTTTGGAACCCATTCTAGCACATACACACTTGAGGCCTCAACAAATGGCACTAGAAGGAGGGCCTGAAGTAAAATATGCCTAAATAGAATACCCATAAACCTCCTCCAGCAAGAACATCATCGGTTGTCACTCGTAGCCAGTCACAAGCATCTAGCTCTGAACAACAAATAGTCCCACAACCGACTATAATTCCTTGTAGACCTGCACCTCAATAGGAAAATTGAAGGGATATCCTTATCATATCACCTACTAGAGGACCCCTTTCACTTGAAAAAATACTAAAAAGTTCTAATGATAGTGTTGCTAGAGTACAACAAAACATTATTAACCTACAAAGTAGAGGATTAACAACAATTCAATAGAACACCATTTCACAGATTGATAACCAAGAACACCATGTCACAACCTCATTGATGGATGGTTTCCTCCTGTATGTTCTTAGAATGATAGGCATAAGCCTAGTTAAGGAGTTGTTAATTAGATGCGTAATAACTTAACTTAGCAAATTAACTTAATATGATGATAATGACTGTTATGTAATAGCAGAATGTGAAACAATATAAATCAAGTAAAGAAATTTACTGATGCATAACCTGCATATAAATCATATGGATGATAAATCAAGCACATAGATTTATATGTTTTATGATTTGACAATACAATTTAAATAGAGGTACTAGATGTATGTATAAAAACCCAACATGAATGAAGGAAAATTTATACACAACAAAAGAAAGGAAAAGAGAAACTAACTGAAATTCTTTTAATATTGTAAAACATTACAATACTCCAAGTACAGAGTTTCTCGATTTCTCTCCTTCGATGGTTCCCCCATTCATCTGATTTGCCAAGGGTAGATTGCCACTTGCCCTTTTGGAAGGATAATTTTTACACATCCAATACTTTAACAATTTTAAACTTTGATTTTGCATTTTCGGAAACCAAACTCGGCACTTTACAAGAATTATAATCATAGTGAAATTGAACATACTAGTAAAAACAAATATTCAAGTGTATTATTTAAAAAAATACTTCCATTTTCATTTTATTCACAATTGGCCCCACATCGCTCACGCCATTCAGGTGTTGCAGGCAAGGCCATAATCGATCTAACAAAAATGTGTCCTTGACATTGTCGTAAGTATAAGTTTTTGTTGTAATATATTTTCCTTCCTCATTAGAAACATGTTTTTCTTCGAAGTCATCGACAATCACAATATTTGTCCAATCCCAACCATGGATCAAAGTGTCCCAAACTATACTCAAAGGCTTGCAAAATACAAAAGGATTTCGATCACCCTGAAAACCCTCTCTGGCTACGGAAGAACAATGTTCTTGTGTTAAAAATAATCTAAATAGTTCCCTTTTCAATCCCGTTCTTTCCAATAATCTAGGAAAAAAATCGTCAACGTTTTTTTGTTGAGCAGATGTCCATACGCCAACCTCAAAAATACTAAATCATTTTTCAAAAAATTCACTTAAGCCTAGCTGTATAAAATAATACTTTGTTGATGTTTTGAAGTCCAATGGTCGTCGCAATTTGGGTTTCTGTTTTCTATTCAATGCATGTAACAAAATGCCATTGAATTAAAAAAAATTATCAATGGTTTACTAGAAACAAATCTTCTAGTACTATCCGCAAACAAAAACCACACACACATGTAACCCAGTCAATAAAATATTATGGTTCAATGTTTCTAAGTATATTGTTTTCATGTTCAACAATTTTTGAAACACATTACTAGATACGTGGTACAATGTCAATAAATAATATGAGAACTGCACAATAAAACTTACATCAATTAAATGTAGGAGTTGTAAAAAATATACAAATCAACAAATGAATTTCTTTTCTATAATGTGACAGTCATTTCCAATTCAATGTGTTTAACCAATGCCCCATTTTTGAATGAGGCCCGAGATAATTCAACAGACAACACAACATTGTTTTTATAGTTATATCTCTCTCTTGTGAACCGTCAAATTTCCAACTAGTTGGCATTTTCAAGCCGTTTTCCTTGCAATTGTTTGCTGATTGATATTGCCCTTCATCTATAAAAAACATGTCTGTTTTTTTATATATATCTCCATATTGGATAAGTACAACCTTGAACGAATTTTTGTATAATATGTTCTGTACTTCACCGACATTATAGTATGCAGACATTGAGTGATTATAAGTAGTACTAAGTTTACATTGCTCTCGACCCCAAATAAATACAAATTGCTCATTTTTCAACCATTCAAATACGCCAAGGAAATTTTTAATTTCCATATTGTCGAGCGATGAAAACCATAGAGCAACGTTGAAATGCTTTCTGGATACACTGATAATTTTTGGGATGAACATGCGTGTATAATAACGATAGAAATTATGGACAAAATGAGGTTGTTATGAAGAATCTCCAATGTTGGATAACATCCGAACTCCAAAGATCAATCCCTCTAATCTTAGGACCAATAGTTTCTTTTGTGGTGATATCCTGACTGCATACAAGAACAATGACTATATATATAACAAAAACAACAACAACAATTTTTTCATGAAGTTAATGATCACAACCATGCAACTGTACATGAAGATGTTGATCTCCAAAGAATAATACAAAAATCACCCAAAATCTCACAGTTTCAATTGATTTAATAAAAGCATCACACTGAACTAATAATATGTAACATTCAGACAAAAATAGCAACGTCTCCGGAAAAAACAGAAAACACATTGAATGATTTAAAATAGGCAATGATAGGTTACATTTGATGGTTGTCACTCAACCAGGATTCAACTAGGAGATGGCATTGAAGGTTCTAATATCAGTTGATTCATTCATTTTACTTAAATGTTTCCAAAGTCCATTTACCAATTCAGTATTTGTCCTAAGGGACGATTCAGTAAAGGGCTTACTCAAAATACAGTTTTGAAATGGAAGTGCTTTCTCACCATTGACACCCTCCAAAACAATCATTGATGTATTAATTTTTGAAGTTTTCATTGGGAACTCCATCCACACACTTTGCATATTTTTTTGTGAATTTCCTTCTTGATCGTAGGTACATCTCTCTCGAAACCAGATAAATAATGTTTTTTGCTCATATGATTTATCTTTACTGCCTACCACCAAAACTTTTGTAAGTAGTGGCTTCCCCTCATTGCCACTACATTTAGATGACCAAATCCCAACATTGAATTTGGAAAGAAGTAAATCCAAAAATTCAATGGCATGTTGTCGTGACTCATATGAAGATATTTTATGTTTAAATTCAAATTCACCATTAGTAATCTCTTCCCCCTTTTTTCCTCTTTCCCCTCCAAAATATTTTTTTGATTTCTTTTTTTTTTTCTCTTTTGGAGTCATTTTTTTTTGGTTTTCTTGAGAAATAAAAAACCTTCCATTTCTAATATCAATAACATTTTTTTATGGGGAGCTACACAGAAATATTGCTTGTCATTATATACTTCGGAAATTTTCTTTTTATCAATTTAAGTAAAAAATATTTTTTCTTTTATCTGTCAATGACAGGCCAACATTTGACTAGTGAGAAACATCGCTGGAGACACTCCATTTTGACACCTAGCCCTCTCCAGTTTCAATATTGTCAAAGCACTCTTCTGGTTCATTATTGAGCAAGCACTCTTCTGCTTTTTTATTGTCCAAGCTCTCACCTTGTTCATTATTGTCCAAGCTTATGCCTAGTCCATTATTCTCCAATATGATTTGTTGGCCAATCTGCAGGGACATCATTGATGCTAGCTCTGGTTGTGGATGATCCACATATTGACCTAGAAATTTGCAAGTATACATTTTATATAATGTTTTGCAAGTATTCAAGGTCACTATCCCATTTCATAATTTAGTTCATTTAACCACGATCTTTGAAAAAAAAAATTTACCTTATTTTCTTGTTTATGCTCCTGTTTGGTAGTGATTTGTATAGTCTATATCACATTCACTTTCGTCAGATAGTATAATCTGATTGGATGATACCTGGGTGTTCTCTTTATTTGAAGCTATAGTATAATAGGAATTTGACGAGGTTATTGAACATAACTGAACGAGAAAGGTAAAATAAGGTCAAAGACATCTGAAAAAGTTAATAGAAATACCTTGTTTTACACCTAATTCATGATAGAAATTGTTCATAAACAGCTCTTGTTGTACTGACTCTACAATAGAAATAACTATTTTTTCTAGATCCCGCATCAATGAACGAAGAAGCCTACCTCCTACGTGCAATGAAAGAACTATGCCTTGAGAAGAGACCTGTCTAGAAAATATGTGATCCTAGAATTCTTATGTCCTTTATTTTGCAAACACATGGCTTCTAGCACTATCATTGTTAACCTTGGGCCGAGGTAAATCAACCATCGGTAGGCACTTGTCCTTCCAATCCATATCAAGTTCATAAGTAGATAAAATATCGTTCTCCATTCCAATGCTCCAACATTATATAATAGAGAATCCTATAAATGAGTCCCTGGATAATTCTCTATAAACTCCCTTTGTAGGATTCGGTGTAACATGTTTTTTTTATTTCTTGCTGAAAATTGTGAAAGCTTTAGAAATCAGACAAGATTTTTCCATGTGAGCTAAAAAAATACTAGTCAGCTAAAAAATACAATTACATGCCTCTTGATTTGTTTCTCAGTAGTACAAAAATGCTAGCATGTCTTGTTCTGTCCATGTACTATCACAATTACACTTATCCACAACAACAAACTCACAGCTGACTGCCACACGAAAAAGTAGAATTAATCTAAGTGTGTTGACCAAAGATTCAGGATAACAACATTGACCAACAAACTATGAACTATTTTTGATGTCGCCAATGGACATACCCATCCACTCTTTATCGATATACAGATTCAATATTTTACGAGCATCAATTTGTATTTTGGTACCATTATCCACTTTAGATTCATTCTTTCTCTTTTTACTCAGATATTTTACTTACTTTCCAGAGCATAAAATACTCCACAGTTGTTGGATATGGTTTGGTGCAATTTTATATATTTCAATAATGTTTTTGACAATGAAAATCTGTGATCAATCACTTTGAACATCATTAACTTTGAGATATTCAATGATTGAATGCCTAGTTGACCTCTTATCCTTGATTCATTTGCAATATTGATTTAACGTTTCTGCGCAAACATTTTTATCCACTGATGTGCTCATCCAAACCGATCCATTGATTATATTGTCCTCCACAACAGTCAATTCATCTTCATCAAGATCACGCAATGGTCTAAAAAAAATAGAGCCATAATTCTTTATTTTATTTGGAACAAAATCATCCTGATTGATGCTCTTGGGCGAGCATGTCAAGGGGCCACTTTTGTAAAGCTTGAATACAGAATGCCATTTTCTCCATAGTCATTCCGATGTCAAAACAAGAGTTAGCTTGTCTTTAAGGCTCTTCTTATTTTCAACTTGAAAGATATCTATACATTCAGATTGGAAAGACTACAAACATATCAAATTGAATATTCCAGATAATTTGCTAATTTCAAAACAATGCAAGCAATCTAAAGACTTTGATTGATAAGAAGAAAAAATTTATACCTCCCAAGCATCACTTGAAATGTTTCCCTTTCTAGGGTAGGATGGGCTACCGCGGGATATCCACTTCTCCCTTTCTTTTTCAACTTGAGAAATGTATGTAGTCTCTGAAAATTCCTTATTGGATAAGTTCTACTATTTGCATAATTTGCTGATAAAGTCCTAAGGAACATCTCTATGTAGAAGATGAGTTTTTCGATGCCCATACCTTGAATGGAGCTATTTATATTGATAATCTGCAATGATTATTTTTTGCACAGAAATAGTATGCTACCCATACAATATATAAAAATTTATTGTTGGCAAATTAATTTCTTCTTCATTTCCAGGAAGAAAGGGCAATTAGGTCTCCTTATCGAAAGGCAATAGAATGGAATCTCTCATTGTTGTATTAAATGTATGGAAAAGAGCTACAACCATCTTTTGCACAACCTCCTCATCAAACTTTCGGTATTGTAAGTGTGGAGGCGCAACAACACATCTTGTTACGTCAATGGAAAAAATGTTCTCCTTGAACAAAAGTATTTGATCTGCTCTTGTTGAAATTCTTTTGAACTTTTGAAGCTCTTAGTCACTTTCCGCATCATCGCTCTAGAAGGACTTCATTTGAGTTGTTTGAAGGAATATTTGTCCACATATTTTACAATATTTTGGAGAAATACTCAAGTCTGTTGTAAGTAAGAATATTTTCATGACATACATTTATCGACTTCTTATTAATACTCATGTAATGCAATACAGTGGAAGTTTTTCCAACCAACATTCTTTTCCTCCATACCGAAAAAATTCCTTTCTTCAAGGATGACATAGAATCAATTATGTAATGATTAGAAACCACATACAAGGGAAAAACCCACACTTGATTCGCACAGGAAATTGGATCTGGATCAGGACCACTTTTCATTAGATCTGGTCGATAATTACAAACCATAAGATGAAGTTGGAAAAGGAAACAACTTTCACCATTGACCGCTTCAACTTGAACTTGCAATTGTTCATTAGATTCATTAGGATCCGCATATGTCAATATTCCAATTCTACTATGAGCTCCATCATCATTCAAGCATAAAAGATATAAATCCGGGTACAAATTATCTGGTTCTTCCATCTCAACATACCATCCATTTCTGAATGGATGAAGGTAGTAGTGATCTGTTATCAATTCAAAGAGAGAGATTTCCAGGTAGTTACTGAGGCTCAACAACGCAGCCATGCTTTATTTGTGAAACAATGAATATTAACTAGTCAATATAAGAATGCATACAATGTCTATAATTATAAATTACTGTTTTAATATTATATGTATACTTGCAAATGTTCCTACTAATGATCGATAGTTAAGGAATGACCCCTCATTTTCAAAATCAATTGATTGATTAATAACAAATGTACTAGCATTATCCATGAGAGATCGAATGCACATTTTACAAGGTTGTTTGAGATAAGAATTGATCATAGAACGAGCGATCATCATAGAAGGGGCGGTCGATCCTTCTTGTTTATGTGTACGAGTTAATCACATGTTATCTATTCAAGTTTATGTGAGTTTTTGTACTTAATTTATATGTACGTGAATGGTAATTGCACATTGATTAATTGGAATGCATGTGCTTGATTGTGAAGAAGAAACACATAGTTTGACGAATTTGTGGCTAACTGGTGAATGCAGTAGAGATTCAACATAGTTCTGTATACTGCGATAGCTGCCAAGTGCGAAGACATCTGGTGTTCTATCCCATTAGTTAGTTGATGTTAAATAGAACGTTATGTGAATATCGTAAGGACATCCCTACATCGCCATGGTTAAGAGAATCTTGATTATGCAACCCCCCTATTCGCTTAAGGTTAGACTCCAAGGTGATGCCGAAGGGTCCAGTGAAAGGGGTTTTGTTGCATATACATTTATCTCATAAATGAAGGGTCGACCAACCCTTATTGTCCTTAGTCTTGTTTCAGTGTTCACCATTCTTCATATACATTAATTGACACCCTCACCTTCGGAGGTTGAATATTTGGACAAAAGTATATGCAGGCCACTCGATAATTTGAAAAGATTTCTGGCATTAAAAATGGAATTTACATGCATTGAATAGATAGAAACCTTAATTAAGCTTGGACAATTACTAGACAACAAGCACTACAAATCATAAAGAGATAACAAAAAAAACTTATTAAAGAGTATTGATTGGATTGTTTCTTATCTCTTCTTTTGCACCAGACCAAAGCATTTTGACTGTAGCAAAATGGCTACGTTGGATTTGTTAAAAAATTTCATTCAATGAAGGGGCGGTGGACCCTTATACCAAGTATTCTTTTCATAATAGTTCTAGACTGCAAAAGGGTCGGCCAATCCTTCTTGTGTTCAACATCCTGGATACAGGTGAACTCTTGGATATAGGTGTTCACAATTGTATACTAAACAAAGGGGTGGCCGATCCTTCTTGTCGGAGGTCGGAAGTTGAGATAAATATTGTTTATATGTTATAACTTAGCCAATATCCATTCCCCATTATTGACTGTGGAAGTCAGGAGTCGGGAATTACTGTCCCATCCCGCAATCTGCATTGTGGGTTGCGGGATAACGGAATTGATGGAACGTTTTAAAAAATCTAGGTATCCGCAATCCACAATATATATGCGTCTTCAGAAAAGGAGATGAAATCCTCATGCGGGGCAGAAGAAGGGTCAATCGATCTTTCTTGTGCCGAGTATTCCATTCAAAGTAGTTCTACAGTGAAAGAAGGGTCGGTCGATCCTTCTTGTGTTCACCATTCTAGATACAGGTGAATTGTAACATATAGGCATCTACAATTCTCTACTAAATGCAGAGGCAGTCGATTCTTCTTATCGCAACTCGAGATAAATATTGTTGATATGTTATATCTTTACAATTCACTCATAAATGAAGGGTCGACCGACCTTTCTTCTGCCCAGTATTCTGTTCAAAATAGTTCTAGACTGCTAGAAGGGTCGGTCAATCCTTCTTGTGTTCACCATTCTCAATATTATAGGTGAATGGTTTGATATAGTTGTTGAAAATTTTATAATAAATGAAGCGGCGGTCGATCGTTCTTGTCCAATGTCAAAAGCCGGGTTAAATATTGTTTATATGTTATAACTTAGCCAATCTCTGTACTACGATGAATTCTGCATTAATTTGGAAGAAAGAACATTGACAATATTTAAATGTGTGTATCAGAGCATATAAAATGAATTCTAACTCAGATATTGTAGTCAACTATGAGGAAAAGCGATAAGATGGTGTAACATGAAATGCATTCACAAAAGATAAATTAAAAGACTGAAGAAAGTAACAATATATGAATCTCTGTTTCAGATATACTTGTACTTCTGTTATTCATTAAAGTCTTCAAAAAATACTATGCCTCTGTATTTGTTTCTCTCGGATCCAACCCATATTACTTTGTAAAATCAAAATTATACAAAACGTTCTTTGAATTCTTCGCTAAAAAAATAAATTTCAAAGAAATCTACCAATGGGACATCAAAATCTATTCTCAAAAATTTATTCTTGACATAACCTGTGTTTTGGTTTCCCAAATATTTCAACAAATTTCCATTGCTCTTGAGTTGGTATTTCGTAATCCATCATTTCTTTCACCATCACCTCCAATTCTATGCATTTTGTGTAACATGCATCTGGCAGACTCTTTTTAATCATTACAAAGTGTTCAAGTATTTCAAAATCATCAATCAATTTATCAATTATTGTTTTTCTAGTTAATCCTTTGACCATGATATAGGATCATAATTTATCCTTTCAGACTCTTGGAAATCCATAATCTTCAGTAATTTTTGAGCGTTATTCTTAATGATGAATGGACCAACTTTAAGAGGGAATTTCACATCCGATGATTTTTTGAAAGCATAGAAATGTTCTTCTTCAGAATGCAACCTTTGTCTAATAAATTCCAAGGCAAAAACCCTCACTGTTAAAAAGGATGGAAACAGATAGGGTGCTCTAGACACGAGACATTTCAGCATTAAAAATAATTCTCTAAACTTCACCCATTATTTTATGGGTGAACTTAAACATATTGACCTGTTTAGGAAGGTCATGAGAAAAGATGGTACCAAGAAACTTGGATTCCAAAATGTTTGAACACACGAACATCTTCAGGAGATATGACTAATATCTGAAATGCTTCAACTGGTTGAATTTTACCAACTGGACATGAATCGCTTCAGCTAGGAATTCATCAAACTTAAAACAACACACTGGACTCGACTGTGACTCTGGTGAAATTACTTGGAGAAGGAAACCTAACATAACTTCCCTAATTGACTTATTACTATATAGACCTAAAATTTGACTCAACAAGGACAAAACTAACAGGGTATCTCGCTAAAAGACATCAATACTCAAAGGGAACAATAGGTTTTCATGAGACTGACCATCTTTCAAGACTTGTAATAAAAACTTGTCTTTTTCTGCAAGACTGTAGTTTCTATAAAACTTTGCCAAATTTTCTTCGTTAAATGACTCAAGGCTTTTGGGAAATGTTTTAGGTAAATGTATAACATCATAGATAGTCTGCGAATTTAATCGGCATAGAATTGTGGTTGTTTTTACATTAATGATTACCCTTTTTCCCTGCGAATAATTTGTCGCACACCAACAAACAAATTCGGGGAAGTGCAAGGTTTGTTCAACACAAAAATAGTACAAAAAATAACCAAAAACATTAAATACATCCTTCCCCTGCTACTTAAACTGCGAAATACTACACATAGATAAAATAGGGTCGAAAATAGCCCTTTCCTTGTCAAATACAAGCTTCTCGTTTTCATCTAACCTTTCATTGAAGGGAAGAAGGTCATGGGTTTTCTCCACTTGGGACACAAAATATAGACACTGAGGGTTTTGAGCTACCTATGATTTTGAAGTGAGCTGTTTGCATGCTATTCCAGTTGACTATGACAATGACGTGTTTCTCGTGGGTTCTTTTCCTTCAGGCAATAAGCAACAAAAACATTTTTTGAAATTTCAAACCAACCTTTTATAGAACATATGCTTAGGTGGTTTCGGAACTTGCAATGAGTAGTTTAAATTTGAATGCTTTTCATAATAGACACCACCAATGCTTGCCACATGGTAAGTGGTTTTATTTCCGCTCGACCTTCTCCAAGTTTAACCACCGTGCGAGGGAACCCATTTCCACCGTCGATTTTCTTCTGGGTGGGAACCTTAGATGTTTCTGCATCATTATTCCGCCATGTTGCTACACGTTTGCAACTTTTGGTGTGATTCATCCAATTTTTTAGCGCCTTTTCCACCTCCGCCCTTGGAGTGAGAGACCTTATGTAGAGCCCTTAGAATAGTGACAATATTTGCATTGTTACTCTATATCAACATTAATAAGCAATGTTATATTGATGTTAAATAACCCAAGAATCCATATAGAATAAATTTAAAAAACATAAAGACAAAAATGCTAACAATATGAAGAAATCACTTGTTTGATCAATTATACCAATTCTAGACATTGTTTATAGATGAGTTTGTAGAAGATCTAATTTTACATGGGAAGAAGTCGATGAAGAGGGAGAGATGACCATAAGAGATAAGAGAATTCTAAACAACAAGATCAATCTTCCAAGATAACATTGAGATGAAACATTAAATAAGGAAAAGAAGGAGAGATCACATGTCGTAGCAATAACATCTAAGGTTGGTGTTGTTTTTTTACACAACCCATTTCATATTAGCTGCATAATTCTATTGTTCATGTAGTGTCCCTTTTTTAATAAATTTGTTAAAATTTTAAAATTGCAATTTTTGGCCAATTCGACCCTTAGACTATTAATGACTCGAATGCTTCCAAATGCTTCTGATTTGGGTCTAAATGTGTTTGAAAGGTATTCGGACATAAAAAGCGACAAAATTTGCATCGTTCCTCTCTACAACTTTTAATAAGCAATGTCTAACTGAGATAAACCAAGAACACATATAGAGGAAATTGTAGAAACATAAAAAATACCTAACAATTTGAAAAATATCCATAACCGTTAAGGTGTAATATGATACATTTATGTAGCTATTATAGGCTTGGAAACTTCCAAAAGACTTCAGCCACTTGCATTTACAATTAGAGAATGAAAGGTAGAATTACTAGGAAAATCTATGTTGAAGCCCCCAAGGGTAGATGGCTCCAAAGGACTCTTTTAAAGGATTTTGAATTGGGTATGAAGGTATATGAAGGGTATTAAGACATAAAAAGGAACCTCATCAGTGATTGTAGACTAATATGAGAATACTTCTGCAACATCAATTTAACTTCAGGAGAAGTTGCATAATTTTACTAGTCAAATCAAGGTTCAAAACCCCCAAGGGTAGGGGACAAAGATGGCTTCAAAAATGTTGTAAGACCTTGCCAAATTTCAGAACAGAGATGTGGTACTGATAAAGGACTTCAATGATCTCCCCAATGCATCATTAATTAGTTTCTATATGCTTCGTCAACTACCATAATGACACTCCAAGGACTTGTGCAATGCTAATGAAACTTATTAACAATAATGACACTCCATACATCAACAAAATGACAAATATTGACTTATACAATTCGAAATAATGTCTCTTCAAGTTGCAACAACAAGATATAGGGAAAATGGCACCATTAATGCATTGTTTGGTATTTTTACATACTAAGTTTCACTTGGTATTTCGACCTGAGATTCTCCCAAGCGTTAAATACAGAGTATATATATCAGAATACAAATAAATGGATATTATTGGACCATCACAAAAGATACTCTCCTTCTTTTTTCTTGCAACTTTTATAAACTTCTCACATCCTCCATGGGTACATCTCAAGACTGATTACACTATCTTTGAAAAACCCATCTTCACATCATCTGAATCTGATGAAGCATCACTCAATAGCTTCAAGTTCGATGCCATAGGTGTGGCCATGGCCTTGCAATCCATCATCTCGAACCGCTTCAGGATGTCTACTGCATACTTCTTTGTCCAAGGAATATTCTATCCTCACTCTGCCACACCTCCATGCCTAGAAAATTAATTAGTGCATTGTACCCAAGTCCCTTATCTTGAACTCAACAGCAAGCTTCCTCTTCGTGTCAGCAATCAACCCATCCTCAACTATCACAACCAAGTCATCCACATACAGTAGGAGTATCACTGGATTTCCTTTCTCAACCTTCTAGTGAATCGTACAAGACTTTCTTCAGGAATCACTGGAATCCGCTTTACTCTTGGTAAAGCCCAAACTAGTCAAGAAACTGTCAATTCTGCCCTACCATGTCCTGAGTGCCTGTTTTGAATCGTAAAAGGATTTATTCAATTTACACACATGAGTCTCCCTATCATTTGTCTCAAACCCGAGCGGTTGCTCCACATACACTCCCTCTTCCACTACACCATAATTCAAGAATGTTGTCCACATATCCCGTAACTTTCTAGATGCCTTCCATCTCTACCAGAACATTGTTAAGAGTGTGCACTACTCCAATTTGTCAGCAAAGAGGTTTCATTCTAGATAAGTAGCAATGGAATGTTGTACAGTACCATAGACCACTTAATACCCATTACTTGCATATAAGTAGTTACATCATGTTCATAATTTAATGCAATTTTTTTCTAACATGCATAATATACATCCTAAATCTAGGAACATAAGTATGTATATGAGTGAACAACATTATTTAATTAATCATATATTATACAAGAAATAATAATTCAAATACTTATCTTTCTTTGATTATTGGGTGGACTCCCTCTCAATATTTGCTTCCTTGCAGGAACTACTGGAGTCTCTAACAGAGTGTTCTTCTTCTTGTTAGAGCTGCTTTTGTTCCTGGGACAATCTCCTTCATGTGATGAGGATGCTCCCTCTTATTGTAATTCTTCTTGGTGTGTGCTGTGAGAACCTGGTCTTCACTACCCATGTTTTCTTTTCAAGCTACAATTCCATCTTCTTCCTTCCAGCATTCCTCCCACATCCTACTGAATATGATGAGCTTCTTCATAGCACAAGGTGGTCACCTGACCTAGGAGGACCATTCAAGGTGGTCATCACTATTTCTCCATTCTCCATATATTCTGACCCTTGTAAAGTGTGACTGCATTGTCTCTGCATTTTGTATCTTGAAATTCTTTAATTGATTCCTCAAAGTCATCTTCCGATTTATGTTCTTTCCTTCAAATGGCTTGGTCAAGGAGCAAGCATCTCTTTGGGTGTCTTTAGGGATGACACATGTGGTATGAGAAGGTCCTTGATAGAATCTGCAATGATCATCGTGGCCTTGACCAACTTCTTCTTATGTAATGCCTTAGCCTCATCTGCCTCTGGGAATGGAACCTATTCACTTGTGTCAGTATCCAATTCATTCTCTTCTAGGATTAACCCAATCCTATACTTCCATGTTCAAAAATTTATCAGCCCCTTCATGTTTATCCTCGGGATTTGTGTGGTGAGACATCTTAATGAGAAACTCAAATGGAAATAAGAGATTTAGATCTTTAATACCACTGGATTTGGAGTTGGCTAGGGTTTGATAGAGAAACCGTAAAAATCCAAACTTGAAATTTCAAACTTCTGAGTGGACATGGAGATACAATTGACTGAGGTGAGCAAGCTAGTGTGCTTAGATTTTGAAAACTCCACAAATTGGTACTAAGGAAAGTAGAGTAAACACTCCACCAGCATGGACAAGGTACAAGCTCTCCAAATTGCAAAGATGCAAATAAAAATGATCAAAATCTACTCTCCTTCTTTGTTCTTGTGAGTTTTATAAGCGTCTCAAGTCCTCCAAGGGTTGAATTCCTTCCAAAGAATTCATTCCAACTCAATTTGGGAAGAGATTCTAGTGTGTGCCACTTGTCCAACAATTCCTAGTGACTCTCCTTATTTCCTCATTTCGAATGGGTGTCTCTTTAGCTGCCTTAACTCCATTGTGCACCTTCTTAGAGGCTATTTTTATCCCTAACATGTCATATATTGCAGATGTCGACATTTAGGTCTGATTTGTGTGATAGGTGACTGTCATAGCATCGTCACCATTGTTGTCATACTAGAGGCTAGGGAATCTAGACCAAGTGTTACAATTCTTCTAAGATGCCTTTTAGAAGAACTGGTGAGAGAATCATGCCAAGTGTAGTGGGGAATCTTGCCACAAATGGCTCCCACAACCTCTTAATATCTGTCCTCATGGTCCAAATTATGAACAATGGCCTCTCCAATTCCCAATTAGGATGGGAATCTATCACCCTCAAAATTGGTGCTAAGGAAAGTAGAGTAAACACTCCATAAACATGGACAAGTTATGCTCTCCAATATGCAAAATGAGAAATGATAAAAAACCCCTCTACAATGGCATAGATATTATTGGTGATTGTATTGGAATATTCCATGATAATGATATTGGCATGAGATCCCTCTAAGGTTTTGGAATGTAATATGAGGTCTATGATGTAAGGTTTGAAGGTGGAAATAGATGAAGCATATTGGTGATTATTTTTGGTTTTTGATTACACTCTTTGGAGGCATATTGTTCTTCCTATTCATACTAGGGTGGTAGGATCAAGCAAGGATAAGAGATTGAAGTCTCCTTTGGGTTGGTGCTTGTGATCTCATGGAATTGGGGATTCCATCCAGTTGGTGATAGTAAAACTATTGAGTTGGACTTTACTAAGGTGTGGAGTCTTATCTATAGGTTGGAAATTATGAAAACTAAGGGGTTGTAGCCTAATTCTAGATGGAGCTAGTAATCCGAGGAGTTGGAGCTTCCTTAGGTTTTGAGCCTCCTTCCAATTGGTGCAGTTAAATCATGGAGTGAATTCCTTCGAGAGAGCCTGATAGCTGGACCAAAGATCTCTAACGCACATGGACGAACATGAAGGTCTCTACACCACATATGGGGTTCCACTATTCTATGGATCAAATTCTGATCTGATTGGATTATAAGAATGAGACTCCATTTAAATGCAGAAGGTTTTGATATCTAGAAATATTTTCTAAATTCTTACATCGCTCTAAAAAGACTACAAAAAACTGCATCCATAAAGGATCTAACAAATAATAATGCACTGGAAATGGATATTGTTCTACATGGAATACATGATCATGTGAAAGATAAATTTGGAAGGTGTTCACCAAGTGGGACAAGGTACAAAATCTATGCACAAAGGCACCCCATTCTTAGCATTATTTTTGTCCCGAGTACCTAAAAATATCAGATAAATAGTTCATGAGCTTTGGAGTCCAAAGAAGGCTTAAAACATTTAAAGGAACTAAGCTTACCTTAGGGGGCCAAGCCCTACAAACTTATTCCAATAGGCCCAAGAACTTAAAATATTAAGCAGAGGCGCTAGAGCATCAACTACTCAACACGTTAAGCGATGATGAGGGTGCTATGTGGCAGGTGTTGGTTCATCCAACGATACTAAGAGGTGGGGGGATCAATATTTCCTTTTTCAACCCTTTTATATAAATCTAGTATTAAGCACACGTTAAATAATAATTCCCAATGTGAATAGGACAATTAAAAATTTGAACACACCGAGACAAAATTGTTCTACAAGCACCAACTTGATGGAGAACTTAATCCCATTATTTCTTCTGCTGCTACAGAAAGAATGCTCCTACACCCTTGGTTTTCTACCTGCTAAACAAACAAGGATGCCCCACCACCCTAAATCTATACCCATGACTGGAAGGAGGCAACAATTCCCTTAGAAGGCCTAAACCTACCCCAAGAAGCACCCAATAAACCTCTAATTTATGATCTTGCTTCTGATATGCAATTACCAAAACTTCATAGACACCTGTGTTCCTCTTCATACATTTGACTTGTATGGTTATATATATTTTCAAAGAACTTTATTATTGGAGAACTTTATTAAGGAAAATTATGCCTCTTCATAAAAAGAAATTAGATCATGCATCGATTCATCATTGATCTTCATAGTCTTTCAATCTTGTTTTAATTAGTAAGGAATTACTAATTATGAATCCTTTCCGTCAATATGTCCCATCAGTTAAATGAAAGGGTAATGTCTTTGACCCTTACTGTCCTATAACACGCTATAACAGTCTTTCAATTGCTTTTATCTTTAATTCCGAGAGCTAACCATTGAGCTAACCAGAGCCTTAAATGTGACAGCTTAGCATTGAGCTGTAGAGCATTAAATGCGATAGCTTAGTGGTTAGGATCCATTGAATCTGTAGATTTTTTTGATCCAATAGACCCTGAGCATTGAGCTACCACATTTAATGCTCTGCAGCTTAGTGCTTAGCTTTTGCCTTGTAGATCTACTGCGATTTGTGTTCTATTTTTTTTATCTGTCTTTCAATTGCTTTGATCTTTGCAATTTATGAATGCATCTGATTTGTTGATTCGGATTTTTCTTAACTCACTATTTGGATGTTGTTATGTATTAGGTAATTATGTTGTGATTGTGTAATTCAAAGGTGTTTTCCACTGTGCATGTGCAGGTTGACGTGTAGAATCCACATGGGTAGAAATTCTGGCGCAGAGGATACACGTGGGTAGGAGCACCGACGTGGAGGAGTTGCATGGGCAGAAGGTGTGACATGGACCGACCACATCATATCCACAGGTGACAACGACCGTGAAGGATGGGCGAAAATGGTTTCGCAAATGGAGGAAGGCAGTTTTCCTTAACGCCCTTCCAACTTGTGAAATCATGTGGTGCTTCCACATGGAGAGTGGTTTCAAATTCCGCAACCACCCATCCCTCTGTCCTAGCGTGCATGTTGGGGATGCAGAATAGATGTGGGACCCTTGATCTTTCCCCACCCGATTGATCTTTTCTTCCATTTAAAATGGTTTGTACGTTGGCATGGAGGTGATCCTGAGGATTGTATCACTTGTGTGAATAATCTCATCATGTTTATGATGGATTGTGTTTTGTGTTTTATGTGTCACGACGTACATATGATATAACACACCACTGTGATAATTAATGTCACGTTTATGATGGATTGTGTTTATGTGTCGCGACGTACAGATGATATCCCACAACACTATGATAATTAATGTCACCATCTTTTCTGCATTGATATTGTGATGATATCCCGCCACACTGCTCTAGCCTCCCACTACCTACATTGAAACTTTAAGTTCAACTCTCTATGTTTACTAGTTTGGAGCTTTGTTTTCTCTCAGGACCGAGGTTTTCTTTTGCTGAGGTGGAACCGAGAAGAGTGTTGGGCGGGTAGAGTAGTAAGATTGGTTTGAAGAATCAACTGCTAGTTTTTCAATTGGTGGGTATTTATATTATTCAAACCATAAATCTAAATCTGTAACAAAACATGCTTATTCATCCTCTGGGCTAAAAACCATATTTTCCATGGTTGTCAAAAATTAATGCAATGACAGTTCCAAGTTCACAGTAATTTAAAGTCACTGAACGTTTTAGATTATTCATATTTCCTTCCACCCTTGTCTGTCCTCTTTAGATTTCCAGAATTTATTTCCAGAATTATTGGTAGTTATCTTCTTATAGTCCATTAATATGAATTCACATCGTTATATTTGCAGAATCGTGCATTACTCATTACTGGGCTAAATTAACGAAACTAACAGGTTTAATGTCAATTGCCACCAACTTGCATACATTTTGTGTCTGGTGATGTAGCATATTATTTTCTTATATTCCATATTTTTTTCTGCAAATCCTCTAGCATTTGGCTAGGTTTATTGGAAAAAGATAACGACAAATGAACTCAGAAAATTGAAACATGTTTTTAGTTTTTAATATCATTTTGCAGTTAATATTCACTATAGTATACTGATCTATGTAAACATTATACTTTATTTGAACTATTTGAAATTGATAATTTATGTCTTAATTTATATAATATTGATTACATTTCTTTTATAAATATATATAATTTAAGTCTTTAATTTAATTGAATTAAATTAAGCAATAAGAAAGCTTTAAACAAATTTATTAATGTATAATTGTTTGCCAATACACTATCTTGGCTAGAAAAGTCCCATGTATTGGATAGTTGGACGTTGTGTATAACTCAAATTGTTGGATGCAATGAGAACACATGTGATTCTTGCATACGATACCAAGGCACTTAGTTTAAGAGATAAAGATGATAAAAATGTTCTTAAAATTAAGTGAATTTTAGCAAAAAATTGGTGAATACCCTTGTCTGTCTTAATTTGCAAGTTGATAATGAAGAAAAGAAAACAATCCATTAATATTGGGCATTGGTCATGAATGAATACAATATCAATTTTAGCAGAAAATCAGTGAATACTTATATGCGGTAAACCAAAGCATAAGCATATGAATTCATAAACATATTACTTTCATCCAAGCATGAATAATAACACAATGGAAAATATTTATGGGAAATAAAAATTAACAGAGAAAGGAAGGAAATTTATAGATTGTCATAATTTACGGGAAATGACAATTAATAGAGAAATGAAGTAAATTTATAGACTGTCATTAATGAATAGTTTTTCATCAGTGGTACAATTATATTCAACACATTCCAAGCAACACATGGATGCCTTCCCAGGCACACCATAATGCTAATTAAAATTTAAGCAGTCCACATAGTGTTGGAAAAGGAATTTAATAGTGATGACAATGTAGATAGTGATGCCATTATGTGGAATGATTCTGACTTTGATTAACCAAACAAAAACATTCTTTCTTTTTTTCTTTTTAAATAAAAAATAGAAACAATATACTTTTGGGTATGCTCTTCCCGAGAATGACGCGAATGATATAGCAGCTTCTACTTCACCGAGTGTAGTAAAGATCAATTCTGGAATAATCATAACCACGTGGCACAATCTAAGCATTCCACATGTCACCCTGGAGACTAGATTTCGATATTTGAGCGACAAAATTTACAAGCGTTTTGCTACAAAGAGTTTGCTGTTAAGTCAAAATTATGTCAAAAAAAGCGAGGTTGCTCTTTCGTCGGGTTGTTCCATTTTAGGGTGTTGGAAGTAGATGCTGAGGAGAAAGAGCATCCGCTCCTTCCCCCGGGGATGAGTTTTTTCGGAGTGGCTAAAGTAGATATCGGCACTTTAAACACATATTTCATAGGAACATTGATTCACAATATTCTTTTCGTTATAGCTTGAGACTTCAAGAAGGGTCGGTCGATCCTTCTTTGTCTTCACCATTATGGATATCATTCAATTTCTAGATAAAGGTTTTCACAATTATCTACTAAATGAAGGGGCGACCGACCCTTATTCCAGTGTTCACCATTTTAGATATAGATGAATTGACATACAAGCCTTCGTAGGTTGAATAATTTTACAATTCCCTCATAAATGAAGGGGCGGCTAACTCTTCTTCTGCCTAGTATTGTATTCATAATAGTTCTAAAATGCAATAAGGGTTGGTAGTTCCTTCTTTCTCTTGTCGTTCTGGATATAGGTGAATTGATGGATATAGTTGTTCAGAATTATCTCCTAAACAAAGGGGCGGCCGAACATTCTCTTCGAAAGAAAGAAGTTAAGAAAAACATTTTTGTATGTTAGAACTTAGATGATGTCCGGATCCCTACTATTTACCGCGGAAGTCAGAAGTTAGTAATTGTCGACATAGCCTTCATAGATTAAATATATTTAAATTTATATTGTAAATGAAGGGTCGGTCGAACCTTGCTGTGCTCAGTATTCATCCCTTGTTCACAATTTTGTAAATAGATTTATTGATGGCCTAGCATTTGTATGTTGAACATTTTTAATATTCTGTCATATGAACGGGCAGGAGACGCTTCTTCTTCACAACATTCTTTTGGTAATCTTTCCAGACTGCAAGAAGGGTCATTTGATCCTTCTTGTGTTCTCTTCTTCTTCAAGAAGGGGTAGCCAATCATTCTATTCAAAAAATTGGAAGCTCGGATAGACATATTTTTATATATTATAATTTATGTTATATCTTTGTTTAAAATAAATATGATTTTTAATGTGCCCCTGTTATTTTATATTTCATAAAACACTTCTGAACTTGATTTTTGTTCTGAACAATGTGTCTTGTTATTTTATATTTTAGATACTGTTTATGGAATGGATTTTGGTACTCAACAATGTCTGGACCTGCTTTTGAATGGATTGAAAGTTGCTGACAGAATCTCTTTTCCAGAAAGAAAATTTTTGCATAATATCATCATTAATGGCGGATGTATCATTGTAAATGTTACTAAGACTTTAAATGCAAGTCTTCCATTTCCCTATCCATCGGAAGGTGTAGATACATTGTCAAAGGATATTGGTGGTTATATTCAATGGCCTATATCTGAGATTGTTAACCATATTGGGTTCACTCTTCGCGAGAATGAGGTGAATGATATACCAGCTTCTACTTCGACAAGTGTAGCACATATCATAACAACTGAGAATGAGGTGAATGATTTACCAGCTTCTACTTCTACAAGTGTAGCACATATCATAACAACTGAGAATAGATCTTTTATTATGAGAAAAGTTAAGGTGTTACATATGTTTTCATAAAGCAAGGATTGGATTTCAATAGGTTTGGTAACAAATGTGAGTGGGACTAATTTTGTTGGGGGAACATTTTTGGGTGACTTCTCCTTTGGTGTTCTGGTGAATGAAGTGGTGTTTTCTTGGATGGAATGTTGTCTAGGGTTGAGTGGTGGAAGTTTTGTTCTATGGCTGATTAAAAAAATCATTGATTTTAATACAGAAACATTGCTTTCTATTGCAAGAAATTTCAACAATAATCAATCTGAATCTACTTTCAAAGTATTAAGAGAAAATCACAATGTCAGGTTTCAGGGACATAAAGTTAATTTGATACATCAATGTTCTTTAAAGCCACAGTATGTTGCTTGAGGAATAGTGTCAACTATTTTTTAGGGAGACATTGTACAATTCAAAGCACTAGATGCTGGTGAGTTTGGTATTTTAGTTCATAAAGTCTTCTCCAATTGTGATGATTGTGGTGTATTTGAAGGCTCCCTTATAAGATGGCTTGCAAACCATTTTCTTGACCTCCATGATGTTCCTTTGGATGTTATACTAAAAAAGAAAGCAGAAGAAGTTATGGTCAACTTTTGGAATGTGTTTGAAGAATGTCCTTTACAGATGGTCCTTCTAGGTACTCCCCATTGTGAATATACATATGTTAAAAGGTACTAATGGAACAAGGACATACAATTTCGTAAAGCGGCTAGCTGGAACTAAAATTTATGACATAAATTCAAGATCGGTACCTTATAGGCTTCCAATAAATATGGGTGCATTCCTTTCAAAAATTGCCACCGAACATTGTTGCTCAAATTTTGGTATATCAAAAATTCCAGTTCAATCGATAGTTGAATGTAGGAAGAAATTTGATAGTATGAATGGAAATTCAAAAATCCAGTGTGTTATAAATTCTATGGGATCAAATGCTCCTGTGGCCAAAGAAGGAGATGACAGAAAAAGAATCTTTTTTACAATGAGATTAGACACAAGAGATACCTATCAAAATGCATGGTTTAAATTCCATGGGACAAAAAAGAGCACTTTCTTCAATTATAAAAGAATGGTCTTGAATGGTGATGTGAGAGCTGTGCATAGTAACAGTGGCTTGGAAAAATATAGAGCGAACACTACTGCACTTGTAGCTATTATTAATAAAATTGTAGTAGATATTTCAGACAAATCTCCACATCTTACACGATTAATCAGTGGATATGGAACAAGGACAACCTTGAAATTATTGGCCGTTAATATGTCCCATCGTTTGCTATGAGAAATGGCTAATGATGAAATGAAAAGAATTGGTTTTCCTCCAGTATCACAATCCTCCTTTAGCAAGGTGATGAGAGAATATTTTCCAGATGTTAAAATTTCTAAATCAAACTCCTTTGCAAGGTGTAATGAGTGCATTACAATACAAGATAGGCTTAAGGGGACTACTGATCTATATGAGGTGAAAAGTTTTGAGCAAACCAAGCACCTCATAATAAATACATCTCAAGTTGTCGTCAGCTCTATTATTCCCATAGGTCGGCTTCACAGAACAATCCAAAGATTTATCTCAATATTGTCCATGAAAAAATGGATAAGTCAAAGACTTCCATTCCAAGAATGGGTAAGAAGGAAAAAGATTTTAGTAATTTTATGTATCTTCCCATATCATTGACTGGAATGCTGACTCATGGGCACAATATTGGGGGTTTTGGTCATTTAAGCCTCTCATTTTTAGAGATGGGATCGAATTTCACTATGCAATCCCTGGTTAAATGCTTGAAATGTCTTGAAGAACCAGTGGTTGATAAATATAGTGATTTTATCTACAAAGGTGGAACATCTAAGCACCAATTACATGATGCTCTATTGCAATTAGACTCATATGAAAAGTGTTCGATATACATACAAGATGTAATTCAAGATGATGTAATGTGTGTTGATGGTACTAATTAATGCATGCCAAATAGAAAACTACCACCCATGTTGTTGTTGAAAATGGATAATTGTTCAGGCGACAACAAAAACCGCTTTGTATTTGCATTTTTATCTCTTTTAATAGTAAGGAGAGTGTTCGAGACAGTTGAAGTTGGATTCCTCCTGGTCGGACACACCCATGAAGACATAGATGGAACTTATGGTAGGTTATCAGCAAAGCTAATGCACAAGGATATATTTTCACTCCCAGAATTTATGGATATGTATAGGACATGTGAAGATCGAAATTCCTTTGTTCCTTATCTAATTGATGAACTTTACGATTTTAAGAGTTTTGTGAAACCCCACCTTTTGGATGGAAATGCCAAAATCATCGGTATAAAAAAATGTCAGTTTTTTAGATTTTAGCTCATAAATGGCATTCCAGTCATGCAATGGAAGGCATCACTTTGGGATGAAGCTTGGTTGTCTCTTGTTCATCTCTGGCGTTCATTTCCAGATGGTAGCATAGACTTGCCGGTGGAATAGCCTAGGTTATTAAATCTGCAATCAAAAAGTCCTTTGGAGATTGAAAAAATAAAAAAAGGACTAGAAACATATATTTCATTCTGGAATCAAGGGATTGAGAAGCGAGGTGAACAATTTTGGCATCCCAAGTTAAATTATTGGGAGAATGTACTTAAAGCTTTGGACAGTCCTATCGAGAGTGGTGATCAGTCATCAACTGACTTTTGGCCATCGACAAGCCATGATATTCGTAGTAGTGAACATACAAGATTTGAACATGAAATTATGGATGCCTATTTGAAGGAAAATGTTCCTGCTTTGCAGGATTGCTATGTTGGACCACTATGCAAGAACCCTAGAGATGAATTCATTCCAAGAGTGGATGTTGTAAAGGGCCAAATGGTCATTGTGAAATCACGAGAGCTAGATTGTGCAATCTGGTTGGGTAAGGTGATTGGTGATATTTATCAGGAGTTAGATGCTAGTACTACTGGGTCTTACAAAGTAGAGGTGCAATGGTGGAAGCCAACAGGAGCATCAATCTGAAGGTCTTGTACAAAAAATGCTTAGATAAAAAGCAACAATGGGTTGTCGGTGCAGAAAAAAAATTTGGTGATTGATGTAAATAGCATCATATGGGCATGGTCACCAAGGAAAGGATGGGCAGGAGAAAAAATTACCATAAACGAGAAGGGCCTTGCAGCAGTCAAGGCACAACGAGAAAATATGGTTTTCTAAATAGTAGACAAAATTGGTTTTTAAATTTCTCTATGTGGCAGTTTTAGGCAACAAAATTGTTGAGTTTCTAAATTTCCACTTGGTCAATAAAAAGTTGTATTTTTTCATTTTCAATAGAGTTTTATAAAAGTATGGTTATCTGTTAAAAAATGGATTTGTGATCACTGTCGTCATTTGCACACTAACTAGTAGTAATTATTCATTGCACTTAACACCTTAATTATTAGTAGTGGTTTATCCACTGCACTTAAAATAAAGTAATTATCCTCAGAGTAACTACCTAAATACTAAAATATGATCAAGTAATTAATTCCTCGGTGTAATTATACTCAAAGTGGCAAATTCAACGGTGCTAATAGGAGAAAATTTCTATACGAGCAAATATTATAATTAAACTATATTTCTAACAAATCAATTATGCCACGTGTCACAAAATGATAGTTCCACATGTCACCGTGGCTTACTAGATATCAACATTTAAAAAACCAAATTTATATACGTTTTGCTTCAAAGACTTTGCTGGCAAGTGGAAATATTCTCAGAGAAACAATGGCTGCTCTTTCCCAAAGGTGTTCTATTGTTATGATTCCCTCGTAAATGAAAGGTCGGCCGACCCTTCATATTCCCAATATTATTTTCAGAATAGTTTGAAAGTGCATGAAGGGTCGGTCAATCCTTCTTGTGTTCTCTATTATGGATATAGTGGAATTATTTGATAAGGGTTTTCACAATTAACTACGAAAAAAAGGGGCAACCGATCCTTCATTTCAGAAAACAAAAGTTGGGAGAAACTATTTTTATATGTTAAAACTTCCAAGGTGTTCTATTTTTAAATTGCCTCAAAATTGAAAGGTCGTCTGACCCTTCGTATTACCAATATTATTTTCATAATAGTTCGACACTGCAAGAAGGGTCGGTCGTTCCTTCTTGTGTTCTCCATTATTGATATAGATTAATTGTTGGATAAATGTTTTCACTATTAACTACGAAAATAAGGGGTGGTTGATCATTCTTGTCGGAAAATAGAAATCCAGACAAACGATTTTTATATGTTATAACTTAGCTGATTGACTGGTTATTTGCACAATACGTGAATATTTTAGACATTGGACTTTTTAATTTAAAATTTTCAACATTTAAAAAGGAAAATTGTACTTTTCAAATAAAAAATTGCATGTCTTGATTCGAAATTCACACTTCTCAAATAAAAATTTATAATTTTTTATTTAAAATTCATGCTTTTGATTTCAATTTGCACATTAGAAAGGTTTATATTAACACTTTCAAATTCAGGTAGATGTTGACACTTTCCTTTCAAATTTTCTTGCATTTTTGTGAGTTGAGGAAAGCACTAAGTTTTTCCAAAAGTCGGGTTCTTTTCGCAACCCACAATCTGCAATCCAGAATGTAGATTGCGGAATCTTGGTTTTCGGTTTTGAAACATTTTCTTTATGCAACCCGTAATCCACAATTGCAGGATGCGGATGCAGAAGACCAACCCCGCAACCCTTCTTTTCCTTCCCGCATGTTTACATTTTAACCATTGATTTATCTTGACCCAGTGGATACTATTACACTGGGTCATTTAAATGAAGTTTGCTTGTTGGTGTTAGCACTAGATTTGTCCTGGATGAAAGTGGGAGGTTCAATTTCTAAAAATAGTGGAGAAAGCCTCGGTGGTTTGAGAAAAATAGAATCATATGGGTAGGTATTCACAACCTTAATGGTGGAATGATCAAATCCCAAGCCCAAAACTTTGCAAGGAGAATTACATTGCAGAGGTCTGCCTCCAGTTACATATCTGCACAAATAAATGGTCTAGATCGGTGATGGTGAAGATCTATAGTCATGAGCACACTTTGTGAAAAAACGGTGAGGTGTTTTAGAAGGAGGAAGGAGGTTTAGCCCAGAAGAATCTCAAGGAGCATATCAATGGCTAATGGAGCAGATTGACGGTCGGGAATTACTTCTTCGATACAACATGCACGGAGCAAACAAATTTTTGAATTCGTGAACTTTTGGTAGAGTTCTGCAGGTTTGGACGGCTCTGATCTGACGAGGCTAAGATCTATGGCCGAGGTTTTGTTCGCGGATCTAACTTGCACAAAACATCAATGCAAGCCAAATCCACAAAGTTGGTAAAAGTCACATCGTTTGACAGCCAAGTTTCATGCAAGATGTAGATCAACGGTGGGCGACTTCCCGTAGTTTTAACTAGCAGAAAAGGAGACATTTGGCGCTATTCAAGACCACTAGGGATCATAGAGTTAGAAAGCAACGACAATCCACAGCCCATAACGGATTAGGAAAATAGATGGCCAGAAAAGCGTACATGCCATAGGAGATGCAGGGGTGATAGAAAAGGATAAATAATATAAAAAAATCGCCTGCACAAAGAGATGGATTCCATCTATCCTATTATGCATTGAAAAGCGACAGGATCAAGTTGTGCAGAAATAGATAGGTCAACCAGGGGCCCAAGCCAACCTTCAACCAACCAAGTTGGTTCTCTGCTCTACACTAAACTATTTAGTGGATGAATTGAGTGATAGAGAACCCCCTTTTTACAATTCCCTAGTAAGTGAAGGGTCAGTCGACCCTTCTTATTTCCCATATTATTTTTATAATAGTTTGACACTCCAAGAGGGGTCGGTTGACCCTTCATATTACCAATAAACATGTAAGTTTTTCGTCGGACTATTCCATCATTCTATTGGAATATCAAGCAATACTGAGAGGGGGTTGAATTAGTATTTTCACTATTCTTAAATATTATCACAATTAAAACTGAAGGATGCACCAACACCCTATTTTGTCAGCTACAACTGACTGGATGCAGCAACACCATTAGCAGGCTGCAACCTTCCCTGGCCCCACCCTTCCACCCTTGTCTATCTTATTTAGATTTCCAGAATGTATTTCCTTCAATTATCTAGTTATCTTCTTATAGTCAGTCAATTACTATTGGGCATTGGTCACAAATGAATCCAATATAAATTTTAGCAGAAAATTGGTGAATACTTAGATGCGGTAAACCAAAGAATAAACATATGAATTCTGATTTAATTTTACTTTCATCCAAGCATGAAGAATAACACATTGGAAAATATTAACTTGAAATAACAATTAATAGATAAATGAAGGAAATTTACAGATTGTCATTACTAGAAATAACAATTAACAGAGAAAGGAAGGAAATTTACAGACTGTCATTAATGAATATTTTTGCCATCATTGGCATAATTATAGTCAACACATTCCATGTATAATTTCAAAAACAAGCAACTCCTCCTTGGTTCGGCTGGTTCTCTGAAGTGGTCGAACAGAGGACCTAGTTGAGCGGCTGACCTAAGCTACTCCAACATGTCCCCAATGAACAATTATACCTTTCTTCGTTCCAAAACCTAGTATTGGATACTCCCTTGGCTTAGAGAAGAAATCTTCCAAGACTGCTAATCTCCCTATTTCCCCTCCTTGTTGCATACCAATCAGTTATTGAAAGAAGAGTGATGGAAAGAAGATGGACGGAAATGTGATTGGTGCCAAGGAACATAATGAAAAATCCATGCATTGGGAATTCGAGAGTGCTCGAAATGACCATATATCATGGTGTACTGAGGATTTTCAAGGGAGCCGATTTCGAAATGCTCATATATCATGAGGATAACTGGGGAGCGATCATAAGACTCAAGCATTTCTCATAAAACAACAAAGGACAAAGAACAGAGGAAGTAAAGAAAAATTCCATGGCTTCCCCGACGATTTCAATTTGTTGTGATATGGAGCATGGTTAGCCTATATATAGTGAGTGGCTAGTGTGTTGATGGATTGAATTCAATGGATGTCTAGGATGGATGGGGAATGGTAATTTTGCAAGCTCCAACTTTCTAGATACACCAACACCCAATTTTTCAGCTACAATTGAAACATTTTTATTGTTTATTTATTTTTTAAATAGAAACATTATACTTTTTATAGATAAACATTTTTTATTTTTTTTTTATTAAATAGAAACATTTTACTTTTTGTTTTTGTTTTTTTTTTATATAGAAACATTTTACTTTTTATTGCAACAATCTGGATAAACAATCTTATAAAAAGAATGAACAATATTATATAATATAGTAAATTTCCTTATGATTCATTCAAATGAAAAAATAGAAAATAACCATACTGTTCTAATTACCATTCCCCTTCCCTCCTATCCCAATCAAATGACCAATTCACTATCGACTCACTATATATAGGCTAAACCATACCCCATATCACTGCAAAACGGAATCTTACATAAGTCATGGCACTCTTATTTACAGCCTCTGTTCCATTTCCTTTGTTGTTTTATCAGAAATACTTGAGTCTTATGGTCGCTCCCCAGTTCTCTTCATGATATATGAGCATTTTGATTCATCTTCCCTGTCAAATCCTCACCATACCAGGATATATGGGCATTTCGAGCACTCTCAAAGCCCCAAGACCAAGATTTGGCATTATTTTCCTTGCCACCAATATTGATTGGTGGCCGCGGTAATTGTTTCACGGGACACTCTTCTCTGAAACAACATTAATAGCCATTGTCGTCAATGTTAGGCTTCCAGCAGTCCTCTCGGAATAGCCTAATTGACAATGAAAATACATGTTGGCAGCAAGAAGATCCATATTGAGAGCAAGAAGAAGAGCCATGTTGAAAGCAATAATGGCCACGTTGAATACCCATGTTGACAGCAAGAGTCAACATGTTGACAAAAAAGACACCCATGTTGACAGCAAGAACAACCATGTTGATCTAGCTCCAGGCAACACTGAGACATTGAATTATATTGTACTTGGTCGGCTCTAAGAGATTATATTGTATTGTACTTGGTCCTTAGTAATAGCTCATACTTCTTGATTTCTTGACTATAATTCTATATATCATGTATCATGTATCATTGGTATCTATATATCATGACAGTATATCTTGTTTATTATATATCATGTATCGTTGGTATCTATATCATGTATCCGTTGTATCTTTCTGAATATAACTCGTTGTATTTTACATATTAAGAACAAAATGAAATATTCAGGAAGTCATGGCACTCTTCTTTACCTCCTCGGTTTTGTTTCCTTTATTGTTTTATTAGAAATACTTGAATCTTATGGTTGCTCTCTTTCTGATATATGAGCATTTCGAGCACTATCGAAGCCTGAAGACCAGGATTTGTCTCTAATGTGACTCATAGCTTCTAGTTGAAGCTTCTAGGGGAGAAATGTGTCACAATATGATCGTTCCATGTGTCACCCTAGGATACTACATATCAACATTTTAAAAACAAAATTTATAGATGTTTTGCTTTAAAGACTTTGTTGGCAAGTAGAAATATTCTCAGAGAAAGAGCGACCACTCTTTCTTCAAGGTGTTCCTTTGTTACAATTCCCTCCTAAAAGAAAGGTCGGACGATCCTTCTTATTCCTAATATTCTTTTCATAATAGTTCGAGACTGCAAGAAGGGTTGGTCGATCCTTCTTGTATTATCCATTATGGCTATAGCTGAATTGATGGATAAAGGTTTTGACAATTAACTTCGAAAATAAAGGGTGGTCGATCCTTCTTGTCGTCAAAATGGAGATCAAGACAAACCATTTTTATATGATATAACTTCCAAGGTGTTCTATTTTTACAATTCCCTCGTAGATGAAGGGTCGTCCGACCTTTCTTATTTCCCATTTTATTTTCATAATAGTTCGACACTCCTTGAAGGGTCGGTTGACCCTTCTTATTCCCACTATTATATTCATAATAATTAGACACTACAAAAATGATCGATTGACCCTTATTATTCCCAATATTTGTTTCATAATATTTCGACACTACAAGAAGGGTCGGAAAATCCTTCTTGTGTTCTCCATTATGGATATAGTTGAATTGTTGGATAAAGGTTCTCACCATTAACTACGAAAAGAAAGGGTTGTCGATCCTTCTTGTTGGAAACTAGAAGTCAGGACAAACTATTTTTATGTTATAACTACCAAGGTGTTCTATTTTTATAATTCCATTGAAATTGAATGGTCAACCAATCGTTCTTATTCCCAATATTATTTTCATAGTAGTTCAACACTACAAGAAGGGTCAGTCGATCCTTCTTGTGTTCTCCATTATGGATATAGCTGAATTGCTAGATAAATGTTTTCACATTTAACTACGAAAAAGAAGGGGCGGCCGATCTTTCTTCTCGGAAAACGGAATTCAGGACAAACCATTTTTATATGTTATAACTTAGTTGATTGACTTGTTTTTTAAACAATGACTACAAATGAAAACTGCAATTTTCAAATAAAAAATTTCATTTTAAATTCAAGTTCACAATAATTTAAAGTCGCTGAACGTTTCAGATTCTCCTTGTCAATCGATGAACTTTGGTGGCATCTTTTATATCCACCATAGATGACACCCTTATCAACCATCATGATTGTACTATTCGGTCGGATGCAGGCTCGTTTGAAGGGACAATATTGGAGAATGAAACGGGGTAGCTAGATGCCCTATAACATCATGAATCCAATAAATTACGCCCTCAATCATTATGCTGATGCTGGTTTACAGAATTCATTCCCATCATTGCTTTGTCAAGGCAATTGGATTCCTTAGGCATAACTGCTTCCATGCTGAAGGTAGTAATTCTCCTTGTCAGTCACTAAACGTTGGCGACATATTTTATAATAGCCATGGATGACACCCCTATCAACCATCATGAAATTATGCCCTGTAACGTCATGCCTCCAATAAATTACACCCTCAATCATTACACTGATGTCGGTTTACACAATTTGTTTCCATCATTATACTGCAAAAATAATTTTCAATTGTACGAGATGGCCTTTTACATGGATTTTGAGTCATTCGATCTTTGCAAAGCCATTAATGGCAATACTATCGTATGTGTGGGCTTCTGTGAAAATCTCTATAAGTCAAGTCAGCTCTCCACCGTACTTTCCATAGAAATTCCTATAAATATTCTCAATGGACTCGAGAGAGCTGCAACTTAAATGTTGGCTAAACTTCTGGGTGGATTTATGGTGGTTCATTTTTTTGAATTGGTATATCATGGCTCCTTGTAGTCGCAGGGGATCTAGCATGGGTGAAGGGTCTTCACAAATTGGGGGGGAAAGTCACTCTTAGGGAGAACGCTCATCTCAATAGCAAACCATGGAGCTGGAAGAGTCTACCTCGCAGAGCTTCAATTGGGGGGCTTAGTATCTAGTAGAGACACCTATGGAGATAGAGGCACATATAGCACATCGTGAAGTGGCTCTTCTCTGTGAATACGAATCCCACTTGGGCTAGAAATTAATCACCAGCCCCTTCTGGGCGGTCACGATCCTGTTGGCTCGCAATATTCAAGCGAGGTACCAGCTGGCTCATAGCCTCCGTGAAGCCATCCAAATTATAAAAGGCGGCTAGGAAACTAATTCGGCTGATGTTCGCTTTCTCAAGTCTACTCTGGAAGATTATATGGATACCTTGAGGGACTTCCCTCGTGAAGAACCAATTTCCCCATGGGGGGAGCACCCTGCTCCCTGATTGGCCTTGGCAGTATGCATTTGTGCCAATATTGGTGGTCAGTGTCCACACTAGGGAGCTCTTTTCTATTTTTCCTGTGGATTTTTCCATGTCTTGGGAAGTTCAGTCTCGATGCAGACTCTAGATGTTAGCGTGGTGTTTTTATGGAGGTTGCTCGGCCAGAGCCCTCTTCCTTTTTGGTTAAGGTTTTCCTTTCTCTTGTGATCATGTTGGGGTCTTCTAAGGCTTAGTGCCTCTTAGTTCTTTCCGCGGTTTCCTATCTATCGGCCATGATATCTTCAGTCTATTGTAATCTTGAGTTTTATCTTCAGTTTCCTCTGCTTGATGGGTTGTTTAGCTTTGTTGTATGCTCCTCATTCTCTACCATTATTTTCTTTTCAGTAATAGATTGGACCTATGCTTACTTGAAAAAAAAAAGATCATATCCTTTGCAGGAGTAATAAAAGACTAATTTTTTATTAGACTTTCGACTTGTAGACATAGAAGCACTAGACTCATCCCCTGCAATTGCAAAAATAATTAGTCATTATTCCTCAAACATGTAATCATTGCATCAGATTGTTCCATCATTCTGTTGGAATATCAAGTTGGAGCTTGCAAATTAATTGTAAATATAATTTTGCAATATTAGAAAGAGTTGTTTGATACAATGGGGTAGATACAAAATGAGTGACAATTATATTCAACACTGATTCCATGTATAATTTAAAAACAAGCAACACATGCATGCCTTCCTAGACACACCATAATGCTAATTAAAATTTAAGCAGGATATTGTGTTAGAAAAGGAATTTAATAGTGACGAAAATGCAGATAGTGATGCCATTGGTTGGAATGATTCTAACTACAATTACGCAGACATAAACAATATTTCTTTTTGTTTATTGTTTTTTAATAATAGAAACAATATACTTTTAGGTATGCTCAAAGTTCCAAATCAAATATGCCACGTGTCACAATATGATCATTCCACGTGTCACCCTAAGATACCAGATATCAACATTTTAACAACAAAATTTATAGAATTTTTGCTATAAAGAATTTTCACTTGAAAAACTTTCTCCAAGTTCTGTAAGTGGAAATATTCTCAGAGAAAGAGCGACCACTATTTCTCCAAGGTTTTCTATTGTTACAATTCCCTCCTAACTGAAGGGTCGGTCGACCCTTCCTATTCTCAATATTCGTTTCATAATAGTTTGACACTGCAACAAGGGTCGGTCGACCCTCCTTGTATTCTCCATTATGTCTATAGCTGAATTGTTGGATGAAGCTTTTCACAATTCACTATGAAAAGAAGGGGCAGCCGATCCTTGTTGTCATAAAACGGAAGTTGTAATAAACCAAAAAAAAAGAAAACAAAAAGAAAGAATGTTTCTATTAAAAAAAAAAAAACAAGAATGATTCTGTTTTAAAAAAATAGAATAGTTTTTGTATAATGCTATTATAATGATACTAACGTAAATATGTAAAGTTACTTATTTACAATTACTTCCAAAAGTAAACTTCAGTTCAACGAGCATTATGGACCACCAAGGTGCAAGAGGAGAATATAACCTATGGTGGTAGCAAAGTCTCTCGTTCTCATAAGACGATTGGTGGATTAAACAATTGGAATTGTTGGCGGATCGAAGTTTTATTTCAAACTTTGAGCAGATCCCTCAATCTGGTCCCTTGTTTGACCTCTTCTCTCAGTTCAATCACGAGCTTTGCTAACATAATGATGTTCCTAAGGTCCAGTGTGGAATACTTTAAAAAAAACCTGCTAAAGGTTTATGAGGCCATCTACTTGGGCATCAAAGCACACAAAGATTCATCTGACAACATGAGGTATATCTCGCAACAATTAACCTGTTTCGACTCCAAAATTGATGATTTAGAACACAATCAGATTGAACTTATGGGGACAGTGCATTTTATAAAAGATGAAATTTTGAAGATGGCCAGGATGTCACAGTGCAGCCACTGCCAGAAATTTCCCTCTTTGGACATGAGAATTGGTGAGGAAACATTTGTTCAGCGGTAGAATTTTTTGTAGAAGAGAACCCTACTTGGATGAGTTTTTACATCAATTTTAGAATTTTTTAAATTTACAAATCCATACTCGGAAAGCTATTTATGCTCCCAGGCTCTCATTTTTGTAATGAATGGTTGTGCAAATCCTTTTGAATAAACCCATTTATATGCTTCAATATAATTATAGAGAAGTATTTTATAGAGAAATATGGTCAAATGATGAATATATCTTTTTGAATATAACTCATTGTATTTTACATATTAAGAACAAAAGTATTTTATATATAAAGAACAAAAATCTGGCTAAGTGTTGAGCTCACATGGTAAGTGACGAATTGGCCGCTATCTATTTATAGGATCAGAGATGCCTCTGGATTTCACACGTGTGAAATACAAGCCTGCCAAATTGAGAAAAAGGTTGTTCTGTTTTGCATATTAAGAAAAACAAATTGGCTAAGTGTTGAAATTCACACTTTTTGAATTGAAATTCATAGTTTTATAACAAAATATTGCAATTTTAAGGTTCATAAGTCGTAAAAACACACACTATTCGAATAGAAAAACACAGTTTTCAAAGCCAATATTGCCACTTTCAGAACCTATTTTTGCACTTTAAAAAGGTTGATATTCACACTTTCACAGTCTAAATTCACGCTTTCATAGTCTAAATCCCTTTGAGGGGCCATTAGAGAAATTTTGAGGTCAAAAAATGGCATCAAAACAAAGAAAATGTACTATAAAATACAACCAATCACATTCTAGTAGATGACATCATCCCCCTTGGTGAGGTGGCATTGCATGAGTTAAGAATGCTTATTTGTCAAATTCTCTATGGTGGATGAAAACACATAGTTAACCAAGGTAGTGGTGTAAGTATTTTTAAGTCATAAAGTAAAGTACTCATAATGATAGTCTTTTCATAAAATAATATTATTGTCACTTTCAAGTAAAGTACTCATAATGAATGTCTTTTCACACTTTCTCATAAAATAATATTATTGTCATTTTCAAGTGAAGTACTCTTAATTCATAAAGAAATTTCTTTCACATTTTTTTATAAAATAGTATATTATCATTTTTATGTTTTTAATTTTAAATTATATATTCACTCCATTCTATTTAATAACATAATGTCAAACTAATAAAGAATAATAATAATAATAATGCAATGTGGATTATAATAATATTATTGACATTTTACATGTAAATAAATTCTCAATTAAATTACATTATTAAATTCATGAGAAAAGTACTAAATATAAAAAATCAACATAAAATTAAAAAAATAGCTCTTAAAAATGTTTTTTATTATTTAATTTCATTTACAAGTTCACGACAAATAAATGATAAAGGACATTAAATTTTTGAGAATTTACAATAAATCTTAGTCACATCAATGTAGACTTATTTTATTAATTTTATTTCTAGTGAATTTTGAAAAGTAACTCAACCATGGTTATTTATATTGTGCATAGAAAATAGTGTGGGAGGTGACTTGTCATATATACCTACCCCATAAAATCCCCAATTCATAATATTTTAATATATCTCATATTTTTGTAGTACATCTCTTAGGAGACAATTTTTTGACCTCAAAATCTCTCTAATGATTAAAATATTCAAATTTTATGTGCTTTGTTTTCAAACAGTTCTCAGAATTTTATGTGTTATCTTTTCAAACATACATGTTATAGAATTAAATAACAGAGAAATCAAAACATTACAATTAACATAATATAAAATAATATTGCACTGCATTTAAGAAACCAAATCACAAGCATAGTTAGAACATATAATAATTGTTTGTCCCGAATCCTGATGGCGTTAATGGTAAATGATGGAGGTGATCTTGGTGTTTGTGACAAGACATAATTTTGACTAAAGCATGATGTGATTATTTTCTTCACACACGTGATAAATGCCATTTCAGAATTTCATCATATAAATGATCTCCATGTCAACATACATTCCTTTCTCAAGGCATGTATTGGAGTGATACATGTACAATTACTACAGGTGGTATAGATCATATCTATACTACAGCAAAATATACAGTCAGTACAGATCATATCTATGACCACCATCCCTCCATAATTATCCTTCCCCATCTGTAACATCCAATTCAATTCACCAATTCACTATATAAAGACTAAATCATACCCGGTATTGCAGCCAAATGAAATCTTCGAGAAGTCATGGCACTCTTCTTTACCGCATCTATTCCATTTCCTTTGTTGTTTTATTATAAATACAAAGGAAGTCATGGAGTCTTATGGTCGCTCTCTTCATGATATATGATCATTTCGATAGCATTTACATGACAAATCCTCACCACAACATGATATATGGGCATTTCGAGCACTGTCGATGTCCCAAGACCAAGATTTGTCTCTAATGTGACTCATAGATTCTAGTGGAACCAAAAATAAAGTATAGCTTCTAGTTGAAGCCAAAATAAAGTCTATAAATTCTCTGTAGTAGAAGAGTCTGTGTTTGTGAGCTCAAGTTCATAGTCTCGAAATGTATTAAGAGCCCAAGCTCTGTAAAAGGTGAAAGATCGAAATAAATTTCATCTATGTCTAATGCGGTGAAGTTGCATTGTTTTAACCCGGAATAACTTCTACTGACTTTTATGTCTATTAGTAAGAAATTTTTTAATATAAATCTTGTAGTAGAAGAGTCTGTGTTTGTGAGCTCAAGCTCGTAGTCGTGAAATGTATTAAGAGCCCAAGCTCTGTAAGAGTTGAAAGATCGAAGTAAATTCAATAGCCAAGAATAACTTCTACTGATTTTTATGCCTTAATAATAAATCTGTAATAGAACATTTAAATCTAGTTTTTCAATTTCCAGGTATTTATATTTTTCAATATCTCATTAGCTGGGTGCATGAAACCATTCAGGTTTGATGGCCAATTAGAACATGAAACATAGGTACAAAACATCAAACACAGTCTTTGCCTTCGATACCTTTGTTTTTGGAGGATTTAGGTGTACATATTTCCAATCCATAGGTCTCAACGATTGCAAGTATCTAGATCAACGTGAATGACCAAGATAATAGGGTTTACCCACAGCTAGAGAGGCAGTGATAATGCGAGAGTACAAATGCTACTATAATTATTCACTTCCTCTTGTAATTCGCCCAAGCATATTTAAAACATAGTGTTTAATAGAGAATAAAACATAGCATGGATTCAGTGGTGCTTAGAGGATAAAATATTCTATACGAGCCAATATTATAATTAAACTATATTTCTAATACTCAATGTGCCAAATCAAATATGCCATGTGTCATAATATGATCATTCCACGTGTCACCCTAGGATACTAGATATCAACATTTAAACAACAAAATTCAGACGTTTTGCTTCAACAATTTATTGGCAAGTGGAGATATTCTCAGAGAAAGAGCGGCCGCTCTTTCTCCAAGGTGTTCTATTTTTACATTTCGCTCGTAAATGAAGGGTCGGCTGACCCTTCTTATTCCCAATATTATTTTCATAATAGTTTGACACTGCAAGAAGGGTCGGTCACTCCTTCTTCTATTCTCTACTATGGATATAGTTGAATTGTTGGATAAAGGTTTTCACAATTAACTACGAGAAGAAGGGGTGACCGATCCTTCTTGTTGGAAAATGGAAGTCAATAGAAACTAGTTTTATATGTTAAAACTTCCAAGGTGTTCTATTTTTGAAATTGCCTTGTAATTGAAAGGTCGGCCGACCCTTCGTATTCCCAATATTATTTTCATAATAGTTCGACACTGTAAGAAGGGTCGGTCGACCCTTCTTGTGTTCTCCATTATGAATATATCTAAATTGCTGGATAAATGTTTTCACAATTAACATCCAAAATAAGGGGCAGCCGATCCTTGTTGTCGGAAAACAAAAGTTGGGACAAACCATTTTTATATGTTATAACTTAGTCGATTGACTGGCTATTCAAACAATGAGTGAATATTTTAGACATTGGACTTTTCACCTTAAAATTTTGAACATTTAAACATGAAAATTGAATTTTTTGATTTGAAATTCACACTTTTCGAATCAGAAATTGTTTTTTATTTTTATTTTAAATTCACACTTTTGAAATGAAAATTTTCATTTTTTCATTTGAAATTCACACTTTTCAAATCAAAATTTGCATTTTTTGATTTGAAATTCACAATTTCTTAATTGAAATTAATAGTGTTTTTATTTGAAATTTACCCATTTTTGAATTGAAATTCATAGTTTTATAACAAAAAACTGCAATTTTAAGGTTCATAAGTAGTCAAAAAACACACTATTCGAATAGAAAAATGCAATTTTCAAAGCCAATATTGCCACTTTCAAAACCTGTTTTTGCACTTTAGAAAGGTTGATATTGAGATTTTCAAAGCCTAAATTCACACTTTCTTAGTCCAGAAATTGCCTAATATGTCCAAATTTAATGAAATTGGCGTTTTATGCTGATACTTTCCTATTCTATGGAGATTGAATCTTCTAACATACTGCCCAAGAAGGAAATGGAATACATTTACTACTAGCAAGACCAAAATTGTTGTTGTCCTATTTCTTACATACAACTTGATACAATCCAGAGATTAATGATATGAAATTTGTTGGCTTCTTATTTTTCTTGGAGAAGTTAAAATTTATTTTGGCTTCAAAGAGGGTAAAGCTCCTCTTTTGTTTTTCTCGACTCTGATCCAATATGATGGCTCAACAAAGGCTTCGAGAATGTGTACTACATTTTCGGGTGCATCTTGTGGGGATGGACTTTTCAGATCCAACAATTGAATATCACTAAGTCATGGAGCTACTAGTGGATCTTTGACATTGGCAGGGATCCTTTTTTCCTCTAAAGTGTCCTCTGTTGTAGCTTGAGAAGATTCCTTAGCTTGTAAAGGAGCCTCTTCGGATAGATCTTCATTTCTTCTTATTGTAAAATGCTTGGAGTTTGCTCCATCCCACCAAGTGGATTTGCGATGAACCTTTTTGGACTTGGGGATTTGAGAAGATTTTGGGAAATCTTTTACAATGTGTCAAGTTGTGAAGCAAGATCTGCATCTAAACATCACATTTTCATAGTCTAGCTCCTGCACCCACAAATAATCCTTGCTAGTCAAATGGATCTCAACAGGAAATCCAATGTTAAAGTCCATTTCGACACAAATGCGAGCAAAGGTAGTTTTGATGTAATCCTTAGTTTCTGGGATTTGATCGTAGAAGGAGCCCAACGCATTTCCAATAGCTTCAAGCAAGGCCAAGTTACAGAGATGTAAGGGAAAATTTGGAAGCCAAACCCAAACTGGAGCAGATGAGATCTGGTCAATAATTGGGTCAAAAAGAGGGCTCCAGGGTTTCATAAAGAGCCCCAAACTTCCCCAAAACCACAGACCAGAGTTAAGAATGATCTGTTTATCCTCAAAAGAATCAAAATCCACAACAAAAAATCCTCGAGCAAAGGGGTAAATAGAGATTTCCTTAGAAACAAGGGGCTTCCATACCTCAAAGATCCACTTATGGAGAGCAACCAGGCGAGGCCAAAACCCATTGAAATGATAAACTAATGCTGACTCTATAAAGTTCCTAGCTTCAATCAAAGATTCTTCTACGACCATAATGGATGGCGCATGTATTTCCTGAACAAGCAATGGAGGCTGGCCACAGGCTGCCTTTCCCCCATTGGAGAGAGAGACTGGGATTGAATCCCCGACTGGAGAAGAACAGGAGGCGCAGATGCAGACAACAGAGGCATAGTTGGTCGTCATTCTACAATGAAGCAATGGGCCGTTGAGCAGGCTCGCGAGGCTAGCAAGCTATTGCATCAAGACTCACGCTGGGAGCCACACTCATGCAAGGAGTCAATCAGGCTCACGGCCGTTGAACCCTAGCCATTCGAGCGTAACGAGGTTAGCAAAAATCCAAATAATAAATCTATATTACAAAACACAACTAATGAAAATAATTAGTTTTACAAATATTTTTTTAAATACACTAACTAATTTACAAAAAGTGAATTAAAAAAAAAGTAACTAATTTTTTAAGGGTTTGAGAGTTTTTCAATCCTACCTACTCATCTCGAGGGCATGGCAACAATATGGACTTGTTGGTGGTGGATGTTGGCAAAGGCGTCGAAATCATACACCCTCGATCGAGATGTTTTTTATATTTCGTTTGAGAGTTTGAACAGTAGCCATCGAGATAATAAGTCATTGGCAGTTGTTTTCCAATTTTTATAATACTTTTTAGGAGCTCAACCGAGATATTTTCTCAGTCGAGACATTATCTCAATTGAGCTCCTAACCCTCGAATGAGTGATTTCTCAATTGAGGGTTTTATCAAACCCTTGGTCGAGCAAAAGATCTCGATCGAGGGTTAATGAGAGGTTCGATCAAAAGCTTTTAATTAGCTCGAAGGAGCATTTTGTTAAGCCCATAATCAAGCTTTGAAAGCCTGATCGGTGATTTAACAAAAGCTCGATCTGACTCCTTTTTTTCACCCTCCACTTGCCAAAAAGTGTTACCCATCTTAATGGGTACACCCTTATAAGAAGAAGATGATTAAAGGTTGTTGATTTCAAAGGAAATTAAGATATCAAACCCTTGAAGGGGATTGAGTAAATTATTACATTTAACTATTGGAGTATTTATTTAAGAAATGGCTACTAGATTGTTGTTTTTTTTGTTGTTATTGATATTTAGAAAAAAAATTAAAGATTTCCTCGAGCTAGGGTGTTTAATAGGTTTTTAATTCAACTAGAGTTCTACCAATAGCTAAATTAGAAAACGTAAACACTATGAGTGAGTGGTACTAAGCTTATTCTAACATATTAATGAAAATAAGTATTAGATAAATTAAAGGGTAATTAATTTAGAACCCTACATTCATATTATTGACAATGCAGTTCTGGTAATAAAACTTAAAAATATAAAATTATACACGCTAAAAATTACCACTAAATAAAACTTCCTCGAATTACAATGAAATATAAATAAATTAATATATTAATGACGTTTAAAAAAGTTTGATATATTATTAATAAATTCATTTATGATGCATTCACAACAGTTGTCTTCATTTTATATCTACAAATAATCCCAAAAGATGTAATAAGAGAAACTTATGTATATTTTAATTCACATAGGTTAATAACCTTCATAATGTATTATTAATAAATTAATCTATGCTACAATTGTGTTTAATTTTTTAAATAGGTTTAAAATTTTTTCTTCTTCTTATTATTGTTATATTTTTGATGATGATGATGTTGATAGTTAATATCCACTTAGACTAATTTGAATTTATCGGATTTAAAAAAAGAAAAGTAAGGAACTACTTGATTTTCTTTAGAGTTTTATTTATGTGCTCAAAAAGCTTGGAAACGAGAGTTCCTAAAGTACTATAATTTTGATGAGATATAAAGTTGGGAAGGTTCGTATTGTAACAAAATTTTTGAAACTAAGATATTATGTGGGTGTATGTAGGGAAATATAAAAGGATGTGCTCTTAATCCTCAACACTCATAGTTTCACAAAGATGACATATCCTTCCAGCCCATTGAGTTTTACGAAAGGCCCTATGCTCATTTCACTATGCAACTCATGAGACTTCATTTTTATTTTAGCTATGTGGATCTTCTTTACACTAGTTAAAACATAGAGGCAATTTTGATCTTCAATATTAGGGTTAATGACCTCGTAATATCTTAATTCTCTTATATCGTCTAAATTTCCATCACACCATAGCTTCACTTTGAACATCAATGTAATAATATTTTTTTATATCATCTATACTTTGCAAAGTGACATTTTTTTCAATCCCCCCGGATCTTTAACCATGATATGGCATCTTTATGCCAACCTTGCTTGAGACATAGGTGGTTTTGACAAGAATTTAAAGCAATTTTTGAAAATACTCTTGTCCACCAGTTTATTTGATTGTTTCTTGTACATTAGATAGCTAGCCATAGCTATACTCTCAATGGGGCTCCAAAGATCCGCTTCAATAAGGAAAATAGGATATGACATATTGCTTTTAATTGTAATATTATAAGTTCTAAAACACTCTTGGATTAGCTCAATACTTCTCCAAGTTTCTCTAAAGAGGCTACAACCCCAAAATTCACACCCATATAGGAGAATGAGAGTGACATGAGTTTCAAAAAAAAAAATGTTTGTATCCCACATCACAAGGCCTGCTCACTTACCTTTTTTTATTGATCCCTTTCTTGATGTTGTAGTTCCAAATAATCTTGTACTAGACATAACTTGCAAGATATTTGTAGGAAGTAACTTCCTCCATGTTGATATTATCATACAAGAAATGAGAGTAAGTGAAATTAGTATATTTCATTAACATAAATTTAGTTTTGTCAGTATTGATAGTCATTCCCATACCACGGCAAAAATACTTGAGAATTCTTAATTGCTTATCAAGATTAGAGGGACATATTGCTAGAATAACACTATCATCAGTATAAAGGGGGAAGATGATGGCATTTTTTCAAATGTTGTTCCAATGCATCCTGCCTTTTTTAAATGGCCTTCTAACTTATAAATGTATGTACCAAAAAGTGTAGGGGAGAGGGGTAAAAGTTGAATAACTCTTATATTACTATTAATATCTTCCGACCAAACCTTGGTGTTTTTAAACTTGGCAATGAAATTCTCGTACAAGATTATTGAAGCGATCCTCAACTCAAAAGGAACCTTTTACTCTTCCAATCTTTTCCACAAGTTATTTGTAGCAACTGTATCAAAATAATTCTGAGAGTCCACAAAGTAGCAAGGAATATTGACCTTATTATTGTGGCATTACTTTGCAATGATATTGAGAATAATGAGGTGGTCTATGGTTGAATGAGACCTTCTAAAACAAGATTTCCTAAATATCTCTTTTACCTTGACTTTCTAGCCATATGTTGATCTTATTTCCAAAATAATACCATATAAATTTCCAAGAGAGGATTAGTCATAATGGTCCTATGATTAGAGGGGTTGTTTTTCTCATCATTTTAAACACTTGGGTACAAAAAAACTCTGAGTCAAATGTTTAGGGAAGCCTTGCTTGGATGCTAGATTGAAGAGCTTTTAGATGTGAGGAATGATTACAGGCCCCCCAATTTTTAGAATTTTTTTTTGGTATCCTTCTATGTCCTTATCTTTCCCATTCGTCAGCCACTTAATCCCAAAATCTATAGCTTCTCAAGATAAAAATTGCATCTTCCATAAAAAGGGGTAGAATGTTGTCCACAACATCATTAGATTCATAAATATTTTTAAGATAGGAAATCCAATCCTTCAATACAATCCTATTATTCTCTTTTGTTTTGAGTGTTATAACTTTTCTCAAGAATTTCTTAGGACCATCTTAGAGATGTGTAAAAGATTCACCTGTTTATTATTAATATATGTCATTTTCTTCTTTTAATGACAGATTTGTACATATTTATCTTGTCAACTTTTACGAACTTCTCAATAGCTTCTTCAATTTATCTTCTTGCAATTTTACACTATTTGTCATACCAA
The DNA here is from genome assembly GCA_027924585.1 of Larix kaempferi. Classification (NCBI taxonomy): domain Eukaryota; kingdom Viridiplantae; phylum Streptophyta; class Pinopsida; order Pinales; family Pinaceae; genus Larix; species Larix kaempferi. The sequence continues at coordinate 30,499,360 of BSBM01000096.1, forward strand.
GGATTGATCATTCTCTTTCTGTTTTTATACCAGACTTCAAAAAAAAAATTATTAATAGAAGTTGAGAGGTTAAAAAAAAATTATGATAAACGTCATTTATAATGCTTCCACTTTATATAAGGAAACAAATTTTTATTTAAATAATTTTGAACTTTATTATTTTTAAGGATTAAATACTTTTGATTATGATAATTTGTCTATATATAACTACTATACATAATAAATTTGAGAGTTATAATTCAAATCAAATTCATAATTATTTAAAATGTCAAAATTTAAATACATTATTTCCAATATATTATATTAATTTCTATTACAAAATTTTTATATATTATTAATAAATTCATTTACACTAAACTTACGACACTTGTTCGAAGTTTTAAAAAATCTCAAGATAATCCTAAAGGATTGTTTCCTCTTACCTTCTTATAATGGTGTGTTCTAAGTTTTCTTTATGATTTATGTCAAATAAAACTTGAATTTTTTTAGGAAACTAGAAAGTTTTTTATTTGATTAAAGTGTTAATATGATTGAAAAATATATTATTAAAATTATGATGATGTTGATGGTTTTTAACATTCATTGAGATCAATTTTGATATATTGAACCTTAAGAAGATAGAGATTATATGTTTTGCTTTAAAATACTATTTATATGATCAAAGAGCTTAGAGAGGAGTGTCCCTATCTCGCTATAGTTTTGGGGATCTAGAAAGTTAGAAAGGTTAGTGTCAGAGCAAAGCTGTTGAAATTGAGATCTCATGTGAGTGAACACTGAGCAATCAAAGAGAAAGTGATTTTCATCTTCCACACTCATAGAATCGCATAAATGACAAATTCTTTCATCCCAAGGCATTCGAGGGGTTGTCCAACGCCCAATTTCACTATGAAGCTCATGAGAGTTCATTCTAATCTTAGCAATATTAATTTTATTCTTAGAGATTCTTATGATAGAAAAATAGTTTTGATCACCAAGATTAGGGTTAATGGTCTCTTTGTAATACTTAAGCTTTATTTTTACCTCTAATTATTATTTGCACCACATTTTCTCTTTGAATGTAGAAGTAATAATATAATTAATGTTATCAATATTTTGTAGAGTGGTAGTTTCATTAATCACCCAATAATTTAACCAAGCCATGGCATCTTTAAGCCATCCCTGCTTGAGGTGTAGGTGCTTTTGGTTGGATTTAAGAGCGATTTTAGGAAGTCAGTTTCCTCCTATATTGTTTAATTTATTTTTATGCATCAGATATCTAATCATATCCATGCTTTCAATGGCAGAGATCGCTGCTTCTAAGAGGATAATAGGATACAGTGTGTTGCTTTTAATTTTCATATTATAAGTAATAAACCGTTTCTGTATTTGTTCAATTATTCTCTAAGACTACCTGGAAATGTTGTGCATCCCCAGGCTTCACAGCCATATATATTAACTGGAGTGATGAGCGTTTTAAAGAGGAATTTATTTTTTTCCCACATCACAAGGTTTGTCGATTTACAGTTGTTTTCAAGGCCCAATGTAATATTCCTCTTTTATACCCCTAGTATTTTGTAAATGTAAGTGAATATTGTACTTGTTTATGGTGAGCAGCTCAAGGTCAAGGCGCCACTAGTAAACCTTGTAACTTATGTGGTTTAATTCCTAAGTTGTAAATTGTAAAATTACGAGACTAAAAGATGGTGGCACAACTAAACGATGGGTATTTGAGTCCACCAGGAGAGAAGCATAATGGTAGGTAGGGCATGAGTTGATGACTGACGTCATCATGGTGCCACAAGGATGTAAGTGAACATTTATATCCACCAAAGGTCATTTAAGTTTTCTTGGTTATATGTTAGTCCTAGAGAAGATACCGAAGATAACCTTACCCGCCGAGAGACAATAAATGTCTCCTAAGACCTAAAGCATAACACTAAGTTAATTATTGCTAAAACTTATTATGAAAAACATAGAAACTCCTATGAATGTCTTTGAAATCCTAGTTGCGATAGAGGATGTCAAGGATTTTCATCATTAAAACCCACTATCTGATAATTAGTAAACGCTAACTATTTATTACAAGATAGACTAAAAGATTGTTAATACTATCTCGGTGTGGTTAGTAAAACCCCAAAATATATAGAAGATGGAAGAGACAACATATATATATATATATATATATATATATATATATATATATATATATATATATATATATCATCACATTCATAAAATATTATTAGTTATAATATTTTAAAATTATATATATATTATACATTGAAATGCATTATAAAGATAATGCAACAGAAAACTATATAAGCATATGAAGATACCTATATAGTTTGGTACTCTTAAAGAGGATAAATTATATTATCAAATAATTATTGGGACTATTTTAGACTATGGTCTCTTATTATAAAGACATTGATAGGCCCATAAAAACTTATCAAAAAGGAATTATTTAATTTAGTAAAAAGAAGCTTAGCCTATCAATTGATGTATTTGGTAAACTTAGTTTATGGAATATATTCGGTAAGTTTATCTTATTATTTGATATATTTGATAAGCTCATATTATTAAATAAAGCTTAGTTTATGGCTATATTTGGTAAGTTTATGTTATTGTTTGATATATTTGATAAGCTAATATTATTAATTAAATATTAGTATACTTGTCATACTTGAAGTTATACTAAGAGATAAATAAACATATAAAATTATATATATTTATATATATATATATATATATATAAGGTAAGAGTGATTTAAAGTGAAGTGTTGACCTTTATAAATATAAAGAGTTGTGGATAAATAAATGAATTTAAGGAGAGGTTAGTTATGGACTTAAAAGGCTAATGGTATTATATTATGATATAAATAACAAATTATTAATTTGGCTATTAAACCTTGGATCATTAGAATTATGAAATTTAATTATAAGTTACATATATATATATATATAAAAGATGGCATCTGTTGATGTATATGTAACTTTGGAATGTATTTCATATATATTTAATGTACCCTTATAAGAGATGTGTTATTCCTCTATAAGGAAGTGTCGTCATGTGGATTGACAAGTGTCGCAAGTGTGTGTACTTGCCGATGGGTTATTAGACCACCATGTGTGGGGTCGGCCCTGAAATATATATTATATTGTGGATGTATCTAGATAGACAAGTGGACCCCATAGTGTAACTAGGCAAATAGGTTAGTATAAATAGAGATCGGCAGATCTCTATTTTGATCACTCGGAATCTCACACTTCTTTCACTCAGAAAGTGTTGCACTAGTGCGGAGGAGGATCATCTGCTACTAGGAGACTATCTCAGTGTATTTTGGTTGTACTTTGGTTGAGCCATTGCTCTCTCTATCTCCGTGGAAGTTGTGGGGTTTTTCACCTTAGGGTTATCCCCATGGAAACTCAATGTCTCTTATCTCTCATGCTTTTGATTCTTTTGATGCTTGTCATGCTTATTGTGATTGTTATGCATTGATATACTATATATGTTATTCTCTCAGTAAATATCCAAGATTATTGTGAATTAATGTTCAAAATTTAACATGGTATTAGAGCTAACCCGAGAAGAAGACATTTTACAGTGATGGAAACTTGAGTTTCTTGTTTATTGGGTTTCTCTCCACAGATTCTGGAAACGTAGTATAGTAGATTGACTCTACTCATCAAGGAGAATCTATCTATCCAATTAGAATTCAATTCTGAGCATTTTCAGATTTGGCCCTAAAAATTAGGGTTTCCACAAAAATAGGAATTTCTAAAATCTGAAGACATAGTTGGAAGCTCCTTGCAAAAATCGAATTTTAGATCTTTGGATCGAGATTTTTGGCTGGGTAAATCTTGGGGAAACTCAAACCCTAATTCAGGGCTCTCCCAAGTGAACCCGAGAGGACAAAAAGGCAAATCTGAAGGGTAAAGCTTTGTTTATTTCATATTCTGAATACACTAGGATGATCAGCTCATCAAGGCACATCTTTATATCCTTTCAGAAAGTTGAAATTCACATTTTGAATTTTTAGGGTTTTTTTGACAAACCCTAATTCGGGACTAAATCGAGTTATTAGCATTTCAAGTGATAAGACCTAAATCTTTTATGTTTCCATTTGAAGTACTCTTTAAGATGTCTCTCCACACCAAGCTTGAGGATAAGCTTGAAGGGGATGATAAATTCCGAGGTTGGAAGTATAGTATTGGGTTAATCTTGGAAGAAAATGAGTTGGACTCATATATAAAAGAAGACATCCTTATCCCAGAGGATGAAGATGATAAAGTATTGCATAAGAAGAACTTGGTCAAGGAAAAGAGAATCATTGCTGATTCTATCAACGACCATCTCATACCCCATGTGTCTTCTCTAAAGACACCCAAGGAGATGTTTGACTCTTTGACTAAGCTAAGGGAAGAACATAAATCGGAAGATGACCCTACGGAACCAATTGAAAGGAGTAAAGTTTCAGAATGGAGAAACTATTCAATCTTATTTTTCAAGGGTCTCCCAGATCAAGGAACAACTACGAGAATGGTGAAGTTGTCATGACCATTCTGAATGGCCTACCTAGGTCATGGGAATCCTTCATTCAAGGAATCTGTGCAAGAAATAAGTTGGTATCCTTCAGCAGACTACGGGAAGAATGCTCACAAGAAGAAGCAAGGCTTGTGGCACGAGAAGAAAAGTGGGGAATGAAGATCAAGCTCTCACAGCTCACACCAAGAAAGGGAAGTCCAAGAGAGAGCCATCTCACTCCAAGAAATCTTCACATCACTACAAAGAAAGAAGAATATGCTTCACCTGTAATGAAAAATGACATATTGCCATAAATTGTCCCAAGAACAAGAAGGACAACAACAACTTCAACAAGAAGAAGAAGGGCATCAAAAGAAGGTTTCATGCTCATGCTACCGAGGATGATGAACCACCCCAGAAGAAGGCTAGGGAAGAAAGTGATGATAGTAATGATGATTCATCATGTGAAGAAGAGTATGTTCTAATCTCTTCTCTCACAGGTACTATCTCCCATGGTTGTAATGATTGGTTAATTGATACTGGGGCTTCAAAACACATGACTGGGTTTAAAGAATCTTTTGCTAACCTATCTTAACATGAGTCACCCCATAAGGTGAAACTTTGGGATGACTACCAATACCCTATCAAAGGAAGTGGTGAGGCCTCCTACAATCTAGACTCTGGGAAGTCTTTGAAGATGAAAAATGTTTTGTATGTACCTGGGCTCAAGAAGAATCTACTCTCCATATCTGCATTGGATTCAAAAGGTATGAGGGTTGCATTTGTGAATGGCCAAGTCCTAATGTGGCCAAAGGGAAAGACCATAGATGATGCAGTAGTGATTGGAGAGCAAGAGGGAGGTTTGTATAAATTGAAGGGACAACCTGAACATGCCATGGTGCATGAATCCATGGAGCCAAGTGAACTTTGGCATAGAAGACTTGCTCATATGCACTATAGGGCACTTCCAATTGCAAGCAAGGCTGTAGAGGGTCTTCTTGAAATCAAGACCAAACATGAAGGTGTTTGAAAAGGATGTGCAAAAGATAAGAACATTAAGAAGGCTTTCCCAAGTAGTGAAAGCAAGGCAAAGGATATCCTAGAAATCATCCACTCAGATGTATGTGGTCATATGTCATCCAGTTCTCTAAGTGGGTATGTTTACTATGTCTCATTTATTGATGACTTCTCCAGGAAGACTTGGGTATACTTCTTGAAGAACAAAGATAAGGTGTTTGATAAGTTTAAGGAATTCAAAACCTTGATGGAGAATCAAAATGACAAGAAAATCAAAACATTCAGATCCGACAATGGTGGAGAATTCACCTCAGGTGACTTCAAGAAGCTTTGCAGTGATTCAGGGATTAAGAGGGAGTTGATTTCTCCTTATAATCCTCAACAAAATGGAGTTGCAGAAAGGAAGAATAGAACAATCATGGAAGCAGCAAGGGAAATGCTGCATGACCAGGATCTACCTATGCATCTATGGGCAGAAGTAGCTAAAACAAGTATATATGTGCATAATAGAACACCCCACAAGATATTGGACAACAAGACACTAGAAGAGGTCTTTTATGGTAAGAAACCCGACGTCAGCCATCTCAGAATATTTGGTTGTCCAGTATACACTCATGTCCCAAAGGAAAAGAGGACCAAACTAGATCGTTCAGAAAAGAAGGGTATCTTTGCGGGTTACAGTGAAAGATCGAAGGCTTACAGAATATACTTTCCAGGGTTCAAGAAGATTGATGTAAGCAGGGATGTAACATTTGATGAAAATACAGCCTTCATCAAATCAAGGAAGGAACCTATCAAAGTTTATGAAGAACCTAAGGAAACTAGATTTCAAGACACTACCATGACTGAATCAATTCCAAAAGTTGTTCGTGAGTTTAAAGATCTGCAAGAACCTGTAGATCCACCCTGTGACGATAACTCTCACAAGAGGAAAATTGCATGGGCTATAGAGCTCATTCAAGATGCAGAAAGATTTGGCATTCCAGAAGAAGAACACAGAGCAAAGAAGAGAACCAGATCACATACCAGATATGTTGCTTTACTCTGTGACATCATGAATAAAGAACCTTCCAGTTATGAAGAAGCAGTGGAAAAGAAAGAAAGGAAGGAAGCCATGGTTGAGGAATACCAATCAATAATGAAGAATGATGTTGGGGATGTTGTCCCAAGACCTAAAGGGAAGTCTGCTGTGACTTCCAACTGGATCTACAAAATCAAGCATGCTGTAGATGGCAGTGTAGAGAAATACAAAGCAAGATTCGTAGCTCGTGGCTTCTCTCAAAAAGAGGGAATAGATTATGAACAAACTTTTGCACCTGTCGCCAGGTATACTTCCATCATAATAGTCCTTGCCCTAGCTACAGCAATGAAATGGAAAATACACCAGATGGATGTCAAGATTGCTTTCTTGAATGGTGTAGTTGAAGAGGAAGTATATGTGGAGTAGCCACTCAGTTTTGAAATACATGACAGGGAGTCATATGTGTGCAGATTGAATAAAGCCTTCTATGGCTTGAAGCAAGCTCCCAGAACATGGTATGGTAGGATGGACAATTTCCTATCTAGTTTGGGCTTTACCAAGAGTAAAACGGATTCCAACCTTTACTACAAGGTTGAGGAAGGGAATCCTTTGATTCTACTCCTGTATGTGGATGACTTATTTGTAACAGGAGATGATAGATTGATTGCAGATACTAAGAAGAATCTTGCTGCTGAGTTCGATATGAAAGATTTGGGAATGATGCACTATTTTCTAGGTATGGAGGTATGGCAGAATGTAGGTGGGATCTTCCTTGGTCAAGGAAGTACACAGTAGATATTCTAAAGAGATTCAGGATGATGGATTGCAAGGCCATGGCCACACCCATGGCATCGAATCTGAAGCTTCTATGTGATGCTTCATCTGAGCCAGTTGATATCTCTATGTATCATCAGATGATTGGGTCCTTGATGTACCTGACGAACACGAGACTAGATATTTGCTTTGCTGTGAACACATTGAGTCAGTTCCTGACAGATCGGAGGAGTGTTCACCTGGTTGTTGTAAAGCATGTTCTGAGGTACCTGAAGGGTACAATGGATTATGGGCTCAAGTATGAAGCGAATCAAAAGTTTAACCTGTAGGATTATATTGATTCATATTGGGCTGGCAGTGCTGTATATAGGAAGAGCACAGCGGGGTGCTACTTCAGTATGGGATCAGGTGTGATCTATTGGTTTAGTAGGAAGCAGTCCTACGTAGCACTGAGTACAACTGAGGCAGAGTATGTTGCAGCTTGTTCAACTAGTTGTGAGGCAGTATGGCTATGGAAGCTACTGTCTGAGTTATTTCATCTCCCATTGGATGCTACTGGTATCTTCTGTGGTAACCAGAATTGTGTGAAGCTGTCTGAGAACCCTGTGTTTCATGACAGGTCAAAACAAATAGAGATCAAATATCACTATATCAGGGATATGGTGTAGAGAGGAGCTGTGAAGCTCCTGTATGTTGCGAGGAACAAGCAGATTGCAGATGTGCTAACGAAGCCACTAGCCAGGGTGAAGTTTGAGTACTTTAGGGAGAGGCTTGGTGTTCTTTAGATCGAGGACACTTCAAGGAAGAAGTGATGGACACATTTGATGAATCCATTCCAAGCTTGTTGGAAGGAGGATCCTTCACATGGATGTGGATGTAAGCGCTGGATGATGAGCATCAGGATGATGTTCTAGTTTTTGCTTTGTATGATTAGTTGGATCATTATATGTATGTACGCATCATGTTGGATGCTGGATATGATCAGTTGGATCATTTATATGTATGTACGCATCATGTTGGATGTTGGATATGATCAGTTTGATAATTTATATGTATGTACGCATCACGCTGGATGCTGGATATGATCAGTTGGATCATTTATGTGTATGTACGCATCATGTTGGATGCTGGATATGATCGGTTGGATCATTTGTATGTATTTTGTATATGCATCATGTTGGATGCTTGGACCATGTATCTGTATATGTATCAAGTGGATACATTGTATGATCAGGTAGATCATGTATGTTGATATGTATCAGTTATGATCAGGTTAATCATGTATGTTGATGGATACATTGTGTGGATCATGTATCTATGTATCAGGTGGATATACTGTGTATGGTGATATGTATCAAGTAGATACTTGGTATGCATCAGGTAGATGCATTGTATTATCAAGATGATTGTGGATGAAGAGCTTCTCCAAATGACATGCATCGGGACGATGATCAAGATGATCATGTGTACATCAGGATGATGTATGGTGAGTATCATGGTGATACTTTGTGGTCGTGGATCAGGTTGTGCAGATGAGCATGTATGGGAGATCCTATAGGTCAGAGTTGCGTACCCATAACAGCCTGGGATTCTCTTTCGAGACATTGCTCTAGGAGGACATGTAATTTGTGCCCTGGGAGATCTTCAGGTTGGAGTTGTGTACCCGTAACATCCTGAGATGCTCTTGCGAGGTTTTGTCCTATGGCATGTAATTTTCTCCTGGGAGATCTGGACAGGATGAAAAAGGCCTCAGATGCTTCAGCTAGGTTTTTCCATGACCACATGTAATTTGCTCCTGAGAGTTCTGGACAGGATGAAAAAGGCCTCAGATGCTTCAACCAGGTTTTGTTGTGGACCACATGTAATGTGCTCCTGAGAGATCCGACAGGTAGAGCTGTGTGCTCGTAACAGCCTGGGATGCTTCAACTAGGTTTTATGGTGAGATCACATGTAATGTGCTCCTGGGAGATCCGACAGGTAGAGCTGTGTGCTCGTAACAGCTTAGGATGCTTTAGCTAGGTTTTTTGATCGGTCACATGTAATGTTCTCTTAGGAGATCCGACGGGTAGAGCTGAGTGCTCGTAATAGCCTAGGATGTTGCAGCCAGGTTTTGTGACGCACGTAATAAGTCATGAGAATTCCACAGTATGGCCAGTGATGATGAAGACTTGCAAGTGGTGGGCCTACATCCAGTATGAAAAGAGACTAGCTCTATAGAACTTCCTAAGACAAGTAGAGTCAGAGATTGGTTGAGATAGCATCAATAGTGACGATGATGATGACGATGCATCGATGATGATGATCCCGAGAAGAAGACTTGTCTAACAAATCTGTGTCGAGAAATACCTTCCTAGTTAAGAGGGAGTGTTGATGTATATGTAACTTCGGAATGTATTTCATCTATGTATTTCATATATATTTATTGTACCCTTATAAGAGATGTGTTATTCCTCTATAAGGAAGTTTCATCATGTGGATTGACAAGTGTTGCAAGTGTGTGTACTTGATGATGGGTTATTAGACCAGCATGTGTGGGGTCGGCCCTAAAATATATATTATATTGTGTATGTATCTAGATAGACAAGTCAGCCCCATAGTGTAACTGGGGAAAATAGGTTAGTATAAATAGAGATCGAGATATCTCTATTTTGATCACTCGGAAACTCACACTTCTCTCACTCAGAAAGTGGCGCACTTGTGAGGAGGAGGATCATCTGCTATTAAGAAACTATCTCAATGTATTTTGGTTGTACTTTGGTTGAGCCATTGCTCTCTCTATCTCTGAGGAAGTTGTGGTTTTTTTCACCTTAGGGTTTTCCCCATGGAAACTCTATGTCTCTTGCCTCTCATGCTTTTGATTCTTGTGATGCTTGTCATGCTTATTGTGATTGTTATGCATTGATATATTGTATATGTTATTCTCTCAGTAAAGATCCAAGAGTATTGTGAATTAATGCTCAAAATTTAACAGCATCGATCATCCTACAACTAACCATACTCTTATGTTAGTTGTCATCAACTCTTGGTGGAGCACTCCGAGAGTTTTTAGAGGGATGTCTCCTTAGTGGAGCACTCCCACTCCTCGTTACCGCAATTTGTTCCTTCGTGGAGCACTCCGACTCCTTACCAGCACCATATCTCTCATTAGTAGAGAGCTTGAACACTGGAAAGATGACCATCTACCTCTGGGAAGGACAGAATCCCATCTATTTAAAAAACTAAAATCAAGTTGATGGGGGGGGGGATGGTGGATGGTATGTGAATGGTGTAAATGTTATGTTAGTTTTGAGTTTGGAAAGATACCCTTGCAAGTTGTGGTAACGGTGGGTTAGTTTTGGTTTGGCTATATACGACGTTGGATATCTATGTAAAATATTTTCGTAGAGTATTTGGGGGAAGGGATTGTGCATAGTGCTTGAACCCAAGTTGTTTTTATGTTGTATACATTTTATAAATATTGGTATATCTCTGCCAACACCATTCAATAGAGTATTTGGGGAAGGGATAGCGCATAGCTCTTGGTCACAGGTTTATGTTGTTTACATTTTATAAATGTTGGGATAATCTTTCCAACATGATTCTGCAGAGCTTGATCCCTGATCAACTCCCTGTTGGGGATCTATGAGTTCATTCACGCTACCACGAGTTTGTGGGATCTCTATGTTCATTCATACTGCCACGATTTTGTGTGATCTCTATGTTGATTCATACTTCCACGATTTTGTGTGATCTCTATGCTCATTTAGACTGCCATGATTTTGTGTGATATATCTATTCATTCATACTGCCATGAATCTGTGTGATCTTTGTGTTCATTCATACTTCCACGAATTTGTGTGATCAGGTCCTGGTTATCTCTGTGTAGTTAAGCTACCACAAAGTTGTGTGACCACTGTGATCTGTGTTTATTATGCTGCCATGATTTTACTGTGATCTCTGTCCATTCATATTGCCACGAATTTGCATGATCATATTCCTTGTGATCTCTGTGCGTTTAAGTTGCCATGAAGCTGTGTGACCACTGTAACCTCTATTATATATATACTGTCAGGAGTCTAGTTTATATCCATTTGAGGATCTCTTCTTTATTACATGCTTCCACAAACTTGTTTCCATATCTAGGTTTTATATCTCTATTATATATATTTTCCACCACAAATTAGTTTGGATCGAGTCATGATCTCTATTAGATATATCTGCTACCACGATTTAGTTTGGATCAAGTTAGGATCTCTATCATATATCTTTGCTACCGCGATTTAGTTTGGATCCGGTTAGGATCTCTATTATATATATATATATATATATATATATATATAGATATATAGATATATACTGCCATGATATTAGTTTAGATCCAATCTAGGTATCTGCTTTATTACATGTTGCCATGGATTTGTTTAGATCCATGTTTTATATCTATGTTTATATTATTGTTGCAATGAAATCATTGATAATTTTTTATCTCTTCTTTAGTAAATAAGTTTATGCCAGCGTGAATGCCTGGAAACAATATTTTTGTATTTTGTTGTAGAGATAAATCTGTCATTATGTTGATGTTAGTATCGAATGTCTTAAAAATGCTCTCTATAAGAGAGGCTTGAGAAAGTTGAAAGGAAAGTAAATATTGCAACAATTGTCTTGCAGGATGTAACCTCTATATTGGATAAATAATACAGATGTGACATTTCTTTGTGGACATAGCCCATAGATTTGGATGAACCATGTATATTGGTCTCTTTCATATTTACAACTTATGTGCTTCATTCTCCTTGATAATTGTGATCTAAAATGGTGAGTCCTTTCATGAAGATGTTCAAGTTAGTGATATTGAATGTGAGCTTATATAAATATGATAGATAAAGCATTTGAATTATACAATTATCAGTTTTCCTCGAGCAATTTATGATGGATAAGCATGTTCTACAATGTAATGTTTCCATTTACACATAATTGTCCTAAGTAAAATAGAAGAAGTTGTTTAGATGTTTTTATAACTTGTTAGATAATTTGATGTTGGATAAACGTTAGAATTATTGACTAAGATCGTGCGTAAGCAAGCAAGTTTTATAAGAGCATTGAATGTAGGAATGATTGAAATGAATGAATTATGCATGTTGAGATATTTATTTTATGGAAAACTAATCGTCATTTGTTGATGCAATGGCAGAATTTCGGTCCTTACTACAAGGAATTTCATTAGAAGTCAAGGAGTTCTTTAAGGTCTTGGAATTTCCATATGAGAACATGTTTCGTGTTAATGCATGGATTTGTAAAAGGTATATATTCTTAAAAAGTTGATCATATTTGTTTAGAAGTGAAAATGATACTTATAGAATAATGGATAGAATCTTGGTAAGGTTCATCATCTTTCCATTACATACTTCTTTTATAATAGATGAACATCAATAAAGGAAGGGTATTTATTCTTCTTCGTTATATTAATGCTATGGTAAAACCAGAAGAAGGTATGGAACCTATGAATTAAATAAGTGAAAGTTGAAATAGCTTATCTCATGAAGTTTTTATGAATATTCCTTATGAGTTAAGTAGCCATTGTGATTTTTTATTAAATTCACTAAAATACTGACTTGGATATTTGGGTTTGTTACACCCATTTAGGCTTTCCACTCTCCATTTATCCTCTTCTCGATGCTATAGTTCTAGTTGAGCTTGTGATGGAATTCAATTCCTAAGTACTTATAGGTGGTTACTTCCTCTAAGATTCTATTGTCATAAGGAAAATTGTCAGAAGTGCCTTTATTGGACATGATAATCATGACGTTTGTTTTGTTAGTGTTAATGGTCATGCCCATATTGGTGTAGAAACCTTTGAGAATCCGTAATTGATTCTCAATATCATAAGGGAACCTAGCCATAAGAACAATATTGTTAGCATAAAGAAGAAGCATGATGACTATTCCTGCCAATGTCACGCCCACGCAACCTACCTCTTCTAGGCATTCTTCAAGCTTATCGATGTAAATGAAAAAATGGGTAAGGGAAAGGGGACACCCTTGCTTTACTGCTTTTGAATTTTGCAATGAAACTTGCCCCTTCGTACTTTGAATGGTTCCCCTTTACAGTGGCCTGTTGAGAAGGGGGTTGATGTGGTGGCACATGGGATTAGCGCACACGATTCGACCACTCATGTTCCTAATGTTCTGTTGGTTGATTCTTTGGAAGACGAGACCCCTATGTTTGAAGCTGAAGAAGTTCGAGATTTGGCCTTTGCTGCTAAGTTGGATGTGATTATTCTGGTGCCCCTTACTACTGAGATTTTTGGAGAGATAGAGAACACCTTTATAAGATCAGCGCCATCTTCATCGGGTTCCTTCTTCTTCTCTCTCCATTTCTCTGTCTTTTAATTTCTTTTTTAAGAACTTCATTATCCCTGGTCACGACTCATTGGAAGGACTTAAAAACTTGCACATCTCTTCACAACCCTTGTCTCTTTCTTCATTAGCCTCTGTTTCCACTTTTATGGTAACGACTCCCAATCATGTTCTTCAATTATCCAATAATGTGACTCCCTCTAGAGTCTTACATGTTTCCCATGTTCCTGTGGATCTGCCAAAATGCCCCACTTGCTCATCTGATTCAGGTTATTTTCATCGTTCCACTACCAAACCCTCTTCTGGTGGTCTTGGGAAAGACAAGTGTCGTTTGGGCAAGGGTCGTAGACATAAATCTCTCATTTCCAAAGCAAAGTCCAGAACGCGCTAGGACATGCTGGAAGGTAAACAACTCTCCATTGAAAGGGAACTTAGAGCTATGCAGGCCTAGAAAAGGGCGTGCTGATGAATATTATGTCCTTCAATTGTCAGGGTCTTGTTGTTCCCTTTAAAAGATCATCGTTGCGGTGGGTGTTGGATCTTGAGCATCTGGATTTACTTTTGTTACAAGAAACTATGGGGGGACGTATTGAGGTGTCTGAGAATTTGAATGGATGGTTCTCGGGTTGGAATTTTGAAGCGTTGGATGTGTGTGGGCATTCTAGGGGTTTGGTTGTGGGTTGGCGTGAGGCACGTATCAAAGTTACCAATCTATGGGGAATGGATTCGGTATTGGGACTTTCTTTCCGTGCTCTAGATTTTGATAGAGATTTCACTGTCGTTAACATTTATGGTCCCGATTGCAATAGGATTCCTTTTTAGGAATCGTTGTTGAATAAAGACTTGATTAAGGGAGATTCTGTTATACTAGGGGGGGGCCCTTAGATTTTCATAGGGTCAGGCGGAATTCTAAGGGCCTCATGCACAGGTGGATCCACTCACGAATTTTATTATCAGGAAGCTAGTTAAAGGTAATCTGGATGATGTTGAACCTATTTTTCTTAAACCCTCCTGGCGAAACAAACGAGCGAGGGAGGATCGGGTTGCTAAACGTTTGGACAAATTCTTATTGGTGGATCCTTTGGTGGAATTGTTTTTTTCATGTTCGGCAATGGGTCGGTTCTGGTGGGTGTTCTAATCATGATCCCATTTTTCTCGAGATCAGGGATGGCCCTGTGAAGCCACCATCCCCTCTGAAGTTCAATAAAACTTGGTTGAAGGACCCAACCTTTTTTTATGTATTCCAGTCAATATGGATTCCGTATCGGCCTGGTAGCAACATCACGACTGCATTTAAGTTTGCTGAGAATATAAAAAAATTGAAGCAACCTATTAAGAAATGGGAGGATGATAAACGTCTACTGGAGGATCATGAACTTAAGGAGATCAAAGTGGACATTGCAACCATTGCATTGGGTTCTGGTGGGGGTTTTCTGACCAATGAGTCTAAAGTCACATTAGCTTGGCTGGAAGGAAGGAGAAATACTATTCTTTCGAAGACGGAGGAGAAATGGCATTTGAAGAGTAGGGCTATATGGTTGGAAAGTGGTAATGAAAACTCAAAATTCTTCCATGCTTATGCTAGAGGAAGATAGTCTGCAAACACTATCTGGAGTCTAAATGACCATTTGGGCAATGTACAACATACTTTTGAAGGGATGGCCAATGTGGGGGTTCAACATTTCAAGAATCTGTTCAAGGCTAGTGAGAGGGTAAATATTGAAGAAGTAATCTAGGTGGCTCAACTATTTCCCAGGTTTGTAGAAGAGGATGATAACAGGAAGTTGATGGATATTATTTTGGCTGATGAATTAAAAGAATTTATCTCAAGTTTCTAGATATATAAAATACCTAGAAAGTTACATCGGTGAGGATCTTCTTCGATTGGTCGAAGATACTCAGTTGGAAGCCAAAATTCCAGCAAGTATTAACTCTACTTTCATTTCTTTAATTCCTAAGTTTGATACTCCTTCTTCCCTGAATGATTTTCGCCCTATTTCGCTATGCAATTATGTCCACAAGATAGTCACAAAAGTTATTGATCGACATCTTAAGAACATGCTTTCTTCTCACATACCTAAGGAGCAATTCGGTTTTTTGGGAGTTCATCAGATTCATGAAGCCATTGGGATCGCATAGGAGGGCCTGCGTAGTATTAAAACTAAGAAGCTGAAAGGGGCAGTTCTGAAGATTGATCTATCCAAGGCATACGATAAAGTAAGTTGGCTCTATCTGCATCTCTTTCTTACTCATCTGGGTTTTGACATCAATTTTATTAGGTGGGTTATGAGTTGCATAACCATTGTATCCTTTTCAGTCCTCATCAATGGGGCTGCTACCCCTTTTTTCCATTCAAGGCATGGGTTGCGCCAGGGGTTCCCTTTATCACCCATGCTTTTCCTTTTGGTTGCGGAAGGTTTGAGTCGGGCTATTCTTGAGGCCAGGAGGTCGGGTCACTTTGGGGGAATTTTGCTAGCTCTGGGTTTCTTCATTACCCATCTGCTTTTTGTTGATGACATTCTCATTTTATGTTCGGGTTCTTGATGGGATGGGAATAAGTTAAAAGATATTTTGGACCTCTTCTCCTGTGCTACAGGGATGGACATTAATGCTGAAAAGTATACTTTGTCTACTAATCTTCTAAGTGAGGCAAAATTGCAGGTGTATACACACCTTTTTCCCTTTTCGCATCTTACAATAGAGAATGGGATGAAGTACTTGGGTTTCAACTTGAAACAAAATAATTACTTGAAACATGACTGGAAGTGGCTAATTGAAAAACTTGAGAAAAGATTGAAGTGCTGGAGCTTTAAGTGGTTGTCTAGGGATGGAAGATTGATCCTGGTCAAGTCAATACTGGAGGCCATTCCGGTATATTGGATGTCTTTAGCTTGGATTCCCCGAGGAATCCTCGATCAAGCAAGGCGCTTGCGTTTTCAATTTTTGTGGAGTGGCAAGGGGGATTCTTATGTTGCTCCATGGGTCAAGTGGGATCGTATACTGTGCCCAAGGCACTGGGGGGATGGGGACTGAAGAACATTTTTTCCTTCTCTAAGGCCTTGGTCGATAAGTGTGGATGGCGACTAATAAAATCTGGAGGGTTTTGGGATCATGTTATGATCCATAAATGCATTGTTCATGAGTCTCTTGAAAATTAGATTCAGAATCCTATTAAACCACACACTCGGGGTTCGGTCATTTTGAAGGCCTTGATAGCATCTTTTCATATTATTGAATGAAACCTGGCATGGGACATTGGAAATGGTAACTAAATCCGGATTGGTTGGGATCCGTGGATGGGATTTGAACTACAACATTTGATGCTGGAAGGGACTATTGAAGTTCTCGGCCATAGGGGCATATTATTTCTTCATCAACTTGCAGATCAGGAGGAACTTTTAATGGGACGTCATGTATGGATTCTGGCCAGTTCTTTCGGCCTCGGGAAAGAAGAGGAGGGGGATCTAGCACAGTATATTAGGGCGCTCTCAGCGGATCATATCTCATTGGGGGATCAAGAGGATGATCTTTGTTGGGATGGGGATCCTACAGGAAGCTACACTCCAAAAGTAGGGTATATTAGGATCAGTGCTGAGAGGATTCAGAGGGAGCCATTGTGGTGGTGGTCGAAGGTTTGGAAACTTCCCTGTCCTCATAAGACTCATCTTTTTATGTGGTGTTCTCTTGTTAAAAGGGTCCCGACTTGGGATTTCTTACAGAAAAGAAAGAAACAAGGGTCAGTGTGGTGCACTCTGTGTTGTCAAGATGAGGAAACAGTGGGTCACATTTTTCTGCACTGCACTTACTTCACTACTGTCTGGGATTTTGTATCCATGATCCTGAATGTCATTTTTCAATGGAATGGGGCATCTTTGGATGGGGACTGGTTTCATTGGTATTAGAACTCGTTGTATCGGGGGTTTAGAGCTCTTCCACTCCTTGTTGTCTGGGGTGTATGGTTAGGTGATGGTTAGCCAAGAATAAGCAAGTGTTTACTGACATAGAGTGTCTACCGACACAAATGACTGTGAATTGCTGTGGGCTCTTTTTGTCATGCAAATAGGTTAAACCTGTGGATAAAGTTCAGAATATAATTCCTGTGGTTATTGATCGATCGCAACCGTGGTGTTTTTTTTATGGGGCCTGTCAAAACAATCAATGTGGGGGTGGGGCAATACTCTTTCTTACACCTACACATTACTTTGGAACGTCTTTTGGTTTGGGGGATGGAAGTAACAACCTGGCAGATATTTTAAGCCTTAAATACCTTGTCATCTTTGTTGTCGAGAAGGGATGTCAGAATGTCAATGTCTTTGGGGACTCACTCAATGTTATACACTGGATTTTTGGAACTCAACAATGTTACAACCATAGACTCTCAAAAATTTTGGCTTCTATCTGATCAACCATTGTTACTTTTGACAACTTTGCATGCACACATGTCTACAGGGAAAATAACGAGGAAGCGGACCGGGCATCGAAAGCGGGGTTGCTGTTGGGATTTGGACAATTGAAAATTAAAGAATTTGATGTAGGCATGGTCAGGGAATACTATGACAGGCCTTTCATAGAATGATGGCAATCTATGTTTTTTATCTTCTCAGGGGGATGGGAATGTTTCCTTATGAACAAGAACATGGATTTGTTGGTTTTCCATAGAGTCCACTCTGTTATCTTTCTATTTATGCACAGTTGCAGTACCTTATGACTCGACTCTCTTGGGTTTACAGGAGTCACGGTTTCTTTTTGGACTACTGCGGACCTCTTTTCAGGATGGAACATTTATGTTAGTTTTTTTTTGTAATATTTGTAATTTGTCATATGTAGTTAGTTGACCGTCACAATACTTATTTCTATGATCTTCAAAGAACAATTGACACTCGTCAAAAGTGTAGAAACCATTATAATTTTGCTCTCAAAAGATGAAACGAAATTATTTTTTTTCCAAGAAAAAAAAAATAATATAATAAAAATAACAATATAATAATTACATAAAAAAAAAGAATTTCTAAATAAGAAAAAGGATTAAAATTATTAACATAGAAATCATAATGTAACTTCGTAACTATTTCTCTAAAAAAAATTCATCAATTATGAATATATTTTAATTTATTGATATTAAATTAATATTAAACTTTAGATAATATTTGTCTTTACTTTCCCATCGAATTTGATGGAGATATACATTATTTTAAATCTTGTACTATAAATTATAAACATTTTTTTAAATACATTAAATTTTAAATTGCTAATGCAATAGGCTTCATATTAAATTAGTTTTTTTCTAATTCTTTAGATGAATATTTTAATTTTTATAGGAGAGTTATAGTTAATTAGAAATATTTGTTTTCCTGTAAATACATTGAAGCTTAAGCCTTAAGTTGTGAACACACTCAATTTTAGATTATACTTATTTTTTTGTTTTTTTTCTTTTAATTAAATTTGATGAATATTTTAAATTTTTTATAAGAGTTGTTATGATTAATTAGCAATATTTTTTTTTTTCAATAATTGTGAATACATTGAACCTAAATATAGTCAATCTTAAATTAAATCTATTTTTTGTCATTAAATTAAATGAAAGTTGATATGATTAAGTAGAATATTTTTTTTTCAATAATTGTAATTACATTGAACCTTAAATTGTGAACATCCTCAATTTTAAATTTATTTCATTCTTTGTCATTGGATTAGATTAGACGGAAATGTACATTATTTTAATTGTTAAAATTCACAAATAATTGTGAATACAATGAACCTTAAGTTGTGAACATATTCAATTTTAAATTAAATAGATTCTTTGATTGAATTAAATGAGAGTCGTTATGATTCATTATAAATTTTTTTTGAATAATTATAAATACATTGAACCTTAAGTTGTGAATATATTCAATTTTAAATTTGATTCATTCTTTATCATTGAATTAGATTAGAAGGAAATTTACATTATTTTAATTGTTAAAGTTAACAATAAATTTATGAATATTATTTAATATTAATAATCTTTCTATAATTATAACGTTTATTATTATAATATAATTTTAAATTAAATAAAAATATATATTATTTTAGTAATTTTTAAGGATAATTCTAATTAATGAAAGTTTTATAAATTAATCACTTACATATTCATATTCATATTATTATTAAAAATTGATATAAATAAAATGTATTTATTATTTTAAAATATTTTTTTATAAAAAATTTCCATTTTAAAATAAATATTTCTCTTTATTTTACTTTAAACATGAAAATCCACAACTCTTGATACATTTTCTGATACATTTTCCTATGGCATGCTATCATAGATCGTGGTAGTCAAAGTCATATAGGTATAGTATAATGCATGAGTGTGTAGATTCTCCTCTATTCATTATTCATGCCCAAGAAAAATTATAATTCCGTATTTATGAAAATACTCGCATAACTTTCAAATTGTAATGAAAACGTAACGTTTAATAAACAATAGCCCATGGTCCTTTTATGCCATGTTCCCATATTGAATGAAAACACCGTACATTATCTTTTTCATTGTAAAAGAATACAGGGATAAGGGTTAATGAGGGGAGACCCTCTCCGTTACTTAGAAAATTCTCACTGTTGGGTTCATTGTAGAAATGTCCCTATGAAAAATAGTGAATGTTGGAAGCGTGGTGGCCTATAGTTACCAAGTTCAAATATGGATTTGAGTTCTATACCATAGGAAAAAAATTTAAAACATAAATTTTTTATTTGGAAAAAATTCTGTTATACTTGGACCAATACATATAAATGACTCAACATCTTTATAAAATTTAGAAAACACTTTCTCACTTCAAAAAAATTTTCCATTCCCTACCAAAAAGACCTCTAGAGAATCCTCCCATTCCCTAAGAAAAAATAGCTAAAAAAACCTAAAGCAAGACCCTATATTATCAATCCCTGCTCAAGCTAGTCCCCCCAAAAAAATCTATGGCAGAAGCCATGCTATTGCTACTTTAAAAGTCCATTCGAGGGTTATATTGTCTCTTATGTTGAATAAGGAAACACGTTTATTGAATTTTAGAAGACAAGGTAGTTAGTGGATATATTACTAATCTACTCTGAGTGGTTCTTAACATTGTCTTATCAAGAATTTAAGGTTTATTTTAAGTACTATTTATTTTTAGTTTTATTCATTTTTAAAATGAAGAAATTAAGATTTATTTTAAATATTATTTATTTTAATCTATTTTTGAAATAAAGAAAGATATCAAAATCTCTAATTTGGTAAAAAACACTTATTGAACATATTTATATGCTAAATATTTAATTTGGCATATTATTGAAATATTAAAAATATTAACTACAATGAAAAGCTATGAAAAGCTATTAATAATGTTAGGTAATTCACAATTTTAACATTGACCTAAACCATTTTAAATCTGGATTTATTAAGAATTAAGTGGAATCAACTCTCTTGAAACAATCATCTTTAATCAAACTTTACATAAAATGACAAAACCGATTGTCTTAACACAAAACAATTGTTTTATTGATTTTTCTTTTTCGTTGTGATTATTTTGTTTCTTTATTTGTTATCACGAATCCTTATTACCATTCCATTATTTGTTTATGCTTTCGAATTTAATTAGTATAAACGGTTTTATATTTGTTTATTTAGTTTGGATGTATTTAGTATAGTTTCTAGACGCAGGAATTATTAGACTTTCATTTGTAAAATAAAAGCATGCCTAGCATTTCTAATGAGAAATACTAAAGGAATACCAGATGTATGGTGTTACATGCTATGTCAAGAGACGTCTAGTATTAAATCCTCATGCATAACATGTGTAAGAGGTGATATATAAAATAGAGAAAATTAGAATTTCATGTGAGAACAACCAACAACAATTATAAAATAGTGCAAATATGCATGGAAAAAAATAATATATATATATTTTCATTTTAAAAAAAAATTATTTTTAGTATTTCAAATTGTTATGATTGGGAATTTTTTTATGCTATCTAAAGTTTTTATTTAATAAAAAACTAATTTTATAAATTTAAATTTTAAAAAAAATGTTTTTTTTTCTATTTTTCAAATTAAGTTGTTTGGAAAAGTGTTTTTTATATTTTATATGGGTGAGATGTATCATTTATATAAATACATCATTTCAAAATAATTGAATAATAAATTTAATATGATAGTGATGATCTAATATAATTGAGATCATTTTTGGTCTATCCGACCCTAAAGGGTATTATTTGGTTCCCTTAAAGTTTTTATTCATATGATCTAAAAGCTTGGCAAGAAGCTTTCATAGCTCACTATAGTTTTGGAAAGTTAGGAGGTTAGAAAGATTTGTGTTGTAGCAAATACTATGAAACTCAAATCTAATGTGGGTGTAAGCACGACACTCTAAGAGAATGTAATTTTCATTCTGAACACTCATAGACTCACAAAAATGGAAAACCCTTTCTTGCCATGGAGTTTTAGGAATAGACCAATGCCTTGTTTTGCTAAGGAGCTCATGGGAGTTTGTTCTTATTTTGTCTATAATAATACCGAGAGATACTTCTTATCTTCCATATTAGCGTTAATGACCTCCACTCTCTGAGGACACCTTCTTCACTTAAAAGTGCTAAATGGTACACCTTTCACAAATGCTCTTTTCACAACAGAGCTAACTGTCATGTCCCTGAGCGCCAACCCTCTACCAAGACACTCTTTATTAACACTCCAAAAGCTTCTTCTGCAGCTATTCCTACCTCAGATTCCATTCCCTTATAAAACCCCACCGTTGCATTCCCCTCTCTGATTTGCATGATTTTAGATCCAAATGCTACCTCTCCAGCTCCACTCTTCACCCACAATTGTCAAATAAGCAATCTCTTGCCACCCTAATAATTCATAATGGCATCTAGAATAATCTTGTAACCCAAGACTTAGTCCATCTTAGATACACTTACCCACATTTCCTCACCCTTCTTTTTACAAATTGGGGTGGGTACATAAGGACGGTCCTCATCTTATGGTCACCCAACATTGTGTGGTTACCTTCGCTATTGGGCCATTTTGTGACTTGCTTCTCTGTGTTGTTTCCCCTTTAGACTGTGTGGACCTTCTATTGGGAATGCCTTACCAAGAGCAACAAAATGCTATCTATCATCCCTGTAGGCATCAATATCACCTTACTCACTATGGTGGGACATATGTGCATACCTCCTCCTCTCTAAAATACCCTCCCCTCTTAACTAACCAAGCTGCAGTGTTCCAATTTAGTCTCAATAAATCCATTTCCTTGTGCTTGGTATGTATTATTAAAAATAATCATCCCCACAAACTATTGCTTTCGATATGGCAACGTTGCTCTCCGACTATTTAGATGTCTTCTCAACTCCTGAAGGCCTTACCCCTCAACGCCCTATTGAGCACTCTATTAATATCATACCTGGTGCTTCTCTCACTAATGCAATCTCCTATCGTGTAATGCCCATATTTTGATTCGGCATATTTATTAGATAGACACACCATACTTTATTTTCTTATATATTTTGTCGAACTCAGCTCGACTGAGTAAACTATATTGGACCTCATTATATGATGTTACTCTGTCTTATGATTTCACCATGATTATGATGTTACTATGTTATGCAGTTATGATGTCATGATTATCATATGATTTCCTTATTTTACGATTGCAGTATATGTTTATATGTTTTCCTTAATGAAATGTGAAATATATGATTCGGTACGTGGATACCATCTTCTTATATGAATTATTGAAATGTTATATGTATCTATGATGAGCTAAAGGGTTACATGAAATGAAATGATAAAATGGATCAATTGGCGATCAATGGAAAATGCTTTCTATAAACTGTATTTTGCAAAACACTAACCTACAGGACACAAGGGCTATGGGATAGCCAGTTACTTGATCTGATATACATTGGAAAGGAAAAACATGTTCATACAGCAAACCTTAGCAGCCAAAATGAGGATACGATAACACAAACTGATAATCCCGATAGCAGCAAGTATGAGTTGATAAGGGCGTAGGCCCAGTATGTTGAGAGGGATGGATGTGTTTCCCACCCTATGTTTCCATGAGACCCGAGGTCGTGGGAGGGCCGTGCTGAGACACGCTCCCCATGTTGTTGTGATGACGATTGTCGGATGCCTGCTAGGGGAGGATAGGTCCGCTGTTCAGCCGACGCTATCGCTCTCATGTTCTATGTGGTCAGATCGGTGAGTCCGACATCCACTGTTGTACTAGCAGAGGAAGGATAGGGAGGATGCTGGACGTAGGTTATGAAGGGAGGATGTGTTAGTTAGCACTATTGGGGGTTTAGTATTCCTTGATTCCGAGTTAGTGGAAGTAGGCACCCTTCCTGTACTTGATTAATTAAACTAATGTAAACATAAAGACAGTGATGTTAAATCGTAAAGGGTTAACTGTTAAATAACCGAGGATGTTAAAGTAATTATACTATAGATTATGCTTGCTCTTCTGCATGGGGGTAGATACTATTGTTAGTTAGCAAGTATGCATAGGTGGAATGGGGTTTGTTTATAGTACATGTCCGACATGTGCATACACTGGCCATGCATGCACACCTTGTACGTGTACAATATTACTGGTGTATAACATACTTGTCATGCTTGAATAGTAGTATAAATGTCATAGATAACTCAGTTAAGGATACATCAATCAACTTAGGTAATGAATGGTTAGGTTGTCAATGTGTAAATAAGTGAATTAGTAATTATATGAAAACATTGTAATAATAAACTAAGACAAGTATCATCAGTTAACATTGTCATAGAAGAACTGTTGTGAATAGGGTAATGATAGTGTCTAAGTATTTAGTAAAATTGTTTAAGCCCTCACAAGTGCTTTGTTTATAAGAACAAGGATGCTATGTTGATGATAGGGTACCCATGTGATGAACAAATAATTAAGAATACTATGATTGATCCACCTTTTATTATTGTCAAAGGGTGATTTAATTATTATTATTAATTAATAAATGATATTCCAGCAAACATTTATATCCCTATCGTAACAAATGCAAAATAAGTAAGATTTAAAATATTGATTTATAAATTAATATTGCGTGATTAATTCCATTTCAAAGTTAGCCATAATAAGATAATCCTTTTTGGAATAACCGTAATGTGATGGAAAATGGATATTTAATTATTCAATGTTAATCTTGGAATTTAAACCTCAAGCTAAAGTAGTCTCGACGGATAAGGTGGATCATTAAGACACATCATGTCCAAGTTGACAAGGGGCAACTAATTATATAATATTTTATTAATTACATTAATAACATTAAAATATCAAGGATGGCGGATAGACTTGTATTTAATGAAACTTGTCCCGAACGGATAACCTTGGGGTGATAATTCCCACCGTAATAAATAATTACGACCGTCAATCCAAAACCAAATGAATTTTCCATAAGAGTAATTAATTATACATTTTTATAATGAGACGTGGATGAATGAACTAGGGAAAGGAGTAAAGGTTTGAGGGGCTCGAGAGGGGGAGTTTGGGGCGGTGGAGTAAGCCCAAGGTCTTCTCGAGGATGGACATGTATATAGAGGGGGAGAAGGTTGAAGGTTCGGGGGGGTTTTTTTTGATGGGAGAAGAAAAGAAGTTTGGAGAACAGAAGTTGGGAGGACAGAAAGTTTGATTGGGGAACAGAAGGATTTTGAGAACAGAAGGAAAGACTGCTCTCGGGATTATCAGATTGTGGGCTCGGGGGCTTGGAAATCCTTTGATTTCCAAGGGCTAGCAAGATTATAGCTGGACGGTAGGGTGGACACTTCAGTTTGGCTGTCTAAGGGGTTATAAAACCTGCTACAACTTACGGTTAGCATCAGCATCAGGTAATTTCCGTTATTTACTATTATGCTTAAACTTACTATAAACATGCATCACTTGCTATTTACTGATTTACTGCTATTTACTGATTTACTGAGTTGTGAAACATATTCTTATGCTAGATTGTTGGAAAGAAAATATTAGTATGTTAGTCTATTTTAAATTACGAATGTAAGGTGATAAAAGAAAACACGACAGTACACTAAATGTTATTTAGGCACATAGTAATTCTTAGAAATTTACTTCCATAAACTGGTAAAGTTAAAACGTAGAAAATTAAACCTGAAATTTTACACAGTGCTCTGCTGTAAAAACCAGAGCACTACAGATGGTATCAGAGCGAAGGCTCAAAAACTTAGACCTTAGGGCACACTAACCTTGGAATTTTCAAGAATTTCACACTACAAAGTAACTACATGCCAATTCCTAATACTATTTTTTTTTTTTTAAAATAAAAAGGGAAAAGAAAATTGAACATAAAATTTTGAAATTTTGTATAAACATAGCCTCCTCAACCTCAACCTGGAAACTTGAATAGAAATAACCTGAAGCAAAAGCTACAATCGATCATTACAGTCGCAACTCTCTTGATTTCACCCTCCAACTTCTTAGTTGTCGTGCACACAACTTTTGCTTCCTGCAAGAGAAAAGTTAAGCTTAGAAAATAAAGAAAATAACCTGGCAACATTTTGTTCTTCTTCCCCTTGCAAAGCCAAGTCGAGCATCTTTTTCACGATGTCAACCGAGTCATACTGAACAAGATCAATTAATGGCCTCCCTATAACTTCATCCGCCAACAAGCCTGTGAGTTCAGCTGCTTTAGTATTCCATCCATTGACCAGTCCATTAGAATCGATTGCCAAAATTGGCACGGTTGCAGTTTCGATTAACCGTACCATCTCATTTGTCACTGCACTCAGTTCATCTATTCCTTGAAGCCTCAAGTCATTTAGTCGTGCATGTATCATGGTTTTGTTGTCACTGTCATCAATATCTTGAAAGGAATCCCTGAGAATCAGCTGCAACGAATGGATGGCATCCATCTCGACATCCTCCCAAGGAAGACTTCGCCTTTTGACCACTTCCAGGAATGCTTTGAATGATGACCGTGGGTGCATTCTCCTGCCGTCGTCTTTATCATTGGGATCATGTTTAGCACCTCCCCATTTTACTTCTTTCGCTGTGTGAGACCTGAACCAAAATAAGAAGTCTTTGGAGGTAATTCTGACAGCGGCTATTCCACAAACTGCATCACCTAGTGATGCGGCTCCTGGATAGCCTGCTTCTCCAAGACTGTCAGTACTCAAACCAGTGGAATCCCTGTGGTGTTCGAGGAGCCAATCTGCAATGTCCAGTATCTGAGCCTCAGTAGGAGTGGTCCCCAAGAGCCAAAGGCGTTTCCCATACAATAAGGCAGCCCCATCACATTTGACAAGGTCCATAATATTGGGAGTCTGAGACACAATCCCAACGGGTGCATCGCGAAGAAGCATATCGCAGAGCACAGTTTGCACACGTAAGATATGCTTCTCCCTCAACTGAGCAGCTAATTCAACCTCCTTGTTGAGATGAATTCCAAAAACTTGCATAAAAAATTCACAGGCATACCTCAAAGGGAACGGGATAACCCGTGGACTTGTGTGATGGCAAACCACAAGGCCCCAAAGCCTCCTTCCTTTCTGCGGTTGCCGCTGCCCAATATCTTCACTGTCATCGCCATTCTCATTTGTCGTCACTGACATCACCAGAGATGCAATGGAACCCATGTTGACCATGTACTGCGCATGGCAACCATGAGGTGCCCGCAGAGTGGAGCCACACAAGCTCAAAGGCTGGCGCAACCGCTTGTCTTGGATCACTTTCACAGGAGGGGCACAACAGTCGCAAATCATTCTCACTCTGTTCTTCATGAATAAAAACCTGGAAGCCCGGGGAATATCAGTCGCGGGATAATGCAGACCCAAATAAGGTTCCAAATCGGGTCTTCTCATCTCTGCAACTACCTCACCGTGTTCATCTTCGTGAAATCGATATGCCATCACACGGTCATACCCAGTCAGCTCCCTCACCTCCTGAACCACAGTTTCACACAACAAGCGAATATCTCCACCGGGCAGAGACTGCAAGCGTGAAATGGCTTTGGACGACAGCTTGTAGGACTGCAGTGCACCAGCGGCAGATACAGGCACATCGGAAGGCGTCACAGGCTCAAAGTCTATGATCAACCCTGCATCTATTCTATTAAGTATGGCATAGAAGGGCTTACCAGAGCTATTGCATCGGATGAATATTGGATTCTGAAGATGCACGTCTGCAAAGGTCAACTATTCCCCATAGCTCCACCATGCCTAGCAGCCGAGTTCGGCAAGAGTTGCAGAGCTAAAACTCCAGGAGAGAGGGTGAAAATGGCCGCGTCTTGGGGATTGACCCTATTTAGGGTTTCCCCCACTTTCCGAGGGCGGTGGGCTGCTTGGAGAGACCGCGTGTCCTTCATGCGGACTCGCTCTTGCATGGCGGTGAACTGACACGAAGAGCCGCGTGGCCATACCTTTTGCTTAGCCAAGAGTTAGCATCATTTTATTTAAAAATTAATTAAATTTTGTATACGTTTATATAGTGTTAGCGTTGCTTTATTTAAATTTAATTTCGTATATATATTTGTATAGTGTTAGCACCATTTTATTTAATTTAATTAAATTTGGTATACATTTATATAGTGTATAACCTAAGTTTTGTTAAGAATTAAAATTTAATATTAAAAATTTTGCCGAGATTTCAACTCCTAGTCGAAGGGATGAAAGAGACCCGAAAAGTCAAAAAAAAGACACCATTAAGACTAGCACGACGAGCTGAACACCATGACAAGACTATTTAATAAAAACGACTATAGATTTTACTGCGCTAATCCTGACAATCTGTTATCTCATGATGCAAGTTATTTCTTATGCATAAGTATAAGTGTATGAATACCTACATTTTAGTTCCGCGTGTATTTGATTGAACAACTAAGGACATGATTTTATTTTCAATAAACTCAGGAACTATCATGGTAACAACACGCAGAGGTCGAGGTCGGGGTCAAGGTCGACCACCGTCACCACCACCTCCGCCACCGCCAACACCGCCACCACCAACCTCAACACCAGAAATGCAGATCATAATGAGGTCATTGGAGGCTATTATGACCACGATGAACAGGCAGTCGGAAAGGGCCGCCGAGGTGGAAACCACTCAAGTAAGTCGAGAGAACTCTGAAAGGGCACATGGCCCAAGACTGGAACCGCTTCAGGACATATCGAGGGAGTTACAAAAGATAAAAGTTCCAGAGTTTTCAGGAGGACGACCCGGTAAGCATGCCGAAGCATGGCTGGAAGGCATGAAGAGATGCTTCGCATTGAATGAGTACACATCTAGTTCCAAGGCTAGGATGGCCGTCTTTCAGCTTAAAGGTGATGCTTTGAATTGGTGGTCAGATCTCGAGAAGCAGTTGCACCTTACTCCTCTTACAACTTCTTGGGAACTGTTCGAGGAGAGGTTCCACATGAAGTATTTGCCAAATTATTACAAGGAAGAACAGGCAGGTGCACTCCATGCCTTAGTACAGGGAGACAAGACCGTGGAGGAGTATGAATCTCGGTTTATGGAACTGGTAAAATATGTTCCTTACCTAGATGCAGATGATTGTCAGGCAGAGCGTTTTGTGTATGGACTTAACTACAAGATTAGAGCTGCTGTGCGGATGTGGAAGCCAACTTCAGTTGCCATGGCAGTTGAGTATGCTCGTTATGCAGCTGATATGTCAGATGGAAAAGGGGGCAGTAAGTTGACAGGAACCAATCAGTATGTTTCAGGGAAGGCATCACGTCCTTACTTCAGGGGAGGACAATCTAGACCTCCTCCTTATAGTAACCGGTTCACACCGAGGGGTAATACTTCAGTTAACTCAATCTCGCAGGCATCGTCCGCAACCCACCAAAGCCAGGGACGTACACAGGGAAGCTCCTATAGAGGAGCAAGGGGTTTTAGAGGAACCAGGGGAAGGAACTCATCTCAGAGGATTCCTTCGAGCCACAGGCAAGCCCCTCCCAATCTCTCTTGTTGGGGATGCGGAGGTCCTCATTTCCAGCGAGACTGTCCCAGGGGTCAGTCAAGCAGCAGGCACAGGGAAGGAAAAGCACCCATGGATAGTTCGGGTAACAGTCATCGAATTCATGCAGCGGTGCATAACCACCAGGCAGAACATCAGTCTACCGTAGTAGAATCCACTGGTAATGTAAACAATGTCAAACTTAAAATTTTGTTTGATCCAGGAGCAACTGATAGTTTTATTTCACCATTTGCATTAGATAAATGTGGGTTGGCAGCCTATGAGCACGATGATTTCAAACTGGTCGAAATGGCTTCAGGAACTAAGCAACCAGTAGGTCTTAAAGTGAGAGGTTGTGGGGTTGACTTAGGAGTTTGCACCACTAAGTTGGATGCTTATGTTACCAATTTGGGGACTTATGACCTCATTATTGGCATGGATTGGTTAGAAGACCATAGAGCTTTCATAGACTGCTATGCAAAGAAGGTGTTGTGCCTCGATGACGAGGGAAGGACAATTCAAATCCAAGGCTTGAAGAGGAAGGTATCCCTCCGTTTCATCTCTATGGTGAAAGCTAAGTGGTGCCTAAGACAAGGATGCCAGTTGTTCGTAGTGGAGGCCGTGAGCGATAGTAAAGGACCTTCCTTGAATTCTTACCCAGTACTTTCTGAGTTCAAGGATGTCTTTCCGAAGGAATTACCAGGACTACCTCCAGAAAGAGAGCTCGATTTCACAATCGAACTAAAACCTGGTGCAGAACCTATCTCAAAAACTCCTTATAGAATGACAACTCCAGAGCTCCGTGAGTTACAGATCCAGTTAAAAGAATTGCTAGATTTGGGACTGATTAGACCCAGTATCTCACCGTGGGGAGCACCAGTGATCTTCGTTAAGAAGAAGGATGGATCTCTGCGACTGTGCATAGATTACAGAGATTTGAACAAGGCCACCGTGAAGAACAGGTATCCCATACCAAGAATCGATGACCTCTTTGATCAAATGAGAGGTGCGTCAGTCTTCTCAAAAATTGATTTACGATCAGGGTATCACCAGTTGAGGATCAAGGAAGGCGACATTCCTAAGACTGCCTTTCGAACTCGATTTGGGCATTACGAGTTTGTAGTGGTACCATTTGGTTTGACTAATGCTCCAGCTGTATTCATGAGCCTCATGAATGGTGTCTTCCGAAAATACTTGGACCACTTTGTTCAGGTCTTCTTAGATGATATTCTTATCTATTCTAAGAATGAGAAGGAGCACGAGGAACACTTGCGGTTAGTCTTGGCGTGCTTAAGGGAACATAAACTTTATGGTAAATTGTCAAAGTGTTCCTTCTTCCAAAAAGAGATTCACTACTTAGGGCACATCATCTCAGGTGAAGGGATTTCCGTAGACCCAGAAAAGGTAAAGGCCATTGAAGATTGGCCAATTCCAAGGAATGCTCATGAGGTGCGCAGCTTCATGGGTTTAGCAGGCTATTACCGGAGGTTTGTGGAAGGATTTTCTAAAATTGCAAAACCTATTACCACCTTGCAATGCAAGGGAATCCGGTATGAATGGACCGATGAATGCGATGCCGCTTTTACAGAGTTAAAAAGATTGTTGACAAGTGCACCGATCTTGCGGGTACCAGACATGGATAAAGATTTCATGGTATGCACCGATGCCTCGAAGCAAGGATTAGGAGCGGTGTTGATGCAGGAAGGTGGGGTAATAGCTTATGCATCTCGAAAGTTGAAACCTCATGAGGAGCAGTATGCCACGCATGATCTAGAATTGGCAGCAGTAATGTTGGCACTAAAATTATGGAGGCACTACCTAGTTGGTAGAAGCTTCACCCTTAAAACAGACCATCAGAGCTTGCAGTACATATTTACCCAAAGGGATTTGAATGCTAGGCAAAGGCGATGGAGTGAGTTCATGAGTGAGTATGACTTTGGTATCTCTTACATCAAAGGAAAGGAGAATGTGGTGGCAGACGCTCTAAGCCGAAGGCCGAGACTTTTCTCCTTAATTCCCTTGAAGGTTGACTTGAGGGAAAGGGTACTAGGACAACTATTGGGCGATAGTTGGTATCTAAAAGTAACCTCAGCTATTCAGAATGGAAAGAGACAGGAATTGAAGTATGATGGGTACCATCTTGAAGAAGATGGGTTGTTGCGGTATCAGGGAAGGATGTATGTTCCTAAGGAAGGTGATATCAGGAAAACAATCCTTAGAGAGGCCCATAGATCACATTACTGTGCCCACCCAGGAGTGAAGAAGATGTATGCTGACATGAAGCAACTCTTCTTTTGGCCAGGTATGAAGATGGATGTAGTGGATTTTGTTTCGAAGTGCCTTGAGTGTCAACAAGTGAAGGCAGATCATCGTCACCCCGGCCGGTCTCCTACAACCGCATGATATTCCTATGACTAAATGGGAAGTCATTTCCATGGACTTCATTGTAGGATTACCACTCACATCTCTGAGACATAATGCTATTTTGGTGGTAGTTGACAAACTGACCAAAAGTGCTCACTTCATTCCAGTCAGAGACACCTATGATGTGACAGATGTGGCAAGGGTATTCATAAATGAGATTGTACGTCTTCATGGAGTTCCTAAAAAGATAATCTCTGACAGAGACCCTAAGTTCACCTCCAGATTTTGGACAAGCATGCAGTCAGCATTAGGGACACAGTTGAACTTAAGCTCAGCTTATCACCCCGAGACAGATGGACAGACTGAGAGGGTGAATCAAGTGATGGAGGACATGCTTAGGATGTATGTTATGGATCAGCAGACACAGTGGGAGAAATATCTTCCTTTAGTGGAGTTTGCATACAACAATAGTCATCACAGCTCCATTGGTATGCCGCCATATCAGGCATTGTATGGGAGGCCGTGCAGGACACCACTCAGTTGGGACAGGTTAGAGGATCGAGTTTTAATTGGGCATGAATTGATTCAGGAAATGGAGGAGCAAGTGATACAGATTAGGCAGCGGCTGAAGGAAGCACAGGATAGGCAAAAGAGTTACACTGATGAACACAGATCAGATAGAACTTATGGAGTAGGGGATCGTGTATTTATTCGCATCAGACCAAATAAAAGTACCATTCGGTTTGGGAAGGGTACCAAGTTGTCACCCTCGCTTTATAGGTCCATTTGAGATTCTTGAGAAAATCAGACCAGTTGCTTATCGTCTCGCGCTGCCACCCCCACTTGCATAAAACTCATAATGTATTTCATGTTTCTGTATTACGACATTACATAGCTGATGAGACTCACAAAATTCATTGGAAGGAATTGCAGGTCTCGGACGAGGGAACCTTCAGGGTCGAACCATTACGTATACTTGATCGTAGGGTTCGACAGCTCCGTAGTCGCCATGTGGACCAAGTTAAGGTCCAATGGGACAAGTATAGCCCCGGGGCTGCTACCTGGGAGGACGCAGAGACCATGCGTCGAGATTTTCCCTCACTATTTTGACCATAACTTCGGGACGAAGTTTCCCGAAGGGTGGGTGTATGTAATGCCCATATTTTGATTCGGCATATTTATTAGATAGACACACCATACTTTATTTTCTTATATATTTTGTCGAACTCAGCTCGACTGAGTAAACTATATTGGACCTCATTATATGATGTTACTCTGTCTTATGATTTCACCATGATTATGATGTTACTATGTTATGCAGTTATGATGTCATGATTATCATATGATTTCCTTATTTTACGATTGCAGTATATGTTTATATGTTTTCCTTAATGAAATGTGAAATATATGATTCGATACGTGGATACCATCTTCTTATATGAATTATTGAAATGTTATATGTATCTATGATGAGCTAAAGGGTTACATGAAATGAAATGATAAAATGGATCAATTGGCGATCAATGGAAAATGCTTTCTATAAACTGTATTTTGCAAAACACTAACCTACAGGACACAAGGGCTATGGGATAGCCAGTTACTTGATCTGATATACATTGGAAAGGAAAAACATGTTCATACAGCAAACCTTAGCAGCCAAAATGAGGATACGATAACACAAACTGATAATCCCGATAGCAGCAAGTATGAGTTGATAAGGGCGTAGGCCCAGTATGTTGAGAGGGATGGATGTGTTTCCCACCCTATGTTTCCATGAGACCCGAGGTCGTGGGAGGGCCGTGCTGAGACACGCTCCCCATGTTGTTGTGATGACGATTGTCGGATGCCTGCTAGGGGAGGATAGGTCCGCTGTTCAGCCGACGCTATCGCTCTCATGTTCTATGTGGTCAGATCGGTGAGTCCGACATCCACTGTTGTACTAGCAGAGGAAGGATAGGGAGGATGCTGGACGTAGGTTATGAAGGGAGGATGTGTTAGTTAGCACTGTTGGGGGTTTAGTATTCCTTGATTCCGAGTTAGTGGAAGTAGGCACCCTTCCTGTACTTGATTAATTAAACTAATGTAAACATAAAGACAGTGATGTTAAATCGTAAAGGGTTAACTGTTAAATAACCGAGGATGTTAAAGTAATTATACTATAGATTATGCTTGCTCTTCTGCATGGGGGTAGATACTATTGTTAGTTAGCAAGTATGCATAGGTGGAATGGGGTTTGTTTATAGTACATGTCCGACATGTGCATACACTGGCCATGCATGCACACCTTGTACGTGTACAATATTACTGGTGTATAACATACTTGTCATGCTTGAATAGTAGTATAAATGTCATAGATAACTCAGTTAAGGATACATCAATCAACTTAGGTAATGAATGGTTAGGTTGTCAATGTGTAAATAAGTGAATTAGTAATTATATGAAAACATTGTAATAATAAACTAAGACAAGTATCATCAGTTAACATTGTCATAGAAGAACTGTTGTGAATAGGGTAATGATAGTGTCTAAGTATTTAGTAAAATTGTTTAAGCCCTCACAAGTGCTTTGTTTATAAGAACAAGGATGCTATGTTGATGATAGGGTACCCATGTGATGAACAAATAATTAAGAATACTATGATTGATCCACCTTTTATTATTGTCAAAGGGTGATTTAATTATTATTATTAATTAATAAATGATATTCCAGCAAACATTTATATCCCTATCGTAACAAATGCAAAATAAGTAAGATTTAAAATATTGATTTATAAATTAATATTGCGTGATTAATTCCATTTCAAAGTTAGCCATAATAAGATAATCCTTTTTGGAATAACCGTAATGTGATGGAAAATGGATATTTAATTATTCAATGTTAATCTTGGAATTTAAACCTCAAGCTAAAGTAGTCTCGACGAATAAGGTGGATCATTAAGACACATCATGTCCAAGTTGACAAGGGGCAACTAATTATATAATATTTTATTAATTACATTAATAACATTAAAATATCAAGGATGGCGGATAGACTTGTATTTAATGAAACTTGTCCCGAACGGATAACCTTGGGGTGATAATTCCCACCGTAATAAATAATTACGACCGTCAATCCAAAACCAAATGAATTTTCCATAAGAGTAATTAATTATACATTTTTATAATGAGACGTGGATGAATGAACTAGGGAAAGGAGTAAAGGTTTGAGGGGCTCGAGAGGGGGAGTTTGGGGCGGTGGAGTAAGCCCAAGGTCTTCTCGAGGATGGACATGTATATAGAGGGGGAGAAGGTTGAAGGTTCGGGGGGGTTTTTTTTTATGGGAGAAGAAAAGAAGTTTGGAGAACAGAAGTTGGGAGGACAGAAAGTTTGATTGGGGAACAGAAGGATTTTGAGAACAGAAGGAAAGACTGCTCTCGGGATTATCAGATTGTGGGCTCGGGGGCTTGGAAATCCTTTGATTTCCAAGGGCCAGCAAGATTATAGCTGGACGGTAGGGTGGACACTTCAGTTTGGCTGTCTAAGGGGTTATAAAACCTGCTACAACTTACGGTTAGCATCAGCATCAGGTAATTTCCGTTATTTACTATTATGCTTAAACTTACTATAAACATGCATCACTTGCTATTTACTGATTTACTGCTATTTACTGATTTACTGAGTTGTGAAACATATTCTTATGCTAGATTGTTGGAAAGAAAATATTAGTATGTTAGTCTATTTTAAATTACGAATGTAAGGTGATAAAAGAAAACACGACAGTACACTAAATGTTATTTAGGCACATAGTAATTCTTAGAAATTTACTTCCATAAACTGGTAAAGTTAAAACGTAGAAAATTAAACCTGAAATTTTACACAGTGCTCTGCTGTAAAAACCAGAGCACTACATATCGCTTCACTCCTTGTGAGGATGAAGAGATTGAGTGCTAGTTCCAGCAACTTCTTAATGTCAGTGACATCCAACCTAGTTTCTCTCCTTGTTCTTTGCTATCCTTCATTATCCCCAAAAAGGAGACTAACGATTTGTTAAATTTTGAGCATTAATTCACAATACTCTTGGATATTTATTGAGAGAATAACATATACAGTATATCAATGCATAACAATCACAATAAGCATCACAAGCATCACAAGAATCAAAAGCATGAGAGACAAGAGACACAGAGTTTTCGTGGGGAAAACCCTAAGGTGAAAAACCCCACAACTTCCTCAGAGATAGAGAGAGAAATGGCTCAACCAAAGTAGAACCAAAATACACTTGAGATAGTCTCCTAGTAGCAGATGATCCTCCTCCTCACTAGTGCGCCACTTTCTGAGAGAGAGAAGTGTGACTTTCTGAATGATCAAAATAGAGATCTCCTTATCTCTATTTATACTAACCTATTTTCCTAGATACACTATGGGGCCGACTTGTCTATCTAGATACATCCACAATATAATATATATTTCAGGGCTGACCCCACACGTGGTGGTCTAATAACCCATCGGCAAGTACACACACTTGCGACACTTGTCAATCCACATGACGACACTTCCTTATAGAGGAATAACACATCTCTTATAAGGGTACAATAAATATATATGAAATACA
This sequence comes from Larix kaempferi, assembly GCA_027924585.1. NCBI lineage: Eukaryota > Viridiplantae > Streptophyta > Pinopsida > Pinales > Pinaceae > Larix > Larix kaempferi. The sequence continues at coordinate 30,535,910 of BSBM01000096.1, forward strand.
TAGATGAAATACATTCCGAAGTTACATAAACATCAACACTCCCTGTTAACTAAGAAGGTATTTCTCGACACAGTTCTACTAGACAAGTGTTCTTCTCGGGATCATCATCATCGATGCATCATCATCATCATCATCACTGTTGTTGCTATCTGAACCAATCTCTGACTCTACTTGTCATAGGAAGTTCTATAGAGCTAGTCCTTTTTCATACTGGATGTAGAGCCACCACCTGCAGGTCTTCATCATCACTGGCCATACTGTGGAATCCTCAGGACTTATTACATGCATCACAAAACCTGGCTGCAACATCCCAGGATATTACAAACACACAGCTCTACCTGTCGGATCTCCCAGGAGCACATTACATGTGACCCATCACAAAACCTGGTTGAAGCATCCCTGGCTGTTACGAGCACACAACTCTACCTGTCGGATCTCCTAGGAGCACATTACATGTGATCTCACCACAAAACCTGGTTGAATCATCCGAGGCTGTTACGAGCATACAACTCTACCTGTTGGATCTCATAAGAGCACATTGCATGTCATCCACCGCAAAACCTGGCTGAAGCATTTGAGGCCTTTTTCATCCTGTCCAAATCTCCCAGGAGCAAATTACATGTGGTCATGGAAAAACCTGGCTGAAGCATCTAAGGCCTTTTTCATCCTGTCCAGATCTCCCAGGAGCAAATTACATGCCATAGGAAAAAACCTCACAAGAGAATCTCAGGATGTTACGGGTACACAACTCCGACCTGAAATCTCCCAGGGCACAAATTACGTGTCCTCCCAAAGAAATGTCTTGAAAGAGCATCCCAGGCTGTTATGGGTACGCAACTCCGACCTATAGGATCTCCCAAACATGCTCATATGCACAACCTGATCCACGGCCACAAAGTATCATCTGATACTCACCATATATCATCCTGATGTACACATGATTATCCTGATCATCATCACTGCAACATCCTGCTGCATGTCATCTGGAGAAGCTTGTCATCCACAATCACCCTGATCATACAATGCATCCATCTGATGCACACCAACTATCTACCTGATAAATATCATCATACATAGTGTATCCACCCGATACATAGATACATGATCCACAAAATGTATCCATCAACATACATGATCTACCTGATCATACCTGATACATATCAATATACATGATCTACGTGATCATACAATGTATCCACTTGATACAGATACATGGTCCAAGCATCCAACATGATGCATATACAAAATACATACAAATGATCCAACCGATCATATCCAGCATCCAACATGATGTGTACATACATATAAATGATCCAACTGATCATATCCAGCATCCAACATGATGCATACATACATATAAATGATCCAACTGATCATATCCAGCATCCAACATGATGCATACATACATATAAATGATCCAACTGATGATACAAAGCAGAAACTAGAACATCATCCTGATGCTCATCATCCAGCGCTTACATCCACAACCATCTGAAGGATCCTCCTTCCAACATGTTTGGAATGGCTTTAGAAAATGTGTCCATCACTTCTTCCTCGAAGTGTCCTCGATCTAAAGAACACCAAGCCTCTCCCTGAAGTACTTGAACTTCACCCTTGCTAGTGGCTTCGTCAGCACATTTGCAATCTGTTCGTCCATCGCAACATACAGGAGCTTCATAGATCCACTCTACACCATATCCCTGATATAGTGATGTTTGATCTCTATGTGTTTCGACCTGTCATGAAACACTGGGTTCTCAGACAGCTTCACACAACTCTAATTATCACAGAAGATACCAGTAGCATCCAATGGGAGATCAAATAACTCAGACAGTAGCTTTCGTATCCATACTGCCTCAGAACTAGCTGAACAGGCTGCAACATACTCTGCCTCAGCTATACTACTTGCTACATAGGACTGCTTCCTACTAAACCAAGAGATCACACCTGTTCCCATACTGAAGTAGAATCCAGATGTGCTCTTCCTATCTACAGCACTTCCAACCCATTCTGAATCAACATAACTCTGCCAGTTCAACTTTTGATTCACTTCATACTTGAGCCAATAATCCATTGTACCCATCAAGTACCTCAGAACACGCTTTACTGCAAGCAGGTGAACACTCCTCGGATCCATCAAGAACTGGCTCAATGTGTTCACAGAAAAGCAAATATCCGGTCTTGTGTTCGTTAAGTACATCAAGGACCCAATCATCTGATGATACATAGAGACATCAACCAGCTCAGATGAAGCATCACATAGAAGCTTCAGATTTGATGCCATAGGTGTGGCCATGGCCTTGCAATCCATCATCCTGAATCTCTTCAGGATATCTACTGTGTACTTCCCTTGACCAAGGAAGATACCACCTGCACTCTGCCACACCTCCATACCGAGGAAATAATGCATCATTCCCAAATATTTCATATCGAACTCAACAACAAGCTTCCTCTTAGTATCTGCAATCAATCTGTCATCTCCTATTACAAATACGTCATCCACATACAGGAGTAGAATCACAGGAGTCCCTTCCTCAACCTTGTAGTAATGGTTGGAATCCGCTTTACTCTTGGTAAAGCCCAAACTAGATAGGAAACTGTCCATCCTACCATAACAGGTTTTGGGAGCTTGTTTCAAGCCATACAAAGCTTTCTTCAATCTGCACACATATGACTCCCTGTCATGTATTTTGAAACCAAGTGGCTGCTCCACATATACTTCTTCTTCAACTACACCATTCAAGAAAGTAGTCTTGACATCCATCTGGTATATTTTCCATTTCATTGCTGCAACCAGGGCAAGTACTGTTCTGATGCAAGTATACCTAGCTATAGGTTCAAAGGTTTCTTCATAATCTATTCCCTCTTTCTGAGAGAAGCCATGAGCTACAAATCTTGCTTTGTATTTCTCTACACTGCCATCTGCAGCATGCTTGATTTTGTAGATCCATTTGGAAGTGACAATAGACTTCTCTTTAGGTCTTGGGACAACATCCCAAACATCATTCTTCATTATTGATTGGTATTCCTCAACCATGGCATCCTTCCATTCTTTCTTTTCCACTTCTTCTCCATAACTGGAAGGTTATTTGTTCATAATATCATAGAGTAAAGCAACATAGCTTGTATGTGATCTGGTTCTCTTTTTTGTTCTATGTTCTTCTTCTGCAATGCCAAATCTTTCTGCATCTTGAATGAGCGCTCTAGCCCATACAGGTTTTCTCTTGTGAGAGTTATCCTCACGGGGTGGATCTACAGGTTCTTGCGGATCTTCAAACTCACGAACAACTTCTGGAACTGCTTCGGTCATGGTAGTGTCTTGAAATCTAGTTTCCTTAGGTTCTTCATAAACTTCGATAGGTGCCTTCCTTGATTTGATGAATGCTGAGTTTTCATCAAATTTTACATCCCTACTGACATCTATCTTCTTGAACCCTGGAAAGTATATTATGTAATCCTTCAAGCTTTCACTGTAACCCACAAAGATACCCTTCTTTCATGAAGGATCTAGTTTAGTCCTCATTTCCTTTGGGACATGAGTGTATACTGGACAACCAAATATTATAAGATGTCTGACTTCAGGTTTCTTACTAGAAAAGACCTCTTTTGGTGTCTTGTTGTCCAATATCTTGTGGGGTGTTTTATTCTACACATATATAGCTGTTCTAGTTGCTTCTGCCCATAGATGCATAGGTAGATCCTAGTCATGCAGCATTGCCCTTGCTGCTTCCATGATAATTTTGTTCTTCCTTTCCGCAACTCCATTCTTTTGAGGATTATAAGGAGGAGTCAACTCCCTCTTAATCCCTGAATCTTTGCAAAGCTTCTTGAAGTCACCTGAGGTGAATTCTCTACCATTGTCGGATCTGAATGTTTTGATCTTCTTGTCAATTTGATTCTCCATCAAGGTTTTGAATTCCTTAAACTTATCAAACACCTCATATTTGTTCTTCAAGAAGTATACCAAGTCTTCCTGGAGAAGTCATCAATAAATGAGACATAGTAAACATACCCACTTAGAGAACTGGATGACATAGGACCACATACATCTGAGTGGATGATTTCCAGGATATCCTTTTCCTTGCTTTCACTGCTTGGTAAAGCCTTCTTAAAGTTCTTACCTTTTGCACATCCTTTGCAAACACCTTCATGTTTGGTCTTGATTTCAGGAAGACCCTCTACAACCTTGCTTGCAATATGAAGTGCCCTATAGTGCATATGAGCAAGTCTTCTATGTCAAAGTTCACTTGGCTCCATGGATTCATGTACCATGGCATGTTCAGGTTGTCCCTTTAATTTATACAAACCTCCCTCTTGCTCTCCAATCACTACTGCATCATCTATGGTCTTTCCCTTTGGCCACATTAGGACTTGGCCAGCCACAAATGCAACCCTCATACCTTTTGCATCCAATGCAGAGATGGAGAGTAAGTTCTTCTTGAGCCCAGGTACATAAAGGACTTCTTTCATCTTCAAAGATTTTCCAAAATCTAGGTTGTAGGAGGCTTCACCACTTCCTTTGATTGGGTATTGATAATCATCCCCAAGTTTCACTTTATCAGGTGATTCATGTTCAGATAGGTTCACAAAAGATTCCTTAAACCCAGTCATGTGTTTGGAACCCCACTGTCAATTAACCAATCATTACAACCATGGGAGATAGTACCTGTGAGGGCAGAGATCAAAACATACTCTTCTTCACTTGATGAGTCATCATTACTATCATCACTTTCTGCCCTAGCCTTCCTCTTGGGTGGTTCATCATCTTCGACAGCATGAGCATGAAACCTTCTTTTGCTGCCCTTCTTCTTCTTGTTGAAGTTGGTGTTGTCCTTCTTGTTCTTGGGTCAATTTATGGCAATATGTCCTTTCTCATTACAGGTGAAGCATATTCTTGTTTCTTTGAAGTGATGCGAAGATCTCTTGGAGTGAGATGGCTGTCTCTTGGACTTCCCTTTCTTGGTGTGAGCTGTGAGATCTTGATCTTCATTGCCCATCTTTTCTTCTCGTGCCACAAGCCTTGCTTCTTCTTGTGAGCATTCTTCTCGTAGTCTACTGAAGGAAATCAACTTCTTTCTTGCACAGATTCCTTGAATGAAAGAGTCCCATGACCTAGGTAAGCCAATCAGAGTGGTCATGACAAGTTCACCATTCTCCACCATTTCATCCACCGCTTCTAGTTGTTCCTTGATCTAGGAGACCCTTGAAAAATAAGATTGAATGGTTTCTCCATTCTGAAACATTATTCCTTTCAATTGGTTCTGCAGGGTCATCTTCTGATTTATGTTCTTCCCTTCAAATAGCTTGGTCAAAGAGTCAAACATCTCTTTGGGTGTCTTTATAGAAGACACATGGGGTATGATATGGTCTTTGATAGAATCAGCAATGATTCTCTTTGCCTTGACCAAGTTCTTCTTATGAAATACTTTAGCCTCTTCATCCTTTGGGATAGGGTTGTCTTCTTTTATATATGAGTCCAACTCATTCTCTTCTAGGATTAACCCAATCTTATACTTCCAAGCTTGGAAGTTATCATCCCCTTCAAACTTATCCTCAAGCTTGGTGTGGTGAGACATTTTAAAGAGTACTTCAAATGGAAATAGAAAAGATTTAGGTCTTACCACTTGAAATGCTTAAAACTGGATCTCGTCCCGGATTAGCGTTTGTCGAAAAAACCCTAAAAATTCAAAATATGAATTTCAACATTCTGAAAGGATAGAACGATGCGCCTTGATGAGTTGATCAGCCTGGTGCATTCAGAATTTGAGATCCACAAATTTTTACCCTTCAGATTTAACTTTTTGTCCTCCCGGGTTCACTAGGGAGAGCCATGAATTAGGGTTTGAGTTTGCCGAAGATCTACCCAGCCAAAAAACTCTATCCAAAGCTCTAAAATTCGATTTTTGCTAGGAACTTCTAGCTATGTCTTCAGATTTTAGAAATTCCTATTTTTGTGGAAACCCTAATGTTTAGGACCAAATCTGAAAATGCTCAGAATTGAATTCTGATTGGACAAATGGATTCTCCTTGATGAGTAGAGTCAATCTACTATACTTCGTTTCCAAAATATGTGGAGAGAAACCCAATAAACAAGAAACTCAAGTTTTTGTCACTGCAAAATGTCTTCTTCTTAGGTTAGCTCTGATACCATGTTGAATTTTGAGCATTAATTCACAATACTCTTGGATCTTTACTGAGAGAATAACATATACAGTATATAAATGCATAACAATCACAATAAGCATCACAGGCATCACAAGAATCAAAAGCGTGAGAGACAAGAGACATAGAGTTTCTGTGGGGAAAACCCTAAGGTGAAAAACCCCACAAGTTCCTCAGAGATAGAGAGAGCAATGGCTCAAACAAAGTACAACCAAAATACACTTGAGATAGTCTCCTAGTAGCAGATGATCCTCCTCCTCACTAGTGCACCACTTTCTGAGTGAGAGAAGTGTGACTTTCTGAATGATCAAAAAAGAGAGCTCCCGATCTCTATTTATACTAACCTGTTTGCCCAGTTACACTATGGGGCCGACTTGTCTATCTAGATACATCCACAATATAATATATATTTCAGAGCCGACCCCACACATGGTGGTCTAATAACCCATCGGCAAGTACACACACTTGCGACACTTGTCAATCCACATGACGACACTTCCTTATAGAGGAATAACACATCTCTTATAAGGGTACAATAAATATATATGAAATACATAGATGAAATACATTCCGAAGTTACATATACATCAACACGAGTGGAGTTTAGTCATAAACTACTGGGATCTCAACAAGATTACTATCAAGAACTGTTATGCCTTCCCTCATATAGAAGACTTGCTGGATCAACTCGAAAGGGCATATTACTTCACCAAGATGGATCTCACCACAGGTTTCCATCAAGTCTAAATGACACCCACAAGCACTTGGAAGACGACACTTAGAACTTAGTTTGGGCTCTATGAATGGATGGTGATGCATTTTGGGCTCACTAATGTCCTTGCCACCTTTGAACACCTCATCAATGATATCTTGAGGCCTTTTTTTGGCTGCATTATTGTGATTTATTTAGATGATATTTTGGTCTTCAGTAACACATGTGAGGACCATTTACAACATGTCCACAGTGTCCTCAACCTACTGCTTATGCACAAACTCCAGGTAAAGGAACGAAAATAATTCCTTTTTTCTAGACTACTATTTCTTACTTGGGTTTTATCATTGATCATACCAGGGTCCATCCTGATGAATCAAAAGTTCAGGCCTTAGCACAATGGCCTTTTCTTCTGTAATGACCCTTTGGTTTGGCCCCTCAAATATTATTGTTGTTATTATGTTCGATATTATGGCAAGGTGCCGAGACTATGGTTTTCACATTATTATTATTTTTATTATGTTAAAAATTATTAATTAATAAAATAAAATAATAGGATCGACCGATGCCACAAAATAGAGTATGAGGAACCATGATGTTACGAGCAAGGGGTTGTGGGAAAAGTGTTACCTTGTTTTTTGACCTATGTGGAATGAGACATTCTAAAACCGTATTTCCTAAATATCTCTTTTACCTTGAATTTCTAGCCATATGTTGATCTTATTTCGAAAATAATACCATATAAATTTTCAAGAGAGGACTAATCATAATGGTCCTATAATTAGAGGCGTTGTTTTTCTCATCATTTTAAAAAATAAGGGTACAATAAGGCTCCGAGTCAAAAGTTTAGGGAATCCTTGCTTGACTGGTAGATTGAAGAGCTTGTAGATGTGAGGAATGATTACATGTTCCCCAATTTTTAGGATTTTAGCTTGGTATCCTTCTATGTCCTTAGCTTTCCCATTCGCAAGCCGCTTAATCCCAAAATCTATAGCTTTTCAAGAAACAACTAAATCTTCCATTAAAAGGGGTAGAACATTGTCCACGGCATCATTAGATTCATAAATACTTTCAAGATAGGAAATCCAATCCTTCAATACAATCCTATTATTCTCTTTAGTTTTGAGAGTTATAATTTTTCTCCAGAATTTCTTAGGACCATCTTAGAGAGGTGTAAAAGATTCGTCTTTTTATTATTTATATATGTCCTTTTTCTTTTAATGACAGATTTGTATACATGTTTATCTTGTCAATTTTTCCGAACTCCTCAATAGCTTCTTCAATTTCTCTTCTTGCGATTTTACACTATTTTTCATACCAGGATTGGTCATTCTATTTCTATATTTGTATGACGCTTCAAAAGAGAATTTATTAATGGAAGTTCAAAGGTTAAAAAGAAATTATGTTAAAGGTATTTTATAATCTGTTGAAATATTGTAATTTCTAAAAATATTATATTTGTACTTTATTATTCCGGAGATGTTTCATTCCTCCATGAAGACCTTATTGTATATCCGGAGATGTTTTATTCCTCTGTGGATAATGTGGTAACTTGGGTTATTAGACTTCTCTAGTGGGGGTTGGCCCTGTATGTGTTATGTGGGTCAAAGGGTTATTAGACCACCCTAGAGGGGTCGGCCCAGTCAGCATTATGTAAAGTGGTTAAGTTGGGGCCAACCTAGTTTCTGTAAAAGTCAAGTCGGAGGTGTGTTCCTCATTTAACACACATTACACTCACTTGTGATTGGCGCATAGGTGAGGGAGAGATATGCTATGGAGGAGAAGGATCTCATGTCTACGGTTTACATCTTTGTATTTGCTGGTCATCTATATCTAGGAAGATTTGCTAGGTTTTCTACCTGATGAGGGTTTCCCAGGATAAATCTGTGTCTCTTGTGTTTATGTTGTGCTTGTTGTTCTTTCAGTGATCCTATATATGCTATTGTTGTGAAATGGAATGTAATGATGATATTTTTGTCTTAGCATATTGAATCTTAACATGGTATCAGAGCTAGCCTGAAGGAAGGCAATGTATGGCACTTACAACACTTGCTTCACTTGCGACAATTTGAAGGTTAGGGTTTTATATAGCATAAAACAGTCATCGTGGAACTTTTGCTATAAATCCATTCTGGATAAGGTTCAGGATCTAAAAAATTTACAGGTCATAGATAACATCCCTCTGTACCTTGTGTCCAAAGGAAAGCCTCTAATTAATTTTAATTTGTGATTTAAGATTAGTACAACTTAGGGTTTTGGCCTCTTCCATATCTCAGTCATAAACAGGTGACCTAGTAAAACAGATCACAACTTGGGCTAGGAAGCTCCAAATGAAATTTTGTAAAATGTGATAGGTAGAGAACAGATTGTAGTTTCTCAGGTATGTTTTTCAGAGGCCGAAGTTGAACCAGTGACATGTGGCATGCGGTACAAGTTTGCTCTTTTGTTTTATCTCATAAACAAGTCACATTGCAACACTTGGCATAACTCTCTCTCAGAGAATCCAATTGAGGTCAGACTTGTGGGGTTGGAAAGATGACAGGTTAGGATACCACAGGAAGAATTTGTAGACAATGGGCATTCATAATTTCAAAGATGCACTAGAAACAATCAGGTGCATATTTCTGTCAAAACAGAATTGGATTTTGAGCACCTCCATTCTTGGCTTGTCACTACTGCGGGAATTTAGGGCTACGGAGAAAGTTGGAATTTTTGGAGTTGGAGACCATGGTTGAATAATCCTCATAAAAATAGAAATTTAGAGACCAATATCAAATTTTTTGGTTGGGAAGAAGGTCGGGCTTGATCAAACCCTAATTTGGGATTTTGTTCGGAAAGATAGAAAATTAGGGCTTCTGCAAAAGTTGGAATTTTTGAAGTTTGTGACCGCGGATGGAAGCTCCTCAGAAAAATTGAAGTTTAGAGCTTTGGATCGAACCTTTGATTTTGCAGAAAGGTGGGATTTATCAAACCCTAGTTCGAGGTCCTCTCTAGTGAATCCAGAAGTTTCAAAGGCAATTTTGAAGGGTCAAATTTTGCAGTTTTCAAAATTGAAGTATACCATCTTGATCAGCTCAGCAAGCCACATCTTTCCATCCATTCAGAAGTTTGAAATTCAAAATTTGAATTTTTAGGGTTTCTCTGACAAACCCTAATCCAACTCCAGATCTAGTTTTAGGGGGAGATGAGGCTAAGGCCTTACATAAGAAGACTACAAGAAATTTTGACAGGTATGTGTTTAAATCTATTCATGATTAAGTTTATGATATGTTTGTTTTCATATTATTGAGGTTAGTACAATCTTGATTAATCTTAGAATTGTCTTATCACCCTAGAAAAAGTATGAATGCATGTGAATGATAGAAGACATTCATTGATTAGGGTTATATGATTGTACTAATGCACCTGTGGTGTTGTATGAGGATGATGTCATCTGCTAAAAAGATACAGGTACATCAAGAAAGACAAATCAAGTTCTATGACCATGAGGACATGAAGACAAAGACTCATCCATAATCTTTGAGAATTTGTAAATGCTTCTCAATTATCATATGGCACCTAGCCATAAGAACGATATCGTCAGCATAGAGAATATGCATGATGACTATTCCTTCCAAGGTCGTGCCCGCGCAACCTGCCTCTTCTAGGCATTCTTTAAGCTTATCGATGTAAATGCCAAAAAGGGTAGGGGAAAGGGGACACCCTTGCTTAACTCCAATATTACAATTAATATCTTACGACCATCCTTCAGCAATGACATAAAATTTTTAACAATATGATTCGAAAATATATTCCATAAATTATAATAATGCAATATCATTACTTTTTTTGGATCCTTAATATGGTACGCTATTTTATTTTTATAGTTTGTGGACTACGATTTTAATATATTGGAACTATGATGATTTTATATTGACATATAATTAAAAATTATATATATATATATATATATATATATATAATAATGAGTTTCTAAATAAGAAAAAGGATTAAAACTATTAACATAGCAATCATAATATAACTTCTTAAATGTTTTTCTATTTTTTTTTCATTAATCATGAATACATTTTTAATTTATTGATATTATTAATATTATATTATATTATATTAAGCTTTAGATAAGATTTAGTTTTATTTTTTAATAGAATTTGATAGAGATATACATTATTTTAAATATTTTACTATAAATTATATATATTTGTTTGTAAATACATTGAATTTTAAATTCTTAATTCTTAATGTAGTAGGTTTCATATTAACTTAGTTTTCTTTTGTTTGATGAATATTTTAGATTTTTTTTATGAGAGTTCTTATAGTTAATTAGAAATATTTATTTTTCTTTTAATAATTATAAATACATTGAATCTTAAGTTGTGAACATATTCAATTTTAGATTATAGCTATTTTTTGTCATTTTTATTTTATTTTAATTGAATTTGAGAAATATTTTAATTTTTTTATAAGAGTTGTTATGATTAATTAGAAATATTTATTTTCCTTTCAATAATTGTGAATATATTGAGCATTAAGTTGCGAACATATTTAATTTTAAATTAAATCTATTATTTATCATAGAATTAAATGAGAGTTGATATAATAAACTAGATTTTTTTTTTCAATAATTGAAATTACATTGAACCTTAAATTGTGAACATATTCAATTTAAGATTTATTTCAGTCTTTATCATTGACGTAAATGTACATTGTTTTAATTGTTAAAGTTAACAAATAATTGTGAATACAATGAACCTTAAGTTGTGAACATATTCAATTTTAAATTAGATCTATTCTTTGATTGAATTAAATGAGAGTTATAATTAATTAGATTTCTTTTTTGAATAATTGTAAATACATTGAACCTTAAGTTGTGAACATACTCAATTTTAAATTTGATTCATTATTAAAATCATTGAATTAAATTAGAGAGAAATCTACATTATTTTAATTGTTAAAGTCAACAATGTATTTATAAATATTATTTAATAGTAACCGTTTTTCTATAATTATAACATAATTTTAAATTAAATAAAAATATATATTATTTTAGTAATTTTTAGTGATAATTCTAATTAATGAAAGTTTTAAAAACCATCCTCCTCCTCCATGTTCTTCTTTTTCGTCTTCTTCTTCTTTATAAAAAAAATTACCTTTTAAAATAAATATTTTTTATTTTCCTTTAATCATGAAAATCCACAACTCTTGATACATTTTCTTGGAACCTTCTAAACCCATATATGATGTACAAAATAGATCATCGTTTTGGGTATGAATCACTTCTCACACTACCCAAGTATTATACTAACTTCCAGTGTGGCATATTCGATACCATCACTTAAACAATATGTGCCCTAAAGTTGTTGAATGTACAAAAAACATGAGGGAACTAGTCTACAAACTAGAACTGTGTTTTCTAATTGGTTCTGAAATAATGCAATAAGAGCGTTAGCAAGGTTCCCATTGCATTGATAAAACATTGGTTATTGCTTAACATTTGTCCTTCTTTAGCATTTGTTGTTAACTTGCCATTTAGCGTTCGATGTTTATGAGTGAAGTATGCAAAATAATAAAAGAAGTCGGGAATATACATTGCACAATATTTTGTGACATAAAATTTGCATGGAAAACAGTAATGCATGTAATCAAAGCTATCTATTGCTTGTTTATTGGCCAGCTAATCTAAACTATCAAGCTTGGTGCAGAAAGGAGCTATCAAGCTCGAGTATGTGAGCACTGACGAACAAGTTGCTGATGTGTTGACAAAACCTCTGTCTCGAGTAAAGTTTGAGTATTTCCGAGACAAGCTTGGTGTAGTTCAGAAGGACCCTCCTTGATAGGGGGAGTGATATGGTCAATGATAATATTTGGATATTGGTATCGTTGTGGATACCTGTATCGATGATGAGATTGCCTCTATTGACGGTAAGGTCAATGATGAGGATACTTGTATCAATGATGAGGATAGTTGTGTCGATGATGGGGATACTTTTATCGATGATGATGATACTTGTGTCGATGATATGGATACTTGTATCAATGATGAGGATACGTGTGTCGATGACATGGATACTGTATTGATGTGGATACTTGTATCGATGATGAGGCTACCTATTCTGACGATGAGTTCATTGTATGGTCCTTAGTGGACATGATAAGACTGCATTGTCCCTGAACTCTTGGTTCAAAATGTACGTGATGGGGATTGCATCATCCCGGAACCACTAGTTCAAAATGTACATGATGGGGATTGCATCATCCAGGAACCACTGGTTCAAAATGTACATGATGGGGATTGCATCATCCCGGAACTACTAGTTCAAAATGTACATGACGGGGATTACATCATCCCATAACCACTAGTTCAAAATGTATATAATGGGGATTGCATCATCCCGGAACCATTGGTTCAAAATGTACGTGATGGGGATTGCATCATCCTGAAACAACTAGTTCAAAATGTACGTGATGGGGATTGTATTGTCCCCAGACTTCTGTCCCTTAATTTATCCGTAGACAAATGTATCCAAGAAGTGGTTGCTAGTGAACGAGAGGGGATTGTATCATCCCTGGACTTCGGTCCCTGAATTGATCCGTAGATAGATGTCTCCGAGAAGTGGTCCCTAGTGGACGAGAGGGGATTGTATCATCCCCAGACTTCGGTCCCTGAATTGATCCATAAACAGATGTCTCCAAGAAGTTGTCCCTAGTGGACGAGGGGATTGCATCATCCCCAGACTTCGATCCCTGAATTGATTCGTAGACATATGTCTTCAAAAACGAGGTCCTTAGACTCTGTCTAAGTTGACGAGTGGACTGCATCGTCCCTAGACCTGTTATGGTGTCTTAAATGGATCATTTGTAGGGTATGTTGCTACGATGATGTTGATCGTGATGATCTAGATGACGATGTTGTTGATCATGATGATCTAGATGACGATGCTATTGATTGTGATGATCTAGATGACGATGCTATTGATCGTGATGATCTAGATGATGATGTTGTTGATCGTGATGATCTAGATGACGATGCTGTTGATCGTGATGATCTAGATGACGATGCTGTTGATCGTGATGATCTAGATAACGATGATGTTGATCGTGATGATCTAGATGACAATGTTCTTGATCGTGATGATCTAGATGACGATGTTGTTGATCGTGATGATCTAGATGACGATGCTATTGATCGTGATGATCTAGATGACAATGTTGTTGATCGTGATGATCTAGGTGACGACGCTGTTGATCATGATGATCTAGATGACGATGTTGCTGATCATGATGATCTAGATGATGATGCTGTTGATTGTGATGATCTAGATGATGATGCTATTAATCGTGATGATCTAGATGACGATGTTGTTGATCGTGATGATTTAGATGATGATGTTGTTGATCGTGATGATCTAGATGACGATGCTGTTGATTGTGATGATCTAGATGATGATGTTGTTGATCGTGATGATCTAGATGATGATGCTGTTGATCGTGATGATCTAGATTATGATGATGTTGATCGTGATGATCTAGATGATGATCATCATCATCATGAGGATCCAGATGTTGATGTTGTTGTATCTATTCAAGTACTGAGAAGATGAAGATTCAGTACTGAAGATATTGATGTTCTAATATTGAAGATGTTCTAGTAACTGCTTGAGTTACTGATGATGTATAAAGAAAGCTTCCAATGATTTATAGATGCATCATGTATGATGTTGATGACTCCTTGCTCCTGCAGATGTTGTTATAATATCCTTCTCATTAAGGGGGAGTGTTGAAATATTGTAACTTCTAAGAATATTATATTTTTACTTTATTATTCCGGAGATGTTTCATTCCTCCGTGAAGACCTTATTGTATCCGGAGATGTTTTATTCCTCTGTGGATAATGTGGTAACTTGGGTTATTAGACTTCCCTAGTGGGGGTCGGCCATGTATGTGTTATGTGCCACCCTAGAGGGGTCGGCCCAATCAGCATTATGTAAAGTGGTTAAGTTGGGGCTGACCTAGTTTGTGTAAAATTCAAGTCGAAGTTGTGTATAAATAGAGGAGGCGTGTTCCTTATTTAACACACATTAGACTCACCTGTGATTGGCACATAGGTGAGGGATAGATATGCTATGGAGGAGAAGGAGCTCATGTATAGGGTTTACATCTTGGTATTTGCTGGTCATCTATATTGAGGAAGCTTTGCTGGGTTTTCTACCCCATTAGGATTTCCCAGGATAAATATGTGTCTCTTGTGTTTATGCTATGCTTGTTGTTCTTTCAGTGATCCTATATATGCTATTGTTGTGAAATGAAATCTAATGCTAATATTTTCTGTCTTAACATATTGAATCTTAACATAATCCTCCTACTATATAAAGGAAACAAATTGTTATTTAAATCATTTTGAGCCTTATTTTTGTTAAAGATTAAATACTTTTGATTCTGATTATTAGTTTATATAAAAATACTATACATAATAAATTTGAGAGTTACAATTAAAAATTTATAATTCAAATCAAATTCATAATTATTTAAAGTGTCAAAATTTAAATATATTATTATTAATTTATTTTAAAAAAAATAATATATTATTAATAAATTCATTTACACTACACTTACAACACATGTTCTAAGTTTTAAGATATCTAAAGATAATCCTAAAGGATTGTTTCCTCTTACTTTCTTATAATGGTATGTTATAAGTTTTCTTTATGATTTATGTCAAAATAAACTTGAATTATTTAGGAAACCAAAAATATTTGTATTTGATTAAAGTGGTAAGATGATGGAAAAATATATTATGAAAAATTATAATAATGATGATGATAGTTTTTAACGTCCATTGAGACCAATCTTGATCTATCGGACCTTAAGAAGATAGAGAGTATTTGATTTTCTTTAAAATTATATTTCTATGCTCAAAGAGCTTACAGAGGGTGTCCCTAGCTCACTATAGTTTTGGGGACCTAGAAGGTTAGAAAGGTTACCGTCGGAGCAAAGATGTTGAAATTGAGATCTAATGTGAGTCACTAGTGTATTTGAACCCAAAATCTGACGACCTCCGACGAAAAGGACTTTGTCGTCGGATTTCACCTTCAAATTTACACAATTTGATGAGTTTTTTTAAAAATGATACAAAGTTACGTTGGATATCCGATGAAATTTCGATGAATATTGACCATTACCAAAGCCAAGCAATCTAAGAGAAAGTGATTTTCATCTTCCATGCTCATAGAATCACATAGATGGAAAATTCTTTCAACTCGAGGAATTTTAGGGGTTCTGCAATGCCAAGTTTCACTATGAAACTCATGAGAGTTCATTCTAATCTCAGCAATATTAATTTTCTTCTTTGAGCTTGTTAAGATAGAAAGATAGTTTTGACCCTCGAGATTAGGGGTAATGATCTCTTTGTAATATTGAAGCTTTCTTTTTACCTCTAATTCATCTTTGCACAACATTTTCTCTTTGAAGGTAGAAGTAATAATGTAATTAATGTTAACAATATTTTGTAGAGTGATAGTTTCATTAATCCCTCAATAATTTAACCAAGCCATGGCATCTTTAAGCCATCCCTGCTTGAGGCGCAGGTGCTTTTGGGTGGATTTAAGATTGATTTTAGGAAGTCGATCATCTCCTATATTGTTTAATTTGTTCTTGTACATTAGATATCTAATTGTAGTGATGATTTCAATTGGGGAGAGCCCTGCTTCCAAGAGGAGAGTAGGATAGGGCATGTTGCTCTTAATTTTTAGATTATAAGTAATAAACAGTTTTTAGATTTTCTGAATTCTTCTCCAAGATTCTCTGGAAATGCTACATCCCTAGGCTTCGCATCCATATAGAATAACAAGAATGACGAGCATTTTAAATAGGAATTTCTTTTTGTCCCACATCACAAGGTTTTCCAATTTACAGTTGTTTTCAAGTCCAAAGTAGGATTTCCACCCTCCATTTATCCTCTTCTCAATGCTATAGTTCCAGTTGAGCTTGTGATGAAAGTCAATTCCGAAGTACTTATAGGAGGTTACTTCCTCTAAGATTCTATTGTCATAAGAAAAATTGTCATAAGTACCTTATTGGTCTTGATAATCGTGACTTTTTTTTGTCAGTGTTAACGGTCATGCCCATATTGGTGCCGAAACCTTTGAGAATTCGTAATTGCTTCTCAAGATCATATGGAACCTAGCCATAAGAATGATATCATCAGCATAGAGAAGATGCATGATGACTATTCCTTCCAAGGTCGTGCCCGCGCAACCTGCCTCTTCTAGGCATTCTTTAAGCTTATCGATGTAAATGCCAAAAAGGGTAGGGGAAAGGAGACACCCTTGCTTAACTCCAATATTACAATTAATATCTTGTGACCATCCTTCAACACTTTTGAATTTGACAATGACATAAATTTTTTAACAATATGATTTGAAAATATATTCCATAAATTATAATAATGTGATATCATTGCTTTTTTTGGATCCTTAATATGGTACGCTATTTTTTTTTTATAGTTTGTGGACTGGGATTTTAATATATTGGAATTATGATGATTTTATATTATTATATAATTAAAAATATATTATATATATATATATATATAATAATAAAAATAACAATATAATAATTGCAGAAAAAATAATAAATTTCTAAATTAGAAATATTATTTTTATTTTTTTGTTGACTAGGATTTTAATATACTGGAATTTTAATATACTAGAACCATGAGGATTTTATATTAACATATAATTAAAAATAATATATATATATATATATATATATTATGAGTTTATAAATAAGAAAAAGGATTAAAACTATTAACATAGAAATCATAATACAACTTTTTTTTTCATTAATCATGAATACATTTTAATTTATTGATATTATTAATATTATATTATATTAAGCTTTAGATAAGACTTAGTTTTATTTTTCCATAGAATTTGATAGAGATATACATTTTTTTAAATCTTTTACCATAAATTATATATATTTGTTTGTAAATACATTGAATTTTAAATTCTTAATTCTTAATGTAGTAGGTTTCATATTAACTTAGTTTTCTTTTGTTTGATTGATTAGATGAATATTTTAGATTTTTTTTTTATGAGAGTTGTTATCGTTAATTAGAAATATTTATTTTTATTTTAATAATTATGAATACATTGAATCGTAAGTTGTGAACCTATTCAATTTTAGATTATAGCTATTCTTTGTCGTTTTTATTTTATTTTAATTGAATTTGATGAATATTTTAATCTTTTTATAAGAGTTCTTATGATTAATTAGAAATATTTATTTTCCTTTCAATAATTGTGAATACATTCAACTTTAAGTTGTGAACATATTTAATTTTAAATTAAATCTATTCTTTGTCATAGAATTAAATGAGAGTTGATATGATTAGCTAGATTTTTTTTTTTCAATAATTGTAATTACATTGAACCTTAAATTGTGAACATATTCAATTTTAGATTTATTTCAGTCTTTGTCATTGACGTAAATGTACATTGTTTTAATTGTTAAAGTTAACAAATAATTGTGAATACAATGAACCTTAAGTTGTGAATATATTCAATTTTAAATTAAATTTATTCTTTGATTGAATTAAATGAGAGTTATAATTAATTAGATTTTTTTTTGAATAATTGTAAATGCATTAAACCTTAAGTTGTGAACATACTCAATTTTAAATTTGATTCATTATTAAAATCATTGAATTAAATTAGAGGGAAATCTACATTATTGTACTTCTTAAAGTCAACAATGTATTTATGAATATTATTTAATAGTAATCATTTTTCTATAATTATAACATAATTTTAAATTAAATAAAAATATATATTATTTTAGTAATTTTTTAGCGATAATTCTAATTAATGAAAGTTTTAAAAACCATCCTCCTTTTCCATGTTCTTCTTTTTCGTCTTCTTCTTTATAAACAAAATTACCTTTTAAAATAAATATTTTTTATTTTCCTTTAATCATGAAAATCCACAACTCTTGATACATTTTCTCGGAACCTTCTAAACCCATATATGATGTACAAAATAGATCATCGTTTTGGGTATGAATCACTTCTCACACTACCCAAGTATTATACTAACTTCGAGTGTGGCATATTCGATACCATCAGTTAAACAATATTCGATACAACCACTTAAACAATATGTGCCCTAAAGTTGTTGAATGTACAAAAAACATGAGGGAACTAGTCTACAAACTAGAACTATGTTTTCTAATTGGTTCTGAAATAATGCAATAAGAGTGTTAGCAAGGTTCCCATTGCATTGATAAAACATTGGTTATTGCTTAACATTTGTCCTTCCTTTGCATTTGTTATTAACTTGCCATTTAGCGTTCGATGTTTATGAGTGAAGTATGCAAAATAATAAAAGAAGTCGGGTATGCACAATATTCTCTGACATAAACTTTGCATGGCAAACAGTAATGCATGTAATCAAAGTTATCCATTGCTTGTTTATTGGCCAGCTAATCTAAACTTTACTGCATTATTAGCTGGCATTAAATTCCTATGGCACGCTATCATAGATCGTGCTAGTCAAAGTCATATAGGTATAGTACAATGCAAACTAATCAATGAGTGTGTAGATGCTCCTCTATTCATTATTCATGCCCAAGAAAAACTAAGATTCCGTATTTATGGAAACACTCGCATAACTTTCAAATTGTAATGAAATCATAACGTTTAACAAGTCAAATATTAATAGTTGAGATATTAAACACTATTGATTTAGGCATCTTTCCAAGAAAGAATAATAGATATTATGATGTTGTATAATAGACATTTACCTGAGTTAATAAAGTGAAAAATTAATATGAATAAGACTTTTGCAAAGACTTTAAGCTGGGCCTTTTTATAAAGTTAAATGTTTAAAAAAAAAAAATATACCACGTTGGAAATGTACAAAAGCATGGAATATGATCTTTATAGAAGTTTTATTTTAAGCTTTTGTTGCTAAGCGTCATAACGCTCTGCCCTAGGTGTTGTCTTCAAAGCCATTAAAAACAAGAGATGCCATGATACAGACAAACAAGATGAAGGACAGAGAGATATACGAAGGATCAAAACCATTAAAAACAAGAGATGCCATGATACAGACAGACAAGATGGAGGACAGAGAGATATACGAAATATCAAAGCCATTTAATTTAAGGATATAGTTTAGCCCAAGAAATAATAAGAACATGGCGTACCAGGTATTGTGATAATTCTGGAGCGTTCGAGTTCCAAATAGAAATGTGGCGCTGCTGCAGTACAGTCGTTGGAAAGCAGACAATCTTCTTCGGTGGCCTGGAAAATTGGGATCCCAATTCCCTGCCATTAGTCGGGCCAAACTTGCACTCAAACAATCAAAATCACAACTGTTAAATCCATCCAAAATACGGACTTGTGACTGGTCCCAAAAATCTAGGAAGAGCAACACGTGTGGAATAAATATATGGCTCAAATTGTGTCTTGAGACAATCATTACATATACCAAAAACTATACAAGTGTCCCATTTAGATTTTTTATAAATTCTAATTTTTTAATTTTAGAAAAGTGATATCTCAACAGGACTTATTATTCAAATCAAGTTTACTAGCCAATCAAAAATAAGAATAGCCAATAAAAAATAAGAATTATATAATTTATAAAATTTAAAATATAATTTTTTATTTGTTTAAAAATCAATTTAATAATTAAAATTTATAAAACAATAGGTAACTATATAAAAATTTAAAATGAAAATTTAGAAGTTAATTAAAAGTTGAATACATATTGATTGCTATAATCCCTACCTTGGCAGGGACTAATAAACAATAGCTCATGGTCCTTTTATGCGATGTTCCCATATTGAATGAAAACACCGTACATTATCTTTTTCATTGTAAGAGAATACAGGGATAAGGGTTAATGAGGGGAGACCCTCTCCGTTACTTAGAAAATTATCATTGTTAGGTTCATTGTAGGAATGTCTCTCTAAACAATAGTGAATGTTGGAAGCGTGGTGACTTATACTTATCAAGTTCCAATATGGATTTGAATTTTGTACTCTACGAAACAAATTTAAAAATATTTTTTTATTAGGAAAAAATTCTGTTACACCTGTTAATTGACCAATACATGTAAATGACTCAAATTCTTTATTAAATGTAGAAAACACTTTCTAACTTCAAAAGTTCTCCCATTCCCTACCAAAAATATCTCTAGAGAATCATCCCATTCCCTAAGAAAAAATCACGAAAAATACCAAAAGCAAGACCCTATATTATCAATCCATGCTCAAGTGTGCCCCCCCCCAAAAAAAAAATTATCGCAGAAGCCATGCTATTGCTACTTTAAAAATGCATTCAAGAGTTATATTGTATCTTATGTTGAATAAGGAAACATGTTAATTGAATTTTAGAAGACAAGGTTGTTAGTGAATATATTAATAATCTATTTTGAGTGGTTCTTAACATTGTGTTATGAAGAATTTAGGGTTCATCTTAAGTACTGGCTATTTTTATTTTTATCCATTTTTAAAATAAATTCTATCTTAAGTATTATTTATTTTAATCTATATTTGAAATGAAAGAAGATATCAAAATCTATAATTTGGTAAAAAACACTTGCTGAACATATTTATGTGCTAAATATTTAATTGGGCATACCACTCAAATATTGAAAATATTAACTACAATGACAAGCAAGCAAGGTAATATTTATTTCGTTTCTTTCGTTGTTATCACGAATCCTTATTACCATTCCATTATTTGTTAATGCTTTCGAATTTAAATAGTATAAGCGGTTTTATATATGTTTATTTAGTTTGTATGTATTTAGTATAGTTTTCTATACGCAACAATTAAGAGACTTTCAATTGTAAAATAAAACCATGCCTACCACTTCTAATGAGAAATACTAAAGGATGGTATTACATGCTATGTCAGGAGACGTCTAGTATTAAATCCTCATGCATAACATGTGTAAGAGGTGATATATAAAATAGAGAAAATTATAATTTTATGTGGGAACAACCAATAACAATTATAAAATAGTGGTGCAAATATGTATGGAAAAAAAAATTAATGTATGTATATTAATTTAATAAAAAAGTTATTTTTAATATTTTAATTATAAAATATTACAAATATGTATGGAAAAAAAATAATGTATATATATTAATTTAATAAAAAAAAAGTCATTTTGAATATTTCAAATTTTTATGATTGGGATTTTTTTCATACTATCCAAAGTTTTTATTTAATAAAAGACTAATTTTATAAATTTAAATTTAAAAAGAATGTTTTTTATTTTTAAAATTAAGTTGTTTGGAAAAGTGTTTTTTATAATTTATATGGGTGAGATGGATCATTTATATAAATATATTATTTTAAAATAATTGATTAACTGAATAATAAATAATATGATGATGATGATGATTAATGTCCACTAAGATCATCTTTGGTCCATCGGATCCTAAAAAGGGTATTACTTGGTTCGCTTAAAAATTGTATTCATATGATCTAAAAGCTTGGCAAGAAGCTTTCATAGTTCACTATAGTTTTGGGAAGTTAGGAGGTTAGAAAGGTTTGTGTTGTAGCAAATACTATGAAACTCAAATCTAATATGGGTGTAAGCACGGCACTCTAAGAGAATGTAATTTTCATCCTCAACACTCATAGACTCACAAAGATGGGAAAACCTTTCTTCCCATAGAGTTTTAGGAATAAACCAACACCTTGTTTTGCTAAGGAGCTCATGGGAGTTTGTTCTTATTTTGTCTATAATAATTTTTTTTTGAACTAGTTAATACCAAGAGATGCTTCTGATCTTCCATATTAGCGTTAATGACCTCCTTATAGTATCTTAATTTTCTTTTAGACTCAAAATTTTTCTCGCACCACAGTTTCTCTTTAAACTTAAAAGTGATAATATTTTTGAGGTTATCGATATTTTGTAAAGTGTCATTTTTCGTCAATGCCCCCATGGTTTAACCAAGACACGGTATCTTTACACCAGCTCCGCTTGAGGCATAGTTGGTTTTGAATTGATTTTAAAGCAAGTTTTGGAATTCTTTCATCTCTCATGTTACTTGTCTTGTGCTTGTACATCAGGTACCTAGTCAGAACCATGCTCTCGATGGGGAAAGACCCACTTCTATGAGGAGATTATGAAAAGGTGTATTGCTTTTAATTTTTAGGTTATTTAAGTTATGAAACACTTTTGGATTTGCTCAATATTTCTCCAAGATTCTCATAAATGTTGCAACCCCAAACATCACAACCATATATGTAGTGCCCCTAGACTGCTTCAAACCTTGAAGGCAACTATTGAGTGACTATGACTAATTGTGAATCAATAAAATAATAATATACGTATCTGGATAGTTGATGTATATGAATGATTACATGTTGCTTAACGATTAACTTTGATTATGAAAATGTACATGTGAATGATGCTTAACGACTAGTTGTATAATTGATTATGTGATGAAAACAAAGAAAGTAAATATTGACGAGATGCATTTCTGATTAGATGAATGAGTAATGTTATGAGTAAAATATAAATGATTAACGAAGTAGTAGATTGATGAATCAAATTATGATAATTGAGGACAGTACTACTAATATATGTTTGTGAGAAATGTGTGTAGCGACAGGTGAAACGGTTCACCGATGGACACACAAAGGAATCAAAGGGTGGTAGAGTATGGATAAATCACACACGGAGAGAGCGACGACGATGTCGACTTCCGACGGAATACCACGCATGAGAAGATAAGCACTGATCCACTTGCTCAAGAGGAAAGCATGAGGGCATATGAGGTGGGCCACGATGGAGCTGGTCACGTACGAGTTGGGGGGTGCGCAGTGAGAATAGACTTACTCCTCAGTGCCATTAGTCCCTAATATCATGTAGACGGAGGATAGAAGGTAACAACTCCTGAAATCCCTACATGAAGTCCTCACAAGTCAAAACAAAAGGATGTCAGCAGAAGGGCCCAACGATGCAGTACCCAGCCGAGAACTGAAAGAGTGGACGTAACGACCCGACGATGTGGTACCTTGCCGAGAAATGGAAACGATTGATGACTAGACCCAACGGAGTGGTGCCATGTTGGGGAAATGAATTAAGGAATGAGGAGGCACAATGGCGTGGCACCGGGATCCTAGTAAAAATGATTGTTGACTTAATGGCCTAGAAACGTATAAATTGCACCTAGAGCATTTACTTAGGAAAATGCATTTTTAGTAATTTTAACATTAGAGATTGTTATTTATTCATTTGTACATAAAACAATATTTTGGCATCTAAAATATTAGAAATGGTTATTTATTCATTTGCACATGAAAGAATATTTTTGAGTATTTAAAAAGATTAAAAATATTTATTTAGGAGCAAAATGGAATCCTAGGCATGGACACCTAGTCAACTCCACCTACACCACAAATCTAGGAGTTAAGTGAAATATCTTGGGGACAAACATGAGCAAACTTAGGAATGTTGGTGCATCTCTTAGAGAAACTAACACATGGATGAGTGAGTATTATTAAACTAGAAATTTAAAAAAATATATATTTATGCATGAAGCGACATGCGTCGCATGGAATTTTCTTTTAAAAGGAAGGCATTGGGAATGGATAAAGCACCCAAATCCTAGATGGGTATCGTAATCTTGGATTAGTTTATGACTTGCTGCTATTGAGGGTTTGGCTGAAAATTTTAGTGGGGGAGAATCCCAAGTTAAGTTTCTTGATTATTGTGTGTGATCTCTATGACCTGAAGCTTGGGGGAGGCCATGCGACTGAAATCATGAGCGTATGGTTGGGTGGTGAAGCTAACGGTTGCTTCGCCTATGGTTAATCGAGCTTTGCTGGAGGGATCCTATGGAAGACGCGGGAATGGACAAGATGGGATGGATTGACGGTGACTTCTCCTTCGACCACAAACATGACCTAACAGTTGACAAGTTATGGTTTCATTGTATTCGCTAAGTTATTTAGTTAAATTATTAATTTCTGTATGTATTATGGTATCTAATCTGTTTTATCTTAAGTGTTAAGTTTCAGATTCAGTTCGTGAGGAGCCTACGGGAGGGGTCCCTACAGTATAAGATAATGGGAATGACAAGAGTTTATTTTTATCCTGCATGACTAGGTTGGCTGATTTACAATTGTTTTCAAGACCAAAATATGCTTTCCACCCTCCATTAATCATTTTCTCGATTTAATACTTAGGTGTGTGCAAGAAGATGAGGGTCACTTTAGATGCAATGCTACTTTTTCAAAACTCGTTCCTGATACATAAAAATATAACGCGTTTCTGATATTTAGCATCTACCATGGTAAGACCGGAGCCTGACATGTCACTGGACATGTAGGATAGGTAAACATAACGCGTATGCATTATGTAGTTACAAAACACGTACGCGTTATTGAAATCTAAAATCAATTTAAAAACATAGTCTCGACCACCCCTGACCACCCGCGGCGCTCTTCATGCTTCATAAACGCGAAATAGAGGTTGGACGTGGATGGTTTGTGTGCCCTGGAGTATCGATGGTGCTCGATTTAGCTAGATGGGAGGCAAAGCCACCGATAGATTGTCATCTAATAAGGTAATTCATTCACCCATACCATGTTTTTTCCATTTCTTAACCTAAATTACTATTTTTTTATTGTTTAAAACAACCTAGTTTTGTAATATTGATAAAATTGGGAATAACCCAATCTCTAATTAAATTCACATATCTCTCAACCAAGATGAGTGAATAATTAAAATGAATCCCTTTTCAAAAACTCAAAAATTCCTAATCCAACCAAAAATTGAAAAACATAGAACTCCCCCCTTTCTACAATGTATCCATCTAAGTCACCTGACACGAGGACATAGGACACGAGTGTCCCCACAAGACACGGTGACCCCCGGAATTAGGACACGTTTTATATACATATATATATATATATATTTTTAAAATATATTAAAATTTAAAAATATAGACATATAGATCCAATAAAATGTAACATTTACAATTACAAATATTCAATAGAAATTACATTTACAATTACAAATATGAAATATTCATTAGAAATTAGATCATTCACAAATCACAACACATTTTTCATTCACAATCACAAATCACAACGAGACATTGAGACACATAGATGCATGTCAGAGATTCGGAACCATATTTCTCATTAAGTCATCAAAATCAAAATGTATTACATAGATGTCGGAATGCCACTGAACACTGGCAAATGCCAAATAGACTAATAATCTAATAGTCTAATAGTAAATATAAAAAAAGGAGTGGATCAAGATGGAAGAATCACATCTGCCAATGACTCAATAGTCCTCCTCCATGCCTGAATCAACAAACTCATCGCTGCCCTGATCCTCCTCCTCCTCCTCCTCCTCCTCCTCCTCCTCCTCTCTACCAATCTGACTAACTGCATCTGCTAGTGTGGAGGATGACCCCTCCATACGATCACCCTCATAAAAAGTGACCGGCTCTAGCACTAGATCATTAAGATCCATGTTGGCTAATGCCAACTCAGTACT
This sequence comes from Larix kaempferi, assembly GCA_027924585.1. Classification (NCBI taxonomy): domain Eukaryota; kingdom Viridiplantae; phylum Streptophyta; class Pinopsida; order Pinales; family Pinaceae; genus Larix; species Larix kaempferi. The sequence goes on from BSBM01000096.1 coordinate 30,562,322, forward strand.
GTTGTCCAAACCCATCTCATCAAGAAAGACATCCCACATCTGTGTCTTTCCCTTCACCCACTCCTCCCTCTTCCTGTAAATAAGACGAAGGTTGGAGTGCACATACACCATCATCTCTGCCCTGGACTACTCAAGCCTGCTCTTCTTCACACTGTACAAGTTCCCATATGTGCTCCAATTCCTCTCACAACAAGAGGATGAAGTAACTTGAGAGAGGACCCTCAAGGCTATCTTTTGTAGAAGAGGGCATGTTGCCCCATGAGTTGTCCACCAAACAAGAGGTTTCTTAACCCCCATGTTTCTAACCAGAGGTAGTTGCCTTGGCCAGATGTCCCACCTGCACATTGTATTATTCCACAGACACGGGATGCATTTTTGAGTTTGGCACGGGCGGTTGTTCACCATGGAACTATGGTTCAGCATATGTGTGAGGAAGGGACATCTGTCTTTGGTGTGGTACATACACCAGCTCGTCACCATGTAGGACCATCAACTAGTGTAGGACCATCAGGACCATCCACTAGTGCAGGACCATCGACCAGTGCAGGACCATTGACACATCCCCATCCTAGTACTGATCCTCACGAGTGCACATCATGTGGTCATACCTACTATGGTCTTGCCTCAGATGTTGCCTTCAGTGGGTTTTTGAGAGAGGTATGTCGATAGTTAATTGTAATAAATTCTTCATTTATTTTTTTCTTTGTACACATATATATAGTTTGAGCTAATATATTAATTTTGTGAACTTGCAGTTGATGCTTTATGCCAGCAGCAACGCCCTAGAGCCGGATGTTCCAGACTCTATAGGGGGGCATGATGCTACCCATTTGGTAGGACCATTTTATATAGCACCTATTGCAGTATCTCACACTGAGGTAAACATTTTAAAATTTCAGTTTTTTAATACTTGTTAATTTGTTAGTTTCCACATACTTTACATTTTAGTTCACTAATTCTATCTACGGTCTAATATTTACAATTATTAAACTTGCAGATGGCAGATCCTTCACTGGGGCAAGGTAATGTGGAGGTAGCACCCATGGTCGTACCATCCCATGAAACATCTGGGCTCCAGGTAAACAATTAACAATGACATTTTTTAAATACATGTTTGTTTGTTGAATCATGCATGTCTAACTACATGAACACTTGCTAACTGCAGGATCCATCCGAAACATCTGGACCATTGCCTGGATTTGTATCTCCCTCCAGGCCATTCGTGAACAAGGCTCATGTGTATGTGAGGCGTTATACTCCTAGAAAGACTCCAGCTGCCCTCAACCATGGGCTTACTCACACCATCGTAATGTATATCCTTCGATCATATTTGTTGTTTAACTTCAAATCCAGTGCATAAATCGTTTTTGTTAATGTTTGAATTGCATGTTTACTACATCAGGAACCCGAGTTGTCTAATGAAAACCTCGCATCGATGGTTGATGTAGCAGTCAGTGCCGCATCTACAATGGAAACTAATCACACACAGGTATGTAACTATTTCAACATTATCTTTACATAGTTTATTATTGTTGTCTATTGTTTATTCATGCATTTCTAACTATTTCAACATTTTTTCATTGTAGCCACCACCACCAGAAGCAGTTCCTAGCCCCCCTAGTTCGACCATCCGGGATGTTCAACCAACGACTCCATCTACTACACAAGCAATGCAATCTCCTTTGTCAGTTGAGGTGAGATGTCCTTCAGTGACCAAGTGTTTCATGCACTTTCCATGCACCAATTGATAATTGTTGAGCTAATGTATTAGTGTACATAGTTAGTTGAATTTAACAATTGATATTTAATTTGCAGGATCCAGAGAAACACACTAATCCTAGAGATGTGCCTAGAGGATCAACGTCGGGAAAGAACAAGAGGAAGCTTGAGTTTTGATGTGTCTTATGGGATATATGTACATTTATATACATGTAAATGTGGCTTTGATAGTTTTGGACACATGTGCTTTTGGATACTTTTGTATATATATGTACTTTTCGATACATTCACTTTTGGAGACATGTACATTGACTTTATTGTGCATGTACTTTTGGAGACATGTACATCGAATTCATTGGATACATGTACTTTTGGATACTTTTGGATATACATGTACTTTTGGAGACACATGCACTTTTGGATATATATGTACTTTTGGAGACATGCACATTGACATTTCACTTATAAATGAATGATACATTTCACTTTGTATTTGTTCTTCGGTTTCCATGTGTTCTTGTGTCAATCTAATGTGTTGATTTGTGTGGATTATCCATTACTCATGAATGTGCTATGCCAAAAGAACAAACTATTATATTTAAAGGTTTCAACGAACTCACTACATGCGTGCACTAATTGGTATCTAATTAAAATTTGTGATTTTGGATAATCATTACAAGTTATGTCAAAGTTCTTGCTCGTGTAATTTAATCAAACTAAATGCAATACAATGTTTTTCGAGGTTTCAATGAACTCACTCATGCACACTAATTGGATAGGTGTAATTAAAATTTATGAGTTTGGATGAATAAATTACAAGTTAAGTCAATGTTCAAGTGTAATTTAATAAAACTAAGTGCAATACATGCTACACTTTTCATCAACGCCCAATATTTGATTGTACAATTAGATTCAACACTACATATGAGTAACTACATACAAGTGCTCAAAGCAACATTGGTGAAAGGAACAAATGTTACCTCGGGATTCGAGAAATAAAGTGCCTTCTAATGTTGGTTGGGAAGGATATGCTTGGTCAAATGCCTCACTGACTTCATCGCTTGTATAACCACATCCGGATAGAAAATTTTGTGTTTCTTCGTGAGCTTCATCTTGAGATGGTAACTTATCACTTTGACTTGAAGTGGGAATTGAAACATCCCCTAATGAGCACCTACGTTTTTCTTTTTGATTACTTCCATGGGGTGCTTGTTCAACAACTATTGTGGAAATTGAAGGTCCCTCTTGTCGTGGATTAATAGGATGAACCATGCTATCCTCTACAATTGGATTTGGATTTGTTTCCAAAGAAAGCCTCTGATTCATCATGTATATTCTTTTCTTTTCTTTCTCTTCTTCAATGACTTCTTGAGGTATCTTCGTCCTTGTTGATTTGTTTACTCGGTTACATGCATTCCCCATCACCACAATGATCAATTCAATATAGTTTGTTTTTGTTGTTCCTCAATTACAAGCTCTTCAATAATAAGCAAATGGAAGTTAAATCATAAATTGTTTGGACTATTTGATTCTCTTGTACACTTGTGTATATCCACCATCACCATGAAATGGTCTTGAAGCTTGATATCTTATATTGTGTGCTCCTCAAATATAGGCAAAATGAATCTTTCAAAGACCTTATCTTTGGTGTTATTTAATTGGAGATTCTTCAAGCTTGCTGATTATCTTCTTCAAATATGGCCATATAACCCAACACCACACTGAGCAACCATGAAAGATGTCCTCAATGCTGCACCTGCATAAAAAAAATAATGATGGAGTTGGTGGAGAGTGTGAGAATTTCCAATGGCGAGCTCGTGTTGTTCGAAAAATCGTGGGAGTGTTGTTTTGGCTCAGACAGAGTGAAATTGCTCTCGGACAGGGATAGTCCACTGTTTATGGAGCTACAAAATGCGCATGCATTATATAAATCAAAAACCCATGCGCAATATGTAGTGCAAAAACGCGTACACGATATTGTCAAGCACAATAAATAGGTTAGGTGCACGGCTAGGGCAACAAACAAAATCAAAAGAAAATTAATAATTTATATGGTTACATACAAAACAAATGTTTTTAGTGTGGGGACAAATGTTTTGTATGGTTTAATAGCCCCTAGCTCTCTCCCAATAATCCCTAGATACCCCCTATATCTTTCTAAATATATGTCCCTCATTCTCCCTACATCCCTCCCTACATGTTTCTTTCTCTCCCTTACTCCATCCATGTCCCTACCACCCCACTCTCCATCTCTCCACCTTCTCTTTATCTTCGTCATTATCCCTCCCTATAGCACTCTCTCCCTTCTTCTCCCTTAATCACTAGCCCTCTACGCCTTTATCCCTCCCCCCTACCCTCTCTGTCTTACCTTGTTCCTAGAGCCCCTCCCCCATAAAGGCCTTTAGACCCTCTTCTAAACATTAATCCCTAAGTGCATAAGTGCACAAGATGATGAGGAGGAGAAGGGTGATGACAATGAAGATGATCATGATGCAAATGAAGATGATAAAAATGATGAGGAGGAGGAGGGTGATGACAATGAAGATGATCATGATGTAGATGAACATGATAAAGATGATGATGAGGAGGAGGGTGATGACAATGAAAATGATCATGATGCAGATGATGAGGAGGAGGAGGGTGATGACAATGAAGATGATCATGATGCAGATGAAGATGATAAAGATGATGTTGATGAAGATGATGGTGATGATGATGAAGATGTTGATGATGATGGTGATGGTGATGTTCTGATGATGATGATGATGGTGACATGATGGAGATGTTGATCTGATGAGGAAGATGATGATGATGATGGTGATGATGATGAATATGTTGATGATGATGATGATGATGGTGATGAAGATGATGATGATGAAGAAGATGATGATGATGGAGATGTTGTGTTGATGGGGAACCTAGAGATGACAATGATGATGAAGATGGTGATGGTGATGGTGATGGTGATGACGATGAAGATTTTGATGATGATGCTGATGGTGATTATGATGAAGATGTTGATGATGATGGTGATGGTGATGTTTAGATGATGATCATGATGATGTTCAGAAGATCATGATGGTGATGATGGTGATGATGATGGAGAAGATGACAATGATGATGATGATGATGGTGATGAAGATGATGATGATGGAAATGTTGATGAGGAACCTACAGATGCCAATGATGATGGTGATGACTATGAAGATGTTGATGATGATGGTGTTGGTAATGATGATGAAGGTGTTGATTATGATGGTGATGGTGATGTTTGGATGGTGATGATGAAGATGATGGTGACATGATGGATATGTTGATCTGATAAGGAAGATGATGATGATGATGGTGATGATGATGAAGATGTTGATGATGGTGATGATGGTGATGAAGATGATGATGATGAAGAAGATGATGATGATGGAGATGTTGTGTTGATGGGGAACCTAGAGATGACAATGATGATGAAGATGGTGATGGTGATGGTGATGACGATGAAGATTTTGATGATGATGCTGATGGTGATGATGATGATGATGATGTTGATGGTGATGATGAAGAAGATGATGATGATGGATATGTTGATCTAATGACGATGAAGATGATGATTATGGTGATGATGATGAAAACGTTGATGTTGATGATGATGGTGATGAAGATGATGATGATGGAGAAGATGATGATGACGGAGATGTTGATGAGGAACCTACAAATGCCAATGATGATGATGATGATGGTGATGACGATGAAGATGTTGATGACGATGGTGATGGTAATGATGATGAATATGTTAATGATGATGGTGATGGTGATGTTCAGATTATGATGATGATGGTGACATGATGGAGATGTTGATCTGATTCAAGGAAGATGATGATGATGATAGTGATGATGATGAAGATGTTGATGATGATGATGATGGTGATGAAGATGATGATGATGAAGAAGATGATGATGATGGGGATGTTGATGTTGATGGGGAACCTAGAGATGACAATGATGATGAAGATGTGATGGTGATGGTGATGGTGATGGTGATGACGATGAAGATGTTGATGATGATGGTGATGGTGATGTTTAGATGATGATCATGATGATGTTCAGAAAATGATGATGATGATGATGGAGATGTTGATTTGATGAGGAATATGATGATGATGATGATGGTGATGATGATGAAGATGTTGATGATGACGATGATGGTCATGAAGATGATGATGATGAAGAATATGATGCTGATGGAGATGTTGATGGAGAACCTAGAGATGAAAATGATGATGAAGATGTTGATGATGATGATGATGATGGTGATGATCATGAATATGTTAATGATGATAGTGCCAGTGATGAAGATGATGATGATGATGATGATGGTGATGATGATGAAGATGTTGATGATGATAGTGCTAGTGATGAAGATGATGATGATAGAGATGTTGATGAGGAAGGGGGAGATGACAATGATGATGAAGATGTTTATGGTGATAAAGATGTTCATGATGATGGTGATGGTGATGAAGATGATGATGAAGATGATAAGGATGAAGAAGATGATGATGATGGAGATGTTGATGAGGAACCTAGAGATTAAAATGATGATGAATATGTTGATGATGATGATGAGGGTGATGATGATGAAGATGGTGATGGTGATGAAGATGATGATGAGGATGGTATCCAACTTATGTTTATATTCACAAATATCCAAGTCCCTATAGAACTCTCTCCCTTCATTTGCCGTTAATCACAAACCCTATGTGCCTTTATCCCTCCCCCCTACCATCTCTATCTCACCTTGTATACCTCCCTCCCTATCTCTTTCTCTAGATATGTCCCTCGTTATGTCCCTCACTCCTTTTACCTCCCTCCCTCTATGTCGCTTTCTCTCCCTTACACCATCTTCATCCCTGCCGCCCCACTGATTCCTCCTTCCCTATCACACACACACACACACACAACCTCCCACTTTCTTTGTCACTCACAACTCCCTCTAGTCTCTCTCTCCCCAACCATCAATATCTCTCTCTCTCTCTCTCTCTCTCAAACACACACACATTATGTCCCTTTTCATTCTCAAACCCATCCCCTCTCCATCCATATCTATCTCCACCTTTATCCCTCCATCCCCCACCCTACCTTCTCTCCCTCCCTCTCTCATCACCTGTCTCTCTCTCACCTTCTATCCCTCCCTCATGTTATCTTTCCCTCAACCTATCCCAATCTCTCCGTCACTCCCTCTCTCTCACACATTTTATGTCCTTTCCCCCTCCTCTCATATTCTCTCTCTCTCTCTCTCTCTCTCTCTCTCTCTCCATCGCCACCACTCCCTGCATGTCTCCCACCAACACTTTCTGTCCCTCCCTTCCTATCTCTTTATTTCGTTCTATCCCCATCTATCTATCACTCCCTCCAAATCCATTCCTCCCCATTGTCCCTCTCCCTCCCTCGCTTTATGTCTCCGCCCCCCTTTTATTCTTTATTTCTCTCTCACATCCCCCTTGCCTCCATCCATTCCCCCTTGTCACTCAAGTTTCACTTTCAACTTCTAACCCTATACCTCTTCAGAACCTATTCTACTCCTAATAGTGCTCTCATGCTCCACTTCCCTTCATCTCTCCCCACTCAAACTTCCAAAATCCTTCTAATCCCTTGACCGTTTCCCACCCCTATTAAATATTAACCATAGATTCCTTTGACCCTTCCCCACCTCTTCTCAAATATTAAACGAAAATTCCCTTGAGTCTTCCACACCCCCTCTTTCCCAAGTATTAAACATGTATTTTATGATTTACATAATGCGAGCGCGTTTTTTAACTATATAACTCGTACATGTTATGTAGTTATATAACGCGTACACGTTATGTAGTTATATAACGTGAGCGCATTATGTACATCTAAAAGCACGACAATATTTTTGAATTTAAACAAAACGCGCTCGTGTTTTGTAGAGCCTAAAACAGGCCAAGTCACATGCTCACATGTCAACAATAATCCTATGTGTATGCTTTGGAGTTTGCTTCGGTAATTCCAAACTTGTGCTATGTTAATGAAAAATCAAAGCTAATTGGGTATTTCTTCCATTTTCTAGAGAAGCCTGTGCTTAGCCACTCATTACAATATGCTACACAGAGTCATTTTTGACGAAATCTTAGACACAAATAACATTTTTTCTGTAGATTCCAAATATGTAACTTTTATTTTGAAATATTAATTTTTCCTATTTTCTTTCAATTTCTTTTCTATCCTACCTCCTTAACTCGTGAAACACACTATTAGTGTTTCTTCCATAACTTTTTCAATTCTTAATCATTTCAAAAAAAAAAATTATGGTGCAGAAGAGGAGACTAACCTCCACGTTCTATGAAAAACCCATTTCAAGATTTTTGCATTAAGACCTTCAAAGGCTCTACTTACAAAAGAGGTACTATTTTCGAAGTTTGATCACTTAGACAATTAAAAAAAAATTATAAAATTACTAATTTAATTTTTGAAAAATAATGGCGCACAAGTGCTATGTGTTCTCTACATGCGTGCCAATTTTTGTAGCTTGATTCCATCATTTACGCCCTCAAAGGCTCTACCCACAAAAACATATACCTTATCATTTGCCTGAAAAATAAAACGTGTCTGTTAGGAAAAATGAAACTTGGCATAGATATGCAAATTTTCAATACATAAAAGTTATATATTCGGAAACATGATTCAATTTCCTATATTTCATCTTTTTTACTCAATGCAAGATATTTTGCGTAAGTAGCTCAAAAAATCCAAGTACGTTGAGGGATGCTTGCTTTTTCAGTTTTCTATTGCATCTAACGTGCCAAAAGTGACCCTCATTAGCTTGAAATGACCCACTTCTAGTTAAGCTTGTGATGAGTATCAATTCCGAGGAGTTTCTAAGAAGTCACTTCCTCCAATTTTCTATTGTCATATATAAAATTACCGTAGGTGTCTTTCTTGGATTTTATTATCGTAACTTTTATCTTGTCGGTGTTAACAATCATACCCATATTAGAGAAGAAGACTTTGAGAATTCTTAATTGCTTATCAATATTAAAGGGGATTCTTGCCATAAGAACAATATCATTAGCATAAAGCAGGAGGATGATAACTATCCCATCTAAGATCATGCCAGCGCAACGTGCTTCTTCTAAACAACCTTCTAACTTATCAATATAAATGCAAAAAAGGGTATGGGAGAGGGGGAAGCCTTGCTTAACTCCAATATTACAGTTTATGTCCATCAACCACCCCTCAGTGTTCTTAAACTTGAAAGTGACCTTTTCATATAATCTTATCGCAGCATCTCTCAACTCAAAAGGAACTTTAATCTCCTCTAACATATTCTAGAGGTTATTTTTAAGCACTGTATCTAAAGCTTTTCTAAATTCCACAAAGCAACAAAATAGATCAAACTTGTTATTACGACATTCCTTCGCAATGATCCTCAGCATAACGAGGTGGCCCATGGTAGAGTGATGCCTTCTAAAACTTGCCTAGACTTTATTTTTCTCACAATCCATTTCTAGCCATTTGTTGTTCTTGTTTTCTAAGTTAATACTATATAACTTATCTAAGAGAGGGCTAATCAGAATTGTCTGATAATTAGAGGGGTTATTTGTATCATCACTTTTGAAAATAGGAATAATGAGGCTTTGAGACCAAGGTGTAGGGAACCCTTTCTTAACCAATATATTAAAGAATTTGGGGATATGCAAGTTGAGGATGGGCCCTCCAATTTTTAAGATTTATGCTTGGTAGCCTTCAATGTCTTTGGATTTTCCATTTTCTAGGCACTTAACCCCAAAATTTGTGTCTTCTAATGAGAAGACTTATTTTGTTGTAAGAAGGGTTTAAATGCTATCTATGATATCTAAGGATTCAGAGAGTTTTTCAAGCTAAGAATTCAAATCCTTCAAAACAATCTTATTATCTTCTTTTGTCTTGGGAGTTATAATTTTCCTCTAGAATTTCTTAGGAGCCATCTTGGAGAGGTGTAATAGATTTTCCCATCTTTTACTTTGATAGTCCTTTTTTTTCTTTTAATTAGGGATTTGTAGTGATTTATATTTTCCACTTTCAACGATACTACAACATACTCTCCCAAAATATAGATTCACAATTAAAATAAAAATATATGTTAAATTTGTAGCCATGAATACAATTGCCAAAATAGATTTATAGTATATTTAGTAGGAAATGTCGAAAAGATTGTAACCTCTGTTTTTATATGTTGGGTAAATATAATATTTAACAAAATAAAAAATATAATAGTAATTACAATAATGAATGGAGAATCTCATTGATTTTTTATTTCTTTTTGTAGTCAATGAATTTGTATATATAGAACATTGCATAAAGAGTAATTAGATGTATTTATAACCATATGATGTAGAAAATAACTAGGTGAATCTATACTTTGATTGTAATATTAATAAACTTAATCTAAAAATAAAAACCTCTTTAAAAATTATAAACTAAAATACTAAAAAATATCATTATAATAAAATAAATAAACATAAACTCATTGTATTATGGTAGAGTATACTTAAGCATTGTTATTCTCTTAAGAAATGTTTCCAACCCTAATCCTCTATGGTTAAATGAAGACCTTAGCTATAAAGATTTAGGGGAAAATTGTTTTGTTTTGAGATGCTATAGCATTCAAGGTCTAATAATTTGCAATAGTCCTATGGAATGGCCTATTTATAGCTGAATGACTTGCATTCATGGGATTGGAAGTAGGGTGGTTGACTATGTCATTTCCGATATCCTGTTAAACAACCAAATAATAAATTTTGATATTTTAAATTACCATGAACCTGATAGACCTTTAATTGTAACTCTCAACTTTGTTATGCATAGTAGCCCCATAGAAACAAATTCTCTAAGTCAAAAGTACTTAATCTTCAAGGAAAATAAACGTGATATTTTTCAAAATGATTTAAATAATTATTTGTTTCCTCTCTCCAGTAAGGGCAATATAGAAGACCTTTATCATAATTTATCTACAACCCTCACCTCTTTTATTAAGTTAATTGAAGTGTCACATAGAAATAGAAATATGACCAACCCTTGGTACACTACAAGGAGAATATATTCTAGTGGAGGTTTTAGTAGGATCCGCCAAAAAACACGTCCCTTCTTCATCTATAGGGGAGGTTTCTAGTGGAGGTAGGAGGGTGGATGTTTTAGCAGATGTTTTTTTATCGATGCACCTAAACCATTATGGAACACCGATGCTTCACATAGTTTAGGTGCATCAGTGCTTGGTTTTTGTTAATGGCGGACCAATGTTCCCCATTGGTTTAGGAGCACTGATGCTCTATGAACCATGTGCAACTGTGTGATTTTAGCCAAAACAATTATCAGTGCTCCACTTTTGTAATGATGCATTGGTGCTCCTCTTTGGATAAGGTACACTATTATCAGGGCTCCTCATTGGTGAAGGCACACCAGTTTCAGTACTCCTCTTTGGTGAAGGCCTTCTAGTGTTATTTTTAAGGCGTGGGTGCATCGATGCTCCATGACCCATGTGCACCTATATCATTTTGTAAAAGAAACCATCAATTCTCTACTTTTGAAATGGAAAACTCATGCTCCTCTTAGGTTATGGTGCATCGATGTGAGTGCTCCTCTTTGGTAAAGGTGCACTGGTTTCAATGCTCCTCTTTGATGAAGGTACACTAGTTCACTTTTTATAGTCTAGGCACACTGGTTGTCCTTTTACATTAAAGGCGCACTAGTGCTTCTGATAAACAAAATCATCGAATAATAAGTTGTTTTTTTAACTTATTGAAAAAAGAGGAAATTTTTAAATGTTTTAACGAAGTGGGAAACATGTATTGAAAAGAGGAAAAAAATAGGATTTGTTTCATTTCTTAATTTCACATTGTTCTACAAAAGAGAAGAGGAAGAGGAAGAGAAAGAGTATTGTAGCCAAGCGACAAATTTTTTCCCTCTTCATTGTTTCATTTCTTCCCGTTATCTATTTTATTTATACTATTTTTCATTTCTCAGTATTGTTCCTAATTTATTATTTGGTTTTGTTGCTTGTTTTGGTTTGTTTGAGTGCTTTTCATCCAATTGCAGGTTAATGGTGTATTTATTTCAGGGTTTTACACCAAAATGTATGGGATTTCCATGGTTATTGAAGGAAGCAAGTTTTTTTTAAACTTTTGAAAGAAGTAGGAAAAACGTCTTAAGAAGAGGGGAAAGAGAGGGTTTCTTTCATTTATTCATTTGACATGGTTCTACAAGAGAGAAGAGGAAGAGGAAGATTTTTTATACCAAGAAACCATTTTTTCCCTCTTCATTGTTTTATTTCTACAAATTATCTATTTTATTCATAGTATTTTTTATTTCTCACTATTGTTCCTAATTTCTTATTTGGTTTTATCGTTCATTTTTGTTTGTTTGAGTGTTTTTCCTCTATTTTGCACATTAATGGTGGATTTATTTTAGGTCGATTTTTCTTCAAAATATATGGATAGAAAATGAGGGGCAATTTTATAAAAGAAAATGATACTTTTTTGTGCAGCATGGGTGCATATCCATAAGGGTTTTCAACTTCTTTTATTTGCATGTTAACAAGCTTTATGTATGCGGTGCTTCTATTCTCTCTTCACGACACTTTATTTTATGTTTGCGGTGCTTCTATTCTTTGTGAGAACATTGGTGCTTCTCTTTGGTGAAGGCACATTGGTGCTACTCTTTTGTTAAGGTGCACCAATGCTTCTCTTTTGTGAAGGCGCACTGATGCTTCTCCTTGGTGAAGGTGCACCAATGCTCATTTTTGGTAAAAGTGCACTAATGGTCATATTTTAATCTGTGGGCACACTAGTGTTATTCTTTGGTACAAGAGCATTAATTCTCTATGTTACGAATATTATCTCTAGTGGATTACTGGTTTTAGAGAGTTCTTATCAAATGATTTTCATGTAGCAATTGAGTAGTTTTGTAATTACAAGAGATCCACTCATTAAGTGGTAAATGGAGTGGTTTGAAATTCACCATGGCTTTGAATGGGTGGCTTCATCACCATTACTATAAATTGTAATGCTTAATATTTCAATATTAATTATTGTACATTTTCATAGTATTTATTTTTACTTTTATTGATAATGTCTTATTTCATAAGCTTTTAATTGTAATTTATTATTTCAAATAATTAAATTTATAGCTTTTGTTTAATATTCAGAAAGTATTTCATTTTTAAATTGTACATAAGAGATCCATTAATAAACACGGGTAAGAAATAATACTTAAAATATTCAAAATCAAAGTTATTATATCACTACATGTTGATAATCTTGTATTTATTAAAACACCTCCCTTTATTTCCACGTCCACAAGGTTTATGTACACAACATATTGTTTTTTCATCATTGCTCTTTTTTTGTATGTGCACAAGATCATTGTTGGTTAAGGTGCAAAGGTTCTCATATTTTGTATAATAGCTTCTTTATTGTAGGTGCACCAGTTCTCCATGACTATAAATTAGAATGCTTAACATTTCAATATTAATTATTATACATTTTTATAATATTATTTTTATGTTTATTGATAATTTCTTATTTCATATGCTTTTAATTGTAAAATTATATTTCAAACAATCAAAACTATATTTTTTGTTTAATATTAGGAAAGCATTTCATTTTTAAAGTGTAAATAAGATATTCATTAATAAACAAGGGTAAAAACAACTCATGGCATCTTTGCATTGGGGTTTGGTCTATGAGCATGCTAGGTCTCCCCAAGTCACCCTTCGGCTCTCTCTTCTGAGTGTGGCGGCCGCTGGACTGCCACTCTCGGCAACCTCCATGGACGCCCCCCTGGGAGGGGCATCAGGACCCTCCCACCAGACAATGCAAACTAATCAAAATGCCAATATTCTACCCAATAATGAGACCATTCAAATTGGATCCTCTGATGTACCTTTGGGTAACAATGCGGATCCCAGGAAAGTTCAGGAAACCCCACAGAACAATACAACAGTAAAAAGTACCACAACCTACATCGCCAAAATCGCAGAAAGACCGATGCTCTGTCTCCCAGCAGAATGAATCAATGCCAGAGCACAGCATATGAAAGACCATGCCCTCATCGGAAATTCCATGGGAATCTGGCCTATGGAACAAGCTGTCAGAGGATGGATCATGGAAAAATATAAACGCAAGGTGCACTTCGACCTATAGCTTGGATCCAAAGGCTTTTTTACTATCATTTTGAGAGGCTAGATGACAAAGCTAGGGTCGAGGAAGGAGGACCTTACTTCTTCAACTCTTCCCACTTATATCTGAAACACTGGACGGAAAGATTTATCCCTGAGAAAGAAGATTTCACTTGGGCTCCAGTCTGGATCTGCATGTACTCACTCCCATGAGAGTACTGGGATGAAGACACTCTCCGGGACATCAGCAACTCACTGGGCAACTTCGTCATAGCCGCAGAATAAACCAAATACATCAGGTATACCTCTTACACCAAAATATGTGTTTATATGCATATACCCAAAGCTCTCCCAGACTCTATCAATCTCAATCATGAAGATTATGAATGGATTAAACCTCTAGATTATGAGCATATCCCCTTTTCTTACAGAAGATGTCATGAACATGGGAATCTATATAGAGACTTCCCTTTAGGTCAAATGATCATAGAAACGGCTAGAGATGAAGACGGATTCCAGAAAATAAGTGGTAGGAGACGGAACACCCGCAGACCACAGCAAGAAGAAAAAAATCCGACTATCCCCAACACTAGCAACAGTTTCGATATTCTCACTGATTAGTCGGAGAACCCTAGCATAGAACCGTAAAAAATGGAAGCGGACGCTAAAAACCCTAGCAATACTAATACCCTGAATGAAATGCCAGTCCCAGCCAAGACCCTTCGGGGGGAAACCTCTCTACCCAAGGATAAGGCCGCATACTCTTTATCACAAGAAGGGGCCAAGACTCAAGAGAAAGATTATAACCCCAACTTTGAAACACTGAAGGACGACCCCATGCCCAATCTGGAAATAGGAGATCTTGACATTTTGGGCCTGGAAGATGCTTATTCTAGAAACACTATCCACTCCATCTTGCCCAAGTAAATCTAGCTCCTATTAGAAGTTTTGAAAAAAGTTAAAAGCAAGAAGCTAGGAGTCCTGAACCTTCCACAAAAAGACAAGCAAAATCTCTTCAAAGAGACAACAAGAAAAGAGGCAGAACAACTGATCTTCAAAGAATCAGTCAGCTAGGCACAAGACTAATTAAATCTGGGCAATACACTCAGCTCACGGAGTTTTTCCCTACTTTTAATACTGCTTCTCAATGCAGTTAATCTCTTGGAATGTAAGAGGTCTGAACGGTGCCTCCAAACACTGTATGGTGAAAAAGAAAATAATGCAAGACAAGCCCACCCTAATCTTCCTTCAGGAAATCAAATGCTCTGACATCACTGTTCAAAATCTCTTCCAAAGATTCATTTGGAGAGGCTTCCAAACAATGGCATTAGACACTAACGAAGCCTCCAGAGGCTTAGCGATTGCCTAGAACCCTTCCCTGATATAACTTAATAACTTTGTAGCTACTACCCACTCCCCTTCTGCCTCTTTTCATCTGTTGGATATGGACATCTCTGGTCACCTTATGAATGTCTATGGGCCTCAAATCCTAGCCCTAAAATATCTTCTTCTCAGGCATCTATCCTGGTTCTCCCAACTTCACTCAGGAGAAATGATGATCATCGGAGGCGACTTCAACATGATAACCTCTCTACAAGACAAAAAAGGTGGAAGACGCTTTCTTACCAATGAGGACAATAGCTTCAAAGACTGCAATCTCATTGATATTCTTCCAACCAAAGGATACACGACCTGGAGCAATAAGAGAGGAGGTAGCAATCAGATCTCATCTAGACTTGATTGCTTTCTTGTCTCCAAGGAAATCATTGAAGTCCCGGGAAACATCTCTATAGCCGTTCTACCCTCTGCAAGATTTGATCACTGGCCGATTTCACTTGCATGGCAGAACTTAGGTAATCTTAAGTCTCGTCCTTTCAGATTCAAAACATTTTGGCTAACCCATCCTACTTTCATGGACATGATAAGCTCCTGGTGGGCTAACACCTTCATTGAAGGGCGCTCGAAAATGGCAGTTATGTTTTAAAAACTCAAGCTCCTAAGGGCCAAGCTAAAGGTTTGGAACCACACCTCCTTTGGCAAAATATTCAAAGAAAAATCAACTTGGAGAAGGAAATTGAGCAAAACTAAAAGAGTATTTTGGAGACAGGATACTTAGACTCCCTCAAAGAAAAGCAACAAATTCTCCAAAAACAGCTTGATGAAAGATGCCACCAGGAGGAAATTTTCTAGAAGCATAAATCCTGCAACAACTGGCTGAAGGAAGGAGAAAAGAATATTGTTTTCTTTCACAGGGCCACGATTCAACGCAGGATGTCCAATCGCATCTTGGCCATCAAAGATGAACATAGAAATACGCTAAGGACCCAGGAAGATATTGAACAGGAGCTAACATCACACTTCCACAACCTACTTACTGAGGACACTCCCAACAGGCTAGAGGCTATTCGCGAAGTCAATAGCCACATCCCTAAGCTTTTGAATGCTAAGCACAATGCCTTGCTCATGAAACCTATTGCTCTGCAAGAAGTTCAACTGGTGATCAATCAAATGGATGAAGGAAAATCTCCGAGACCAAACAGGTTTACCATCAACTTCTTCAAGCACTACTGGAGCTTTCTTAAGCATGACATCCTTGAAATGGTGGATGAATCCAGAAGAAAGCATTGGGTCCTCCTAGCCCTGAACGCAACCTTCCTCACTCTAATTCCCAAAGAATTGGGAACCACCTGCCCTAGTAAGTTCCGACCTATCTCTCTATACAATGTCATTTACAAAATCATAACCAAAATGATTGCTAACAGACTGAAGGCCCTGTTTCCTATACTTATATCTCCTGAGAAAACTGGTTATGTGGAAGGAAGACTGATCCTCAATGGAATCATCCTTGTGCGTGAAGTGATTCACTCCCTCAAAACTGCCAAAATACTCGGCATGCTGGTTAAACTCGACCTCTCTAAATCCTTTGATAAACTTAGCTGGGACTTTATCCGAAAAATGCTTCAAGCTTATGGCTTCTGCAATGATTGGATTCAATGGATTCTTTCCCTAACATCCTTAGCTTTTTTCTCAGTTTTGGTCAATGTACACCTAGTAGCTACCTTCTCTCCCTCCAGAGGTATTCGACAAGGTGACCCCCTTTCTCGCTTTCTCTTTATCCTTATGATGGAGGGACTAAGTCGTATGCTCAAAACCTTGGCCTCAGCTAATGCCCTAAAAGGCCTCTCTCTTCATGGCATCCCCCCCATAACTCACCAACAATTTGTAGACGAAAACCTTCTATTTGGACATCCCTCTATGCAAGAAGCTCGTACCCTGAAAAAAGCTCTCAACAATTTCTTTGCAGCCTCAGGCACCACTATCAACCTTGATAAATCTCAGATCTTTCTCTTCAACACAAATGCCATCACCCAAAGAAACGTAGCGCATATTCTTGGCTTCCAAATCTCCTTGCTTCCCTCTAAATACCTGGGAGCTCCTCTTTTTGAGACTGCTATTAAGCACTCCTCCTGGAGATAACTTCTTGATAAGATGGAATAAAAAATCTCCTCCTGGACGTTCAGAACCCTAAACCTTCCCAGTCACCTTATCTTACTCAAGGCTATTCTGCAATCCATGCCCCTTTATCTTTTCTCAGTCTTGGCTGCTCCCAAATGGGTCCTTAAATCGATGAAAAAAATCCAATGCTCTTTTCTTTGGCATGGTAATCATGACAATCGCAAATGGGCCCTAGTCAATTGGAAAACCATCTACAAGACAAAAAACTCTAGAGTTCTTGGTCTTAGAGACCCAGAAATCAACAATCAAGCTCTCTCCGCAAAGATACAGTGGAACTGGGTTACTACTGAAAACGCTACCTAGATTCAACTTTGGAATAGCGAATATGCAAGTACCTGGAACCATCAAAATAGAATCTGTTACAATTTGGACCCCCCGGGTTCCCTTATATGGAGGGAAACCAACTGTCAACGTGCACTGGTTCAGGAACACAGTTTCTGGGAAGTTCGTGCTGGTGACCAAGCCCTTTTTTGGCATGATTCCTGGCAACAAAGACCGAGCATCCACTCAATGATTACACACCTGGACCTCACCCAGCATATTCATGAAAAGGACCAATGTACTATGAACCACTACTGGTAGCAAGAAGTACATATGGGAAATAGAATCTGGAAAAATACAAGCACATGGGACCCACAGATACCCCTGAACAGTTCTAAGATTATTTCGACTGAATTGCAGACCCGCCACCAAAAAGTTAATGAAAATCCCGATATTCTTAGATGGGGACACTCCACTAAAGGCACCTTCATGACAAAAGAGGCCTACTAGCTCAGTACTAAGGAAAAAGCAGATCAAGCGGATCCCATCTGGAAGAGAATCTGGAGCCAAAATTCCTGGCCCAAAGTTGCAACTTTTCTTTGTCTCCTTGTTCATTGCAAAATCCTCACCTGGGACAATCTACTTAAATGAGGCTTTCAGGGACCCTCTTGGTGCATCATGTGCTACTCCTAAGCAGAAGACACTAATCACCTTCTAGATTCCTATGATATGGCTGAAAATTTATGGAATCTCATTGCTGCGAATTTCCAGTGCTCCAACAGAACATGAGGAGACATTGTCAACACTATCTCCATTTGGGATCTGCACCCCTTCCAAAGAAACCTGCTTAACCGTATTTGGGACCTCACTCCAGGTCTAGCCATCTGGAACTTCTGGAAGAAGATAAACCATATAATTTTTTAAGGCAATTCCAAAAGCTTCCCTGAACTCTGGCTTTGCTTTAAAACCAACCTACAGGAAACTCTGGCCATCTCTAATTGGACCACTGCTGATCTCCCTCTTACCTCTTCAGAAAAAAATGTCCTTGTCCGATGGGATCTTGCTCACCCATATCGTGCTCATTTCCCGCGTCCTACTTCTTTTAGCTCTTCCAGTCCTGATACCTGGAGCAAACCACCACCTGATTTCTTTAAGCTTAATTTTGATGGCACCTCCAAAGGAAACCCAGTGAACGTTGGCTTTGGGGGATTTTTCCGCAACTCTGCTGGAACGATTATATGTATCTTTCATGGCTCTCTTGGGTATGACACCAACAACGCCACTGAACTCTCAGGCCTGCTTGAAGGACTCAAACTTGCTAAAGCCAATGACTTTATCCCTCTAATTGCTGAAGGAGACTCTCAAATAATCTTAGCCCTAGCTAGAAATATTTACCATGGCACCATATTTAGAAAATCTTCTCCCATTTTGCGACTTGAACAACGCCTTCATGATCTAGCTGAGTTGCTCGCAAACATCTGAACCATCACCTTTCAGCATGTCAAACGCAAATCCAACTCTATGGCTGATATCCAGGCTAACAAGGGTGTGTAAGATGTCTCCCTCCTCACCTTTGATATTGTCACTACAATGGATAATAGGGACCTTCATGAGCAGTGTCGACGTCCAGTAGAAAAAGATCTTCACAACCGGGATGTGGGTGCACCTCCTGCCGACACCATGTTTAATGCCAACCATGAAGAGCTTCCACCTGCACTGCTACATGTGGAAAAGTCGGGCCAGCCCTTCACATGCATGGACCGGTGGACGAGACAATCACAGCTGCACAGCTATCCACTAGGACCGAGGATTACTCCACCACCCTGAGCGTCGACGCTTATTTAAGATCATGGGAAAAAGAGAATGGTGTCGATCTAGTCCCGCATGTTTAGAATGATGTCCTCCCTTGGTGACTACGTCCTGCACTCAATTATACCACCTTCCTCGATGTTAACAGACTTTAACATTTATGGTCTCGGCTCCTTAAATCACCCTTCCAACATGCATTATGTTTCCACCGTCGAGTTCAGTCCTCTCTCTGAAAACTATTGCGCAGAGCTTGAAAAACTAGGGGTGGTTTACTCTAAGATTCTCAGAGCAATGACAATTCGCAACAAGGGGATCTCTCGATGGGGCAGCAGCAGGAAAAGATCTAGTCGTAGTCCCAAGGTCACCATGGACTAGTTGGTCATGGATGGTTATGCTCCATGAATCTCTACTATAACTCGAAGCCTTATCGACGGGTGGGAGGCTCGTAAGGTGGCAGCTCTCCTTGCCTCTGACAGCAATGGAGGCGCCATTAATCATTACTGGTTGCTCAAGAACATGATGAGCAACCTCATAGAGGAAATGGAAGCTAGTTGGAAATCCAACTATAGTATTGTCAGGAATATCAATGCCAAGGAGACTTAATAGCTCAACCATGGTTAGTATTATATCACACACCATTCATGTTTTGACATGCAAATCATTACCTCAACTCATGAGGCACCACCTCAACACATGAGGATCCATCTTGACACACAATACCTTAGCCTTGACAAGTAAGATTGTACAACATAATCACTATGACATACACATAATTTACCTCAACACATGAGACTTAACCTTTACACATAAGGATTAGTCATTCTTTAGTCCAAATCAAGAATATACTCCAAGTTTCATGAGTCCAACTCAGGCTCCCTAAGGAACTACCTCGACAGACGAGGCTCAATCCTGGTGCACAATCTTGACTTGGAGAATGAATCATGATGTTGTAACTTTAACATAGATAACGTTTTCCTAGAGTCTATGATACAGTCTGACATTCCTTTGGAGTTTGACATCCTTTCCAAAGATCATCTACCTGGATTGGACCTATTGCAATCAAATCAAGCCCCAATTTTCCTTTTGATTATGATCTCCCTATTTGTAGATCCTCGGACATTGGCATTCCTAAGTCTTTGGAATCTACCTTTGAGATGCAATTCAATGTTCCCAATCAGTTTGATTTTTCTAGCATATTTTTCGACTCCCACGATGATGAGTTTATTCATGTAGAATCCATTTCTTATTTCATCTTTGATATTCCTCATGGTTTTGATCTTATTTTTTATAGGTCCCCATACTTTGGTACTTTGGAGTCTTCACTGATAAACTCTTCCTTGGTTATGAATATTGTTGAAGGTACTAAAGGTGAAAGTATTTCTACCAAAGCAACCTATATCAAATCTTTCTATTTACATTTTTTAGATATGATCGTGGTACTTTTGTTTCTTGGAGACATGAATCTTAGCTTGATTCATGGTTTCTTAGGGATCATTTTCTTCCTATTTCTCAATCTAGTCAGTTATTTTCAGAACCTTGCATATAGGTTTAGGATTCCCCACTGTTATGATGCATTTGAATCTTTTGCCACCTGATTTTCCATAGGGTTGAACCTATTGGACATTGGTGTTTCATTCATATTTATCTTCATTTTTTACCAGTCCAATAGAATATCCTACCTAACATGGGACACCGTAATCAACACCCCCTTTCTATTTTGGTTGCCATGTTGAGTTTTTCTCATAGGCTTGGGAGCCTTTTTAGTTTTACCATGACTTTGAGAAGAAGTTGCATGCCTCTCTTTCTCATACATTGATGGCATCCCCCATAAGGATCCCGTTATAATGGACTCATTTTTAAGCTCTTATTAGACTCCTTAAACATAAAAATATTGTTGAGCGATCTTGTCTTTTTTCATGCTCAATAAAATACTTGAAAAGGAATCTAATTGGTAGAAGTTTACCCATTTTCTAGACCAAGTGGACTATTTTACAAAAAAGGTATACTCTAGTTACTTTGTGACTAGAAGAGTTATTCCACACATGATTTTATGCTTCTTTGGGAATAGGGAACTAAATTTATGAAGAAGCAACCTTTATAGTCCTCTTTAATCTCTTTTCAGACTCGTTAAAACTGAAAATATTATTGAGTAAGCTTGTTCTTTTCACACTTGTTAAAGGATTTGAAAGTACATCATTTTGTATTAGTTTAAACTTTTTTCGAACCATGTGGATTACTTAAAAAAAGGAATACTTTGTCTGATAGGGCAAGAAGAGTTCAGGCTCCTTGTACACTTTTATCATTTTTGGGGAAGGGAGACGAAATTTATGAAAAAACAAATCTTATGGAGTTTTCTTTTACATTTTCAAACTCTTTAAAAGTGAAAACCTAAACGAGCATTAATTAACTAGGACTTGGAAAATCCATGAGATAGTGTTTGGGTTGAAGCTTATGAGTGTCCTTATCTGGATCATGACCTATTTTGGGACTAGTTGGATTGTCTTGATACTCATTTATTCCTATGTACCATAGAATTCTTTTATTATTTTTTAGGCTTTGATAATATGAAAAAGACAAAAAAATCAAATATTGAAAAGAAAAGACGGGCAGGAAAAAATTATGTTTAATCCCTATATGGTAGCAAGTTGCATCTCTTTTGAACACAGGACATTGTTGAGTCTCATCTCCATAGTTGGGTATGTAGTATGGCCTTAGAATATGAACTAGTATATGCATTTACTCCCACGATTGGTTAATCTTACAGTCACTGTGGAGTTGTCTTTGATGTCTCTTACATCATCGACTTATTTTTACATTCTCTTTTGAGTTTATGATGCCTCAGTCACATTTGTGTCTTTCTATTGTTCAAAGGAAGTATTTAACCTATGTCATACATCCATAGAACTTTCTTAACATTATCGTGTTAGCCTTCCCATGTCAGGTACATCTCATCAATTGATCCATCACATCTTTGGCCTCATTCTATAGTCTCATGTTGGATGATGGGTGATTCATTAATTCCATCCTTCTAGTGGATTACTTCCCATCAACTTAAACACATTTATTTTGGGATAGTGATCTAGAGTTTATTAGTACCTTGGAACTTGCAGTCCTCAGTACACTCACTTACTAGATATTGCAAGGGGAAACTTCCCTATAAATGTGGTCATGTTCCCCAAGGATGGTGGAACTGAGTAGGTGGCTCGTTAAATGTGAAACTGACCCAAAATACCTAGGAAATATTTTATAGCCATTGAATTGAGTAGAGGCTCGCAACTTTTTCATTGTGTTGGCTGGAAAAATACTATGTTGGTCACACAAGAGATTCGATGAGGGGAAGCTAGGTAATGAGTTGCAGAGTGAGACTATCTTATCCTGTTGAGTGTAGAGAGAGAGTTATGTATGCAACTCTTCATGATTGTTGAATTACATAAGAGTGATTTGTATGCAATTCTCCATGATTGTTGAAGTACAAAGAGAGTGTTTGTATGCAAGTCTTCTTGATTGCTAAAGTACAAACAAATTGTCTTGCTTCTACATAGTCTCTTCATCCTGGTGGTTCCATGAATATGCTATGAACAGGCTCGGGGGTCCAAAAGCAAGTGATCTTGGCTACTTTCTGGAGAAGGTTAGGAGGAACGGTCCTCTTTGGGTGTTTGTCCACCCTATCAGTTATCAGGTTCTACTTTTTTTTTAATTTATTTACTTCTAAACTATTAATCTATTTCTGAAAACTGTATTTATATGTTATCATAGTTTTTCAGATGTTTTTCCTAGATATCAGTTAGCTGTTAGAAGTTATAGGTTACTGAACTGATAAATTATTCTTGTACAATGAATGGATGAATAAAGATTGGAAAAATGTAGAATGATGATTATAAATTTATTCCTGTATTTTTCCTTTTACTTTCGTGATGTACTATAGTACAGGAAGATGTTTAATTAACATAGATAAAATGATTTGTAGATTCTAAGAGAAGGAATTGTTCTTATAATATGTTGGATATAAACTTCATTATAGTAAGTATACTGTAATAAATTTACAGTATCTAATCTTCCTAGAGATTATCTTCGTTTTTCTTATGGTCTATCCAAGTTCAAAACAATAGAGTTTATTGTTCAAAATAAAATAGATTTCTGTAAGCAAAATGCTCCTCCCATTAACATATAATTATTCAATATAAACATTAATTATTTACAAACAGTGAATATTGAAAACCTAGCAGCAAAATCTTTATTTAAAATCATCATAGATTTTTACACAAGTAGATGCATTTATAAACCCTAGATATGTAAATATTGCGATTTATGCTATTATAAATAGGTAGATCATATTGTACATAAACTAGAAAGACTTACATCATTGATTCATAAAGAAGTTATAATCATATAAACAAAAGTATCGAGATGTACAAGATCAACATAGAACAATAACATATTTCATTACAATTCACTTTAAGAAAACAAAGGAGTATCCTTCATAAACATAGTATGGTATAAGAATACAAATCGAAAACATAGATCTTAAATTCTGGGAAAATGCATTCACATAAACATTAATACATCAGATAAAATATATTATGAAATTATTCTTCTATTGCTCGATATCCCCATAACGGATCAACATACTTTGTACATTCATAATCTAATAGCATTTCAAGTTCAAAAAATAGTTCAGGGTCGAACCCTGCAACTAGTACATAGTATATAACAATATCAATTATGTCAAGGTTCAAACCCTAAAGACATCAATCTTTATCAAATATAGAATGGTCGTGAGACTGTAGTAAATACTTATTCAATATACCAGAACTATAATAATCCTATAAAAAGTGTTCGAGACCCGTAAGGGCTCTCCCTGAGTTCATATTATGAACCAGGTTAATACAACCCCAGGCTTGACAACCAAATTACATATAGTTGTACCCTGCATCTATATATGAATTACAAAAAATAAAAACTTAACCGTCTTCCCAATACAGTTGAAACAACTTTAGTGTTACAAAACACATCAAGGACATAGTTTGATGACATCTATGGATGCTTTGTTTCCTTTGTATATTTTTTTAACAGGATATCGAAAGAGTAATAGGTCAAGCATTCAAGTCTCGAGAGAGAGCTCACCTATCCTTAAGTTATACAATATAAAATTTAAATACATGACAGGGTTTAGGGTTTAACCCTGTGGATACCATATTTAGAAACCATACTTAACATTGCATCATAATTTACGAAGAATGGCTTGGCCCCAAAACAAAATACGTTGACCAAAATACAAATAATAAACTGTAAAGGAGGCCGAGAGCAACAAATTTGTTAACATTCAAGTAGATACAAGTATCGAAACTAGTAAACACTATTTCTTTCCATAAATGAGTACAACACAGGGACACTGCATAGGTCTACTAGAATGGTACTCAAAACAAAAAAAAGTTTAAATTCCTTTACAAATAGTGGTTGAAACCCTAAATTTGGTTTTAGCCAAAAGACATATTACATTATCAATGCCATTGCAAAGAAATGCTAAATAGGTCATGCTCGTAGATAAACAACGCTAGAAAACCATCATTGTACTAAACTTTGTTGACATAGGTGACTCTCTTGTGGATGGGCCCGAAGCTTACTGTGGTTCCCAACCACTAGAGCTGTCTTTCCTTGTTCCAAAGCTATCATCGAGACCCAATTTGAGACCTGAGGAATGGTAGGAACCCTGTCAAACAAAGAAACAAGTGGTCAAAAGATGATTAACAACATACAAAGAATATTTACAAGAATACATAAAAATAGTTAAATACAATACAAAATTTTCCGAACCTTACGTTTACTAATCTTGAACCCGACCAAGAGCTTCCAAGAAGTATGCCAACTGAAAGACAAGTGACAAGAACCGTAAACTCTCACTATAACCTTATCAGTGAGGACCACGATGATAACTTACTCGTGTTAATCCTGCGACTGGAAATTATCTAGCCTGCGTTTCAATGCCTCATAACCAAGGTGGATGAGAGAGCATGGTGTTAATTTTTTTATAATTTAATTCAATATTATCTAGGATCACTAAGAGAATAACATGTACAGCATATCAATCATAAACAAAAGAGACAACAGACACAGAGTTTCCTCGGGGAAAACCAAGAAGGTGAAAAACCCTGCAACTTCCTCAGAGATAGAATAAGCCACAAACCAAGATCACAATGATCAAACCCAAAGATATGTCTCTTGCAGATACTCCTCCTCCTCCACTTGTGCACCACTTTCTCTCTTAGCTATGCGAGCTTGAGAAGTGAGTGAATGAATAGAATGAGAGACACAACCTCTCTATTTATACACTGACTTGACCTGCCAATAACCTAACCACATGACCTGACTAGGGTCGACCCCACACTCGAGGTCTAATAACCCATCAATACAAATGACGACACTTACAATGTAACTTGCGACACTTGCAAATACAAATGATGACACTTCCAATCAGAGGAATAATACATCTCTGTTGGATATACAATAAAGTACAAATGTAATATACAAGGGAATATCTTCTGAAGTTACAAATACAACAACACTCCCTCTTAACTAGGAAGGTATTCTCTAGACATAGGCCATCAATACATATTGGTGCCAGTCTTCGATTCTGGAGCTGGATCATCATCACTGGATCATGGAGCATCATCATCATCATAGATACTGTAGTCGACATCTCGATCATTGGGTTATCTCTGAATTCTTCTCATCATAGGAAGTTATACAAAGCCATCCCTTTTTCATGCTGGTTGTAGGCCTAGCCTCCTTTAGGTCTTCATCATCTCTGCGAGCTGGCCATCCTGTGGATCCCAATATCTTTTACATGTGACTTTCACAAAAACTTAAAAGAGTCTTTCCTAGCAAGATCGCTAAAGAGCATCTGAGGCCTTTTACATGACTAGCACAACCTTTCCGGATCTCCAGGATGTATTACATGTGACCCCCACCACAAAACCTTAAAATAGTGTCTTGCCTAGCAAGATCTCTAAAGAGCATCCGAGGCCATTTACATGACTAGCATAACCTGTCCGGATTTCCAGGACGTATTACATGTGGTCCCTACAAAACCTTAAAAGAGTGTCTTTCCCAGCAAGATCTCTAAAGAGCATCTGAGGCCTTTTACATGACTATCACAACCTTTCCGGATCTCCAGGACGTACTGCATGTGGTCTAGCAAAACCTTAAAAGAGTGTCTTTCCTAGCAAGATCTCTAAAGAGCATCTGAGGCATTTTATGTGACTAGCACAATTTGTCTAGATCTCCAGGGTGTATTGCATGCTACCCTTGCACAACCTCTCCACAGCCAAAGAGTACCATCCTGATACTCAAGATCAATCTGATCATCCTCGCACATAGTATCGTCGTGATACTCATGATCATCCTGATCATAATCATATAGTACATCATCCTAATGCACATCATCATCGCATGATCATCCTGATCATCATCATAGCATCGACCTGATGCATGTCATATAGAGCATCCTCTTGATACTCATTAGCATCGCGTGATCATCATCATAGCATCGTCCTGATGCATATCATCCAGAGCATCTTCCTGATGCTCATCACATAGCACTTACATCCACAGCCATGGGAGGATCCTCCTACCACCATGCTTGGAATGGCTCCTACAAATGTTTCCCATCACTTCTTCCTTGAATTATCTTCTATCTGAAGAACACCAAGCCTCTCTCTAAATTACTCAAACTTCAATTTGGCTAGTGGTCTGGTCAACACCTCTGTAATCTACTCATCTGTCGCAACATATAGGAGCTTCACTGCTCCTATCTGCACCATATTCCTGATATACTGATATTTGATCTCTATATGCTTCGACCTGTCATGGAACAGAGGGTTCTCAGACAACTTCACACAACTCTGGTTGTCACAGAAGATACAAGTAGCATCCAATGGGAGATCAAATAAATCACATAGTAGCTTCCTAATCCATACTTCCTCACAACTGGTCAAACAAGCTACAACATACTCTACTTCGGCTATACTCAATGCTATGCAGGACTGCTTTCTGCTAAACCAAGAGATCACACATGATCCCATACTAAAGCAACACCCAGAAGTGCTCTTCATATCTGCAGCACTTCCTACCCAATCAGAATCAACATAACCCTTTATGTTAAACTTTTGATTCGCATCATACTTGAGCCCATAATCAACCATACCCTTCAGGTACCTCAGAATATGCTTTATAGCAAATAGGTGAACATGTATAGGATCTGTCAGAAACTAGGTCAATGTGTTCATCGCAAAGCAAATATATGGTCTCGTGTCTGTCAGGTACATCAAGGACCCAATCATCTGATGATACATCATGGCATCAAACGAATCTGATGAAGCATCACTCAATAGCTTCAAATTTGATTCCATAGGTGTTGCCATGGCCTTGCATTCCATCATCCCGAACCGCTTCAGGATATCTACTACATGATTCCCTTGTCCAAGGAATATTCCATCTGCACTCTGCCACACCTCCATACCTAGAAAGTAATGCATCATACCCAATTCCTTCATCTCGAACTTAGCAGCAAGCTTCCTCTTCGTGTCGGCAATCAACCTATCCTCTCTTGTAAAAAACAAGTCATCCACATACAATAGGAGTATCACTAGATTGCCTTCCTCAACCTTATAGTAAAGGTTGGAATCCTCTTTACTCTTGGTAAAGCCCAAACTGGACAGGAAGCTATCTGTCCTACCCTACCATGTCCTAGGTGCTTGCTTCAAGCCATACAAGGCTTTCTTCAATCTGCCCACATATGACTCCCTATCATGTGTCTCAAAACCAAGTGGCTGCTCCACATACACTTCCTCTTCGACTACACCATTCAAGAAAGATGTATTCAAATCCATCTGGTGTATCTTCCATTTCATCACTGCAGCCACAGCAAGTATTGTTCTGATGGAAGTGTAGATGGCTACAAGAGCAAAAGTCTCTTCATGATCTATCCCCTTTTTCTGGGAGAAGCCACGAGCTACAAATCTTGCCTTGTATTTCTCTATGCTACCATCTGCAGCATGCTTGATCTTATAGATCCACTTGGAAGTCACAACAGACTTCCCTTCTGGTCTTGGGACCACATTCCAAACATCATTCTTCATGACCTAGTGGCATTCCTCGATCATGGATTTCTTCCATTACTGCATCCCAAATCTTGGGAACTTTAGATTCTTCAATATCTTCAATAGATAGTTTTCTTTGAACTTCGTTGCTGGAACAAATGTTGTAGTCCTTCTTTTGTAGGTGATTGTACACGATCTTTCCTACAAGTCAAATTCAATTACATGATTAGAAACTTCTCATATTTTTCAGAACAAAATCTTACACATAAAGGCATATGCCATACAGTCGTGCAATTATCTTAGCCAATGCTTCAATACAACATTCATCCATATCCCATATTCATATGGTAACTTTCTAGATGCCTTCCATCTCTACCAAAACATTGTTAAGAGTTTGCACTACTCCCAACATGTTAGCAAAGAGGTTTCATTCTAGATAAGTAGCAATGGAATGTTGTGCAGTTCCATAGGCCACTTACCCATCACATGCATATTAGTAGTATATTGTTCATTAATGCAATTATTTTAATATGCATAATACACAACCTAAGTCTAGGAACATAAGTATATACATCATTGAACAATATTATTTAAACAATCAGATATACAAGAAATGACAATTCAAATACTTATCTTTGTTTGTTGGTTGGTTGGACTCCCTCTCAATCTTTGCTTCCTTTCTGCAACTCCATTCTATTGTGGATTGTGAGGTCAACTCTCTCTTAATCCCTGAATCACTGCATAACTTCTTGAAGTCCTCTGAAGTGAGTTCTTTGCCATTGTTGAATCTTAAAGGTATTGATCTTCTTTTCAATGTGGTTCTCTATCAAGGCTTTGAATTCCTTGAATTTTTTGAATACTTCATCTTTTTTCTTCAAGAAATAAATCAAATTTTTCCTAGAGAAATCATCAATGAAAGACCCATAATATACATACCCACTCAGAGAACTGGATGACATCGGAACGCATACATCGGAGTGGATAATCTCCAAGATTCATTTTTCATTCCTTTCATTGCTTGGAAATGACTTCTTTGTGTTCTTTCCTTTTGCACATCCTTTGCAAACACCTCCATGATTTGACTGGATTTTAGGAAGACCTTCTACTACTTTGCTTGCAATTGATAGTGCCCTATAGTGCACATGAGCAAGCCTTCTATGCCAAAGTTCACTTGGCTCCATGGATTCATGTACCATGGCATGTTCAGGTTGTCCCTTCAATTTGTACAATCCTCCCTCTTGCTCTTCAATCACTACTGAATCATCAATGATTTTATCTTATGGCCACATAAGTACTTGGCCATCCACAAATGCAACTCTCATCCCTTTTGCATCCAAAGATGATATAGAGAGAAGATTCTTCTTGAGTCCATGTACATATAGAACATCTTGCATCTTGATAGACTTCCCAGAGTCTAACTTGTAGGAGGCTTCACCACTTCCTTTTATGGGGTATTGATAGTCATCCCCAAGTTTCACCTTATGAGGTGACTCATGTTCAGATAGGTCCATAAGAGATTATTTGAATCCCGTCATATTTTTAGAAGCCCCACTATCAGTAAGCCAATCATTACACCCATGTGTGACAGTACCTATGAGAGCAGAAATTAGAACATATTCATCGTCACTTGAAGAGTCTTCACTTTCTACCTTAGTCTTCTTCCTAGGAGGTTCATCATCCTTGCTAGCATGAGCATGATACCTCTTCTTATTGTTCTTCTTGTTGTTGTTGTAGCAGCCCTTTTTGTTCTTGGGACAATCTGCGGCAAAGTGTCCCTTCTCATTACATGTGAAGCATCTTAGATCTTTCTTATCTCTTTGATGGTTGTGAAACGATTTCTTGTGATGAGATTGCTCCCTCTTGGGCTTACTTCTCTTGGCGTGAGTTGTGAGATCTTGGTCTTCACTTCCCATGTTTTCTTCTCAAGCTACAAGCCTAGCTTCTTCTTGTGAACATTCCTCCCATATTCTACTGAAGGAGATCAACTTCTTTCTTGCACAAATAACTTGGATGAAGGAGTACCATGACCTAAGTAGGAAATTCAATGTGGTCATGACAATTTCTCCATTTTCCACTACTTCATCCACATCTTCAAGTTGTTCTTTGATTTGAGAGACTTTAGTTAAGTATGATTGGATGGTCTCTCCATTCTGGAACTTCACCCCTTTCAATTGATTCCGTAGAGTCATCTTCCAATTTATATTCTTTCCTTCAAACAACTTGGTCAAGGAGTCAAACATCTCCTTAGGTTTCTTTAGAGAAGACTCGTGGGGTATGAGATGGTATTTTATAGAATCAACAATGATTCTCTTGGCTTTTACCAAGTTCTTCCTTTGTAATATTTTAGCCTCATCTCCCTCTGGAACTGGAACCTCTTCTTTTATGTAGGTGTCCAAATCATTCTCTTCTAGGATTAACCCAATCCTATGCTTCCATGCTTGGAAGTTGTCATCTCCTTCAAGCTTATCCTCAAGCTTGGTGTGGTGAGACATCTTAATGAGAAACTCAAATGGAAATAAAAGATTTAGGTCTTACTACTTGATTTGTTGAAAACTGGATCTCGAGCTCGAATAGGGTTTGTTAAAGAAACCCTAAAAATTCAAACTTTGAATTCAAAACTTCTTAAAGGATTTAAAGATGCACCTTGCTGAGCTGATCAAACTGGTATACTTCAATTTTGAAATCTGCAAAATTTGACCCCTCAAAATTGCCTTTGAAACTTATGGATTTCCTTCACAAGATCCCAAACTAGGATTTGATATTGCTCGGGGTTCTACCCAGTGAAAAAGTTTGATCTTGTGCTCTAAACTTTGATTTTTTTGAGGGGCATCTAGTGGTGGTCACAGATTCCAAAAATTTCAACTTTTTCAGAAACCCTAATTTTCCACCTTTCCGATCAAAATCCCGATTTAGGGTTTGATGAAGCCCGACCTTCTGCCCAACCAAAAAGTTCAATCTTGGTCTCTAAAATTCGATTTTCTTGAGGGGCATCCAGCCATGGTCTCGAATTCCAAAAATTTCAACTTTCTTCGAAACCCTAATTTCTTGCAGCAATGACGGGCCAAAAACTGAAAGTCCTCATAATTTAATTTTGTCTCTATAGAAAGATGTTCCCTTCTAAGGAGAGTCAGCCTAGCCTCCTTCCTTTGATGATCTGAGGAGAGAAAACCAAATATTAAGAATCCCTAGCTTCCGCAATTGCACAGTGTCTTCTTCTTAGCATGGCTCTGATACCATGTTAATTTTTTGATAATTTCATTCAACATTATCTAGGATCACTAAGATAATAATGTGTACAACATATCAATCATAAACACAAGAGACAATAGACACAGAGTTTCCTCAGGGAAAACCAAGAAGGTGAAAAACCCCGCAACTTCCTCAGAGATAGAATAAGCCACAAACCAAGATCACAATGATCAAACCCAAATAGATGTCTCTTGCATATACTCCTCCTCCTCCACTTGTGCGCCACTTTCTCTCTTAGCTATGCGAGCTTGAGAAGTGAGTGAGTGAATAGAATGAGAGACATAACCTCTCTATTTATACATTGACTTGACCTGCCAATAACCTAACAGGGTCGACTTGCTAATGAAGTCTAATAACCCAACCACATGACCTAACTAGGGCCAACCCCACACTAGTGGTCTAATAACCCATCAATACAAATGACAGCACTTACAATGTAACTTGAACACTTGCAAATACAAATGACGACACTTCCAATCAGAGGAATAATACATCTCTGTTTGATATACAATAAAGTACAAATGTAATATACAAGTGAATATCTTCCAAAGTTACAAATACATCAACACATGGCTCTCCAGCCCTCTGAAAAAGACAACAAAAATGATAAAGACCAAACCCTTAGCGCATGGATAGGGTTTTCCCTATACATGGAGCTCACTCCCAAGTCAATCATGTGGGCTCATTTAATGCATGAACTGTCGACCACCATATTTTAAATTTAAAACCCCATTGCTATAGTTTTATGCCATTGTTTACATATTAATTCAACACTTGTACGTCGAATGGTCTTTGAACCATTTTTCATATAGTTTGGTTCATAAACATTTCATACCATTGAGTTTTTCCTAGGAACCTCGAAATCTATGGTGAAGAGTTAACCAACTAATAGAAGTATAATATAAATCAACTATAGAAACAAGGGTTTATCACTATTAAGATTGGGATAGGAATCTCCAAATCCTTAGTCAATATTTCACTAAGTCTCATAATTACAATCTAACTAGTAATGAGTAAGAAGTTGCTTGTCACCATAATAACCCCTTTATAATATTAATACCAATTCTTTGGATGCATGTTCTCACCTGTAACCTCGTCAAAATGGCAGAATGCATTAACTTAATGCTACGTAATCTTCAGGGCGTCACAAGGAACCCCTTCAACAAATAAATACATGTTCAATAATAACATCATAATAATAACTATAATATCATTTTACAACCCAAAGAATAGCAAACTAAATATCAACATCGTCTTAAGCATTAAATCGTCATATTAATGACAGTAAAAAATAGGTATGTATTCAGTGGCTAAGTCACATTAATTAAACGATGAATTTTGTAATTAAGTGTCCCCATTACAATTTATAGTTAAGTTGTTAACTAGGAGTTAAACATTCATAATTGTACTTTCCGCATAGTAAATTGTAGTATTTATACTACAAAGATTTTTTTTTTTTTTTTTAATGAATTTTGGATGTGTTACATGAACTCTTTTCATCTTCAATATTAAATGTGTTCACATATATTTGAATCATTGTTCCTTCGAAACTGGAAATCATTAATTTTGAAAGTTTCTTTATATAATTTTCATGGTTATTGTTATGCTTTCACTTTCTTTTGTTTCCATTTCAGGAATTGCAACAAGAAGTTAAAGCGAAGGGGCAAAGCTCAAGACTAGAGGATTCTACTAAAAACGTTCGGAACAAGGTGTCTATCTTGATATCCTTAAGGATTAATTGTTTATTTGAAAAGAAAAAAGAGAAATCATTTTTACTTGTAATATTAGGGTTTGTTTATCTTCCCACTCTTCAACAAGTGCACCCAATAGTTGTTGGGGAATTATTTCCCATCACACACATGCTTCCTCTATATAATTGACTTCCAAAGTGAGTGACCTCCTCCTCGATATGTATTCATAATAACTCATTCTAAATTTAGGATATGAAACAATTATATGTAAAGTCATTAAATTTAGTAAGAATCACCTAGAGTTTTGCACAATGTAGAATTAAAGAAAAAAATGGCCATTTGAGAAACCAATTACTTTTAATACATGAAAACCCCCTTTCCTTTTTTTCTTTGTAAACACATGTAACTCCCTCACTCAATCTCAAAATTTCAATCCATCAAAAGTAAAGATTGTCAAAAATAATAATATTTTGAACTCGATAAGCAACATGGATGTTCTTCACAACCACAATGTTGAAATAGAGCTCATCTGACGCAACTATCATGGATAACAAACCAACCAATCTAGGGTTTTAGGGGCACTCCTCCCTTGAGGATGTAACCAAAAGTCCATCTCAAAACCCCTTGAGGGAACACAGATTCTAGGGGCATCTACATTATTTAATTAATTGTTGTGTAGGTTAGTTAGTTATGGAATATTTTCTCATAATGCAGCTTGGGCATATCTTTATTATATTTTTTTATTATCCTTGAGTGACATGCATCCTTATATTAGGGTTTTAGACTTGGAGATCTATGTAAGCTTATAAAAGACCGGGGGTTTCATTAATAAATTTAATCATGATCTTGTAGTCTATACAATTTCTA
This sequence comes from Larix kaempferi, assembly GCA_027924585.1. Classification (NCBI taxonomy): domain Eukaryota; kingdom Viridiplantae; phylum Streptophyta; class Pinopsida; order Pinales; family Pinaceae; genus Larix; species Larix kaempferi. The sequence continues at coordinate 30,596,701 of BSBM01000096.1, forward strand.
GGATTCTCATCTTCTATTCTCTTCTTTAGATTGATCAAAAACATTTTTTTCATATCTTGAATTGGTTTTAGTGGAAATTCATTTCTTATCATTTGGTATAAAACCATTACTATATTGGCCTAATCCTTTTTAAATATTTAGAGTTTTTTGTAGGCCAGCCTCCCACCCTACACACCTTATTCTCTTCCTCATTCCTAGATATATCAGGATTTTGGGTTGATTGAAGCCCATTCTCCACCCTAGTTACCTTCTCTATTTAGTTTTCTTATCCATTAGCTCCACCCGATGAAATATTATGCAACACAATTTATCTTCTAGCCTGTCATCAACACATATCTACCACTTACTCAATATTTTTGGAGGTCACCCCCTACCCAATGGTTCTTATTGTGCTTTCTCAAAACCCACCTTCCACCAAAACTCTTATCTATAAGTTTATGTCACCTTTTTTCGGGCTACATCACGCTTGTGTGGAATTTATGGAAGCTCCCCTTCACCCTAGATATTCTCTCTAATATTGTATCACCTCTCCTAGAGGTACATCATCCTCCTCAACTCTTAATCAACATTTCATTTGAGCATCAATCACCTAGGGTTTTCATCTACAAGTCTACCACAACATCTATCTATCTCTCAATTGATTGCAATGGAACTTAGTCCTCTAGGGATGTAGAGCCTCATTGGCATGGTGTGGTCTAAGAACTAGCTAGTGATCTAAATAAATCCCCTGGATTGAAACATAGGGTTTCCACCTCAACAATTCAAGTCAACACCATATTATCATTACCTAAGTATCATGTCCAAATGCATACAAATCTGATCAATTCCTAGATATGTAGTCTCACTAGCTATTTTAAAACATGCCTAAACATGATAGAATATCAACACCTCCTTCTCATTGAAAAATCATTTAGAAGGAGTTTCTCAATCTTGGTGGCAGTCTCATAAATATTTTTCCAAGTTATAAATGTAAATGGTTTTCCTTTTCAATTTACATTTTTTATGAGGTTAAATAGGATATGGGCAGGAGCTCTTCTCATGATGTAAAATATATTTCCCATAAAAAAAATAATATGATTGCTTTTATGATTAGTGATAAGTAGTTATTTAAAAAAGAAATATTAAATATCTCCCTTAAAAATTTTAACATTTTCAACCATTTTCCATAGTCTTTTTAAAATTGGCCATAAGTAATTATTAAAAAATATCAAAAAAGGAAATGACATATTCCTCTTAATCTTTTGTTTTGACATTCACAACTATAAATCCAAACTATACGTTTTCCAATCTCTTAAATTTCAATTAAAATTAAAATAAACTTTTCCTTTACCTTCAAAAGTATGAGTCCAAACATATATTCTAATTCTTTCAAGCATATATTCTAATCTTTTTTCATTTTCAATTTTCAATCTAAATGAACACAAACCTCCTCAATCTCCAGCTCTAGAAAGTTTGATTGCCAATTAAAACTCAATCTCAATCTCTAGAAAGTTTGATTGCCAATTAAAACTTAGAATCCAAGTCAACTCCCAAATAATATACAAGAATCTCCACTCTGGTCACCTCTCCACTAGGGATATGAATCTCACATAATGAATCTCACGTAATGAATATCAACTGTCCTTTTTGTAAAACATGGAATATCGGCGAGAACACTCCAAATAACTCTGCAGAATTACACAGGCAGGCTCTATCTTAGTCTTATCATGGTCGTAACGTTTAACCTGAAATAAAGTTTCCAGACGCTTTATTTGCATATATATATATATATAAATAAAACTAATTATTAAGGGTTAATACATATTGCATATATAGATATAGTTTTGAGTTCTCAATACAGTTCAACCAGCATAGCTACTTTAACGTGTGGCTCATTGTTAGTGAACAAATTATAAGTCAGAAGTTAAGTTAAGTGCTAAGTTACTTTTTTCCATATGTAGTGGTAGGAACTATTTGTTATCCATTAGCTAAGAGTTATTTCAAAATTAATTATTAGTTATCTATGCATAATTATTAATTGTTTTTTATATTTTATATTTTATTTTTAATTTTGAATTTATAACTGTCATAAAATTAATGTGGATAAGACTTTCTAGTAAAATCTAAGAAAAGCATAAACATTAGTCTATCCTAAATTCAAAAATATACACACATATTCATATAATTAATAATCTGCTTAATAAAAATATATTACTGAATTATTTTGGAAAAATAATATCCATTTTTAAATTGTAACTCATAGGCAACTATATTCATTAGCCATGAATAAAAAATAAAATCAAGTTTGTTTTTGAATCATAAACCTTTACCTTAATTTAATTGCTGCACGGTCCATGGAGGAGTAAGTTATCTAGTTTGACACGTGATGAGTATGAGACACGGATAAGGACCTCCATTGAGCTAGTAACCTCTCTTGTCTCATATAAACTTGAATTCGCCAAAGTTAAAAATTATTGAAAGCTATAATTGATTAAAAAATGTTTAATAAGCATTAAAAGTAAAAAAAAAATCTTGCTAAAATATATATAGAAATTTAATACATTTTCTTGATATTTCACCACAAAATTTGAGTAATGCATGACAATATTAATTCAAAAAATAATAAAAAGTATTCACCTTTTTCACCATTTATTCACCATTTGCTTCTTGATATGGAGATGAATAATCCTGGCTTCAACACAACCGTAAAGAGGTCAATAAAATTAATGAAGAGTATTTATGTCTAGTATCAATGCAACTCTTGTTCGTGATTCTTTCACCACACAAGGTTGTACAATAAATGATTTTGAATAAGGAAATTTGGATCAATGTTAAAGCATTGGGTTTGGATCTAATTGTCAAATCTTGATATATTTTATAGTAGTAAAATACGGTTGTATTAGCAATTGTTGTACGAAATTAGAACCAAGTTAAAAATACGTCGAATATTCAAAATGATACGGGTTTAGTACAGTTAACCATCTATTTACGGAATAAGAAACTCCAAATCATGGCCGCTCAACAATGACATGTATGAGCTAGAAAATCAAAATCGTGGGCTAAGTTCAAGTTTGAACATTGAGATGCCACTTGTGTGTGCAAGAGTTAAAAGTTAAAAGTTAATTTTAAACTTCAACAAAAAGTATGTGCACATTGGATAATGCATTGCTTTTATATCATCTACTTACTAATACTAACTTACTTGTACATGTGTAGTTTTTTATTTAAGTTTTATTTTATTGTAATTGTTATTTTAATTTTTACTTTTATATTTTACTTTTTAGTATTTAGGTAGTTCCTTTGTTCTCATTTTTCTTAAGTAATTTTGTATAAAAGTAAATTTGTGTAGATTTTTAGGTCATTTTGTATGTATTATGTAGTTGTTATTTTAAATTTTATTTTTATGATTTACTATTTATTTAATAATTCTCTTAGGATTGGTGAAGGAATGGATATGATGACATCATAAACATTGTTATATTATATGGTATGCCCTATATCGAATTTGAATTTGAAATATGTTTCAAGTTGTTTTCAATGAATAATGAGTAATATGTTAAAATTTGGAATGATTTCTGTATAATTTTATTTTATTTTAAATTAAAATTGCATTTTTTTGTATTTATAAGATGTCTACTCTTTTTTCGTTACGTATTTTTTCTGTATTGTTTCCGAATCGTATTCGAATCCGTACTCGAATCTTGCTACTATGAGATATTCTATAAATGATTTTGATAAATACATGGAGATGGTGGTCCTCGTGAATCTTACATCTTTCAATAGGTGGCCTGTCATTCTTTTACACATGCTATTGGTACTTGATCCTAAAGAATGGTTATAATAACTCAATCTCAATGGTTATGAGCCGGTTGTGGACCTTCCTTAGTTCCTTTATAAAACTTATCTAATAATGTGTAAAGGCCTCTTCTAGTACCATTTGTTGAGCAATTTTCCATCCTCCACTCCAAATAGTGGTACATGGAATATTCCCATTCGAATGAAAAGTACATTGGTTAGTGTCCGAGAGTAGTGAATTAAGATTATCAAGTAAGAAGTTAGCTAGTCCACTACCCTTAATAGTATTTGTACCCATTCTTACCTTCAGGCCATAACCTACTTTCCATTCCAAGGGGAATTACGAAAGAAAGATATTATTAGGTTTGTCCATTGATTTTAAACATGCATTATACTTTTCCTATCCTTCCTTATCTAGTGAGATAAATTCCCATGATAAATGTACTTCTTAAGTATGGTCATCCTCTATAAATTGTATTTGGAAAGAAAATTCCATAGATATTTAGTTACCAACACATTTCCGAATTGAAATATATACTTTATTACACTACCCGCCTTTCCTTTGGTTTTGGATATTGTCATGTAGCTAGTTAAATGAGATCCCACCTTACTAGTGTTTCTTCTCCACGAAAAATTAAACCACTTATCATTAAAATTTTCCAATATGCACTTTCATATGGATTCCATCAATATATACTAGACATGGATGGATTCAAAAATTGAATTTAGAAAAATAAATATTCCCCCTTCTTTTGGCATCCACCTATTACACCAAACAAAAATTATTCTCCTTCTTTTCCAAGAGCCACATCCACACCATTATGTATGAGAGTATATTTTTTAGTGTTCACCTCCATGCCTATGCCATAACTATAGAGCTGAAGGATCCCCTTATAACATCTAGCATCCCCTTTAGAACCAAAGAAAAAAATTAGGGCATCATCCATAAACAGTAGATCGATTAGTACCTCCTCACCTCTAAACTTTATACATCTAATCTGCCTTATACTTTTGGATTCTAGAATCATTCTACTAAGGCCTTTTTCTACTAGTAGGAACAAGTGAGGTGAAAAATAGAACTCTTGATGAAGCCCTATTGAGGACTTGAATAAATAGGATGTTAAACCATTTATAAGCACCAAAACATTGGTAGATTGTACACAACCCCTAGTCCATCCAACAATACAAAATTAAATACCAATATCGATCAATAAAAGCCTCAAATACAACCAAGACTCAATGACATAATCCTTAGGGAGTTCATGTTTGGTCACTAAATATGGAATGTTGTAATACCCCGATTTTGACCCTATTGCATTAAAATTGTAAATGATGTAAATATCGTTATTAAATCATGGTGAGGAGATCAAGGCCAAGGCCCCACCATCGATTTTATCGTTTTATGTATCGGCAATTAAAAATAGATGCCTATGGTTCTTGTGATAGATCGCCACAATGTAAATTACGACATCATGTAAATACGAATTTTAATGAAATACCCACAACTAGCTATGCAATGCAACAAGAGATGGGGACCTAATTTTTACAAGGAATAGGGAGGGGAAATATTCAAACCCTTGAGCCAATAGAGTCAATCCATGTGTAATTGAGAGAACCCATAAACCACCAACTACCCATTTTGACTTATGCACCCAATCATTTAATTCTTCTAGAAGTTGGTTGATCATGTACTTAATGCCTTGAGATTGGAGAGGTATGGCAGCCAATTTCGTGTATGGGAAAGCCATCGATCAGAGAAATTGTATTTTTACTTCTTGGGCAAGAAAACACCCACAAAATTGTGCCCAAATCCATTCTTCACCCATGGCCTTTGCTCTCTCACGCAGTCTGAGCTAGCTGAGGCTTCCTCCTTCACGTTTGGCATCATTTTCCTGCATTTTCCATGGTTGGGAACTCGTTTTTGGTTGGTACAGTGAATGGGAGAGGATAACCACGATTTGGGGGTGTGATGGAGGTCGTTTTTGCTCCTAGAATGTCCATAAATATTTTCTGAAGACAAATTTTCCTTCCCAGGGGTGAATCCCCAATTATCATTTCATTTTTGGTTTCCCACGTTTCAATTCATGCCCAACACTTGTGATTTTGCTGTTATGTGCATCCTTGTTTTGGTTTGAACCTATGAGTACGAAATTTGGAGTGGAAGTGGACCAAAATTGGCTTGATAAACCTAGTGAGGAGGGTAACTTGTCAAGAAGATCAAAAGAGCTGGCTACTCTTCTATGCACGCCTAGAAGAACATTAGAATGGGATGTATGGCTAGAGGGACTATGCAGCAGTGAAGGGAATACTTCCTTGTGCCGGGTGTGTAGGTGTTGTGGGGACCACCCTACATCAATATTGTAGAGGGAATCCATATCTCTGTGGTTGAGCCCAGTAGCTTAGCAGTTCTTCCTTTCCATTGCCTTAGTAGCCAGATAAACCCAACTGTGGATTGGATTGGCTAATTTTGGTGTATTTTGGCTATGTGTGAGTCTGTTGTTCTCTTTTTCCTTGTAGAAATCATGCCTAGCTCGGGGGTGGCCGTTGTGTTGAGAGATTGATGAGCAGAACTAGCCTATGGTTGGGTGAAACATTGCAGTTGCATAGCCAGTTGCTCGGGACTACTTCGTTTCAAGATAAGTACTTTCTTTTATAAATTCTGCAATGTCTTTATTTAATGGCTATCATGAAAATGTTGAATGTATGTTATATATTAAAATGATTTTAATTCTGTTGTGTTTCTACAATATGCATATGTATATGTATTTTATTATTAATGAGTTTTACTTTATAATCATAGGGCTAGCTGCCCATTTTTAGTGTCATGTTCTTTCCCTGACTCGATCTGATGGGAGGGGACTTGACAAATGTGCTTTTTTTTATTGTAGACATTCCTTTTTTAGATGTACCAATGGATTCATGGATGTTTCAACCTCCCAAGAAGGTATATTTTTCATGAAAGATGCAGTGATAATTTTTTTTTAGTCTAGTGGATAATACTTTGGATACTACCTTATACACAATATTACAAATGGATACAATGTGAAAGCATCAAATGAGTAAGTATACATTAGATATAAGGGCTATAAATATGGCATTAATATATCTAGGTTCCCTTTAGGTAACTCTAATGTATTCCACTACTTTGATCAAATCCTCCTCATCATGTCAAAGTAGCCCAGAAAAAGTTCCATAGATCACCTTTCAAGCGCAAGGCTCTTATCCATATGCGTTGTGGTGAAAATTTGAAGATGTAGTCAAATGAGAAGAAGCCATTTATATAGTTTTGAATGGATGGTGTCTAAATAAATCATCTTTCTTTCAAACTCATGTGCCATAAATCCAATTTGTTACCTAGGCACACAAAAAGATTCACTTATAAATTTCAAAACAAAATAAGAGAAACTTAAAGACACTGTAAAACATGAAATTTATGAAGGATAACTCATCTACAAATAAAAAACATAATTGTTTCATTGTTAACATGAGTAAGCCACTTTGATCGAGCTTCTTATAAAGATGTTTTTAAATATTTAATATTTTCCCAATTCCTTTCCATAGGGCCATTTCTAAAATTCAAACAACAAAATTACAAAGTGCTTCATGTCTAGATCAAAATAAATCCATCATGCCTTGTTTAAATTTCTATGGAAAATTTTTGAAAGGGCTCTCGTGAAAAGCGACCATGCATATTTCAAAGATAAATTAATATGTTTAGAAAGGTCATGACACCAAGCCATCGGGGTTTATTTTAACATTCAAATATAAATTGAAATATTTCAAAAGGGTTGATGGAAAGTCATAATGGTTATTGTAAGGACCTAACATCAATTTGTAGATGTTATCACAGAATTCAATACAAACATGGATACCTTCTTTAATATTGAGAGAAAGGACCATGCTAGAAATCAATATTAAGCATTCTGTCATTGAAATGAAACCAAATTTTAAGATTATATAATTTTTATTCTTTACAAGATGATATATATTTAGAGATTTGGGCCATTACATTGGTAAACTAAATTTTAATTAGAATAAATCATAACATTATGGAGAATTAATAAAAGATATATTTATTACATATATTCCTACTCCATTGGAGATATATCCTCATATTTTGATAGTAGGGTATTGAAGTTAAGAACTTCTAACTCATAGAGAAAATTTCCTAGAATAGTGAACTTGGGTGATTCAAGGATATCAACATTGAAAGTTATAATCTCATAAATTAACACCATGTTGTCTTTTGTGACTTAACATTTGAACATGTAATTTTGGGAAAATAAAACCTAGGATTACACATGATTACTTGAACCCATGACCATCAAAACTTGCTCCTTAGGATCCATTGCAACCAATCCTTGCTTCAAATCCTTTACAATCGTGCATGAGATTGATAATCATTGTAACACCCCTAGTTTGAAACCCCTAGTCTCATGATTCCAAGACGTAAATACTAACTATGAATGCCTACAAGGATGAACATATTATATTTTTCAATCATTAATATTAAAATCCACAACTAACTTTGTTGAGGTAGTATGCAAAAAAGATCAAGGAATCATGTATTTACTAGAGACAGTAAGGGGGTTAGAATGACTAAGGGGGGAAAACCATGTTGTGAACCCATTAAACCTTTAAACCCTAAATTTTACCTTATGTCATGATTTAAGCACAAAATTTCTTATTATTAACTTAAATTCAATTTATGACTTAAAAAGGGGATTAAGTGTGAGTAAGAAATGTTTTTTTAATTAAAAGGAGAAACGGGTGGCTCATGATAGAAATCACGTGGTTCCCTCTTGCCATACATTAAAATAACGCATGCAAAAATAAATCTAATTGGATTCATTCCAGAAGAACCCATGCGGGTGTGAATTATGAGCATATAGAGCAGAATCATTGTGTGATAAGGGAATTTGATACAAATTCCTTAGTCTGTAAACCAGTTGTTGGAGTTTTTCTTTTGAAACTATATCCAATTTGTCACTATAATGTTCCAGTGATGTGGCTAATGGTGTAGCTAAACGTCTTCGTGGAATTCTAAGCACATATGAAAGTGATGTGTTTTCATTGTTGTATAGTTAGACCAATTTGCCTTTCGATGTACTTGTGAAGTTGAAAATGGGGTAGGGAAATAAACTGATGAAATTCTTAGCACATATGGCAATGACATCTATTAGTACTATGTAGTCAGAAGGAAATCAAGGAGGTGAAATGCATCGTTTGGCATGGAATTAGATTTAAGTCAATTGTTAAATGATTTCCAAGAGTTTAATCCTCATAAATTATGGGACTAGTGAGATGTCCATTTGGCGAATGCACGAGTCTCAACTCGTGGGTGTTCTTTTGTTGAAATATTAATGAGAAAAATTGCCTATGGTTTGGTGGAGCATGCCTCACATGCATCCAGTTGACCATTTGAAGTGATTTATAAGATAAGTGTTCTATTGGAAATTCAATTATTATTTAAAATTCAGTTGTCTCCTTGTTACATTTTGTTATGGCATTGTATTTGAATATGCAAGTTCCAAGTATTTGCTTAAAATTATAATGATATTGGTGAAAATTCTAAGTCTGGAAATGTATTCCTGGGTTTGATTTTCCATAAGGAATTAAATTGAGCACTCTTGAAATTGAAGTCGCTGTGGCCAATTATTATAAATTCAAGGGAATGGTATTTTTGCATGCTTAGTCGTGGTATGTTTTCCATAAAACCTATTTGTTTATCAGTTGTTGTACAATTTCATGTAAGTTAATTTTTGAGTGCCCAATGGCCATAATATTTCCTTCGACTTGTCATTTATTCACCGTGATGTTATAAATATATCCCATTTACCTTGGAGAGGATGGTTGCTCGAAGCTCAACCAAGAAGTGGCTATCTTGTATCGATATTGAATTATTGTTGCGTGCACAAATTGATTCTTTCAATTTGAGTGTTGAAAAATTATGGAATATTGATTAGAAATGAATTGCATTTCTTATGCATGGAAATGGTGTGACTTTTAATTCCACCAATCCTAATTTACAGGGCCAAAACTAAATTTTATGAATACCAATTCTTTAATGAAAGTAAAGAATGGGAAATTTATTCTCGGTGGAAGATAGTTTATTTAATTTAAAAAAAAGGCGCAGTAATTAGAACTTATGCATGCAATGGTTTACTACACATAGCTTACTAAGGCGCAGTAATTAGACCATTATTGCTTCATGAGTAATTGACTTATGCATGCAATGGTTTACTACACATAGCTTACTCTGTAGTGGTTGAACCATGTTTGAACTATTATTTAATAGATACATAAGAAAATAATTTCCAATTACCAAGGCTTGTTTATTAAGCTTAGTAGGCGGAATTTACAATGGGTGGTATTTTGTGTTTCAAAAATCATAGGTTGAACTGGTTTATTCAAAGTAGAAATAATATTTATGTCAAAGTAGGTTGAATTGGTTTATTCAAAGTAGAAATAATATTTATGTCAAAATTTAAGATTTAGCTGTGTTTATTATTCCTTGCATGAATGGTATGGTGGTTTTTGAAAATCAGAAGCTGAAACAAGCAAAATACCATGGGTTGCATTTGTAAGGAATTGGTCATTGCATTTCATGCAATAAAAAGATTGGTAGTTATTTTCATAAATAAATTATGAAAACCATGGTTTGGAGTTCCTATGATTTAGTTCATACCATGCAAATTTTGTAATATGTTGGATTAATGTTTTTCTTTATTATGCCGAGACGCACTCTACAGCCAATATGAGGGAGATCTTGTAACATGTGAGTGTTTGTCTAGTAACAAAATAATACAAAGTAAACAAACAAAAAATAATACAAAGTAAAAAGTAATAAATATTATGTTGGCCATAAACAAAAAAGAATAATACAAAGTAAAAAGCAAATATGAGACTTAAACTAGAGACTTTAGAGATTAGGATTAGGTGATAAATATTATGTTGGTCATAAACAAAAAACAATAATTCAAAGTAAAAAGTAAAAATGCGACTTAAACTAGAGACTTTACTTTTTACTTTTTATACAAAGTAAAAAGTAAATATGAGATTTTAGAGTGTTTATCGAGTAACAAAATAATACAAAGTAAAGAAAAAAGAATAATACAAAGGAAAAAGTAATAAATATTAAGTTGGACATAAACAAAAAAGAATAATACAAAGTAAGAAGTAAATATGAGACTTAAACTAGAGACTTTAGAGCTTAGGATTAGGTGGCTGAGGTATTGCACTCAAGGATCTATTCAAGGAGAGGTTTGCACCTCTCGAGATTTGATAAATATGAGACCTAAACTAGAGACTTTAGAGCTTAGGATTAGGTGGCTGAGGTATTGCACTCAAGGAGCTATTCAAGGAGAGGTTTGCACCTCTGGAGATTTGATCCCTCTCGACGCTTGATAGAGCCTAAGATTTTTATAGTAATTTTGAAAAATTGAACAACTTAAGGATTAACTATGTATATAACTTTATTCGCATTTCTTATGCATTTGATATAATATTTCATGGATCTTATAAAATAGTTTATAGTTCTTCTATTTACTCATAGTTATTATTCATTTTAATATGTATTTGTGGTAAGAATGCGTTGTGCACTTACCACCTATTTTATTTTATTTTTTAATAAAAAAATATTGTATTAAATATAGTGCAGTGAAGGGCGTGTTACAAGGGCGAGCCTTATCCAGCAGACACACTCGCCTTAAAGGAGAGACCATGTCCGGTGCTATACCATGTGCACCCATCTAGGCTTCAAATTTGAAGCCTTCAGTGCCCTTCAGAGGCCATTTTACACGTCATAGAAGACCACCTCAAATTTTACCATGCAAAAAAAATTTAATTTCATGCTAAGCCCTTCAATAATTAAATTAACCTCTACTGTTTAAAATTGCAATAAAAGGGCAACTTCAAATTTCACCCATCAATAGTTTTCAGTGGGAAATTGGGAATGCGGGTACTAGCTAGGTGACTTGGGAGTGGGACTTGGTACTCGGTTACTCTCCAATATCCCCGTGTCCGATCATCGATTGATCATGGACCATTGGGCCTCTAATAATATCATTGACCAGCTTACGTGGACGAGCTTACAATGTGCAACCCATTGCTTGAACGTTCCAAGTTCTCGTGTTAGCGACGAGTGCTTACGTGTTTAACACATTTAATGGATAAAACAATTTTATTAAACATGGTTTGTGGCTCATACGTGTTGCTGGAAATGGGATTACCAAGTTACCAGTTATCACATACCAATTCATGACTTCTGACTCCGTGAGTTAATTGAGTATTCAATGTATAATATATTATGTTAATGTGCCCCAAATTTGGCATTTCAGACAAAATCCACTATCTACAAACTTCTTGTAATGTTGTAGGCTATCGCTCCCTCCTGTGGCCCCTGCCCATAGCCCTATGTTTTATTTGTTGTATCAAGTTAATCCTATCGTCTACGGCTCCTAGCTTCACACCCTGTGTTTTCTTTGTTGTATCAAGTCAATCCTACAGCTCCCAAGTCCCACCTTGTGTTTTCTTTGTTGTATCAAGTCAATGCTTGAATTCCATGCTTCCATGGATCTAACCAGCAATAAATAATATTACAGGAATACAAACAAGCTTTTGCTTATACCCCTGCTCCACCTTGGTTGATCTACTTCCAAGTTCCACCTACCCTATCTCCTCCAGTCCTCTATGAGTGTTTGGAGAGTGAAGCTACTAATTGTTAATATTTAATATGCTAAGACAGAAAATAGCAGCATTACATTCCATTTCACAATAATAGCATATACAGGATCACTGAAGAAACAACAAGCACAAGATAAACACAAGAGACATAGATTTATCGTGGGAAACCCTCATGGGGTAGAAAACCCAGCAAAGCTTCCTCAATATAGATGACCAGCAAATACAAAAGATGTAACCCTGAGCATAAGCTCCTCCTTCTCCATAGCATACCTCTCTCTCATAAGTGCGCCACTCTCAAGTGAGTGAGTGTGTGTGTAAAATGAGGAATACACCTCCTCTATTTATACACTACTCCGACTTGTCTTTTACACAAATCATGTAGGCTCGTATTTAACCATTGGGTTAAATACCCCACTACAACTGACTGGGCTGACCCCTCTAGGGTGGTATAATAAGCCTTTGACCCACATAACACATACAGGGCCGACCCCCACTAGGGAAGTCTAATAACCCAAGTTACCACATTCCGATGGAGGAATAAACATCTTCGGATATACAGTAAGATCTTCACGAAGGAATGAATCATCTCTAGAATAATAAAGTACATATATAATATTCTTTGAAGTTACAATATCTCAACACTCCCCCTTAATGAGAAGGATATTATAACAGCATCTGCACAAGCAAGGAATCATCAACATCATACATGATACATCTATAAATCATTGGAAGCTTTCTCAACATCATCAGTAACTCAAGCAGTTACTGGAACATCTTCAATACTGGAACATCAACATCTTCAGTACTAAGTCTTTATCTTCTGTAGCACTCGAACAGCTACAACAACATCAACATCTGGATCCTCACGATCAACAGCATCGTCATCATATGATCATCATCATCGGGATCATCTCGATCTACAGCATTTGGATCATCACGATCTACAACATCTGGATCATCATGATCTACAGCATCTAGATCATCTCGATCTACAACATCTAGATCATCTCGATCTACAGCATCTAGATCATCTCGATCTACAGCATCTGGATCATCACGATCTACAGCATCTAGATCATCTTGATCTACAACATCTTCATCTAGATCATCAGTATTACTATCAACACTAATACAATTATACACATCATCAATACAAGTATCCTCATCAATACAAGTATACATACAAGTATCCTCATCAATACATATCATCAATACAAGTATCCTCATCAGTGATAATAGCAGCATACCCTACAACATACACGATCATATTATAGGATGATCAATCCCGCTCTCTTTAGGACATAGGTCCATGGATGATACAATCCAGATCAAGTTCCAGGATAATCGATCCTTATCACTTTAAGACAAGTCTCATGTCTAGGGACGATGCAATCCAATCACGTACATTTTAAACCCAATTCATGGACGATGCAGTCCTCACACATACCTTTAAGACAAGTCTCATGTCTAGAGAGGATGCAATCCCAACACGTACATTTTGACCCCAGTTCATGGACGATGCAGTCCTCACACGTACCTTTAAGACAAGTCTCATGTCTAGGGATGATGCAATCCCATCACGTACATTTTGAACCTAGTTCATGGACGATGCAGTCCTCACACATACCTTTAAGAGAAGTCTCATGTCTAGGGATGATGCAATCCCATCACGTACATTTTGAACCCAATTCATGGATGATGCAGTCCTCACATACATTTTGAACCCAGTTCATGGACGATGCAGTCCTCACGTACATTTTGAACCCAGTTCATGGACGATGTAGTCCTCACACGTACCTTTAAGACAAGTCTCATGTCTAGGGATGATGCAATCCCATCACGTACATTTTGAACCCAGTTCCTCGATGATGCAGTCCTCACACATAGCTTTAAGACAAGTCTCATGTCTAGGGATGATGCAATCCCATCACGTACATTTTGAACCCAGTTCATGGACGATGCAGTCCTCACGTACATTTTGAACCCAGTTCATGGACGATGCAGTCCTCACGTACATTTTGAACCCAATTCATGGACGATGCAGTCCTCACACGTACCTTTAAGACAAGTCTCATGTCTAGGGATGATGCAATCCCATCACGTACATTTTGAACCCAGTTCATGGATGATGCAGTCCTCACACGTACCTTTAAGACAAGTCTCATGTCTAGCGATGATGGAACCCCATCACGTACATTTTGAACCAAGGTCCAGGGACGATGCAGTCCTATCTTCAATTCTCGGAGACATCAGTCTACGGATCAATTCTGGGACCTAATTCCAGGGAAGATACAATCCCCTACCTGTTCATTCAGGACTTCATTATCAGAGACCCAGTCTATGGCTCAATTCTGGGACCGAAGTCCGGGGAAGATACAATCCCACACCTGTTCATTCAGGACTTTATTCTCGAAGACATCTTGTCTACAACTCTCTTTAGGACTGAAGTCTAGGGATGATCCAATCCTCACATGTCCACCAAGGACTTCATTCTCGAAGACATAGTTCTATGGCTCTCTTTAGGACTGAAGTCTAGGGATGATCCAATCCCCTCATTCCACCAATTACTTCATTCTCGAAGACATACGTCTACGACTCTCTTTAGGACTGAAGTCCAGGGATGATCCAATCCCCTCATTGTAATGCCCTTATCAGGGAAATGGGTCTCTATTATCTAATGACTATATGTCTCTGCAATTTGAGCAAACATAAACTTAAATCTTTCATTTCCACTCTGTTCTTATTTCATGCATAACTTGAAAATAAAAGGGAAATACAATTTATTGAAGCTAGCTGAGTAAAATACCTAGACCCGTAGATTTGCAGTAAGATCATAAGACTTACGTGGTGAATTCTGTATGGTACCTTAGCAACCCAAAATGATGTGTCCACCCTGCCGATCAGCTATTATCATGTTGACCGTAGGAAATCAACGGATTTCGTAGCCCCCGAGCCCACACACCGATAATCCCGACAGCAGCTTTCCATCGAACCTTTCCATGGTAATCTTTTGCTGAGTTAACCCACTCCTCAGTCTTTTCATTTGAGTTTCCCACCTCCTCAAAGCTTCGAGTTAACCCCCTCCTCGGCATTCCTCCTTTTTCACAAAAATCCTCATAGTTCTCCCACAATACGCCCCCTTACTACTTTGTTAATTCTCCTCTTTATAGGAATCCACCTCCTTCAAAAGTCCAACTTCCTTATCACTCCACAGCCCTAGCTATCGTGGTCTTGCAAGTACAAATCATTAATGCGTCCCCTTTTAAGGTAAAAAGGTGGAGCATATATTATTTTTAAATCACCCAAGTTTCTTTTGAGTAGTGGAATTGTTAAATAATTTATTTCAATGAATCTTTTAATTTATTTGGAATGATTCCGTCCCTTAATTTAAATGAATAGTCTATTTAATAAATCATTCAATCCACTATGCATTATATAAATATTATTATTTCATTATTATCGTTAATTAAATAATAACAATACTAACATATTAATTAATAATAATAGAAATTAAATTAATTGTGAACAGAAATTAGAAATATTTATTTGGTTAATGGATAAGGGTCAACATAGTGCCTTGGGATATAAGTAATGAAATATAATTAATGGTTTTCTTAACCATAATCAACAATTATATAGCGTACTCTTCTAGTATTAATATTTAACTATCATACTTCATATCGAGGACACCTTCATTTGAGGGTACTTACAATTAATGACATTTATTTTACACATTAGAACTTGATAATCTTTTACTACTTAATTCATCCACTAAATACTTAATTGACTTATCTATGATAACTTATAACATTGTTAAATCTTGATAAGTAGGTTGTAAACCAATATTATTGCGCATGTGCATAATGTGCATGCGTGGCTAGCGTATGCACAAGACGGACATGTACTATAAACATACGTCATATTTCCTATGCATAACAGCTAACTAATACCAATAATACTTATGCAAACTGAACAAGTACACATTCATCATAATATTACTAAGACATCGTCGGTTATTTTATCAGTTAACCTTTAAGATTTCCTTACGTTATTTTTATGATTACATTTGATCAATCATTCAGGTGCAAGGGAAGCTACCTACTACCACTAACTCCGGGTCAAGGAATACCCAACCCTCAACAGTACTAACTATCATATCCTCCCATCCTAACCTACTGCCACATCCTCCCTATCCTTCCTCTGCTAGTACAAAAGTGGATGTCGGACTCATCGACCTGACCACATAGAACTTGAGAGTGATAGCGTCGGTTGTACAGCGGACCTATCCTCCCCTAACAGGAATCCGACCATCGTCATCACAACTACATGGGGAACGTGTCTCAGCACGGCCCTCCCATGACCTCGGGTATCATAGAAACATAGGGTGGGAAACACATCCATCCCTCTCAACATACCAGGTCTACACCCTTATCAAATCATACTCTGTTGCTATCGAGATTATCGGTCCATGTCATCGTATCATCAGTTTCGGTTGCTAAGGTTCCCTGTATGGATAAGCTCTCATCAATATATCAGATCAAGTATCCGGCTATCCCATAGCCCTCGTGTCCTGTAGGTTAGTGTTCAGCAGAATACACATTTTATAACAAGCATTTCCATTCAATCACCAATTGATCCATATCATCAACATCATTTTATTTCACATCGCATTTTTATCACATCATAGGTATGCCTGGAATATAATAGTTCTATCAATTTCATCATAGGATGGCATCCACGTACAACGCCATATATTTCACATTTCATCAATGAAAACGCTAAAACATATATTTTCCATTCTATCATTGTCCGATCTATTTTGTCAGCATCATTTATTTCATCACTTAAAATCATCACATCGATTGCAGCATAATGACCACATCATATATATCATATTTCCTCCAGGATGATTATCAAACATACACTGTCATTATGAAACAAAAGAATCTCATGATAATCATAACTTTAATAACTGCATGAATATAGTAACATCATTAACACAGTAGCAACATATCATCATGTCTAACATGCCGAAAATATAGTTCACTGTGTCTAGCTGAGTCAAACAGATAACAAGCAATAACGTGAAAGGTGCCTAACTCATAAACATGCCCAGTCAAAATATGGGGCATTACATACACCTGTCCTTCAGGAAACTTCGTCCCGAAGTTATGGTCATAATAATGCAGGGAAATTCTTGACACATAAACTCTTCATTCATGCAAGTAGCAGGTGTTAGCCATACTTGTCCTTCTTAGCTTTGACTTGACCGAATATGTTGATATTATCTTTAAATTTTACTTTTCTTATCTCGTGATATGTGTTCTAATAATCAAAGAACATTTCT
Organism: Larix kaempferi; assembly: GCA_027924585.1. Lineage (NCBI taxonomy): Eukaryota > Viridiplantae > Streptophyta > Pinopsida > Pinales > Pinaceae > Larix > Larix kaempferi. The sequence goes on from BSBM01000096.1 coordinate 30,614,507, forward strand.
AGATTAATTCCTTTTGTTGGATCTCAATATAATGCCTAGGATGCCTAGTGGTTATAATCATGTTCTATCCACCCTAGTATCCCATTTCATACCTTTTTACAATATCCATCAAGTTGTAACATCTTGAGAGGTTTACTCATCACAAAAGCTTATATTGACCCAACTTAGCATGAAATAATCAACGATTTTTTTTAAAGTGGAGAGCCGAGAGTTCATAATCTTTAATTATTCAACAAGCGACTACAAGGGTCTTTAAGATTTGCATACCTCTCCTAGGTGATGAAGATCCTTGTTATTTCATCTTAAGGTCAAACATTCTTATTACTTTAGTGTTAATAAGCCATCTGCATCATTGATAACCATAAGTATTGTAAACAATATTAAATTAGGGGAAGTATCATTTATTAGAATGTTCTTAGTAACTATATCGTACCCAAATGCTTAAGTTCACTGATAGTATCTGTTAGGGGTTTAAACAACGTAGCTTTATTCATTGAGGTACACATCGGTTCCTATTCTGCGTCCATTATTACCCCATTTACTTGTATGACTATTTCACTTAACCAGGTTGAGGGTTCGGCGCACATTCATTCACGGTAACTTCCTTAGTCCCTCAATAATTTACCTACTTTTATAATTTACTGCTCGCTCATTTTGTAATTATTAAATCCTAGTTGTTTCTTAATAATATTTCCCCCATCATGACAATTTAACCTAAGCAAAATTAGCGGCATATAACCCTTACCTTTTTCTCGCACATACCTAATTGCTTCAATCTCTTTCCACTTACTATATTGAAACATGATTTATTGCACGTTATACATAGAAATTTTACACTGTTGATTTTAATATATAGATATCTCCCATATCTTAATATTAATTAAATTTTCCAATAGGGAAATCCATTCACACATACATTAAATATTGACCTACCACCTCTATTTGGGGTGCCTCATACAACTACACATTATCACTAGACATGAGATACACATATAATCTTACTCCCTTTGTTGACAGTTTGTAAAGATGCCCATTCCCATCAATAATTAATTCCATCATTTCTCATAATTGGAAATGCACTATTTCCCTTAAAACATAGTCTTATACAAATTCCAAGTACTTGATTTACAACGGTTATTAGACTATTGGTCAAGTGTTATTGACTTTCAATTATCTCTCATTTTATTACCTTCCTATCGTGTCCTTACTTCATTACTACTTTATATATTTGGTTAATGCATCTCTTGGTTCTATCGATGATCCTCCCTTATATATAAATGTATAACCTGTAGATCCTATACATAATGGGAAGCAACACAATTATCCTAGTCACTAATAGTGGTAACCATCATCCCTTAATATTTGAACACGAATGTTTATTTATTCGACAATTCGACACATTATTAAACATAAGTGGATTTCCACCATCATATTTAACTGATAGAGCTAGAACACTTCTTCATTCATTACCATTTTAAGGTATAGCACCTTACCATTTCACCTATCGGGACTAAACACTAATAAAAGTATCATAGCATCATTAAATTAGGAGAACTATTATTGTTTAAAAGGTTTTCATGGCTATTTCTTATCAAATACAATTGTTATCGTGTTTATTTATTATTCTCCTTTCAAATTGATATAAATTGGTCGGGGAACCTTTACTTCTTCAATTCTTTACGAATCTCATAGCTAGTTTTGTTCCCACCCTTACCATCGCAAGGGTAATCACTAGTATTTATCCTAGTATGCCATTGTATTTGTACATCACCCCTCTTCCTACCCACACTGGCAACCCTTATGTATTTTGTAAAGGTCTTAGTCTACTCTTACAATTTGAATGAAACATCATTATGTAATATGTTCAATCATATTGGGACTTCATAACAACCGCTTTATTTGAGTTAAATTGAGGACTGTGTTGAGATTCTTATGACTCTTATATTATTATCCGAGATCATCATTATATTAGGTATGATTAATCCGAAATATATATATATATATATATATATATATATATTTGAAATCTTTTTGCACCCTTACACCAATATTTAACTTAATTAGTCTAAGCCACGTTTCCCCTTAATAAGATAGTCCTTTAATAAGCTTTATATGCAATCTCCTGGGTTACGTATAGGGTGTTTCCGTAATGTGATTCACAAGGGATACATATCCTTATATCCTATAATTTATTTCCATCCTGTCATTTTACCCTCCGAGAAAAACCCTTACTGCCTATATTTATACCTATGTGCAAGGAACAATTTATTAGGATCAACGTATTGAAATCTATGGTCGTTTTCATTAATGATTTTGTCATGTAGTGAAATTAGCGTCTTAGCATTCAGCTTGACATGCTCTTTTAGCAGTTCCTTGTTTTCAGATTAAGTGTTTGTTTCGTCTCCTCGACTATACGTTGAAATCTCGACAAAGGTTGTTTTCAGATTACGTGTTAAATTCTCTCTATTATAACATTTTTACTTTTATATTCTATATTTTATGAGAAACTTACATAGTTATATTTTATTCTTCACTACAAATATATAATTAAAAAAAATACATTGTTTCAAGTTTTAATAAAAGTTTTATGAAAATTCTCTCCATTATAACATTTTAACTTTTATATCTTATGTTCTTATCTATTTTCACTTTTATATTCTATGTTATATTCTTATCACAAACTTGCATAGTAAGGGATTGTTTTTAGATGATTTAAATTTATTTACATTATTTAAAAATATAAAAAAAAACATGTAAAAAAAAATACAAAAATATCAATTAAAAACAAATTGATATTTATAAATTAAAAAATCACATATAAATTAAATTAAATTGTAATTTTTTTTTTTTTTATCCTGGTAGATAATATTTGTATTCACTTTCTCTAAAATATTAAAAATTATTAACAATGGATTATAAACCTTCACATTAATGTAATAAATCTTCTACTTAATTTTTTTTTCATAATTAAATCTAAATCTTACTCGCTATATTGTAAGATCAAATATATATAAGTTAAATACTAGATTTAGAACACATACAAGTACTATATTAGGATAGAAAACACATATATAAGTAGTTCATTAGAAGAACGGTAATTAATTAAAAAGATATTTGAATTACTTATTTTGCTAATGGATATTTTTTTTTCAAGTGGAAAAAATGCACTTTTTGTTATTTACAATTGAATCAAGAAAGATACATAAAACAATGAAACTCAACCTCCTAAAGCTGGTGAGAGAAGCTATATAATCAAGAAAGGAACATTAATTTAGAATGTAGACCTAGCCATATGTTATGTTTATAAAAGATTTATCTTAAAAAAAAAAATACTTATTTGTAAGGATAGATTTTTTTGATATAGTTTATATTTTATGTTATGTGTATGATAAGTGTAATTTTTTTTTTTTTTAAATAAATATATATGATAAATATTAAATAACTAAAATTTTTTTTTGAATATTAAAATATTATGATATGATGAGATACTTAATTGAGTAAAAAAAATTATAATTATAAAACAAAATTTATTTGTACTAAAGATTCAATTTCTAGAGGTTTAATTTTTATTTTTTTATCTTAAATTTGCACACATTAAGAAAAAAAAAAATTTCCACTAAAGATATTGGATCTCTCTCATACTTGATATATCTATATTTAAGATGAAATCAATATGTTGTCATTTGCACTTTTATATTCTTTTTTTTTTATGGGAACATCCGATGCAATTAAGAATTATTAAAATAAAAATTATTAGAAATAGATTAAATAATGATTTAATATGTTCTAACATTCTAGTGATATTTTATTATTTTGCCTTTAACTTACATTTAAAAATCTGAAAACAAAAAAAATCATATTTCTCTCATTATAATTCTACATTCATACTAAATTTATATATTTTTATTAACTTTAATAAAAAATATAAGAAATTCTCTTCATTATATGATATTTGCATTCTATTTAATTCTCTTTTATATATATATATATTCGCCATTACAATTTGTAAACCCTGGATTGACTCCTTCGACCTGGCCTTAGGTCCCTTAATAAGCCCGGGTGTTGTGCGCATTAACTTATATCACAATGGGCTGGAGCTGCAGCGTCGTGCTGGCCGCCTCCGATCATGGCTTTCGGTCACCACAAGCTCTCGGTGTGTGCGCATCAATGGTGGAAGATAGGGCTCTTGGTCTTGGCGCTCGGTCCCTCGGTGGAACCCATGGTGCTCGGCAGATGTATGCCTTTTGCAATGCCCCTCCCCCCCCCCCGGATGAATGACGTGGCTCAATGGAGATCGATGGGAGAGGAAATCAACGGCTCACTTGAACCCACGCCGTCAACATGCTCGCGCGTTAACTGAGAGAGGCGGTCGCGGTAGGAATACACCACCACACGTGTCAACTTCCTACTCATCCACATATGAAAAGGCGGTATGGAAAACCACTCCAGGGGTAGCGCGGAAACTGCCTTACGTGGCATCAAACCTATTCCCTATATATGGACGAAAACGGGGTTTTATTAGGCATTTGGTAGACTTCGTCGGCATAGTCGGGCTTGGCAGCAGGTCATACGATATGCTCTCGATGCAGAGATTTGGGCGTATAGCCCAATAGTCTTTTGCTGTGGCAGGGTGGTGAAGTGCTTGGCCATTCCCAAGTTAGGAGGCTGAGGAAAGTCCCCGTGCCAGCGCACGCAAAATCTACGACACTGCATCGAATTTCACAGCAATGGAGGTGGCATCTTGTTCTTCAAACCTTTACGCTCTACCGCACGGTCAGATGAGCATCTCAGCAAGCACTAGGACTCGTTATGCAGGGCTGGCCATGCCTGCATTTCATTCTCATTTTTGGAGACTCAACGAGACGAGTTTAAGCTCAGGAATTAGGCCACGGTCATGTCCGAAGAAGATGAAGAGACCCTGCTGGAGAAATTTGAATGCCAATGGCCAGGATTCCCAGCGGGAGACAACGGCGAAGCCATAGATTTCTATTCTCCTTGAAGTAGAAGGGGTTCTTGCTGATATTAACCGCTCAGGCAATCGTCAAGCCTTCAATCTTTTCAGAAACTAGGATTGGATTGTGCAAATTTTATTTTTTGAGAGGATTGGGTGGCCAACATCATTGCCAACAGATGAGAAGGAACCATTTTGAAAAACGTTATGCAGGAAAAGCATCATGCACTCCGGGATTATGTTACATCAGGAAGCCTATTCTTGCGTACTGGAATTGACAAGTTTATAGATGATGCAATTGAGGTAGCAATACCGATCATCATAGTAGCTTCTTACAGTAGGAATGGAGAAGATGTTGCCAGGTGTATGGCTGAAATGTTGGGCTCAGAAAGAATGCAAAAAATTAAAATAGTGGGTCAAGCAGAGGTTGAGAACAGTTTTTATGGACAATTAGTGCTTGGAAAAGGAGCTTTTGCTGGTCATAAAAACAGTTCTGCACCTAATCGATTCATTCGACTGACAGAATGGGGCTTACGCCAACCCTGCCCAACCTCTCTTGCTGGTTTCGTTCTGGAGCTGCGCTAGGGTTTCACCTTTTCCCATTCTCATATTCGAAATCGAATTTTAACGTTTAATTTAGGTGGCCATATGTCCTCGTTTCATATTGCCAGTGTTTTATTTATTATATACCTTTTGGTCAAGATGTAGAGAGTTATCTTAGCACTTTGGCAGTGGCTAGCTATAGGTGAAAGTTCCTTACGTTTTGAATACTGTACATAATGTGGGTTGTGAATTAAATTTTGTAGGTGGGGATCAAGGAGGCTGAATACTGTATCACATGGTATTGTGAAGGTTCTCTGTATCAGCTCTGTTTGGACTCCTTATATCAAGAGAGGGGATAGGACATCCAAGCTTGCAGATCCATCCCTGAGCATTGCCCACCCGGAGAATTTGTGCGATATCCTTTTTACGGTCGTTTTGCAGTTTTCAAGGAAATTGCAGGCATTGAATATATATATATATATATATATATATATATATATATATATTCAGTAGGTTATTAACCTCATAAAATATGAGATATCTATGTGCATTTATAGTTATTAATGTTACAAAAATTACTCATCTGGGTTATAAATGAATCTAGCCAATTTCTTTCTTTTATTTTGAATATATATATAGAAATAATGCAAATTAAAAATCCACTATTGTTCCCGAACCGTGAAATAATTTATGGAATTTCTCTGCACAAAACCAAATTTACAGAGCATTTTCTTGATCCGTGAGTGTTTCTACTTGTATGTTAATTTCAAGTTCTCTAACTCAAATTATGTTTCCTGTAGGTAGTTTACGCATTTACACAAAAGGGGTAGATGCTATAGAGATTTTTGCAAAAAGGGTTTGGTGTTGCTAAGTCCACCTATCCTAAATTATTATCACTGTTATATATATATATTGGGTTGGAACCCTCTTGCTATGTGCATTATATATAATAAAAACTAAATATATCTTTGTTTTCTATGCGGGCAGGTAGTTTCCTGGCACTTACCACCATTAGAAAGAAGGGTTTTGTATAACTTTCTCTGTGTGTGTTTTGCAGGTAAAATTTTTCAGTAGTATTAACAAGATTCCATCCTAAGTTATGTTACTAAAGTGTGGGCTTAGTAAATTTTCATGGTAGATAGGTGTGTGCAGGCCTCTTAAGGTCCGAGTTTTTGAGCCGGTGGCTCTGATACCAAGTGTAGTTCCCTTATCAGGGCACTGGGTCTCTATTATCTAATGACTATCTGTCTCTGCAATTTGAGCAAACATAAACTTAAATCTTTCATTTCCACTCTGTTCTTATTTCATGCATAATCTGAAAATAAAAGGGAAATACAATTTATTGAAGCTAGCTGAGTAAAATACCTGGACCCGTAGATTTGCAGTAAGATCATAAGACTTACGTGGTGAATTCTGTATGGTACCTTAGCAACCCAAAATGATGTGTCCACCCTGCCGATCAAATATTATAGTGCTGACCCTAGGAAATCAATGGATTTCGTAGCCCCCGAGCCCACAGACCGATAATCCCGACAGCAGCTTTCCATCGAACCTTTCCATGGTAATCTTTTGCTGAGTTAACCCCCTCCTTAGTCTTTTCATTTGAGTTTCCCAACTCCTCAAAGCTTCGAGTTAACCCCCTCCTCGGCATTCCTCCTTATTCACAAAAATCCTCACAGTTCTCCCACAATACGCCCCCTTACTACTTTGTTAATTCTCCTCTTTATAGGAATCCACCTCCTTCAAAATTCAAACTTCCTTATCACTCCACCGCCCTAGCTGTCGTGGTCTTGGAAGTACAAATCATTAATGCATCCCCTTTTAAGGTAAAAAGGTGGAGCATATATTATTTTTAAATCACCCAAGTTTCTTTTGAGTAGTGGAATTGTTAAATAATTTATTTCAACGAATCTTCTAATTTATTTGGAATGATTCCATCCCTTAATTTAAATGAATATACTATTTAATAAATCATTCAATCTGGACTATGCATTATATAAAGATTATTATTTCATTATTATCATTAATTAAATAATAACAATACTAACATATTAATGAATAATAATAGAAATTAAATTAATTGTGAACAGAAATTAGAAATATTTATTTGGTTAATGGATAAGGGTCAACATAGTGCCTTGGGATATAAGTAATGAAATATAATTAATGGTTTTCTTAACCATAATCAACAATTATATAGCGTACTCTTCTAGTATTAATATTTAACTATCATACTTCATATCAAGGACACCTTCATTTGAGGGTACTTACAATTAATGACATTTATTTTCCACATTAGAACTTGATAATCTTTTACTACTTAAGTCATCCACTAAATACTTAATTGACTTATCTATGATAACTTATAACATTGTTAAATCTTGATAAGTAGGTTGTAAACCAATATTATTGTGCATGTGCATAATGTTCATGCGTGGCCAGCGTATGCACAAGACGGACATGTACTATAAACATACATCATATTTCCTATGCATAACAGCTATCTAATACCAATAATACTTATGCAAACTGAACAAGTACACATTCATCATAATATTACTAAGACATCGTCGGTTATTTTATCAATTAAACTTTAAGATTTCCTTACGTTATTTTTATGATTACATTTGATCAATCATTCAGGTGCAAGGGAATCTACCTACTACCACTAACTCCGGGTCAAGGAATACCCAACCCTCAACAGTACTAACTATCATATCCTCCCATCCTAACCTACTGCCACATCCTCCCTATCCTTCCTCTGCTAGTACAAAAGTGGATGTCGGACTCATCGACCTGACCACATAGAACTTGAGAGTGATAGCGTCGGCTGTACAGTGGACCTATCCTCCCCTAGCAAGAATCCGACCATCGTAATCACAACTACATGGGGACCGTGTCTCAGCACAGCCCTCCCACGACCTCGGGTATCATAGAAACATAGGGTGGGGAACACATCCATCCTTCTCAACATACCGGGTCTACACCCTTATCAAATCATACTCTGCTGCTATCGAGATTATCAGTCCATGTCATCGTATCATCAGTTTCGGTTGCTAAGGTTCCCTGTATGGATAAGCTCTCATCCATATATCAGATCAAGTATCCGACTATCCCATACCCCTCGTGTCCTGTAGGTTAGTGTTCAGCAGAATACACATTTTATAACAAGCATTTCCATTCGATCACCAATTGATCCATATCATCAACATCATTTTAGTTCACATCGCAATTTTATCACATCACAGGTATGCCTGGAATATACTAGTTCTATCAATTTCATCATAGGATGGAATCCACGTACAATGCGATATATTTCACATTTCATCAATGAAAACGCTAAAACATATATTTTCCATTCTATCATTGTCCGATCTATTTTGTCAGCATCATTTATTTCATCACTTAAAATCATAAAATCGATTGCAGCATAATAACCACATCATATATATCACATTTCCTCTAGGATGATTATCAAACATACACTGTCATTATGAAACAAAAGAATCTCATGATAATCATAACTTTAATAACTACATGAATATAGTAACATCATTAACACAGTAGCAACATATCATCATGTCTAACATGCCGAAAATATAGTTCAGTTTGTCTAGCTGAGTCAAACAGATAACAAGCAATAACGTGAAAGGTGCCTAACTCATAAACATGCCTAGTCAAAATATGGGGCGTTACACTCATGTCCACCAAGGACTTCATTCTCGAATACATACGCCTTCGGCTCTCTTTAGGACTGAAGTCCAGGGATGATCCAATCCCCCTTCTTTCTCGGAGACACCTGTCTACGGTTCCTTTTAGAACATGTGTTCAAGGATAATACAATCCGTCTTCTTTCTCAGAGACATCTATCTACGGATCCTTTTAGAACATATGTTCAAGGATGATGCAATCCCCTTGTCACCTTAGACCCTGTCTAAGGACCATCCACCAACCTTTTTGTCAGCATCACCAATATATGTATCCACATCATCGATCTCTCTGTCGATGTAGGCAATCTCATCATAAGTGAGAACATCACTCCCCCTTTCGAGGAGGGTCATTCTAAACTATATTAATTTTGTCTCGGAAAACTTTACTTGAGGTAGAGGTTTGGTTAGTACATCGGATCGGTAGAGGTTTGGTTAGTACATTGGTAACTTGTTACAAATTCGAACTTTAATTCCTTTCTACACCATATCTTGTATATAGAAATGTCAAATATCTATGTGCTTTGACTTATCATGGAACATTGGATTCTCTGCCATTTTTGTACAACTCTGTTTGTCACATAGGATCACCGTTGGGTCTATCTCTAAGTCAAACAATCCTGAAGCCATACTGTTTCATAACTTAGCAGTGCAGGAAGCCATATATTTTGCTTGTGCTAAGAGCCACACTAGATTGTTTCCTGCTAAACCACGAGCTCATGGCTGATCCCAGACAATAACATCATCTCGATGTGCTCTTCCTGTCTGATACACTTCCTGCCCAATCAACATCTGAGTAGCCATATGAATTCATGATCTCCAAGATAACATAGATCAAAGTCTATCGTATCCTTTAGGTACCTCATCACATGCTTTGCAGCTATCAGGTGAACACATCTAGTTTCCACTAGATACTGACTCAAGGTGTTCACAACAAAGCATATATATGACCTGGTATTCGTTAGATACATCAATGACTCAATAATTTGTCTGTATAGAGTTATATCTACTAACTCTGATGAGTCATCTGCTAACAGCTTCGAGTTGGAATCCATGAGAGTGGCCATTCCAACACATCAAGTCCTTTTAATATTTATCATCATATTTTCCCTAGTTGATAAATATTCCTTCTGAGCCTTGCCATACTTCCAGACCTAGGAAGTAATGCATCAATCTGAGATCTTTCATTTTCATTTTTGTTTATCATTCCTTGTCAGAAAGAGATCATCCTCACACAATAATGGTATGATAGGCTCATCATCCACAACCTTAAGGTAAAGGTTAGGATTAGCTTTACTTCTGGTAAAGCCCAAGCTTTGTCAAGAAGCTGTCAATTCTCATTTATTCACACTCTGCATTGAATGATCTTGTAACATCTCCATGAATTTGTTAGTGATATTTTGGAAATGAATAAAACTGAACTGCAAAATTGCTTCGTCCTAATTCTATATTTGTTTCAAACCATCATCCTTTCAATAATTTGGCCATTACAATCAACATTGCATAAAGAAAAGAAACCTTTTAAGTAACCTATTTTCATTAGTTCTCACATCATCCAATCGACGATTAGACAACCAGAAATATATTCAAATGTGCATAAGGGGAATCTAGAAATTGTAACAACTCCTTCCAAATCCGATGTTAAATTTGGGAAGAATAAGGCAATATCTCCTCTTAAAAATATATCGTTAGGAAAATAAATGTATCAATGATATAGAATTTACATTCTTAACTATTAGCTATGCTAAGAGTATCTAATCATCAATATCTGGCTGTATAAACTTCAATGTAATTAAATACCAAAATTATAAGTTACAGCTATGTAACATACCCAGTATTTAAGGCCAGTATATGCTAAAATAGAAATTGTTTTAACAAACACATATCCCAATAATTCATTTACTTCATTCAACATATTTGTAAACATGAATTCACCCAATACAATATCCATTATCAATTCAGAAAATTTAACTTACATTGTACTTCACTACTCATATACTCAATCAGATTAAGCAATTGACGAAGCTATCACAATTCCTAATCATTTTAACACATAAGAGGATAGAAGATACACACATTCAGATACATCCCACAGATAACATTTTTCAGGTGGTTCACCCACTTTTGGGCTACGTCCATGAAAGGTCATATTTTCTCTTAATGATCAAAGTGAAAGGTTACAACTTACAAATCTGCTATTGCAGATTTCCACATTCTCCATGCATCCCATAGATACCAATTTCTTGAAGACAAAAGTACTATCAATAATAAGACTACAAAGGTCTATCCCAAGCATGATAGTATCCTGTAGATCCTTTCACCAACATTCCATGACAACCCAAAGTGTGGTAGTATAAGGTATGAACCATTCCACGGGAATAAAGCCAACTTCGTGGCAGCCGAACCATATGACCACACTAAATAAATAAAGAAAACTCAATAAGGTTAGGGCCAACTCTTTGGCAGCATGCTTATATAACAGTACAAGAATTTATAAAGGAAAGCTTAAGATTCTGAACATTAGTCTAATCCCGATAGTATAGCGAACTTCCACATCTCATAATCGATGGTTTCAACAACACAACAAGATCTCGCTGTAGAGATCGATATATATATAGATAAAACTGATAACTCAATCAACGTTTTAATACCCTACTACCAAACAAGAAAAAGGTCGCTCTCATCTAAGAGATCTCTAAGATGGCTATGATTCAACAAGCTATCATCAAACGGAGAGGAGGTGCTCTTATTCTAGCCGATCTATGAAATCGCTATTTATATAATGATTGTATATTTAATGGGATCACTCTCATATAAGAAGTATTTAAATGGTCTCGACATTATTAACCTTTAGTCAACAACCTAATTCGTTTATTAAGCTAGGGACTGCTTTATCAACAAGAGCACATACCCATTCTTATACAGGTCAGAATAAAAGAAAACATTATATATAAATATATATACAAAAGGAAAAATACTTCCAACTATCCGAAGTGGAGATCGCTGTCACCTATCTCTGTCAGGCATTTACTGCTTAGTAAAGAAAAGCGTAGAGATAACTCTCTTCAACAACAAATACATGAGATCGCATCCCTACCATGCATTTTTCCAGGGATTTGACTAGAACTCCTATCGATTAGCTATAGGCCGAGAGTGAATTAAAGGTCACACCATTGCAGAGATGTTAATATCGGTAACCAATTGCAATGTAAGTATAACATGGCATGAGTTATAGTTTATGCATAAATCCTGTCAACAGAAAAGATCTCAGAGATCGTACGCTATGTTGAAATTCCTTTCAAAAGCTATTGCAGATATTGTATTAGCAAAACCTCAGCGATCATATGCGCTGTTAAACTCCCATTAACAATTTCAAAACTAAACTAAGATAAACGATTAGCCTTATTAAAAATTGACCTGCGATTTGGGCCTTACTGCATATGGATCTGGACATGAAACTCCATATCGATCTACACTTGGTTACTAGATCCGTATCCATCAAGAACCACTCAGTACCTTGGCAGTAACGTTCTTTTTCAGAAAACTGAGTTCACTAGCATTTTATTACTAAACACAGATCGAGGGTTTCAAGCATGGGTAGATCGAAGATTGCCTAGCCTAACAACACTTAAGCAAAAGGTTTAAACAAACACGGTCACGGATCGATCTACCACATGGAAATACAGATCTAAGCAGATTCATCATATGAATACTGAAGATCCACCCTAAGAACATATTGTAAACAGAGTACCCAATAGCTGAGGAACGAATCCGTTTCCATCCATTGAAATCCATTTCCATGAATCGAATCCCGGTTTAAATATATATATGTACAGTAGTCTATAATAACATTCAAAACAGAGTATTCATAAATGGAAGCGGATCTGTCTACCTCGACTCAATCGATTTATAAATATTCTGGAAATGCCACAATAAACTGATCGAATCCCGGTTTAAATATATATATGTACAGTAGTCTATAATAACATTCAAAAACAGAGTATTCATAAATGGAAGCGGATCTGTCTACCTCGACTCAATCGATTTATAAATATTCTGGAAATGCCACAATAAACGGATCGAATCCCAGTTTAAATATATATATGTATAGTAGTCTATAATAACCTTCAAAACAAAGTATTCATAAATGGAAGCGGATCTGTCTACCTTGACTCAATCGATTTATAAATATTCTGGAAATGCCACAATAACGGATTCACGCAGAACTTAAATGTCAACAAGTCATTTCGTGCATTCTGTAAATGCAATCAGAATAAAAACAGAGATTAGGATTACCGCAGGATTCAAAGCTTGATCGAAATACGATCTGAGATCAGGATTACCGAAGCGTAATCCCCAGGGTCTTTGCTGCGCCATCCAGAGAGGCGTCATGAGCCGACCTGGCTCGTTCAACTCAGGCGTTGGTCATCCCTACAGTGATATCACCCCTCTCCAACCGTAATGGCCAGCTCCATTTCTCTCTCATTTTCCTCAATCCACGCCCCTCACTCTCCCGCAGAGATCTACCATTTTCCTTTGAATTTCTCGCCCCCCCCCTTTACGAAGAGGTCTTCCCCCTTTAATAGAGTTCTCCTCCTCTTTAAAAGGCGCCGACTTACTATCAGGTTCTCCCATCAAGAACACGTGTACCACACTTCATAAGACGACAAGTGGAAATACGCACAAGGCTATGGTTATCTTAATGGTAATTAAATTATCACTCTTCTATCCTAGAAGGTGAGAGTTTAGCTTCATTCTTAATAAGGTAAGGTGTAAAGAGATATATATATATATATATGTCTAATTATATATCCCTTCTTTCTCCTAAAGGTGCTAAGTGGAATACCTTGACTCTCTTACAAGAATAAGATAGAATCCTCGCTTAGTTCATCTTAGGATGATAGTTAACTTTATGCTTAAGGAAAGATACCAAGAGGAACATAAATGGTTAGCGGCTAATAGCCATGGTCGTGAACCTATGAAAATGACACATGTTACTTGAAGTGACAATTTAATCGCCCCCCAATTATCTGAGGTAAAAAGGTGATTCCCCGTTCTCTAATACTTAGTCTTCTTAGGAATGGATTGTAGTTCTCATGCTTCGCACTATCGTCAGCCTCTGACGACGACATAAGTCACTTAGTCTCTAAGTTTCATAATTTCCAACTTAGTAATTGAGCCTTATATATTCTAGGATTTTACTGGAGGGTCCTTGGCCTTGGGCTTCTTCCCCGTAAATCGGATACAATATTCAATTACAACTTAAAATAATAAGGAAATAAAAGGAGGGATATTACATCCTCCTCCCCTTAAAAATAACACCGTCCTCGGTGTTCATTATTTTCAGCAGTTTGTCCTCTCTCGTACTTTCATGACTCTTTTCAAGTCTCTCTTGATCACATCTGCATTTTTCACTACACAACCAAAATTCAAAGAACCGTAAAAACTTATCATTAATTCCATACTCAAACTCATAAATATAAACAATGAGCCATTTTATTGCAGCATATCATTTGCAATTCATGGAATATCGTTAGTTTTTGTTTGTGCTTTTATTATCACAAACACACTTATATTCAGTTCTCTGTTTAATTTAATCAACACATCAATCATTTGATCCAGGAAATTCTTGTCTAACACCCGAGTGCTCACACAACAATTCTTTTGAAATTCTTGCCTAACACTTCAGTGCTCACACAGCAATTATTTCACAGATTTCTTGCCTAACACCACAGTGCTCACGCAGCAATACTTTCTCTCATGCATACTAAGCAGCGTCCTGCCTCCCGCATATGCATTCTCTTATAGTTTGCCTAGGTCTTTACCGCTTGTTGATTCCTTCAAGAATCCTAGCGGGTGTCAACTCCTTGATTTCTCGGGAGTGTTTCAGTGCCTTTAACGCACTCTCGCATAATTCCCCTCAAGCCTTCTCGCTTGAGGCCAGGAATCTATTCCCCTCAAGCCTCCTCGCTTGAGTCTAGGAAAATCTCATTCAAATTCATCAATTATTTCGTCATATTACATTTTATAACCATACAATTTCTCTGACCAATTTGGTCTAGTGCTTTATTCAACAATAATTAACAATAATAAAAGCTGCAATGTGGATCTTTCATCCTCACCCCTTTATTGTACCATGCATAATATATTACGCTTTTGTCTTTCGACAAGTTCCTCCGAGTTTTGGCCATCTGCCAAATTCAATTGTTAGTAACACTTTATATAACAAAATCAAATATTTGTAAATAAGAAAATCATTCGTTCTTCATACTACAATATCCATACTTGATCATCTGAAGTAAACGTTTTTCTCCTTCCAAGCATATCTAACTTACTTAATAGGATTACATAATTCCTTGAACACGAAATAATATTCTTCCTATGATGACTCATGGACATGATGATTTCTTAACTTCGAATGTTATCCTTCACTATTTCAAACACACTTCCTATTTTAGTTATACAACCAACATCACATAGAAATCACCAATTTTCTAAAACATACTTGCATACCTTATAATGACAACCATATACCTTTGTCAGGGTGGCCGCATATCTACTTATTATAAGATCCTCATATGTCGAGGTACCAGTTTACCTGTATCATCACACATTAGTATTACACTAAATATCACCTGCATCTATATATCCCATTTTATCTCTTGACTGTTGTAGTGATGTGTGGGAATATAGCATTCCGCTCGACCACAACATTAAATGTGTTAGTCGTAAAAGAAAAAACTGTAATTAAATCATAAGAGCAATCATGCATAAACATATGTCAATCATCACCTTGACTTATTTCATAAAAGCTTATACATCAATTACTGTTAAATATTACTTCTGATCTATCATGGAACTTCCATGATATTAACGGTTTTTCCTTAACATTTAATGCGGATTTAAAACGGTCATTATAAAAACATCAGAGAATTTAAAGTGTCATGTATTACCATTCCGTGGCGGTTCTAGTTTTGCAATACTTTTATCCATACAATATCACATACTCACCATTAATTACATCTATGCATTCATTAGGTGAGCAACATGATTAACTATAGTTTTATTTCTTAACCAAAATAATCATTTTGACACCACATATAACATATGTATAAAGCCATTTTGAATGATAAATTTACGATGTTGACATAACTAGGAAGTTCTGGTAACATACATACAGCCGAACTAACCTTCCACAAGAAATGTTCGGCTTTATATATGAAAGGAACTTGACAGTTCCTAACACGATCAAAACATTAGACCATCTTCTTTAGTGAGGTATTAGCTTATATACTTACTTTATAAACGACTTAACAGATATAAGTTTGCTTATTTTGTCTATCTGAATCTCATATTCGGAAATCCTAACAAATTGATCAATAGAATTCGATTAGTCAGAAACAATTAACAAAATATATCAACCCTATTCTCCCATATGACGCGTTTACTGAAACTGAAAGATATCCACTACGAGTAACAATAAAGGTAGAGAAGGTAATAAGTATCTAAGACGAATTATCCAATCAACAGATTTAGGAGAGCTCCTCCGTTAAGCACATTCACAACTAGGATGACTTTCAATATACGAAGACTCATTCCACAAAACCATAACCGTTATCATGCTAACGATTATTTTTCTCGTCGTCCAATGAATTCTAATTTGTAACGTAGGAGGATATATTCATCAGCTAATATTTACCAATAATAGATTGTTCATCTCCATAATGAAACATATACTATCCTTACCTACAAACAATGTTGCGCCATTTTAATGCTTTCACCAAATGAAACATACTTACTTGTAAATCAATGACGACTTTTAAGCTACCTGTTGTCGATCCGTTGAAATGAAATTTTCTATTGCGTCTTGTGTCGCCAGTTCGACTAGCTCATATACGTTTTCCCCGACTGAGCCCAAATAAGCCCGAGTGTTTGCAACCTGTGCTTTGGCGGAAGAAACTTGAAGTCGAGTTCTGAGATTCATTTTCCCTCCGCAGTACAATCCATGCATCCAAAATGAAACGAAAACAATTGATTAGTAAACAACCTTCATACTCACTTATCGCATGTTGAGCTCATTAGGCCCTAGTGTTGTAACCTAATGCTCTGATACCATATGTAACATCTCCATGAATTTGTTAGTGTTATTTTGGAAATGAATAAAACTGAACTGCAAAATTGCTTCGTCCTAATTCTATATTTGTTTCAAACCATCATCCTTTCAATAATTTGGCCATTACAATCAACATTGCATAAAGAAAAGAAACCTTTTAAGTAACCTATTTTCATTAGTTCTCACATCAGCCAATCGACGATTAGACAACCAGAAATATATTCAAATGTGCATAAGGGGAATCTAGAAATTGTAACAACTCCTTCCAAATCCGATGTTAAATTTGGGAAGAATAAGGCAATATCTCCTCTTAAAAATATATCGTTAGGAAAATAAATGTATCAATGATATAGAATTTACATTCTTAACTATTAGCTATGCTAAGAGTATCTAATCATCAATATCTGGCTGTATAAACTTCAATGTAATTAAATACCAAAATTATAAGTTACAGCTATGTAACATACCCAGTATTTAAGGCCAGTATATGCTAAAATAGAAATTGTTTTAACAAACACATATCCCAATAATTCATTTACTTCATTCAACATATTTGTAAACATGAATTCACCCAATACAATATCCATTATCAATTCAGAAAATTTAACTTACATTGCACTTCACTACTCATATACTCAATCAGATTAAGCAATTGACGAAGCTATCACAATTCCTAATCATTTTAACACATAAGAGGATAGAAGATACACACATTCAGATACATCCCACAGATAACATTTTTCAGGTGGTTCACCCACTTTTGGGCTACGTCCACGAAAGGTCATATTTTCTCTTAATGATCAAAGTGAAAGGTTACAACTTACAAATCTGCTATTGCAGATTTCCACATTCTCCATGCATCCCATAGATACCAATTTCTTGAAGACAAAAGTACTATCAATAATAAGACTACAAAGGTCTATCCCAAGCATGATAGTATCCTGTAGATCCTTTCACCAACATTCCATGACAACCCAAAGTGTGGTAGTATAAGGTATGAACCATTCCACGGGAATAAAGCCAACTTCGTGGCAGCCGAACCATATGACCACACTAAATAAATAAAGAAAACTCAATAAGGTTAGGTCCAACTCTTTGGCAGCATGCTTATATAACAGTACAAGAATTTATAAAGGAAAGCTTAAGATTCTGAACATTAGTCTAATCCCGATAGTATAGCGAACTTCCACATCTCATAATCGATGGTTTCAACAACACAACAACATCTCGCTGTAGAGATCGATATATATATAGATAAAACTGATAACTCAATCAACGTTTTAATACCCTACTACCAAACAAGAAAAAGGTCGCTCTCATCTAAGAGATCTCTAAGATGGCTATGATTCAACAAGATATCATCAAACGGAGAGGAGGTGCTCTTATTCTAGCCGATCTATGAAATCGCTATTTATATAATGATTGTATATTTAATGGGATCACTCTCATATAAGAAGTATTTAAATGGTCTCGACATTATTAACCTTTAGTCAACAACCTAATTCGTTTATTCGTTTATTAAGCTAGGGACTGCTTTATCAACAAGAGCACATACCCATTCTTATACAGGTCAGAATAAAAGAAAACATTATATATAAATATATATACAAAAGGAAAAATACTTCCAACTATCCGAAGTGGAGATCGCTGTCACCTATCTCTGTCAGGCATTTACTGCTTAGTAAAGAAAAGCGTAGAGATAACTCTCTTCAACAACAAATACATGAGATCGCATCCCTACCATGCATTTTTCTAGGGATTTGACTAGAACTCCTATCGATTAGCTATAGGCCGAGAGTGAATTAAAGGTCACACCATTGCAGAGATGTTAATATCGGTAACCAATTGCAATGTAAGTATAACATGGCATGAGTTATAGTTTATGCATAAATCCTGTCAACAGAAAAGATCTCAGAGATCGTACACTATGTTGAAATTCCTTTCAAAAGCTATTGCAGATATTGTATTAGCAAAACCTCAGCGATCGTATGCGCTGTTAAACTCCCATTAACAATTTCAAAACTAAACTAAGATAAACGATTAGCCTTATTAAAAATTGACCTGCGATTTGGGCCTTACTGCATATGGATCTGGACATGAAACTCCATATCGATCTACACTTGGTTACTAGATCCGTATCCATCAAGAACCACTCAGTACCTTGGCAGTAACGTTCTTTTTCAGAAAACTGAGTTCACTAGCATTTTATTACTAAACACAGATCGAGGGTTTCAAGCATGGGTAGATCGAAGATTGCCTAGCCTAACAACACTTAAGCGAAAGGTTTAAACAAACACGGTCACGGATCGATCTACCACATGGAAATACAGATCTAAGCAGATTCATCATATCAATACTGAAGATCCACCCTAAGAACATATTGTAAACAGAGTACCCAATAGCTGAGGAACGAATCCGTTTCCATCCATTGAAATCCATTTCCATGAATCGAATCCCGGTTTAAATATATATATGTACAGTAGTCTATAATAACATTCAAAACAGAGTATTCATAAATGGAAGCGGATCTGTCTACCTCGACTCAATCGATTTATAAATACTCTGGAAATGCCACAATAAACTGATCGAATCCCGGTTTAAATATATATATGTACAGTAGTCTATAATAACATTCAAAAATAGAGTATTCATAAATGGAAGCGGATCTGTCTACCTCGACTCAATCGATTTATAAATATTCTGGAAATGCCACAATAAACGGATCGAATCCCGGTTTAAATATATATATGTACAGTAGTCTATAATAACCTTCAAAACAGAGTATTCATAAATGGAAGCGGATCTGTCTACCTCGACTCAATCGATTTATAAATATTCTGGAAATGCCACAATAACGGATTCACGCAGAACTTAAATGTCAACAAGTCATTTTGTGCATTCTGTAAATGCAATCAGAATACAAACAGAGATTAGGATTACCGCAGGATTCAAAGCTTGATCGAAATACGATCTGAGATCAGGATTACCGAAGCGTAATCCCCAGGGTCTTTGCTGCGCCATCCAGAGAGGCGTCATGACCCGACCTGGCTCGTTCAACTCAGGCGTTGGTCATCCCTGCAGTGATATCACCCCTCTCCAACCGTAATGGCCAGCTCCATTTCTCTCTCATTTTCCTCAATCCACGCCCCTCACTCTCCCGTAGAGATCTACCATTTTCCTTTGAATTTCTCGCCCCCCCCTTTACGAAGAGGTCTTCCCCCTTTAATAGAGTTCTCCTCCTCTTTAAAAGGCGCCGACTTACTATCAGGTTCTCCCATCAAGAACACGTGTGCCACACTTCATAAGATGACAAGTGGAAATACGCACAAGGCTATGGTTATCTTAATGGTAATTAAATTATCACTCTTCTATCCTAGAAGGTGAGAGTTTAGCTTCATTCTTAATAAGGTAAGGTGTAAAGATATATATATATATATATATATATATGTCTAATTATATATCCCGTCTTTCTCCTAATGGTGCTAAGTGGAATACCTTGACTCTCTTACAAGAATAAGATAGAATCCTCGCTTAGTTCATCTTAGGATGATAGTTAACTTTATGCTTAAGGAAAGATACCAAGAGGAACATAAATGGTTAGCGGCTAATAGCCATGGTCGTGAACCTATGAAAATGACACATGTTACTTGAAGTGACAATTTAATCGCCCCCCAATTATCTGAGGTAAAAAGGTGATTCCCCGTTCTCTAATACTTAGTCTTCTTAGGAATGGATTGTAGTTCTCATGCTTCGCACTATCGTCAGCCTCTGACGACGACATAAGTCACTTAGTCTCTAAGTTTCATAATTTCCAACTTAGTAATTGAGCCTTATATATTCTAGGATTTTACTGGAGGGGCCTTGGCCTTGGGCTTCTTCCCCGTAAATCGGATACAATATTCAATTACAACTTAAAATAATAAGGAAATAAAAGGAGGGATATTACAGATCTTCTGCATATCTATCTGTGCCATCTCTCGTCAGATGGGTCTACTGATATGAGCCTCAATATCATTCGAACTCTGTGGTGATTTCCTTCTTGCATCCATGTCATCTGTGTATAGAAACCATATTCAACCTTGTAGAAAAGGTTGAGATCCACATAACCCATGATGATCATTAAGATCATCAATTGACTACCAATCCTGGGTACCCATACAGAACTTGAATCACACTTCTTCTTTAATTACACCATTAAGAGAATGGTCTTATTTGGAGCAAACATCTTGTCATGATTCTCTTCCTCTTTCTAAGAGAATCTTCTAGCCATGAGCCTTCTATATTTTGTTTTATTTGTAAATCTTCTTGTTGAACATCCATCACTTGTTCGGTGTCCATCATTCTTCATGATCTTTCCTACAAATCAAAATTAACTACATGATTAGTAATACTTCATAATCATGAAATCATGTTGACATGATAACCTATTATGCATACAGATATCATTTACATAGTTATGCAACTATCTTGACCAATACTTTGGCACAACACTTTTTCATATCCTGTATGCATATAGTGGCTATCTAGATGCCTTCCATCTCTACCAGAACATACTATCGAGAGTGTGCACTGCTCTCAGCATGTCAGCAAAGAGGTTTCATTCTAGACAAGCAATAATGCAATGTTTGTCCAACTTACCAATCATATGCATATTAGTAGTATATTGTTCAATGCTCTATGAATGTTTACACTCTGCATGATATATTCTAGGAATACAAATATGCATACAAGCAATATCATTTACTATTTCAAATAACAACTCAAATACTTATCTTTTATGTTTGTGTGGTTGCCTCCCGCTTGATCTTCTATATGTCTTTTGAACTTCTATTCATTTTGTACCATTGTGCATGCTCAAGTGTGCACTAGTGTCATCCTCATGATCTCATACACAAACATACATTCATTAGTATATTATAAATATTATCAAAACATTATAATTCTAAATAATCTTGAAAATGTATAGTCATGATTATAGATAATATTCAAGGTTTCAGGGAAGTCTTCTTTTCCTCATGCATATTCTTGTTTGATCTGGTTAGTTAAATCATCAACCAAGATAAGAGACATAATATGCATAAACCCTTGATTACTAACTTTATGAATAAGCATAACCAATCATACCAAGTATACTTATATAAGGGATCCTAACACAAGGTAAGATTCTAACATGACATAGGAAAACATACCTAGATTAGTATACCTGCTTAGTTATGTCTAACATACCTAATCAATATCTTCTTTGTTCTCTTCAATGATTTAGAGATCCTATGTTGGAACCTACATATCTCATAGGTTAAGCATAATAGAACAAAGTCATACATACCTCGTAAGTAGAACTTCTATGTGATCAAAGATTATGGATGAGTCTTTGTCTTCATGTTATCATGGTAATGGAACTTGATTTGTCTTTCGTGATGTACCTGTATCTTGTTAGCAGACAACATCAACCTCATACAACACCACAATGCATTAGTACAATCATATAGCCCTAATCAACGAATGTCTTCTATCATTCACATGCATTCATACTATTACTAGGGTGATAAGAAAATTCTAACATTAATCAAGATTGTACTAATAAATAATATGAACAGAGACATATTATGAACTTAATCAGAAATCAGATTTCAAGACATACTTGTATCTCCTTAAGACATACATGTTGAGACTTTTTTGTAGTCTTCTTATGTAAGGTCTTAGCCTCAACTCCCCCTGAAACTTGATCTCGAGCTTGATCAGGGTTTACTAGAGAAACCCTAAAAATTCAATCTTTAACTTTCACACTTCTGAATGAATGGAAGGATGTGTCTTCCTGAGCTGATCAAACTAGCATACTTCAATTTTGAAATTTCCAAAATTTGACCCTTCAAAATTTTCCTTCGAAACTTCTAGATCTTCTCGACAGGATCCCGAACTAGGGTTTGATGAATCCCACCCTTCTTCCCAATCAAAAGGTTCAATCCAAGGCTCTAAAATCTTATTTTTCTGAGCAGCTTCCAGCCGTGGTTACAAACTTCAAAAATTCCAACTTTTGTTGAAGCCCTAATTTTCCATCTTTCCGATCAAAATCCCGAACTGGGGTTTGATCAAGCCTGGTCTTCTACCCAACCAAAAAATTCGATCTTGGTCTCTAAATTTTGACTTTCCTAAGTATCATTCAGCCATGGATTCCGATTCCAAAAATTTTAACTTTTTCAAAAACCCTAAATTCCAGAAGCCATGAATGAAGTTGCTCCAAAAATAATTCTGTTTTGACAGAAATATGTACCTGATTCTTTATGCTGTAACTCCAAACTTTTCGCTCCACAGGGTCTAAAATTTTTTTCTGTCGTAGCCGGACCTGTCATCTTTCCATCCCAATAGGTCTGACCTCAATTGGATTTTCTGAGAGAGAGTTATGTCAAGTGTCACAACGTGACCTGTTTATGAGACAAAACATGAGAGCGAACTTGTACGGAGTGCCACGTGTCACTTGTTCAATCTCGGCCTCTGAAAACGTTTCCTGAAATAGTAAGGTCTGTATAGTACCTATCACTTTTTACGAAATTTCATTTGGAGCTTCCTAGCCCAAGTTATGACCTTTTTTCCTAGGTCACCTGATTTTGACTGAGATCTAGAAGAGGCAGAAACCCTAACTTGTACTGATCATAACTCACAAAGTACAACGAATCGGAGGGTGCCCTTTGGACACACGGTACCTGAGGATGTTATCTATGACCTGTAAAGGTTTCTAATCCTTAACCTTTGCCAAAATGTATTTATAGCGAAAGTTACACGATGACTTGTTTTTGCTATATAAAACCCTAACCTTCAAATTGTCGCAAGAGAAGCAAGTGTCGTAAGTGCCATACGTTGCCTTCCTTCAGGTTAGCTCTGATTCCATGTTAAGATTTAATATTCTAAGATAGAAAGTAGAAGCATTACATTCCATTTCACAATAATAGCATATACAAGATCACTGAAGAAACAACAAGCACAACATAAACACAAGAGACACAGATTTATCCTCGGAAACCCTCATGGGGTAGAAAACCCAGGAAAGCTTCCTCAATATAGATGACCAACAAATACAAAAGATGTAACCCTGAGCATAAGCTCCTCCTTCTCCATAGCAAGACTCTCTCTCATAACTGCACCACTCTAAAGTGAGTGAGTGTGTGTGTAAAATGAGGAATACACCTTCTCTATTTATACACTACTCTAACTTGTCTTTTACACAAATCATGTAGGCTCATATTTAACCATTGGGTTAAATACCCCACTACAACTGACTGGGCTGACCCCTCTAGGGTGGTCTAATAACCCTTTGACCCACATAACACATACAGGTCCGACCCCCACTTGGGAAGTCTAATAACCCAAGTTACCACATTCAGACGGAGGAATAAACATCTCCGGATATACAATAAGATCTTCACGGAGGAATGAATCATCTCCGGAATAATAAAGTACAAATATAATGTTCTTTGAAGTTACAATATCTCAACACTAATGTCATCCCGCCATAAACATATATAAAGAAATTTGTTTTCTTTGAGGATCTCAACTTCAAGGCTGAATGGATTGTTGACATCCTATGAATTTATAGGTATGTACATCATTTTATCCATTCATGATCCCATCAATTATTTAAAAAAAAAAATTATTTGATTAAAATTGTATAACTTCAAAGTTCAAACACAATATTATTATTTGATTGAAATTTTGTAACTTCAAACGGGCCTTGAAGGCTTCAAATTTGAAGCCTCGACCAGAGAGTGGGTTTGTCACAAATCTCCGTCAGAGGTTGTTCAGAACAACATTTATCGATTCACAACCACAACAGAAACAACAATTGCTTCTTTCGTCATATGTTATGTGTACACGAATATGATTCCATGTGCTCCTTTCCTTGCCCTATTTGTCATTGTCGCCCAATCGAAGCTCTTGAGAATTTAGCCGCCCTTTAACTTTCCTGAAATGGAGGGGACAAGGAAGACCATTGTTTTCACTCTGAAACCAAGTGCTTCCCCGCGCAGCTGCCACTGGCTATGGTTGCAGCCCTAAGGGAAACACGTGTGTGCACTACGCCTCCAGCTTTACCAAAAAGCCTGGGGATTTGGGGAAGTTCCCACTTTGCCAACCTCCATGCCTCTAGTTAATGAGTCAGATCAAGAATCCATACTTTGTATCTAAAACTGTATTGCATGAACCATTTTTCCCAATTGCTCGGTCATCGACTCGACACTCTAGTACACGGTTTAAGATTCTTGGGATTTATTACTATGAAAACCACCGATGCTACTACACTTACAATCCCAACTTGCTATCAAATTTCAATATGATTGAGAATATGCAACAACATCTAGTGAAAGCTCACAATTTTCTTAAAATGCATAGTCCCCACTCCTATGTTCGACTGTACAAACTGGGATAAAAATGATTTTTTAATCTTGATTTTTAGAACGAGAGTGCTACTTTACCTTTTGATTTTGTTTCCCTTATCGGTTGGTCTTTAAATTTGATCCCTGCACCCATCTATGGTATGAGTCGCACCCATCCATCACATGAGGTATGGACGTTCATGGTATTCACCAACTCCGGCGACGAAAAATTTCGATGTCCAATCCACCTGACACTATTTAATGTTGATCGGAGGACAACACAGAGAGCAACACATCAATTGCAAAAATTTAAATTTGAATTTGAACCAGAGTATTCACGCCCGCGTACGATAATGCCCGTCCATTCCATACGGCCAAAGACCAGGAGGTTGCGTGGATCTTTCATGCCTCCCACTGTGGCATGGAAATCGTAATCAGAGCGCTGGTGAGGGAATTGAACTCTAGACCAGGCCAAGGAGTCATCAGCGGGAATTTAAACGAAAAAATTGAGGGAAGTTCCACAAGCGAGGTAGTGTCGTTGTCCATGTCCAGTTGCGACCTGGGCTGCCCTTCCCAGGCCTCCATCGAAGCAAAAGCAAGCGCAAGCGTGGAATTTTAGGATTCCAAGGAGAGCCAATCTGAGGCTCCGGGGACACAAAGCCCGCCGATTGAGACGTTGTCAATATCCTGTAATAATCAGAGATCCATCCGGGTGATGAATACTTTCATTGGAAAGAAGCTGTCGCAAAAGAGAAACAGGGCTCCGATCACAATTATGACAGCGGGTTTCCCCATCGAAAAGAGCAGCAAAGAGGCCCCCTCTCTCTCTCTTGAAGCCACAGCGAAAGCGGTGGGCCTAGTCGGTAGCACCAGTTTATTTGTCATGACTCGCCCTAATTATATGCATCCAAGAGCCTTCTGTAATAAATTACCAGATAATTTTGTGTATTCAGTCCGCACTGCAACTTCTAGCTCACATATTACTTCCATCGGAATTGACAAGGCAAACAATTTAAAGACTTAGATTAACTCTCTTGTTCAAAGCGATTTTTGGAATTAAGCAGATCCTACGCCAACGTCGGCAATTCATAAGTCTTCTTATCCTTCTTGTTCATAAATTTAAGTTTGCAATGTCTGGTTATGGTGGCGGATTTGTTTCTGTAAAGGACATCCAAGAAGATAGTGGACAATGAGGAGTGAGGAACATGAAGAGTGCACAAATCCGTCCATGGTCTTTAAGTTGGGTACTATTTTGTACTGGAGGAATTTGCAGTTCTTGCGAGAGTGAATTCAATTTTGCCGACATGAGAATAGTGCAAATTCTCTAATTTTCTTACACTAGGATTTTGCGTTATGAATAGATTGATGGCTATTAAATAAGACGAAATTAGCAAATTTAATTGCCATTGCTGGATATTTTTGATGGTTTTGTTTTTCTTCTAATAAATCACATGAATGTAGTGAATTAACGAGAACTCACATGTCTCATTCTAAAGAATCTATAATTGAAAGCGGGGTAATAGACGTCGCTGGAATTCAGTAACTAGATTTTGGCAGAGTTCTCATTGATTTGGAATTCTGTTTAATTTTTAGAGCATTTGGGTTAGTTTAAAATGGGCCGAAACCCTAAGGGTAGAGTTCCATAGTGGAATTCTACCACCACACCCTTGAAACTCTGCTCCCACCTAGAATTCCCCCATTTATAGAAGAACTTTATAAAAAAAAATTATCTCAAGAAAAGAAAAACTTTGTAATTTTAAATTACTTCTATTTTAATTTCTAGATATAATGTCCAATACCTTGGAAACTTGGAAAATAAGTTATAACTATGAGAGTTTTGTAATTCCTCACATTATTTATATCATCGCCTTTGTGAATATGTAATCACTTTGTTAACATATAAATTTTAAGGAAATCTATGTTTTATATCATCACCTTTCTGAATATGTAATCACTTTGTTAACATATAAATTTTAAGGAAACCTATGTTATATGGTGTCATTGAATATATATTTGAGAAATACATCCAAAAGTGGACTTTTCTATTTGTCTATTTCAATGGTTAGACGATGAAGTTTAAGTGATTTTCCGTTGGCATTATGCTTAATTTGAGCATTTAGATAGATTTGAAATAACTTGTGTTTTTTTATTATTATTGAGAATCCATGATTGGATTTTTTTTATTAATGTTTCTCATAAAACTGATATAAATATACAATTTTTCTTCGAGCACATGTGATGGTATCAATTAACTCTTCTTATTTTATAAAGAAACATATTTTTTATTTTCTAAAGAAACATATTTTTTTCTTATACAAAAGGTTTTGTATATCTATTCATCCAATGTGAATATAGACTAGAAGCACTTAATAACCAATTTTGTGTCAATTTACATTTTTCATCATACAAACTATTACAAGGTCTTTCACTAGGCTTTCCTTTGTGATCATGAAGGGATCCCCTCGCACTTGTACCAAATTTTTTATTTCATCCTAGTTTCTATAAAATAAATAGTCTTTGTGACATTATTGGTTTCACTTTCTATCAAGTAAGAAAATACTATATAAATTGGTAATTTAGTTTTCTAATAGGATTTTTATTGCTATCATTTTTGTTTTAACGTTACCTATTATACTAAGAGAAAGTAAAATAGGCATAAGAGGGGATTTTGTAGCATAATCCCACTCTTAAAATTCTTCATTTGCTAATTTGTTCTCTATTATACCATTAAATAGTCCATCACACTATTTCCTTGTTTGATTTGGAAAGAGTATCTTCATGCCTCAACAAAATGTGTTGTACAATTACAAATAAAAATTTCAAAGAAAATACATAAACTCTTTGTAACATCCTAAAAATTGCAAAATAAATTTTTTTTTGATGTAGCCAGTTTATAAGATAAATGCTAACTGCGAAATGATAATAATTAGCTAACAATGATAACGGCCTCATACAATTGCCTTAATTGTTTTAAACACGAATATGTATTTGGTTATAAGTAGGATGCAACAAAACAATGGTTGTTTTGTTAAGTGTAAGGATCTGTTAACAATACCGATGAAGTTGTTTGCATGTTTCTAAACGGGTTCCTATCGGGTGCCCTTGGGTTTACTTAGCTTTGAAAGCTAAAGCATTGGATTCTTCTTTCGCAGATCTGCAGGTAAGGTCATAGAATAATTCCAGTTTAAGATGATTATAAAATCTGCCGAGCATGAAGATGTCGATGGTATGTATCTTCAGTTTAACTTCGTTACTTGTACTGTCTTTTATGGTTATGTTTGCACGTGTCGTCAATCAATGTTTGAGCACTAGACTCATTGTAATGATCGGTGAGATCAGTGGTAATATAGCCTAGTTTAACTGTCTGAATTTGTAACATGTTGGTTTTTGTGAAAGATATTGTCATCCATATAATAAATGACTCTTCTGGAAATGACGGCTGTAAACAATAAGTCTTGGAATGCTAATGATAATGTTTGTATTGCATTCATAAGTGAATCGAGATGCGATTGAGCTTCTAACATACGAAATTATAGAGTTAATGTAACAACCTAGCTTTCAATTATAGTGTGAAAGTTTTTGATTCTCCTTACAACATTCTTATGTAGGTGACATAGCTTAAAAATGTAACGTGGCCTAGCTCATACAATGCAAAGTGGCCTAGCTATGAATATAATGCATTTTTATTAAAATGTCTATGTTAAAAGTGAACCTTGTGATAACTTCTCTTATACTATGGCGTTGTATGGTTTTATAATATATAGTTGATATATTAATTATATCGATTCCAAGTTTGGTAACTTATGGAAACTATAATAATAACATTGTTGCAATGTTATATGGTACACACGAAAACATGGTAATGTTTATGTGTAAAACTATAGTTCAGTGAACTATACATTTATGTGATATGTAACTTTGGGACAAGGTTAATACTCCTAGCGTGAATGGTGTCATGTTAATCTTATGAATTGAATCTTATATCTTGTTTATGGTGTCGTTAAGCCTTTACCCGATGGTTTGATGGCTTTATAATTTATTTGTAACAGTTGTAAGACATTTGAAATCTCGAGGCCTCTGCTGCCACATAACTTGAAATTTGTTATGTATTTAATGTTTATGCAGTCGAGACATGGTATAAATCTCCTGTGAGATTTCAGCATTGAATTCGACCCTGAAGTGATGTCAGTTGCTACAATGTTGGCATCAACATGGCTAGCTCCATGTAATGATCATGCAAAAAGAAAGTGAGGTGTCGCCGACCTGTGAACTCAGGTCTCGGTGAAAAGGCATCTGACTAAGCTGCAATTAAATGTAGTCATTGAATTTGATTTGATTGTATCTGTGAATTGATTCCAATGTAACTCGTTGATGAATCTTGATCGTTAACCTTGGGGTCTCGGTAGTTGGGGTGTGTAAACCCTAACTCAGACTTGACTTAACGAATGTTTTACCTTCGTGCATTCATTGTTGTGGTTTTTTTTGGGAGAAGAAGGCCGACAGGCTGCTGATTTACAGGGCTCAACCCTGGCGCTTGTGGATGGCTTTGAGCCTTCAATCTCTGTTATTTCAATGAGGAAATAGCATATAAGTTCTATGAGTGTTTGTTGTGAGGATAAATATGTATCTTCCGTTCAGTGGTAAGATAGGTTAATAGTAAAATTTAACACCAAGTTCGATTTTGAATTCCGTTGCATGGCAACTCTGCTGCATTGGATGGAGAAAATTGGAAGCTGAGAACATTTCAATCATTTGTTTGAAAGCAAGGTAAGTCTTCTAGTTTTTCTTTGTTTTGTAAAGTGTTTCCCTTTGTTTTATCAACAGTCAAACGGTAATTTTCTAACCCCTTACAGTTTGCTTGTGGCAGGTAATGCCAAGGTTCTATATTCAACGTTTTTGGTGGCAATGAAGTTCGGAGACAATGGAGAGAAAGCAGTTAAAAATGGTAAGCTCGGTGGAAAACCCTTGTAGGTTCTCCTCGCAGAAAACGTGGCAAACTATTGTATCGTCAATCTGGGGTCATGGTTACAAACCCTGAATTGTTTTCTTATTTTAAAGCGTCGTTGTTCTAGCTGGTAGCGTTATATGGTATAAGTACAGAGTTTTGATCTTGAACACAACCCTTTGTTTTTATATGAGGTTTTTGACTCTGTTGAGGTGATAAATAAGAGTTCTTTTTACAAATCTCGAATGGTCGTAACTCTTTTGTATTTGAATGATGGGTCTTGACCTACTATGACAACCTGTAACTTATTGAGGATTAGAGAACGTATAATGCTTTGGCGACCTCTGTGTTTATTTTGGTTATAAAATCAACGGATGAATGTTTTGTAAAACAATAATTACTGTTTGCTTATTAGAACAATGAATAGATGATAATATGAAAGTGGCTTAGGGCCTGTATGTACCTTGTTTAAAAATGATGTTGTTGTGTCTTAAGGAATAGATAGGTAATTCTAATACTAAGGTTTAGCCTTTTTCAGGAAATAAAAGTTTAACGAGGCTGTTAATGCAAGTATCGGTATAAGCCTTTGTTCACTAACTCCATCATTCATTCTGATAAGTAAATCTTAAACATTCTACATGCATGATTTGGGTTTACACTTTTCTTGTAATTGTTTTGTTTACAAAAAGGAAATGTTTACTGTGAGTAAAGATAAGAAAACGACAGTGAGCTTGTTCATCTGACTTGATTCTGTAACAACATTTGAATATGCAATTTTTTTAAAGTTATGTTTGCAATGCGAAAGAAAAACATTAAACCCTAGCTCTATGATAAGGGACTTGTTCGATTTTTCTACTCTGTATGTAAAGTAATGGAATTATCAGTAGTAATAGTAGATTGGAAAGAATTTAAGATGTAAATATTTACGAAAACCCTAAGTTGGAAATGTGGCGTTTCTTTATTTTCTATCGGTCCTATATGTACATTAATGATAACAACAACAACTATAAGATTCTTTGAATATAAACATTTGCAAAGAACAGAAATGGATTCTACTATAAAATCTGCTATTTAAACAAAATTAGATTTACTGTCTTTATGGAAGGAATTGAAATAAAGAGAGTACAGTGAATTAAATACTGTAATTACTGATAATAATTAATATCAGATAATTTAAACAGAATATATATATATAAAACAATACTTCCATCAACATGGCAGCTTTCGTGTCATATCTAATCAACCTTAATCTGTTTCTGTACTGGAGTACGATGCTATTCCTTTTTGCATGGGGAAAAATACAGAAGCTATTTCATTCAATTATTTCGAATTTACAGAATCATTGACTTACATAGGAACTGAAATGACTTAGAAAATAAATAGTGAAAGTTAAAACAACAGAACTGTAGATATACAAAATAGATAACAGAACTAGAAATGAATTAGATAAGACAATAGAACCTGTAACTGACGATAGGGCCAACAAACACCCAAGGACGCCTGTTCCTCCCAACCTACTTCAGAAGAAGCAGCTCAACTGCTGACTTCTAGTGAACCTCCGAGCTTGATTACTGGTTCAGTAAGTGGGTGGAATCTGTGTAGAAGCAAGGCACTCAAAAATACCTTCTCCACTCGGTATCAAACTCCTGAAATAAATGCCTTCTCCACTCAGCATCAAACTCCTGAACTCAATAAGAGTTTGGCAAACTCATAACATGATCAACAACAACATATCCCCTCATCAAATCTCTTGGGTGAAAACATAGAAAAACCCCAAGGTAAATTTCCTCGTCAGGAAAAGTGATGAACCTCACTTCAATATTTGATGGCTATTATATAGACTGCCTAGGTCTTTTAGTGGTCAGTTTGGAATAAATGAGCCTCAAGCTCCAGTCCCATCTTTTAGGGCACTATGACCACATTTCAAGGGAGTTGTCCCATACCAACAGCTAGTTAGTTGCATCATGATGCTGCCACTTATCCATTGCCTTCTACCCCAGATTCCATTCCACCTAGTGTATTAGTAACCACCCTTTCAACAGTCCTCTTAGGTTTTTGTCTCCTATTTTATTTATTAAATAATTATATATTGTGCAAATTACTGTCATCCTTGGACACCTATCCAATATAATCTTTACAATAAAATTTATCATAATGTTTCTAAACACAAAAAAAATTTCTAGCTTAAAGGGTATGTTACACTCTTAGTAAGGGACATCTTATGTATTCATTGAAATCCTCGATCAACCCTTCCCTCTTAATTCATCACATTGAAAACTTCTTTTATCACATGGAATCACTACCCTTTATACACATATTTGTTTGCATGCATCATGTCCGAGTATTAAAATATTTGACTAAAATCACCACCCCAACTTGTAAAAAATATGAAATGTCATTCTCTAGGTACATATAAAAGTCATCATGCAATATATTTTAACTTCTATATATTAAACAATGAAGGTTAGCAAAATAGCACACAACTATGATTATATTTTATCTTCCTCTATTCATTTTAAGCCAACAAAATTGTCTATTATAATCAATTCAGATGATGGATATATTATTTTCAAAACATTTACATATGTAATAAGTGACCTTTCAAAAATAACCTTCCTCTTGTATTATTTTTATGATTCCACACGGACTATTTATAAAGATGAGGCATGCCAAGCATTACCATATCTTCCCACCCCGATTTATAAAAGAAAGAATACATCAAGATTGTGGCCACATTGCTTTCCACAATTTTATTCAACGCTAGCTCAAAAAATCAAAGGCATTACCAAAATGATCAAAGGGCTTCGTTGTGAGTTTAGTGTGTCAAATGAGTAGAATGAATGGAGATGAAGCTCGAAATGAAGTGAGGATCATACGTTCTTTTCCCACCATACTTGAATCATACATTGTCTGAATTCAAATGAATGTAAGAGCTCTCTAGTGACTTTGGATGGAATCTGATACCACACATATCACAAATATCATTGGAGTGTTTGGAATTGGGGAAGTTTGTAAAACCTATCTACTGCAAAAAATAATAACTAGTGAAGGCATCATGATCAAGACAGCTTGTGGCTCTATAATTTGGCTGATCATTTCCCAGAATCATGTTGTTCAAAAGCTACAGGCTAGGCTATACATACAAATCGTTCAGATTTAAACGAATTTGCCACCGAAGAGGAATTTAGGTTTGAAATTTATGCATTCCTCAAAGATAAAAGTTTCTTGATGATGTTGGATGATGTATGGCGAGCGAATACTGGAGCAATTAACCAGGTTTCGCTACTCAAAAAATCAAAAATTTATCATCTCAAGTCGTGATCAAACTGTACTCCAAGGAAGGGAAGCCAATCATATAAAAGGGTTGAACCATTGATATATGAACAAAATTGGGAAATTTGTTTATATTAAATAAATTTCTTATATTTTGCATTATGTCCGGTATAAATTGGCAAGGCATCCCTCATAAAATGCATAAATTTTCGCCACCATAAAGTCGGAGGTTGATCGATTTTTTCCCATAGGTTCTAAAAAGGAATAATCAAATTAGTTCTTCCATATTTTTGTACTTGAGAGATGTTTCTCTTCATTTACAGGTATAAGGTAATGGGTTTCATGGTGTCAATCGCTACTAAGAACTATATTACATATACATGCATCATCCTTTTTAATCCGTGGCTTATTACACCATATTCACCAATGTTTTAGAAGTGCAATAGAGCATAGATAATGGAAATTCACAAGAAAACCAACTCTTTGAAAGCATAGAATGGGCAAGCAATCTCTAGTACTAGTCATCAACTTCTAGTAAGCTCAAATGGATAGAAACAAATCATTTACAAATTGATTATTCACCACTATAGAAATATTTGGAAGTGAAATTCTCTTAATATTCCCTTGCAAATGGGAATCATCCAACAAATGACCAAGGGCATCGATAGTAAAAGCATAGAGATAAAGTGCATAGGGGCATCCATGCCTAATTCTACTGGAGAACAATACATGGAGATAGTTTATTATTCACCACAACAAAATCCAAGGATCAAGAGAAAAAGATGTTCACTATACCCATGCAATTCAAACCAATGCCTAAATAAAACAACATATCTGCAATGAAAGCCTAGTCAGTTTGGTTGTAGGCTTTATCAAAAAAAAATTTAAGGAGGAGAGCTTGTTTCGTAGATTCCGTTACCCACTCCATGGCCTCCAAAGTGAAATCATTGTATCCAAAATAAACTACCCTTGAATAAAATGTGTTTTACCATGGTATAAGTTTAAAAATGTATATATACTTTATCTTTTTGAATTTAATTTTATAATTTTAAACAAAGAAATATATGTACATGTGGGGGAAAGGAGAAAATGGAAGTAAATACTTTTGGATATTGAAAATTCATTATGAAATAATTATTCATTTATACTCTTAACCCTAATCTAAATATTAAGAAAATTTGAAATTAACTATTATTTATAAAATTAATTTTATTTTTTAAATATATAAATTTATTTTTAAACATATAATTTTGTTTTTAAATCATTCAAATTTGTTGTCATCCAATCATATATATATATGTAACCACATTACTAAATTTTATTGGTGATCCAAACTTATTAAAAGGAGGGATAAACCATCATCTATCAATGTACTTTGTAATGGAAGCAGATTTCATTTTTAATAATGTATGAGAAATATTCCACCTAAAAGACTAGTGCATGATGAAATGAGTCTTTATGATGATGTTTCTATCCATAAATGATTAGTTAAGAGGTTAAATTACCTTGTAAATTGTCAACATTGAAGATGAGTCTATGTTCTTCTATGGATTAGCCATGAAGTATACAAATTGGTCAACTCAAACATTCCACCCAACTAAGCAATATTCCTAAGCAACCACAATCATGTAAAGATCACTATGGATATATGTAAATTAGAAAATGAGGAATTTTGGCCTCGTCACTTTGACCAAGTTAAGGCTATAGTGAATATAAATAATTATAATAATTAAAGGCTTGAACTGATGTAACACATAAAAGATGGGCATGGACATGTGTAGTTGACACGGGTGCTTACACATAGATAAAAACAATCATAACATTGTGGTTTGCAACTTTTAAAATTTTAGTTTTATTTATTATTATTTATAAATTTCCGCACATCACATATGAATTTCAATTTAAATTCTTTACAATTTTAAACTTAAAGTGTCACATGTTACTTTAATTCAAGTAACATGTTAATTTTATATTCAACATAAAATAAATTATACATCATCTTTTAAAATTTTAGTTATATTTATTATTATTTATAAATTTCTGCACATCACATATGAATTTCAATTTAGATTGTTTATAATTTTAAACTTAAAGTGTCACATGTTACTTTAATTCAAATAACATGTTAGTTTTATATTCAACATAAAATAAATTATACATCACATTTGTAATGGTTTTCATCTTAATAAATAATTTAAAATTGAAATTTTTAAAATCATTCAAAAATCATGATTTTAAAATTAGAAAATAAATTCTAATCTTTATGTCAATTATTTAAAAATTTCAAAATATTATTTTCTATGGTTTGAAGTAGTTTGATTATATTATTCTTTAGTTTATTAAATTTTTTTCTTATTAATATTGTAGTTTGGGTGTTTTTTTATATTGTTAATTATTTTATTAGATAGGAAGTCAAACTGCATTGACTTGTATTAGTTGGCATTTTACAACAAATTTTTTTACAATGTTTTATAATGTTTTGTATAATTTTAATATTAACCACAATATTTAAAAAAATGGAAATAAATTTAACAATCTTTTAATTACATTATTTTTATTTTTTAATTGGTCTAGTACCACTCTGATGGGACATAAGTCCCTGTAGGAATGATTTTTATTTTCAAGATTTGAAATTAAATAAAAATAATTTGTAAAATAGAAAATTAGAAAAAAGCATGTATTGTCATGGTGCTTAAAAACGCCACCCGTCCTATCCAACTATCACCCAATTGTCATGTACTATCCAACTTTTGAGGGAAACAATACTTAAAATTAAAACCTAGAACTCACAACCTCAACATTGCAGGAGATTTCGTATGAGGTGGCTCAGGGTCGATTTTAGTGCAAGAAATAGGGTCAGAGGCCTAGGGACACTTAAAATGCAGTTGAAAATGCGAGGGCCAACTTGAAAAAGGTGCCTCTCTTGGTCCCTTGTATGGTCATTTCTATATCACCTTGTCTCTCGATCTTGCAGCAATCCTCTGTTTTTTTTTTTTGTAAGAGTGATGTGTTTTGTTGTGGGTTTGACCTGGGTGATTTGTTTGAGAGAGAGGCCTTCTGTCTCCATGAGTCCCTAGATGTTTCAGGCATGCTCATGACGGTTTGAAGAGGGATAGGTCATTGGGTTTGCACAGGAGGAGGAAGGGGCAGTGGAGTTGAATATGAGTAGATTTCTACCAAATTGGAGGATGAGAAATCCAACAGGAACATAGAAGCATGGGTAGAAATTTGGATTTTTTAGCTAAATGTTGTGATGTTGTTTACACCAACAAGAGTTTTTTAGAGTGGCCCATGAGGAGCATCAGACAGCCATTTTTTCCTTGGCGACAATGGCTACAATTCCCCTGAGTTTAAATGCATTGTCTAGTTCTAGGCCAAGATTCTTTCTCACAAAATTCTCGACATTTCAACAGTCGTCCCCTCCCCTTGGTCCTCGAAATCTCCAAGGTGGATAGAGTTTTGGAGTGATTTGGCGGAAAAGAGGTCCAATTCTTTTTCACACATCTCATCTCTAAACATAAGTTGATTTAGATTTAGATTTAACCAAAGAAGAGGAATGCCATAATGGTGTTTGTGATTCCAATTTTTGCATGCCGATATGGTTGATGGACTAATTTAGAGGAGTTGGAAACATTGCTCATAAATGGCTTCGTATATGAATATGGTTAGTTAGGATTCTAATTAACAAGTTGTTTACACTTTTAGACCTGTGACAATTTTTTCAACTTGAGGAATATCAGTAATAATTATGTCCTTAGATAATTTGGCCAAAAAATATTTCTTGGCATATCTACATCTGAGAAGCAAGCAGCTTTAGTTCTTCTAAATAGAACGCAGTATCTCATGTCAACACCTAAGTGATTGAGAATGTTTCACTTAGAGAAGTAGTGCACGTTCAGGTCCCTTCTACTTCGAAGGCGGAGAGACTGGAAGTTTTCCCAAGCTACAACTTAATCCATACTTCTGGTCAAAGGTAATATTGGGTGGCATTTTTATATGGATTAAGTTAATACGTGTACCACTCAATTTTTTATTTAGTGAGTTTAATTTTAAGGTGAGTAAAGTACTTTCAATTTTTTAAATCGTATTAATCACTAAGTTTTATGATCAAAGATATTTCGAGAAAAAAAAACATTGTGCTTAACCACTTATTGACTTACTATGTTTTATATTGATTAAGTTTAAAGATGGGTTCAACAGTGAACAGTTCTAGAACATGGATTTAAAAACGACTAAATTTTTTGGACATGGATTTAAAAACCAAATTTCTAACGATTATTTTAATTTTTTCAAACTCAGGTGTCAAATATTATCTATCTGGATGCACCATCTAGAGTTGGTTATTCATACTCTGAAAACGATAGTGTGTTACTAGTGATTTGATGGCAGCTTCAGATACACATACTTTTCTTTTGAAGGTCTTCCAGTTCAGGTTTTCTTTGAAAATCAATTATCTTAGTATTTCGTGATTGAATATATTTTGCATCAACTCAAGGTTTTTGAATGAAAAAGAAAACAATTAAGAATTTTACATTAAGGATGTGGAAGTATATTTAGTATTTCTGCAGACACCATGTCATTTTTAACAAATGCAGAACTCTTGTTGGTTGTTCCATGGAAAGAAAAATCATTTCGTTTATGTTCGAGCACTGGTTTGATAGTCAGACAATTTTAGAAGGCCTTCAAGTGAAAGCAGATTTGATGGAGTTCGCAATATATTGCAGAGATTTTCAACATCGACTATCCCACTGAAAATCCCAGCAAGAAAATCTATCCAGAAAATATGTTGCTCAAGCATAATTACTACTATATTGCTCAAGCATAATTACTACTATATTTATCCAACTTTGAGAGAGCTTGTGTCCATGTATGAATTGTTTATTTTCAGGCATTTCTTCGGAGATGGTAAACTTGTCAAGAATTAAAATATATTTTTATTTTTGTCATAAGTTTGAGTTGAATTATTGAAAACCACTATAAAATAGAAAGGAACTACTGGTGTTATATGTGGATATTGTTGGTGGTATGGCCCTTAAAAAGTGTTTACAGGCTAGTGGAATCAAAGGTGGTATGGCCCTTAGTTCTAAGCTCTGCGATGAGATTATCCACGTTGACCAATGACTAGGAATTTGATTTTTTAAGTGTTGTGGAGCTTATGCTTTTGGTTGCCGACAAGTGAACTAAAATGTCATGGCATTTTAGTTTTAAGCTCTCCCGTGCAAGGTATAGCATGAAATAGAGAAGAAAAATGGGCAACCGTCAACTGATGTTTTAAATGCCCTTACTTGGAATTTTTAATATAGTTTATATCTATCTTATTAAAAAAACAAATATATTAAATATATTGAAGTGGAAAAATTGTTACTTGATATTGTTAATTTAAAATTTTAAGAAATACTTATTCATTAATTAAGAGCGGTGCAATCTTGGATGTGTTTTCTTCCATGCAAGTTGAAAGTTGTACAGACCATTCATTCTGAAACTGCATTCAGCCATTCATTCTTCCATAAGAGAAAATGTGACTCATCTTTCAATCAAGGAATGCTTTTATGGTTTTTGAGCATATCAATCCATTGAAGAAAAGAGCTTTCTATGTTCCAAAATCTCATAAATGCAATGAGGGTGCAAGGGAAAAAAACATCGGCCCAAAAACGTGTATCAGTACGAAAGTGATGGTACTCCAACCGAAACAATGGAGTAATGAAAGATAAGTGTAAAGTGATGGTACCCAACAAAAACATCGGAGCAATGAAAGAGAGGGCACCTTGCACTATAAAAAGATGGCATGTCCATTCTGCAAAGGCATTCAAGAATTCAATCAATTAGGAGTGACTCGCAAGAATTGACAAAGAGTTCTAAGGTGCAAAGCCTAGGTTTTGGGAGTATGAACGACATGGACATCAATTAAGCCTTAGGTAGTGCACAAGAAAGACTTAGAGAACTTGAAAAGTGTATAAGGCATGGTAGGGCTAGATTGAGATTGTGGTAAGTCAGTAAAGGAAACTTTAAGAGGTAGGGAACTACAAGAGGTAGATCAATGAATGCTAAATAGGGATTAGATGGACAAGAATTGTGCCTATAGGTAATTGTGCCTCAGATACAACAAGAGAATCTGATCTTCTACCTATGACTTTTTACTAAGCTTTAATCAATCTACATGAAGTACTCAAACAACTTAGCAAGTGTCTAAGACATGGTAGAGCTTGACTGAGATTGTAGTAAGTGAAGAAAAGGAACTCTAGGAGGAAAGGAACTGCGAGAGGTAATTACATGGATGCTTCATGAATTAAATTGATAAGTATTGTGCCTATAAGCAATTGTGACTTGTATTTCTTTAAAGATTCAAAAGAAAAAGTTAAAGGCAAGACCTTAAGTGGAGGTGTATTCTGGTTGTAGTAGAAGCAAGGTGTTCAAG
This sequence comes from Larix kaempferi, assembly GCA_027924585.1. Classification (NCBI taxonomy): domain Eukaryota; kingdom Viridiplantae; phylum Streptophyta; class Pinopsida; order Pinales; family Pinaceae; genus Larix; species Larix kaempferi. The sequence continues at coordinate 30,654,820 of BSBM01000096.1, forward strand.
CCCATGTGGCTAAAGCAAGGAAGTATCACATGAATCAAGGTGTCAAAAGTGATAAAATTTGGGCAAGACTACAAATCCATGATGGGTTAAACCTAGAGCAATATGAGTGTTGAGCACCTAGAGCGTACATTGAGTCTAGGGATGACAATGTAATCTCCCCCCTTTCACATTAGTAGGGAATTAGTTGCATTGCAGCTTTCCCACTTGTTTATTATTTTGATGATGTGATCGAATTTTCCTTATAAAACTTTAAGTTAAATTAATTGATTTTCTTTAACATTTTGTTTAATTAGAATTTTAAAATAATTTATTTTTAAATATTTTTAGTTTTGAAATATATGCTTACTACACTTACATATTATTATAATTAAATATGAGTTGAATCTGGATATGAATTTTCAAATATTTTTTACAGTGAATGGATGAAAATCCAAGTTTAAATTTCTATAATACTTGTAATTTGTGTTTTTTTATATTTACGCCATAAGCATTCAGATAATGCAAAAGCATTCTAGTCAGCTTAGCAGATTCCTCGCTCATTGAGCAAATGGAATATTGCCACGTATATTTGCCAAAAACAAATCCATTCTTGTTTAGGTGTTTGCATATGTATATCCATGGCCATCACGTTCATCCTCCATCCTCCCTCTGGCGTACAATCTACAGGTGAACTCTTCACGATTCCTTCAGTCCCATATTTTCGCACAGGCCCGTCTTGCTTCACAAGTAAGTATGTTGTCAGGGCCTTTCAATGCACCGCCCTTCTTCCCTGTCCTTCAGTTCTCGAGGATGCATACTTCTAATAAAAATATTCTTTATCAAGAACTATGTTAGTCTTCCTAGAGCCACAAAAAATTTTCCTCGTGCACCCTGCTTGTTGCCTTTAAACTCAATGTAATAGCCATCGTTATTTGCTTTCCACCTCGTTTTGTTTTCGAGAGCTCAATATTTAATCAAACTATAACCATAATCACACTCAGCAACTTATTGGCCGTGCCCTGGGTTCTTAATTTTTGAATTTGGTGGAAAAATTGACCAGTTCTGTGGAAAACCCGCATTAGACAGGACTGTTGAGGTTTTCTTTGTCTCGCAATAAAATTGAAGCTCTAGGCACCTTCACAGTGTCTCCTAATCCAGCAACACAAAACTAGATAAAATATGAAAATGGTTGAGAAGCGTCATCTCAAACACCAGCTGTGTAAATATTCCATGGTTTCCCATGCAAGTAAGGGAGTGGAGGGAATTCGATCCTTATGCTAACCATATGCGATTTTAGTATACATTCCTTGAGCCAATGGAAGGATTTTCAGAAGGAGCCGTTGACCTTGTCCTCCACTGTGTAAGCAAGTTCATTGTTATTTTTGGGTATTTCAAAATGAATTCGCTGAAGCTGGAAAAACAGAGGAGTTTCATACTTGGAAGTGCTGGAGTATTCACAGAGTTTTCCTGTTGCAGAGAAATTACAACGCCAACACTTGCATCTCACAATATTGATAACTCACGAGCTTTCTTCAGTATCCCACGTCGCCTCTTGGAAAAACACATGTTCCTGCTCGCTACGTTTTCTATCCTCTTCATTTCTAGTTTTCTATGTCCCATCTCAGAGGATGAATTCTCTCCTGTACCCAGATTTGATACGGTGTTGTTTCACCAACTCGATCATCGAATGGTTCTGTCTGTCATTCACTGGTTTTTTCATGTGCACAACAAGGAGGTCTTAAAGGATAGGACCATTTCATTATTCTTCCATTTAAAGGACAAGGAGTTATGTATCCTATTATTATTGCCTAATACAGTTGTGAGTCCCATGAGCCTATTGACCTGTCGTCTTGTTGCAATTTATTGCTTATTGTAAACATGACTCAGGTGCAAATCCTTGCCATGAGATCTCCCAGGATAAATGCAAATGCTCTCTCAAATTGGGTGAATGAAATTAGTAGGTTGGGGTTTATATCTCTGCTAGGTTGGGGTTGGTATGTGACAATCTAGATTGTAGTAAATTTGTATGTAGAGACGGGTTTGAACTTGCAAGATATCCAAATGAAGTCCCGGTCATTTAAATTACTACTGGTAATTGTTGAAACGGGGCCCTTGCATGAAGCAAGATGGAAATTTCTCTTTTCTATTCTCACGCGTATTCACAAGACTGTTTCATTCCTCATAATTTATATTGGGAAGGAAATTTCTTCACAATATCGAGGCATATTTTTATGAATTTACAGTCTGTTGAAGGCCATGAAGTTTAAACTCCTAGGGACGATGTCTGTGTCCTTGTCTCCAACAATGCTACAACTCCTTATAACTCCCATTACAATGCATCAAATTATAAAAAAATTATAACTCCAATAGTGCAAAGAGATGGTACGAAACCCTCATAGAAGAGAACAGGCGACTGCAAAAATATATTCAAGAGCCGAGGGGTCATGGTTCCACCAACAATGCTCATGGTTCCATAAATAAAGCTTATGGTTACACCAATAGTGCTCATGGTTCCACCAATAATGTTCTTGGTTCCACAAATGTTGTTCAAGGTTCCTTAATTACACATGGTGTTGTATGCATTTTACATGATTCCTACATTGTTCACGGTTCCACCAACAATGCTCATGTTTCCACCAACAATGCTCATGATTCCATAAATGGAGCTCATGGTTCCACCAACAATGTTCATGGTTCCATAAATATAGGTGGAACCATGAGCATTGTTGGTGGAACCATGAACATTGTTGGTGGAACCATGAGCTCTATTTATGGAACCATGATCATTATTGGTGGAACCATGAACATTGTTGGTGGAACCATGATCTCTATTTATGGAACCATGAGCATTGTTGGTGGAACCATGAAAACTGTCCATGGAACCATGAGTATTGTTGGTAGAACCATGAGCATTATTGGTGGAACCATGAGCTATAGTTATGGAACCATGAGCGTTGTTGGTGGAACCATGAGCTCTAGTTATGGAACCATGAACATTATTGGTGGAACCATGAGCACTGTCCGTGGAACTGTGAGCTTTATTTATGGAACCATGAGCACTGTCCAAGAAACCATGAGCACTATTTATGGAACCATGAGCTCTATTTATGGAACCATGAGGATTATTGGTGGAACCATGAGCATTGTTGGTGGAACCATGAGCTCTATTTATGGAACCATGAGAATTGTTGGGAGAACCATGGGCTTTAGTTATGGAACCATGAGCACTATTGGTGGAACCATGAGCTCTAGTTATGGAACCATGAGCACTATTGCTGGAACCATGAGCTCTATTTATGACAACCTATGACATTTATGACAACTTATGACAAGAGTCAGTTCCTATGACAAATTATGACAAGTTATGACAACCTATGACATGTTACAGGTCCTAAATTTAGCCAAGGAGGGCACTAGAAGAGAGAGGTGGGCCCACATGCTAGTGTAACTTCCCCAAATTCAAGCTAAGGCTCTCTAATTCGAATTTCCAAGGTAGATGAAATTATTATTTCGCAAAATAACATTAGAGAGGAAGTAAATGAGTCCCAAGGTGGCATTCTCTCATAAAAATAACATTTATTAACATTTTAGTAAATATTTGTGAGAGAATTCTAGAATGAGGGGGAAATGCTCCATGAAGATTTATAACAAGGGTGAAGACACGAGTGAAAGGGATTTTGGTCATTTTAATTTTGGTATTGGAAAGCCATTGATGTTCTCAATTTTGGGATATGTGCCCCTTTCTATGGTGAAATATTCCACCCTAGCTGGCAAGAGAGGAGAAATCACTTAGATTTCTCAATTGTGCTTCATGTCAATGAGAGGTGAGGAGGAATCACTCATATTTCTCAATTGTGATTCATGTCAATGAAAGATGAGGAGGAATCACTCAAATTTATCAATTGAGCTTTAATGGATGAAGGTTTAGATATTTTCTAAATCGCAGGGTTTTTACAAATGGGGAGATTATATTTCCAAACAAATATTCAATCCACATGCACACTAGGTAAATTAGTGATGGGTTTGTTTAGTCTATTTCAAAATAATGTGAAAAATGGAGATATTAAAATGCATTTGAACCGTCACGATGAACGTAAATCCATAGAAACCCACACAACAAACACATGGTTGAATGTTTGATTGCAAATAATGTTTATTTTCAATATAATATATGTTGGAATTAGGATCAAATGAAGATTCTAGGGTGTACCGACAGCTAGAGAGGCAGTAATAATGCGAGAGTACAAATGCTACTATAATTATTCACTTCCTCTTGCAATTCACCCAAGCATATTTAAAACATAGTGTTTAATAGAGAATAAAACATAGCATGGATTCAGTGGTGCTTAGAGGATAAAATATTCTATACGAGCCAATATTATAATTAAACTATATTTCTAATACTCAATGTGCCAAATCAAATATGCCATGTGTCACAATATGATCATTCCACGTGTCACCCTGGGATACTAGATATCAACATTTAAACAACAAAATTCAGACGTTTTGCTTCAACAGTTTATTGGCAAGTGGAAATATTCTCAAAGAAAGAGTGACCGCTCTTTCTCCAAGGTGTTCTATTTTTACATTTCGCTCGTAAATGAAGGGTCGGCTGACCCTTCTTATTCCCAATATTATTTTCATAATAGTTTGACACTGTAAGAAGGGTCGGTCGCTCCTTCTTATGTTCTCTACTATGGATATAGTTGAATTGTTGGATAAAGGTTTTCACAATTAACTACGAAAAGAAGGGGTGACCGATCCTTCTTGTCGAAAAACGGAAGTGAATAGAAACTATTTTTATATGTTAAAACTTCCAAGGTGTTCTATTTTTAAAATTGCCTCGTAATTGAAAGGTCGGTCGACCCTTCGTATTCCCAATATTATTTTCATAATAGTTCGACACTGTAAGAAGGGTCGATCGACCCTTCTTGTGTTCTCCATTATGAATATATATAAATTGCTGGATAAATGTTTTCACAATTAATATCCAAAAGAAGGGGCAGCCGATCCTTGTTGTCGAAAAACAAAAGTCAGGACAAACAATTTTTATATGTTATAACTTAGCCGATTGACTCGCTATTCAAACAATGAGTGAATAATTTAGACATTGGACTTTTCACCTTAAAATTTTGAACATTTAAAAATGAAAATTGCATTTTTCAAAAAAAAAATTGCATTTTTTGATATGAAATTCACACTTTTCAAATCAGAAATTGTTTTTTTTTTTAATTTTAAATTCACACTTTTGAAATGAAATTTTTTTTTTTCATTTGAAATTCACACTTTTCAAATCAAAATTTGCATTTTTTTATTTGGAATTCACAATTTTTTAATTGAAATCCAAGTTTTTTATTTGAAATTCACACTTTTTGAATTGAAATTCATAGTTTTATAACAAAAAACTGCAATTTTAAGGTTCATAAGTAGTCAAAAAACACACTATTCAAATAGAAAAATGAAATTTTCAAAGCCAATATTGCCACTCTCAGAACCTGTTTTTGCACTTTAGAAAGGTTGATATTGACATTTTCAAAGCCTAAATTCACACTTTCTTAGCCCAGAAATTGCCTAATATGTCCAAATTTAATGAAATTGGCATTTTATGCTGATACTTTCCTATTCTATGGAGACTGAATCTTCTAACATACTGCCCAAGAAGGAAATGGGATACATTTACTACTAGCAAGACCAAAATTGTTGTTGTCCTATTTTTTACATACAACTTGATACAATCCAGAGATTAACGATATGAAATTTGTTGGCTTCTTGTTTTTCTTGGAGAAGTTAAAATTTATTTTGGCTTCAAAGAGGGTGAAGCTCCTCTTTTCTTTTTGCCGACTATGATCCAATATGATGGCTAGACAAAGGCTTCAAGAATGTGTACTGCATTTTCGGGTGCATCCTATGGGGATGGACTTTTCAGATCCAACAATTGAATATCACTAAATCATGGAGCTACTAGTGGATCTTTGACATCGGCATGGATCCTTTTTTCCTCTAAAGTGTCCTCTGTTGTAGCCTGAGAAGATTCCTTAGCTTGTGAAGGAGCCTCTTTGGATAGATCTTCATTTCTTCTTACTGTATAATGTTTGGAGTTTGCTCCATCCCACCAAGTGGATTTGCGATGAAGCTTTTTGGACTTGGGGATTTGAGAAGATTTTGGGCAATCTTTTACAATGTGTCCGGTTGTGAAGCAAGATCTGCATCTAAACATCACATTTTCATAGTCTAGCTTTTGTACCCACAAATAATCCTTGCTAGTAAAATGGATCTCAACAGGAAATCCAATGTTAAAGTCCATTTCGACACAGATGCGAGCAAAGGTAGTTTTGATGTAATCCTTAGTTTATGGGATTTTATTGTAGAAGGAGTCCAACGCATTTCCAATAGCTTCAAGCAAGGCCAAGTTACAGAGATGCAAGGGCAAATTTGGAAGCCAAACCCAAACTGGAACAGATGAGATCTGCTCAATAGTTGGGTCAAAAAGAGGGCTCCATGGTTTCATAAAGAGCCACAAACTTCCCCAAAACCATGGACCAGAGTCAAGAATGATCTGTTTATCCTCAAGAGAATTGAAATCGACAACAAAAAATCCTCGAACAAAGGGGTAAATAGAGATTTCCTCAGAAACAAGGGGCTTCCATACCTTAGAGATCCACTTATGGAGAGCAACCAAGCGATGCCAAAACCCATTGAAGCGACAAACCAATGCCGACTTTGCGAAGTTCCTAGCTTCAATCAAAGATTCTTCTACGACCACAATGGATGGCGCAGGTATTTCTTGAACAAGCAAGGGAGGCTGGCCGTAGGATTCCTTTCCCCCATTGGAGAGCGAGACTGGGATTGAATCCCCGGCTGGAGAAGAACAGGAGGCACGGACGCAGACAACAGAGGCATAGTGGGTCGTGATTCTGCAATGAACCAGTGGGCCACTGAGTAGGCTCGCGAGGCTAGCAAGACTCACGCTGGGAGTCTCACTTATGCAAGGAGCCGAGCAGGCTCGCGGCGGTCAAGCCCTAACCGTTCTAGCGTAAGGAGGTTAGCAAAAATACAAATAATAAATCTATATTACAAAACACAACTAATGAAAATAATTAGTTTTACAAATATTTTTTTAAATACCCTAACTTGTTTACAAAAACAGAATTAAAAAAAAGTAACTAATTTTTTAAGGGTTTGAAAGTTTTTCAATCCTACCTACTCATCTCGAGGGCATGGCAACAATATGGACTTGTTGGTGGTGGATGTTGGCAAAGGCGTCAAACTCATAGACCCTCGATCGAGATGTTTTTTACATTTCGTTTGAGAGTTTGAACAGTAGCCATTGAGATAATAAGTCGTTGGCAGTTGTTTTCCAATTTTTATAATACTTTTTAGGAGCTCAATCGAGATATTTTCTCGATCGAGACATTATCTCAATCGAGCTCCTAACCCTTGAATGAGTGATTTCTCAATCGAGGGTTTTATCAAACCCTTGGTCGAGCAAAAGATCTCGATCGAGGGTTAATGAGAGGTTCGATCAAAAGCTTTTAATTAGCTCGAAGGAGCATTTTGTTAAGCCCTTAATCAAGCTTTGAAAACCTGATTGAGGGCTTAACAAAAGCTCAATTGAGCTCCTTTTTTTCTCCCTCCACTTGCCAAAAAGTGTTACCCATCTTGATGGGTACACCCTTATAAAAAGAAGATGATTAACGGTTGTTGACCTTAAAGGAAATTAAGATATCAAACCCGTGAAGGGGATTGAGTAAATTATTACATTTAACTATTGGAATATTTATTTAACAAATGGCTACTAAATTGTTGTTTTTGTTGTTGTTGTTGTTGTTGATATTTAAAAAAAAATTAAAGATCCCCTTGAGCTAAGGTGTTTAATAGGTTTTTAATTCAACTAGAGTTCTACCAATAGCTAAATTAGAAAACGTAAACACTATGAGTGAGTGGTACTAAGATTATTCTAATATATTAATGAAAATAAGGATTAGATAAATTAAAGGGTAATTAATTTAGAACCCTACATTCATATTATTGACAATGCAGTTCTCGCAATAAAACTTAAAAATATAAAATTGTACAAGCTAAAAATTACCACTAAATAAAACTACTTCGAATTACAATGAAATATAAATAAATTAATATATTAATGACGTTTAAAAAAGTTTGATATATTATTAATAAATTCATTTATGATGCATTCACAACAATTGTCCTTCATTTTATATCTACAAATAATCCCAAAAGATGTAATAAGAGAAACTTATGTATATTTTAATTCATATAGGTTAATAACCTTCATAAAAGTTTGATGTATTATTAATAAATGAGTCTATGCTACAATTGTGTTTAATTTTTAAAATAATTTTAAAATTTTATTATTATTATTATTGTTATTATATTTTTGATGATGATGATGTTGATAGTTAATATCCACTTAGACTAATTTGAATTTATTAGATTTAAAAAAAGAAAAGTAAGGAACTACTTGATTTTCTTTAGAGTTTTATTTATATGCTCAAAAAGCTTGGAAAAGAGAGTTCCTAAAGTACTATAATTTTGATGAGATATAAAGTTGGGAAAGTTCGTATTGTACCAAAATTTTTGAAACTAAGATATTATGTGGGTGTATGTAGGGAAATATAAAATGATGTTCTCTTAATCCTCAACACTCATAGTTTCACAAAGATGACATATCCTTCCAGCCCATTGCGTTTTACGAAAGGCCCTATGCTCATTTCATTATGCAACTCATGAGAATTCATTTTTATTTTAGCTTTGTGGATGTTCTTCTTTACACTAGCTAAAACATAGAGGCAATTTTGATCTTCAATATTAGGGTTAATGACCTCGTAATATCTTAATTTTCTTATATCGTCTAAATTTCCATCACACCATAGCTTCACTTTGAACTTCCAAGTAATAATATTTTTTTATATCATCTATACTTTGCACAGTGACATTTTTTTCAACCCCCCCAGATCTTTAACCATGACATCGCATCTTTATGCCAACCTTGCTTGAGACTTAGGTGGTTTTGACAAGAATTTAAAGCAATTTTTTAAATACTCTCGTCCACCAGTTTATTTAATTGTTTCTTGTACATTAGATAGCTAGCCATAGCTCTACTCTCAATGCGGCTCCAAAGATCCACTTCAATAAGGAAAATAGGATATGACATATTGCTTTTAATTTTAATATTATAAGTTCTAAAACACTCTTGGATTAGCTCAATACTTCTCCAAGTTTCTCTAAAGAGGCTACAACCCCAAAATTCACACCCATATAGGAGAACGAGAGTGACATGAGTTTCAAAAAAAAAATTATTTGTATCCCACATCACAAGGCCTACTCGCTTACATTTTTTATTGATCCCTTTTTTGATGTTGTAGTTCCAAATAATCTTGTACTGGACATAAATTGCAAGATATTTGTAGGAAGTAACTTCCTCCATGTTGATATTATCATACAAGAAATGAGAGTAAGTGAAATTAGTATATTTCATCAACATAAATTTAGTTTTGTTAGCATTGATAGTCATTCCCATACCACAGCAAAAATACTTGAGAATTCTTAATTGCTTATCAAGATTAGAGGGACATATTGCTAGAATAACACTATCATCAGTATAAAGAGGGAGCATGATGGCATTTTTTCTAATGTTGTTCCAATGTAGCCTTCCTTTTTTAAATGGACTTCTCACTTATAAATGTATATACCAAAAGGTGTAGGGGAGAGGGGTAAAAGTTGAATAACTCCTATATTACTATTAATATCTTCCGACCAACCCTTGGTGTTTTTAAACTTGGCAATGAAATTCTCGTACAAGCTTATTGAAGCGACCCTCAAATAAGGAGGAACCTTTTACTCTTCCAATCTTTTCCACAAGTTATTTCTAGCAACTGTATCAAAATAATTCTCAGAATACACAAAGTAGCAAGGAAGATTGACCTTATTATTGTGATATTACTCTGCAATGATATTGAGAATAATGAGGTGGTCTATGGTTGAATGATAGCTTCTAAAACCAAATTTCCTAAATATCTCTTTTACCTTGACTTTCTAGCCATATGTTGATCTTATTTCCAAAATAATACCATATAAATTTCCAAGAGAGGACTAGTCATAATGGTCCTATGATTAGAGGGGTTGTTTTTCTCATCATTTTAAACAATTGGGTACAATAAAACTCTGAGTCAAATGTTTAGGGAAGCCTTGCTTGGATGCTAGATTGAAGAGCTTGTAGATGTGAGGAATGACTACATGCCCCCCAATTTTTAGAATTTTATCTTGGTAGTCTTCTATGTCCTTAGCTTTCCCATTCGTGAGACACTTAATCCCAAAATCTATAGCTTCTCAAGATAAAAACTTCATCTTCCATAAAAAGGGGTAGAATGTTGTCCACAACATCATTAGTTTCATAAATATTTTTAAGATAGGAAATCCAATCCTTCAATACAATCCTATTATTCTCTTTTGTTTTGAGTGTTATAACTTTTCTCAAGAATTTCTTAGGACCATCTTAGAGAGGTGCAAAAGCTTCACCTGTTTATTATTAATATATGTCATTTTTTTCTTTTAATGACATATTTGTACATGTTTATCTTGTCAACTTTTATGAACTCCTCAATAGCTTCTTTAATTTCTCTTCTTGCAATTTTTGAAGTTTTAAAAAATCTCAAGATAATCCCAAAGGATTGTTTCCTCTTACCTTCTTATAATGGCATGTTATAAGTTTTCTTTATGACTTATGTCAAAATAAACTTGAATTATTTATGAAACCATAAATTTTTTTATTTGATTAAAGTGTTAATATGATTGAAAAATATATTATTAAAATTATGATGATGTTGATGGTTTTTAACATCTATTGAGATCAATCTTGATATATAGGGCCTTAAGAAGATAAAGATTATTTGTTTTTCTTTAAAATACTATTTCTATGATCAAAGAGCTTAGAAAGTTAGAAAGGTTAGTGTCAGAGGAAAGCTATTAAAAATTGAGATCTCATGTGAGTGAACGGTGAGCAATCTAAGAGAAAGTGGTTTTCATCTTCCACGCTCATAGAATCGCATAAATGACAAATTCTTTCATCCCAAGGCATTCGAGTGGTTTTCCAATGCCCAATTTCACTATGAAGCTCATGAGAGTTCATTCTAATCTTAGCAATATTAATTTTATTCTTTGAGATTCTTAAGATAGAAAAATAGTTTTGATCACCAAGATTAGGGTTAATGGTCTCTTTGTAATACTTAAGCTTTATTTTTACCTCTAATTATTATTTGCACCACATTTTCTCTTTGAATGTAGAAGTAATAATATAATTAATGTTATCAAAATTTTGTAGAGTGGTGGTTTCATTAATCCCCAATAATTTAACCAAGCCATGGCATCTTTAAGGCATCCCTGGTTGAGGTGTAGGTGCTTTTGGTTGGATTTAAGAGCGATTTTAGGAAGTCGTTTGTCTCCTATATTGTTTAATTTATTTTTATGCATCAGATATCTAATCATATCCATGCTTTCAATGGTGGAGATCGTTGCTTCTAAGAGGATAATAGGATAGGGTGTGTTGCTCTTAATTTTCATATTATAAGTAATAAATCGTTTCTGGATTTGTTCAATTATTCTCTAAGACTATCTGGAAATGTTGTGCATCCCCAGGCTTCACAGCCATATATATTAATGAGAGTGATGAGCGTTTTAAAGAGGAATTTATTTGTGTCCCACGGCACAAGTTTTGTCGATTTACAGTTGTTTTCAAGGACCAATGTAATATTCCTCTTTTATACCCCTAGTATTTTGTAAATGTAACTGAATATTGTACTTGTTTATTGGTGAGGAGCTCAAGGCCAAGGCGCCACTAGTAAACCTTGTAACTTATGTGGTTTAATTCCTAAGTTGTAAATTGTAAAATTAGGAGACTAAAAGATGGTGGCACAACTAAACGATGGGTATTTGAGTCCACTAGGAGAGAAGCATAATGGTAGGTATGGCATGAGTTGACGGCTAACGTCATCATGGTGCCACAAGGATGTAAGTGAACATTTATATCCACCAAAGGTCATTTAAGTTTTCTTGATTATATGTTAGTCCTAGAGAAGATACCGAAGATAGCCTTACCTGTTGAGAGACAATAAATGTCTCCTAAGACCTAAAGCATAACACTAAGTTAATTATTGCTAAAAGATATTATGAAAAACATAGAAACTCCTATGGATGTCTTTGAAATTCTAGTTTTGATAGAGGATGTCAAGGGTTTTCATCATTAAAACCCACTATCTAGTAATTAGTATAAAGCTAACTATTTATTACAAGATGGACTAAAAGATTGTCAATACTATCTCGGTGTTGGTAGTAAAACCCCAAAATATATAGAAGATGGAAGAGACAACATATACATATATTTATATATATCATCACATTGATAAAATATTATTAGTTATAATATTTTAAAATTATATATATATTATACATTGACATGCATTATAAAGATAATGCAACAAAAAACTATATAAGTATATGAAGATATCTATATAGTTTGGTACTCTTAAAGAGGATAAATTATATTATCAAAGAATTATTGGGACTATTTTAGACTACGGTCTCTTATTATAAAGACATGGATAGGCCCAAAAAAACTTATGAAAAAGGAATTATTTAATTTAGTAAAAAGAAGCTTAGCCTATCAATTGATGTATTTGGTAAGCTTAGTTTATGGATATATTCGGTAAGTTTGTCTTATTATTTGATATATTTGATAAGCTCATATTATTGAACAAAGTTTAGTTTATGGATATATTTGGTAAGTTTATGTTATTATTTGATATATTTGATAAGCTCATATTATTAATTAAATATTAGTGTACTTGTCATACTTGAAGTTATAATAAGAGACAAATAAACATATAAAATTATATATATATATATATATAAGCCAAGAGTGATTTAAAGTGAAGTGTTAACCTTTATAAATATAAAGGGTTGTGGATAAATAAATGAATTTAAGGAGAGGTTAGTTATGGACGTAAAATGCTAATGGTATTATATTATGATATAAATATCAAATGATTAATTTGGCTATTAAACCTTGGATCATTAGAATTATGAAATTTAATTATAAGTTATATATATATATATATATATAAGATGGCATCTGTTGATGTATATGTAACTTCGGAATGTATTTCATTTATGTATTTCATATATATTTATTGTACCCTTATAAGAGATGTGTTATTCATCTATAAGGAAGTGTCGTCATGTGGATTGACAAGTGTCGCAAGTGTGTGTACTTGCTGATGCGTTATTAGACTACCATGTGTGGGGTCGGCCCTGAAATATATCTTATATTGTGGATGTATCTAGATAGACAATTCGGACCCATAGGGTAACTGGGAAAATAGGTTGGTATAAATAGAGATCGGGATATCTCTATTTTGATCACTCGGAAACTCACACTTCTCTCACTTAGAAAGTGGCGCACTAATGAGGAGGAGGATCATCTGCTACTAGGAGACTATCTCAGTGTATTTTGGTTGTACTTTGGTTGAGCCATTTCTCTCTCTATCTCTAAGGAAGTTGTGGGGTTTTTCACCTTAGGGTTTTCCCCACGGAAACTCTTTGTCTCTTGTCTCTCATGCTTTTGATTCTTGTGATGCTTGTCATGCTTATTGTGATTGTTATGCATTGATATACTGTATATGTTATTCTCTAAGTAAATATCCAAGAGTATTGTGAATTAATGCTCAAAATTTAACATGGTATCAGAGCTAACCTGAAAAGAAGACATTTTGCAATGACAAAAACTTGAGTTTCTTGTTTATTGGGTTTCTCTCCATATATTTTGGAAAAGAAGTATAGTAGATTGACTCTACTCATCAAGGAGAATATATCTGTCCAATCAGAATTCAATTTTGAGCATTTATAGATTTGGCCCTAGAACTTAGGGTTTTCAAAAAAATAGGAATTTCTGAAATCCGAAGACATAGCTGGAAGCTCCTTGCAAAAATCGAAGTTTAGAGCTTTGGATCGAGATTTTTGGCTGGGTAGATCTCTAGGAAACTCAAACCCTAATTTAGGGCTCTCCCTAGTGAACCCGAGAGGACAAAAAGAGAAATCTGAAGGGTAAAGCTTTGTTGATCTCAAATTCTGAATACACCAGGCTGATCAGCTCATCAAGGCACATCTTTCTATCCTTTCAGAAAGTTGAAATTCACATTTTGAATTTTTAGGGCTTTTTCAACAAACCCTAATCCGGGACGAGATCCAGTTTTTAGCATTTCAAGTGGTAAGACCTAAATCTTTTCTATTTCCTTTTGAAGTACTCTTTAATATGTCTCTCCACACCAAGCTTGAGGATAAGCTTGAAGGGGCTGATAACTTCCAAGGTTGGAAGTATAGGATTTGGTTAATCTTGGAAGAAAATGAGTTGCACTCATATCTAAAAGAAGACATCCCTATCCCAGAGGATGAAGAAGCTAAAGTATTGCATAAGAAGAACTTGGTTAAGGCAAAGAGAATCATTGTTGATTCTATCAACGACCATCTCATACCCCATGTGTCTTCTCTAAAGACACACAAGGAGATGTTTGACACTTTGACCAAGCTATTTGAAGGGAAGAACATAAATCGGAAGATGACCCTACGGAACCAATTGAAAGGAGTAAAGTTTCAGAATGGAGAAACCATTCAATCTTATTTTTCAAGGGTCTCCCAGATCAAGGAACAACTAGAAGCAATGGATGAAATGGTAGAGAATGGTGAAGTTGTCATGACCACTCTGAATGGCCTACCTATGTCATGGGGCTCCTTCATTCAAGGAATCTGTACAAGAAAGAAGTTGGTATCCTTCAGTAGACTACGGGAAGAATGCTCACAAGAAGAAGAAAGGCGTGTGGCAAGAGAAGAAAAGATGGGGAATGAAGATCAAGCTCTCACAGCTCACACCAAGAAAGGGAATTCCAAGAGAGAGCCATCTCACTCCAATAAATCTTCACATCACTACAAAGAAAGAAGAATATGCTTCACCTATAATGAAAAAGGACATATTACCCTAAATTGTCCCATGAACAAGAAGGACAACAACAACTTCAACAAGGAGAAGAAGGGCAGCAAAAGAAGGTTTCATGCTCATGCTGTCGAGGATGATGAACCACCCCAGAAGAAGGCTAGGGAAGAAGAGTATGTTCTAATATCTGCTCTCACAAGTACTATCTCCCATGGTTGTAATGATTGGTTAATTGACAGCGGGGCTTCAAAACACATGATTGGGTTTAAAGAATCTTTTGCTAACCTATCTGAACATGAGTCACCCCATAAGGTGAAACTTGGGGATGACTACCAATACCCTATCAAAGGAAGTGGTGAGGCCTCCTACAATATAGACTATGGGAAGTCTTTGAAGATGAAAGATGTTTTGTATGTACCTGGGCTCAAGAAGAATCTACTCTCCATTTTTGCATTGGATGCAAAAGGTATGGGGGTTGCATTTGTGGATGGCCAAGTCCTAATGTGGCCAAAGGGAAAGACCATAGATGATGCAGTAGTGATTGGAGAGCAAGAGGGAGGTTTGTATAAATTGAAGGGACAACCTGAACATCCCATGGTGCATGAATAAATGGAGCTAAGTGAACTTTGGGATAGAAGACTTGCTCATATGCACTATAGGGCACTTCCAATTGCAAGAGAGGTTGTAGAGGGTCTTCCTGAAATCAAGACCAAACATGAAGGTCTTTTCAAAGGATGTGCAAAAGGTAAGAACATTAAGAAGGATTTCCCAAGCAGTGAAAACAAGGCAAAGGATGTCGTGGAAATCATCCACTCAGATGTATGTGGTCCTATGTCATCCAGTTCTCTAAGTGGGTATGTTTACTATGTCTCATTTATTAACGACTTCTCTAGGAAGACTTGGGTATACTTATTGAAGAACAAAGATGAGGTGTTTGATAAGTTCAAGGAATTAAAAACCTTGATGGAGAATCAAACTGACAAGAAAATCAAAACATTCAGATCTGACAATGGTGGAGAATTCACCTCAGGTGACTTCAAGAAGCTTTGCAGTGATTCATGGTTTAAGAGGGAGTTGACTTCTCCTTATAATCCTCAATAGAATGGAGTTGCAGAAAGGAAGAACAGAACAATCATGGAAGCAGCAAGGGTAATGCTGCATGACCAGGATCTACCTATGCATCTATGGAAGAAGCAGCTAGAACAAATGTATATGTGCATAATAGAACACCCCACAAGATATTGGACAACAAGACACTAGGAGAGGTCTTTTCTGGTAAGAAACCTGAAGTCAGCCATCTCAGAATATTTGGTTGTCTGGTATACACTCATGTCCCAAAGGAAAAGAGTACCCAACTAGATCCTTCAGGAAAGAAGGGTATCTTTATGGGTTACAGTGAAAGCTCGAAGGCTTACAGAATATACTTTCCAGGGTTCAAGAAGATTGATGTAAGCAGGGATGTAACATTTGATGAAAACTCAGCATTCATCAAATCAAGAAAGGTACCTATCGAATTTTATGAAGAACCTAAGGAAACTAGATTTCAAGACACTACCATGATTGAAGCAATTCCAGAAGTTGTTCGTGAGGTTGAAGATCCACAAGAACCTGTAGATCCACCCTGTGAGGATAACTCTCACAAGAGGAAACTTGTATGGGCTAGAGAGCTCATTCAAGATGCAGAAATATTTGGCATTCCAGAAGAAGAACATAGAGCAAAGAAGAGAACCAGATCACATACCAGCTATGTTGCTTTAATCTGTGACATCATGAATAAAGAACCTTCCAGTTATGAAGAAGCAGTGGAAAAGAAAGAATGGAAGGATGCCATGGTCAAAGAATACCAATCAATAATGAAAAATGATGTTTGGGATGTTGTCCCAAGACCTAAAGGGAAGTATGTCGTGACTTCCAAATGGATCTACAAAATCAAGCATGCTGCAGATGGCAGTGTAGAGAAATACAAACTAAGATTTGTAGCTCGTGGCTTCTCTCAGAAAGAGGGAATAGATTATGAAGAAACTTTTGCACCTGTAGCCAAGTATACTTCCATTAGAACAGTGCTTTCCCTAGCTGCAGTAATGAAATGGAAAATACACCACATGGATGTCAAGACTGCTTTCTTGAATGGCGTAGTTGAAGAGGAAGTATATGTGGAGCAGCCACTTGGTTTTGAAATACATGACAGGGAGTCATATGTGTGCAGATTGAAGAAAGCCTTGTATGGCTTGAAGCAAGCTCCCAAAACTTTGTATGGTAGGATGGACAGTTTCCTATCTAGTTTGGGCTTTACCAAGAGTAAAGCGGATTCCAACCTTTACTACAAGGTTGAGGAAGGGAATCTTTTGATTCTACTCCTGTATGTGGATGACTTATTTGTAATAGGAGATGATAGATTGATTGCAGATACTAAGAAGAATCTTGCTGCTGAGTTTGATATGAAAGATTTGGGAATGATGCATTATTTTCTAGGTATGGAGGTATGGTAGAATGCAGGTGGGATCTTCCTTAGTCAAGGGAAGTACACAGTAGATATTCTGAAGAGATTCAGAATGGTGGATTGCAAGGCCATGGCCACACCCATGGCATCGAATCTGAAGCTTCTATGTGATGCTTCATCTGAGCCAGTTGATATCTCTATGTATCGTCAGATGATTGGGTCCTTGATGTACCTAACGAGCATGAGACCAGATATTTGCTTTGCTGTGAACCCATTGAGTCAGTTCCTGACAGATCCGAGGAGTGTTCACCTAGTTGCTGTAAAGCATGTTTTGAGGTACCTGAAGGGTACAGTGGATTATGGGCTCAAGTATAAAGCGAATGAAAAGTTTAACCTGCAGGGTTATGTTGATTCAGATTGGGCTGGCAGTGCTGCAGATAGGAAGAGCAAATCTGGGTGCTACTTCAGTATGGGATCAGGTGTGATCTCTTGGTTTAGTAGGAAGCAGTCTTGCGTAGTACTGAGTACACCTGAGGCAGAGTATGTTGCAGCTTGTTCAGCTATTTGTGAGGCAGTATGGCTACGGAAGCTACTGTCTGAGTTATTTGATCTCCCATTGGATGCTACTAGTATCTTCTACAATAACCAAAGTTGTGTGAAGCTGTCTGAGAACCCAGTGTTTCATGACAGGTCGAAACACATAGAGATAAAATATCACTATATCAGGGATATGGTGCAGAGAGAAGCTGTGAAGCTCCTGTATGTTGCGACAGACAAGCAGATTGCAGATGTGCTGACGAAGCCACTAGCCAGGGTGAAGTTCAAGTACTTCAGGGAGAGGCTTGGTGTTCTTTAGATCGAGGACACTTCAAGGAAGAACTGATCGACACATTTGCTGAAGCCATTCCAAGCATGTTGGAAGGAGGATCCTTCACATGGCTGTGGATGTAAGCGATGGATGATGAGCATCAGGATGATGTTCTAGTTTCTGCTTTGTATGATCAGTTGGATCATTTATATGTATGTATGCATCATGTTGGATGTTGGATATGATCGGTTGGATCATTTATATGTATGTACGCATCATGTTGGATGCTGGATATGATCAGTTGGATCATTTATATGTATGTATGCATCATGATGGATGCTGGATATGATCAGTTGGATCATTTATATGTATGTACGCATCATGTTGGATGTTGGATATGATCGGTTGGATAATTTGTATGTATTTTGTATATGCATCATGTTGGATGCTTGGACCATGTATCTGTATATGTATCAGGTGGATACATTGTATGATTAGGTAGATCATGTATGTTGATATGTATCAGGTATGATCACGTAGATCATGTATGTTGATGGATACATTCTGTGGATCATGTATCTATGTATCAGGTGGATACACTGTGTATGGTGATATGCATCAGGTAGATGAATTGTATGATCAGGATGATCATGGATGACGATCTTCTCCAGATGACATGCATCAAGACAATGCATTAATGATGCTCAGGATGATCATGTGTACATCAGGATGACGTATGGTGAGTATCAGGCTGATACTTTATGGCCATGGATCAGGTTGTGTAGATGAGCATGTCTGGGAGATACTATAGGTCGGAGTTGCGTACCAATAACAGCCTGGGATGCTCTTTCGAGACATTGCTCTGGGAGGACATGTAATTTGTGCCCTGGGATATCTTCAGGTCGGAGTTGTGTACCCGTATCATCCTGAGATGCTCTTGCGAGGTTTTATCCTATGGCATGTAATTTGCTCCTAGGAGATCTGGACAGGATGAAAAAGGCCTCAGATGCTTCAGCCAGGTTTTTCCATGACCACATGTAATTTGCTCCTGTGATATTTGGACAGGATGAAAAATGCCTCAAATGCTTCAACCAGGTTTTGTGGTGGACCACATGTAATGTGCTCCTGAGAGATCCGACAGGTAGAGCTGTGTGCTCGTACAGCCTGGGATGCTTCAACCAGGTTTTGTGGTGAGATCACATGTAATGTGCTCCTGGGAGATCCAACAAGTAGAGTTGTGTGCTCGTAATAGCTTGGGATGCTTTAGCCAGGTTTTGTGATGGGTCACATGTAATGTGCTCCTAGGAGATCCGACAGGTAGAGCTGAGTGCTCGTAATAGCCTGGGATGTTGCAGCCAGGTTTTGTGACGCACGTAATAAGTCCTGAGGATTCCAGAATATGGCTAGTGATGATGAAGACGTGCAAGTGGTGGGCCTACATCCAGTATGAAAAAAGACTGGCTCTGTAGAACTTCCTATGACGAGAAGAGTCAAAGATTGGTTGAGATAGCAGCAGCAGTGACGATGATGATGGCGATGATCCCGAGAAGAAGACTTGTCTAACAAATCTGTGTCAAGAAATACCTTCCTAGCTAAGAGGGAGTGTTGATGTATATGTAACTTCGGAATGTATTTCATCTATGTATTTCATATATATTTATTGTACCCTTATAAGAGATGTGTTATTCCTCTATATGGAAGTGTCGTCATGTGGATTGACAAGTGTCGAGAGTGTGTGTACTTGTTGATGGGTTATTAGACCACCATGTGTGGGTTCGGTCCTGAAATATATATTATATTGTGGATGTATCTAGATAGACAAGTTGGCCCCATAGTGTAACTGGGAAAACAGGTTAGTATAAATAGAGATCAAGAGAACTCTATTTTGATCACTCGGAAACTCACACTTCTCTTACTCAGAAAGTGGTGCACTAGTGAGGAGGGGGATCATCTGCTATGAGGAAACTATCTTAGTGTATTTTGGTTGTACTTTGGTTGAGCCATTTCTCTCTCTATCTCTGAGGAAGTTGTGGGGTTTTTCACCTTAGGGTTTTCCCCACAGAAACTCTATGTCTCTTGTCTCTCATGCTTTTGATTCTTGTGATGCTTGTCATGCTTATTGTGATTGTTATGCATTGATATACTGTATATGTTATTCTCTCAGTAAAGATCCAAGAGTATTGTGAATTAATGCTCAAAATTTAATAGCGTCGATCATCCTACAACTAACCGTACTCTTATGTTAGTTGTCATCAACTCTTGGTGGAGCAGTCCGAGAATTTTTAGAGGGATGTCTTCTCGGTGGAGCAATCCCACTCCTCGCTACCGCCATTTGTTCCTTTGTGGAGTACTCTGACTCCTTAATAACACCATATCTCTCATTAGTAGAGAGCTTGAACACTGGAAAGACAGCCATCTACCTCCGGGAAGGACGGGATCCCATCTATTTAAGAAACTAAAATCAAGTTGGTGGGAGGGGGATGGTGGATGGTTTGTGAATGGTGTAAATGTTATGTTAGTTTTGAGTTTGGAAAGATACCCTTGGAGGTTTTGGTAACGGCGGGTTAGTTTCGGTTTGGCTATATATGATGTTGGATATCTCTATAAAATATTTTCATAGAGTATTTGGGGGAAGGGATTGTGCATAGCGCTTGAAACCAGGTTGTTCTTATGTTGTATACATTTTATAAATATTGGTATATCTCTTCCAACACCATTCAATAGAGTATTTGGGGAAGGGATAGAGCATAGCTCTTGATCCCAGGTTTATGTTATTTACATTTTATAAATGTTGGGATAATCTTTGCAGCATGATTCTGTAGAGCTTGATCCCTGATCAACTCCCTGTTGGGGATCTATGAGTTCATTCATGCTACCACAAGTTTGTGGGATCTCTATGTTCATTCATACTGCCACGATTTTGTGTGATCTCTATGTTGATTCATACTTCCATGATTTTGTGTGATCTCTGTGCTCATTTAGACTACCATGATTTTGGGTGATATCTCTACTCATTCATACTGCCACGAATCTGTGTGATCTTTGTGTTCATTCATACTGCCACGAATTTGTGTGATTAGGTCCTGGTTATCTCTATGTAGTTAAGCTGCCACAAAGTCGTGTGACCACTGTGATCTGTGTTTATTATGATGCCACGATTTTACCGTGATCTCTGTCCATTCATATTGCCACAAATTTGCATGATCATATTCCTTGTGATCTCTGTGCAGTTCATTTTCCATTAAGTCGTGTGATCACTGTAACCTCTATTATATATATACTTCCAGGACTCTAGTTTAGATCTAATTGAGGATCTCTTGTTTATTACATGCTTCCACAAACTTGTTTCCAGATCTAGGTTTTAGATCTCTGTTATATATATTTGCCACTGCGAATTAGTTTGGATCCAGTCATGATCTCTATTAGATATATCTGCTACCACGATTTAGTTTGGATCTAGTTAGGATCTCTATCATATATCTTTGCTACCGCGATTTAGTTTGGATCCAGTTACGATCTCTATTATATATATATACTGCCATGATTTTAGTTTAGATCCAATCTAGGTATCTGCTTTATTACATGTTGGCATGGATTTGTTTAGATCCATGTTTTATATCTATGTTTATATTATTGCTACAATGAAATCGTTGATCCTTTTTTATCTCTTCTTTAGTAAATAAGTTTATGCCAGTGTGAATGCCTAGAAACACTATTTTTGTATTTTGTTGTAGAGATAAATCTCTGTCATTATGTTGATGTTAGCATCGAATGTCTTGAAAATGCTCTCTATAAGAGAGGCTTGAGAAAGTTGAAAGGAAAGTAAATATTGCAACAATTGTGTTGCGGGATGTAACCTCTATATTGGATAAATAATACAGATGTGACATTTCTTTGTGGACGTAGCCCATAGATTTGGATGAGCCACGTATATTGGTCTCTCTTGTATTTACAACTTATGTGCTTCATTCTCCTTGATAATTGTGATTTAAAATGGCGAGTCCTTTCATGAAGATGTTCATGTTAGTGATATTGAATGTGAGCTTATATTATTATCATAGATAAAGCATTTGAATTATGCAATTATCAGTTTTCCTCGAGCAATTTATTATGGATAGGCATGTTCTACAATGTAATGTTTCCATTTACACATAATTATCCTAAGTAAAATAGAAGAAGCTGTTTAGATGTTTCTATAACTTGTTAGATAATTTGATGTTGGATAAATGTTAGAATTATTGACTAAGATCTTGCGTAAGCAAGCAAGTTTTATAAGAGCATTGAATGTAGGAATGCTTGAAATGAATGAATTATGCATGTTGAGATATTTATTTTATGGAAAGCTAATCGTCATTTGTTGACGCAAGGATGGCAGACTTTCCGTCCTTAATACAAAGGAATTTCATTATAAGTCGAGGAGTTCTTTAAGGTCTTCGAATTTCCATATGAGAACATGTTTCGTGTTAATGCATGGATTTGTAAAAGGTATATATTCTTAAGGAGTTGATAATATTTGTTTAGAATTGAAAATGATACTTATAGAATAATGGATAGAATCTTGGTAAGGTTCATCATCTTTCCATTACATATTTCTTTTATAATAGATGAACATCAATAAAGGAAGGGTATTTATTCTTCTTCGTTATATTAATGCTATGGTAAAACTAGAAGAAGGTATGGAACCTATGAATTAAATAAGTGAAAGTTGAAATAGTTTATCTCATGAAGTTTTTATGAATATTCCTTATGAGTTAAGTAGCCATTGTGATTTTTTTTTTAATTCACTAAAATACTGACTTGGATATTTGGGTTTGTTACACCCATTTAGGATTTCCACCCTCCATTTATCCTCTTCTCGATGCTATAGTTCTAGTTGAGCTTGTGTTGAAATTCAATTCCTAAGTACTTATAGGTGGTTACTTCCTCTAATATTCTATTGTCATAAGGAAAATTGTCAGAAGTGCCTTTATTGGACTTGATAATCATTACGCTTGTTTTGTTAGAGTTAATGGTCATGGCCATATTGGTGTAGAAACGTTTGAGAATCCGTAATTGATTCTCAATATCATAAGGGAACCTAGCCATACGAAAAATATTGTTAGCATAAATAAGAAGCATGATGACTATTCCTGCCAATGTCACGCCCACGCAACCTACCTCTTCTAGGCATTCTTCAAGCTTATCGATGTAAATGAAAAAAAGGGTAGGGGAAAGGGGACACCCTTGCTTTACTACTTTTGAATTTGGCAATGACACTTGCCCCTTCGTACTTTGAATGGTTCCCCTTTACAGTGGCCTGTTGAGAAGGGGGTTGATGTGGTGGCATAGGGGATCGATGCACAGGATTCCGCCGCTCATGTTCCTAATGTTCCGTTGGTTGTTTCTTTGGAAGATGAGACCCCTATGTTTGAAGATGAAGAAGCTCAAGATTTGGCCTTTGCTGTTAACTTGGATGTGATTATTCTGGTGCCCCTTACAACTGATATTTTTGGAGAGGTAGAGAACACCTTCATAAGATCGGCGCCATCTTCATCGAGTACCTTTTTCTTCTCTCTCCATTTCTCTGTCTTTTAATTTCTTTTTTAAGAACTTAACTATCCCTAGTCATGACTCGTTGGAAGGACTTGAAAACTTGCACATCTCTTCACAACCCTTGTATATTTGTTCATTAGCCTCTGTTTCCACTTTTATGGTAACGGCTCCCAGTCATGTTCTTCAGTTATCCGATAATGTGACTCCCTCTGAAGTCTTACATGTTTCCCATGTTCCTATGGATCTACCACAATCCCCCACTTGTTCATCTGAGTCAGGTTATTTTCATCGTTCCACTACCAAACCCTCTTTTGGTGGTCTTGGGAAAGACAAGTGTTGTTTGGGCAAGGGCCGTGGAAGTAAATCTTTCATTTCTAAAGCAAAGTCCAAAGCATGCTCGGACATGATGGAAGGTAAACAACTCTCCATTGAAAGGGCACTTAGAGCTGTGCAGGCCCAGAAAATGGGGTGCTGATGAAGATTATGACCTTCAATTGTCGGGGTCTTGCTGGTCCCTCTAAAAGATCAATGTTGCAATGGGTGTTGGATCTTGAGCATCCGGATTTACTTTTGTTACAAGAAACTATGGGGGGACGTATTGAAGTGTCTGATAATTTGAATGGCTGGTTCTTGGGTTGGAATTTTGAAGCGTCAGATGCGCGTGGGCATTCCGGGGGTTTGGCTGTGGGTTGGCATGAGGCACGTATCAAAGTTACCAATCTATGGGGAATGGATTCGGTATTGGGACTTTCTTTTCATGCTCTAGATTTTGATAGAGATTTCATTGTCGTTAACATTTATGGTCCCGATTGCAATAGGATTCCTTTTTAGGTATTGTTGTTGAATAAAGACTTGATTAAGGGAGATTCTATTTTACTGGGGGGGGAAATTAATTTTTCATAGCGTCAAGCGGAAGTCTAAGGGCCTCATGCACAGGTGGATCCACTCACAGATTTTTTTATCAAGAAGCTGGTTAAAGGTAATTTGGTTGATGCTGAACCTATTTGTCTTAAACCCCCCTGACGAAACAAACGAGTGGGGGAGGATTGGGTTGCTAAATGTTTGGACAAATTCTTATTGGTGGATCCTTTGGTGGAATTGTTTTTTCATGTTTGGCAATGGGTCGGTTCTGGTGGGTGTTCTGATCATGATCCCATTTTTCTCGAGATCAGGGATGGCCCTATGAAGCCACCATCCCCTCTGAAGTTCAATCAAACTTGGTTGAAGGACCCAACCATTTTTTATGTATTCCAGTCAATATGGACTCCGTATCGGCTTGGTAGAAACATCACGACTGCATTTAAGTTTGCTGAGAATATAAAAAACTTGAAGCGACCTATTAAGAAATGGGCAGCTGATAAATGGCTGCTAGAGGATCGTGAACTTAAGCAGATCGAAGCGAACATTGCAACCATTGCATCGAGTTCTTGTGGGGGTTTTCTGACCAACAAGTCTAAAGTCACATTAGCTTAGCTGGAAGGAAGGAGAAATACTATTCTTTCGGAGATGGAGGAGACCTGGCATTTGAAGAGTAGGGCTATATCGTTGGAAAGTGGTAATGAGAACTCAAAATTCTTCCATGCTTATGCTAGAGGAAGACGGTCTGCAAACACTATCTGGAGTCTAAATGACCATCTGGGCAATGTACAACACACTTTTGAAGGGATGGCCGATGTGGGGGTTCAACCTTTCAAGAATCTATTCAAGGCTAGTGAGAGGGTAAATATTGAAGAAGTAATCTGGGTGGCTCAACTGTTTCCCAGGTTTGTAGAAGAGAATGATAACAGGAAGTTGATGGATATTATTTTGGTTGATGAATTAAAAGAAGTTCTCTCAAGTTTCTAGAAATATAAAATACCTAGGCCTCATGGTTGGACGATTGAATTCTTTTTGGGATTATTTGATTACATCGGTGAGGATCTTCTTAGATTGGTCGAATATACTCGGTTGGAAGCCAAAATTAGAGCAAGTATTAACTCTACTTTCATTGCTTTAATTCCTAAGGTTGATACTCCTCCTTCCCTGAATGATTTTCGCCCTATTTTGCTATGCAATTGTGTCTACAAGATAGTCACAAAAGTTATTGCTCGATGTCTTAAGAACATCCTTTCTTCTCACATACCTAAGGAGAAATTCATTTTTTTGGGAGTTCATCAGATTCATGAAGCCATTGGGATCGCACAGGAAGGCCTACACAGTATTAAAACCAAGAAGTTTAAAGGGGCGGTTCTGAAGATTGATCTATCCAAGGCATATGATAAAATAATTTGGCTCTATCTACGTCTCTTTCTTACTCATCTGGGTTTTGACATCAGTTTTATCAAGTGGGTTATGAGTTGCATAACCACTCTATCCTTTTCAGTCCTCATCAATGGGGCTGCTACCCCTTTTTTCTATTCAGGGCATGGGTTGCGTCAGGTGTTCCCTTTATCACCCATGCTTTTCCTTTTGGTTGTCTAGGGATTAAAGATTGATCCTGGTCAAGTCAGTACTGGAGGCCATTCTGGTATATTGGATGTCTTTAGCTTGGATTCCCCGAGGAATCCTCGATCAAGAAAGGCGCTTGTGTTTTCGATTTTTATGGAGTGGCAAGGGGGATTCTTATGTTTCTTCATGGGTCAAGTGGGATCGTATTACTGTGCCCAAGGAACTAGGAGGATGGGGACTGAAGAACATGTTTTCCTTCTCTAAGGCCTTGGTCGCTAAGTTTGGATGGCCACCGATGAAATCTGGAGGGTTTTGGGCTCGTGTTATGATCCATAAATACATTGTTCATGAGTCTGTTGAAAATTAGATTCGGAATCCTGTTAAAGCACACACCGGGGGTTCGGTCATTTGGAAGGACTTGGTAGCATCTTTTCATATTATTGAATGAAACCTGACATGCGATGTTGGAAATGGTCACTTAATCCGGATTGGTCGGGATCCATGGATGGGATTTGAACTACAACATTTGATGCCAGAAGGGACTATTGAAGCTCTCGGCCGCAGGGGCATATTATTTCTTCATCAACTTGCAGATCAAGAGGAACTTTTACTGGGACGTCAAGTATGGATTCTGGCCAGTTCTTTCGGCCTCGAGAAAGAAGAGGAGGGGGATCTAACACGGTATATTAGGGTGCTCTTAGTGGATCATATCTCATTGGGGGATCAAGATGATGATCTTTGTTGGGATGGGGATCCTATGGGAAGCTACACTCGAAAAGCAGGGTATATCAGGATCAATGCTGAGAGGATTTAGAGGGAGCCATTGTGGTTGTGATCGAAGGTTTGGAAACTTCCTTGTCCTCATAAGACTCATCTTTTTATGTGGTGTGCTCTTGTTAAAAGGGTCCCGACTTGAGATTTCTTACAAAAAAGAAAGAAACAAGGGTCGGTGTGGTGCCCTCTCCGTTGTCAAGATGAGGAAACAGTGGGTCACCTTTTTCTGCACTGCACTTACTTCACTACTGTCTTGAATTTTGTATCCATGATCCTGAATGTCATTTTTCAATGGAATTGGGCATCTGTGGATGGGGATTGGTTTCATTGGTATTAGAATCCGTTGTATCAGGGGTTTAGAGCTCTTCCACTCCTTGTTGTTTGGGGTGTATGGTTAGCCAAGAATAAGCGAGTGTTTACTGACACAGAGTGTCTACCGACACAAATGACTGTGAATTGTTGTGGGCTCTTTTTGTCATGCAAACAGGTTAAACCTATGGAGAAAGTTCAGAATATACTGCCTGTGGTTATCGATCGATCCCAACCGTGGTGTTTTTTTTATGGGGCTTGTCAAAACAATCAATGTGGGGGTGGGGCAATACTCTTTCTTACACCTACACATTACTTTGAAATGTCTTTTGGTTTGGGGGCTGGAAGTAACAACCTGGCAGAGATTTTAAGCCTTAAATACATTGTCATCTTTGCTATCGAGAAGGGATGTCGAAATGTCAATGTCTTTGGGGACTCACTCAATGTTATACACTGGCTTTCTAGAACTCAACAATGTTGCAACCATGGACTCAAACATTTTGGCTTATA
Organism: Larix kaempferi; assembly: GCA_027924585.1. Lineage (NCBI taxonomy): Eukaryota > Viridiplantae > Streptophyta > Pinopsida > Pinales > Pinaceae > Larix > Larix kaempferi. The sequence goes on from BSBM01000096.1 coordinate 30,682,600, forward strand.
TCTAATCAACCATTGTTACTTTTGACAACTTTGCATGCACACATGTCTACAGGGAAAATAACGAGGAAGTGGACCGGGCATCGAAAGCGGGGTTGCTGTTGGGATTTGAACAATGGAAAATTAAAGAATTTGATGCAGGCATGGTCAGGGAATACTATCACAGGCCTTTCATAGAATGATGACATTCTATGTTTTTTATCTTCTCTGGGGGATTGGAATGTTTCCTTATGAACAGGAACATGGATTTGTCAGTTGTCCATATAGTCCACTCTGTTATCTTTCTATTTATGCACAGTTGTAGTACCTTATGACTCGACTCTCTTGGATTTACAAGAGTCACAGTTTCTTTTTGGACTATTGTGGACATCTTTTCAGAATGGAACATTTATGTTAGTTTTTTACTTTAAACATGAAAATCCACAACTCTTGATACATTTTCTTGGAACCTTCTAAACCCATAAATGAATCACTTCTCATAACACACTAGCCAAGTATTATACTAACTTTGAGTGTGCCATATTCGATACCATCACCTGAACAATATGTGCCCTAAAGTTGTTGAATGCACAAAAAAAACATGAGGGAACTAGTCTACGAACTAGAACTATGTGTTTTCTGATTGGTTCTGAAATAATGCAATAAGAGCGTTAGCAAGGTTCCCATTGCATTGATAAAACATTGGTTATTGCTTAAGATTAGAGATGAGGACTCAGGAGGATTCGTTCTTCCTTAGCATTTGCTGTTAACTTGCCATTTAGCGTTCGATTTTTATGAGTGAACTATGCAAAATAATAAAAGAAGTCAGGATTATACATTGCACAATATTCTCTGACATAAACTTTGCATGGCAAAGAATAATGAATGTAATCGAAGTTATCCATTGCTTGTTTATTGGCCAGCTAATCTAAACTTTACTGCGTTATTAGCTGGCATTAAATTCCTATGGCATGCTATCATAGATCGTGGTAGTCAAAGTCATATAGGAATCGTACAATGCATGAGTGTGTAGATTCTCCTCTATTCATTATTCATGCCCAAGAAAAATTAAAATTCCGTATTTATGGAAACACTCGCATAACTTTCAAATTGTAATGAAAACATAACGTTTAATAAACAATAGCCCATGGTCCTTTTATGCCATGTCCCCATATTGAATGAGGGGAGACCCTCTCCGTTACTTAGAAAATTCTCACTGTTGGGTTCATTGTAGAAATGTCCCTGTGAAAAATAGTGAATGTTGGAAGCGTGGTGGCCTATAGTTATCAAGTTCAAATATGGATTTGAATTTTGTACCATAGGAAAAAAATTTAAAACATAAATTTTTTATTTGGAAAAAATTCTGTTATACCTTGACCAATACATATAAATGACTCAATATCTTAATAAAATTTAGAAAACACTTTCTAACTTCAAAAGATTCTTCCATTCCCTACCAAAAAGACCTCTGGAGAATCCTCCCATTCCCTAAGAAAAAATAGCGAAAAAGACCTAAAGCAAGACCCTATATTATCAATCCCTGCTCAAGCTAGTCCCCCCAAAAAAATCTATGGCAGAAGCCATGCTATTGCTACTTTAAAAATGCATTCGAGGGTTATCTTGTCTCTTATGTTGAATAAGGAAACATGTTTATTGAATTTTAGAAGACAAGGTAGTTAGTGGATATATAACTAATCTACTTGAGTGGTTCTTAACATTGTGTTATGAAGAATTTAAGGTTTATTTTAAGTACTTTTTATTTTTATTTTTATTCATTTTTAAAATGAAGAAATTAAGGTTTATTTCAAATATTATTTATCTTTATCTATTTTTGAAATAAAGAAAGGTATAAAAATCTCTAATTTGGTAAAAAATACTTATTGAACATATTTATGTGATAAATATTTAATTTGACATATTACTCAAATATTGAAAATATTAACTACAATGAAAAGCTATTAACAATGCTAGGTAATTCACAATTTTAACATTGACCTAAACCATTTTAAATCTGGATTTATTAAGAATTAAGTGGAATCAACTCTCTTGAAACAATCATCTTTAATCAAACTTTTTTTTTTTTTTTATATCCGAGGAACTATCCGAGATCCCCCAATGAGCATCATCAACCGGGCGAGACGGGTACAAACCTCGGGCCGAGGTCAGTCTTAATTTGGAACCGGTTTACATAAAATGACAAAACAATTGTCTTAACACAAAACAATTGTTTTATTGATTTTTCATTTTCGTTGTGATTATTTTGTTTCTTTATTTGTTATCACGAATCCTTATTACCATTCCATTATTTGTTTATGCGTTAGAATTTAATTAATATAAACGGTTTTTTATTTGTTTATTTAGTTTGTATGTATTTAGTATAGTTTATAGCCGCAGGAATTATTAGACTTTCATTTGTAAAATAAAAACATGCCTAGCACTTCTAATGAGAAATACTAAAGGAATACCAGATGTATGGTGTTACATGCTATGTCAAGAGACGTCTAGTATTAAATCCTCATGCATAACATGTGTAAGAGGTGATATATAAAATAGAGAAAATTAGAATTTCATGTGAGAACAGCCAACAACAATTATAAAATAGTGCAAATATGCATGGGAAAAAATAATGTATATATATTTTCATTTAATAAAAAAAATATTTTTAACATTTCAAATTGTTATGATTGGGAATTTTTTCATGCTATCCAAAGTTTTTATTTAATAAAAAACTAATTTTATAAATTTAAATTTAAAAAAAATTGTTTTTTTTTCTATTTTTCAAATTAAGTTGTTTGGAAAAGTGTTTTTTATATTTTATATGGGTGAGATGTATCATTTATATAAATATATCATTTCAAAATAATTGAATAATAAATTTAATATGATGATGATAATGATTAACATTCATTGAGATCATTTTTGGTCTATCCAACTTTAAAGGGTATTTTTTGGTTCGCTTAAAATTTTTATTCATATGATCTAAAAGCTTGGCAAGAAGCTTTCATAGCTCACTATAGTTTTGGCAAGTTAGGAGGTTAGAAAGATTTGTGTTGTAGCAAATACTATGAAACTCAAATCTAATGTGGGTGTAAGCAGGGCACTCTAAGAGAATGTAATTTTCATCATCAACACTCATAGACTCACAAAAATGGAAAACTGTTTCTTCCCATGGAGTTTTAGGAATAGACCAATGCCTTGTTTTGCTAAGGAGCTCATGGGAGTTTGTTCTTATTTTGTCTATAATAATACCGAGAGATACTTCTTGTCTTCCATATTAGCGTTAATGACCTCCACTCTCCGAGGACACCTTCTTCACATAAAAGTGCTAAATGGTACACCTTTCACAAATGCTCTTTTCACAACGCAGCTAACTGTCATGTCCTCGAGGGCCAACCCTTTGCCAAGACACTCTTTATTAACACTCCAAAAGCTTCTTCTGCAGCTATTCCTACCTCAGATTCCATTCCCTTATAAAACCCCACCCTTGCATTTCCCTCTCTGATTTGTATGATTTTAGATCCAAATGCTACCTCTGTAGCTCCACTCCTCACCCACAATTGTCAAATAAGCAATCTCTTGCCACCCTAATAATTCATAATGGAATCTAGAAGAATCTTGTAGCCCAAGACTTAGTCCATCTTAGATACACTTACCCACATTTCCTCACCCTTCTCCTTACAAATTCGGTTGGGTACATAAGGACGGTCCTCATCTTATGGTCACCCAACAATGTGTGGCTACCTTCGCTATTGGGCCATTTCGTGACTCGCTTCTCTGTGATGTTTCTCCTTTAGACTGTGTGGACCTTCTATTGGGAATCCCTTACCAAGAGCAACAAAATGCTATCTATCATCCCTGTAGGCATCAATATCACCTTACTCACGATGGTGGGACATATGTGCTTACCTCCTCTCTAAAATCCCCTCCCCTCTTAACCAGCCAATCTGCAGTGTTCCAATTTAGTCTCAATAAATCCATTTCCTTATGCTTGGTATGTATTATTAAAAATAATCATCCCCACAAACTATTGCTTCTTATATGGAAACGTTGCTCTTCGAATATTCAGATGTCTTCTCACCTTCTGTAGGCCTTACCCCTCAACGCCCTATTGAACACTCTATTAATATCATACTTGGTGCTTCTCTCACTAATGCAATCTCCTATTGCTTTGCTCCTTGTGAGGATGAAGAGATTGAGTGCTAGATTCAGCAACTTCTTAATGTCATCCACATCCAACCTAGTTTCTCTCCTTGTTCTTTGCTATCCTTCATTATCCCCAAAAAGGAGACTAACGAGTTGTTAAATTTTGAGCATTAATTCACAATACTCTTGGATCTTTACTGAGAGAATAACATATATAGTATATCAATGCATAACAATCACAATAAGCATGACAAGCATCACAAGAATCAAAAGCATGAGAGACAAGAGACACAGAGTTTCCGTGGGGAAAACCCTAAGGTGAAAAACCCCACAACTTCCTCAAAAATAGAGGGGGAAATGGCTCAACCAAAATACAATTGAGATAGTCTCCTAGTAGCAGATGATCCTCCTCCTCACTAGTGCACCACTTTCTGAGTGAGAGAAGTGTGACTTTCTGAATGATCAAAATAGAGATCTCTCGATCTCTATTTATACTAATCTGTTTGCCCAGTTACACTATGGGGCTGACTTGTCTATCTATATACATCCACAATATAATATATATTTCAGGGCCGACACCACACATGGGTGTCTAATAACCCATCGGAAAGTACACACACTTGCGACACTTGTCAATCCACATGATGACACTTCCTTATAGAGTAATAACACATCTCTTATAAGGGTACAATAAATATATATGAAATACATAGATGAAATACATTCTGAAGTTACATTTGCATCAACACTCCCTCTTAACTAGGAAGGTATTTCTCGACACAATTCTGCTAGACAAGTCTTCTTCTCGGGATCATCATCATCGATGCATCATGATCATCATCATCACTGCTATTGCTATCTCAACCACTCTATGACTCTACTCATCATAGGAATTTCTACAAATCCAGTCCTTTTTCATACTGGATGTAGGCCCACCACCTGTAGGTCTTCATCATCACTAGCCATACTGTGGAATCCTCAGGACTTATTACGTGCATCACAAAACCTGGCTGCAGCATCCTCGGCTATTACGAGAACATAGCTCTACCTTTCGGATCTCCCAGGATCACATTGCATGTGACCCATCACAAAACCTGGTTGAAGCATCCCAGGCTATTACGAGCACATAGCTCTACCTGTCGGATCTCCCAGGAGCACATTACATGTGATCTCACCACAAAACCTAGCTGAAGCATCCCAAGTTGTTACGACCACACAACTCTACATGTTGGATCTCCTAAGAGCACATTACATGTGGTCCACCACAAAACCTGGCTAAAGCATCTGAGGCCTTTTTCATCCTGTCCAGATCTCCCAGGAGCAAATTACATGTGGTCATGGAAAAACCTGGCTGAAGCATCTGAGGACTTTTTCATCCTATCCAGATCTCCTAGGAGCAAATTACATGCCATAGGACAAAACATCGCAAGATCATCTCAATATGTTATAGGTACACAACTCCGACCTGAAATCTCCCAGGGCACAAATTACATGTCCTCCCAGAGCAATGTCTCGAAAGAGCATCCTAAGCTGTTATGGGTACGCAACTTCGACCTATAGGATCTCCCAGACATGCTCATCTGCACAACCTGATCCACGGCCACAAAGTATCATTTGATACTTACCATACCTCATCCTGATGTACACATGATCATCCTGATCATCATCACTGCAACATCCTGCTGCATGTCATTTGGAGAAGCTCGTCATCCACGATCACCCTGATCATACAATGCATCCATCTGATGCACACCAAGTATCTACCTGATACATATAATCATACATAGTGTATCCACCTGATACATAGATACATGATCCACACAATGTACCCATCAACATACATGATCTACCTGATCATACCTGATACATATCAATATACATGATTTACTTGATCATACAATGTATCCACCTGATATAGATACATGGTCCAAGAATCCAACATGATGTGTACATACATATAAATGATCCAACTGATGATATCCAGCATCCAACAAGATGCGTACATACATATAAATGATCCAACTAATCATATCCAGCATCCAACATGATGCGTACATACATATAAATGATCCAACTGATCATACAAAGCAGAAACTAGAACATCATCCTAATGCTCATCATCCAGTGCTTACATCCACAGCCATGTGAAGGATCCTCCTTCCAACATGCTTGGAATGGATTTGGCAAATATGTCCATCACTTCTTCCTTGAAGTGTCCTCAATCTCAAGAACACCAAGCCTCTCCCTGAAGTACTCGAACTTCACCCTAGCTAGTGGCTTCGTCAACACATCTGCAATCTGCTCGTCCGTCGCAACATACAGGAGCTTCACAGCTCGTCTCTGCACCATATCCCTGATATAGTGATATTTTATCTCTATGTGTTTCGACCTATCACGAAACACTGAGCTCTCAGACAGTTTCACACAACTCTGGTTATCGTAGAAGATACCAGTAGCATCGAATGGGAGATCAAATAACTCAGACAGTAGCTTCCGTAGCCATACTGCCTCACAATTAGCTGAACAGGCTGCAACATACTCTGCCTCAACTGTACTTAGTGCTACACAGGACTGCTTCTTGCTAAACCAAGAGATCACACCTGATCCCATACTAAAGCAACATCCAGATGTGCTCTTCCTATCTGCAGCACTGCAAACCCAATCTAAATCAACATAACCCTGCAGGTTAAACTTTTGTTTCGCTTCATACTTGAGCCCATAATCCACTGTACCCCTCAGGTACCTCATAACATGCTTTACTGCAACCAGGTGAACACTCCTCAGATTTGTCAGGAACTGGCTCAATGTGTTCATAGCAAAGCAAATATCCGGTCTCGTGTTCGTTAGGTACATCAAGGAACCAATCATCTGACAATACATAGAGACATCAACCGGTTCAGATGAAGCATCACATAGAAGCTCCAGATTCGATGCCATAGGTGTGGCCATGGCCTTGCAATCCATCTTCCCCAATCTCTTCAGGATATCTACTATGTACTTCCCTTGACCAAGGAAGATCCCACCTGCACTCTGCCACACCTCCATACCTAGGAAATAATGCATCATTCCCAAATATTTCATATCAAACTTAGCAGCAAGCTTCCTCTTAGTATTTGCAATCAATCTGTCATCTACTGTTACAAATAATTCAGCCACATACAGGAGTAGAATCACAGGATTCCCTTCCTCAACCTTGTAGTAAAGGTTGGAATCCGATTTACTCTTGGTAAAGCCCAAACGAGATAGGAAACTGTCCATCCTACCATACCAAGTTCTGGGAGCTTGCTTCAAGCCATAGAAGGCTTTCTTCAATCTGCACACATATGACTCCCTGTCATGTATTTCAAAACCGAGTGGTTGCTCCACATATACTTCTTCTTCAACTACACCATTCAAGAAAGCAGTCTTGACATCCATCTGGTGTATTTTCCATTTCATTACTGCAGCTAGGGAAAGTACTGTTCTGATGGAAGTATACCTGGCTACAGGTGCAAAGGTTTCTTCATAATCTATTCCCTCTTTCTAAGAAAAGTCACGATCTACGAATCCTGCTTTGTATTTCTCTACACTACCATCTGCAGCATGCTTGATTTTGTAGATCCATTTGAAAGTCATAGCAGACTTCTCTTTAGGTCTTGGGACAACATCCCAAACATCATACCTCATTATTGATTGGTATTCCTCAACCATCGCATCCTTCCATTCTTTCTTTTCTGCTACTTCTTCATAACTGGAAGGTTCTTTGTTCATAATATCACAGAGTAGAGCAACATAGCTAGTATGTGATCTGGTTCTCTTCTTTGCTCTGTGTTCTTCTTCTGGAATGCTAAATCTTTCTGCATCTTGAATGAGCTCTCTAGCCCATGCAGGTTTCCTCTTGTGAGAGTTATCCTCACAGGGTGGATCTACAGGTTCTTGCGGATCTTCAAACTCACGAAAAACTTCTAGAACTGCTTCAGTCATGGTAGTGTGTTGAAATCTAGTCTCCTTAGGTTCTTCATAAACTTCGATAGGTGCCTTCCTTGATTTGATGAATGTTGAGTTTTCATCAAATGTTACATCCCTGCTGACATCAATCTTCTTGAACCCTGGAAAGTATATTCTGTAAGCCTTCGATCTTTCACTGTAACCCACAAAGATATCCTTCTTCCCTGAAGGATCTAGTTTATTCCTCTTTTCCTTTGGGACATGAGTGTATACTGGACAACCAAATATTCTGAGATGGTTGACTTCAGGTTTCTTACTAGAAAAGACCTCTTCTAGTGTCTTGGTGTCCAATATCTTGTGGGGTGTTCTGTTCTACACATATACAACTTTTCTAGCTGCTTCTACCCATAGATGCATAGGTAGATCATGGTCATGCAGCATTGCCCTTGCTGCTTCCATGATAGTTCTATTCTTCCTTTCTGCAACTCCATTCTGTTGAGGATTATAAGGAGCAGTCAACTCCCTCTTAATCCCTGAATCACTGCAAAGCTTCTTGAAGTCACCTGAGGTGAATTCTCCACCATTGTTGGATCTGAATGTTTTGATCTTCTTGTTAGTTTGATTCTCCATCAAGGTTTTGAATTCCTTAAACTTATCAAACACCTCATCTTTGTTCTTCAAGAAGTATACCCAAGTCTTCCTAGGGAAGTCATCAATAAATGAGACATAATAAACATACCCACTTAGAGAACTGGATGACATAGGACGACATACATCTTAGTGGATGATTTCTAGGATATCCTTTGCCTTGCTTTCACTGCTTGGGAAAGCCTTCTTAATGTTCTTACCTTTTGCACATCCTTTGCAAACACCTTCATGTTTGGTCTTGATTTCAGGAAGACCCTCTACAACCTTGCTTGTAATTGGAAGTTCCCTATAGTGCATATGAGCAAGTCTTCTATGCCAAAGTTCACTTGGCTCCATGGATTCATGCACCATGGCATGTTCAGGTTGTCCCTTTAATTTATACAAACCTCCGTCTTGCTCTCCAATCACTACTACATCATCTATGGTCTTTCCCTTTGGCCACATTAGGACTTGGCCATCCACAAATGCAATCCTCATACCTTTTGCATCCAATGCAGAGATGGAGAGTAAGTTCTTCTTGAGCCCAGGTACATAAAGGACTTCTTTCATCTTCAAAGATTTTCTAGAATCTAGGTTGTAGGAGGCTTCACCACTTCCTTTGATTGGGTATTGACAATCATCCCCAAGTTTCACTTTATGGGGTGATTCATGTTCAGATAGGTTCACAAAAGATTCTTTAAACCCAGTCATGTGTTTGGAAGCCCCACTGTCAATTAACCAATCATTACAACCATGGGAGATAGTACCTATGAGAGCAGAGATCAGAACATACTCTTCTTCACTTGATGAGTCATCATTACTATCATCACCTTCTGCCCTAGCCTTGTTCTTGGGTGGTTCATCATCTTCGGCAGCATGAGCATGAAAGCTTCTTTTGCTGCCCCTCTTCTTCTTGTTGAATTTGGTGTTGTCCTTCTTGTTCTTGGGACAATTTATGGCAATATGTCCTTTCTCATTACAGGTGAAGCATATTCTTCTTTCTTTGAAGTGATGTGAAGATCTCTTGGAGTGAGATGGATCTCTCTTGGACTTCCCTTTCTTGGTGTGAGCTCTGAGAGATTGATCTTCATTCCTCGTCTTTTATTCTCGTGCCACAAGCCTTGCTTCTTCTTGTGAGCATTCTTCTCGTAGTCTACTGAAGGAAATCAACTTCTTTCTTGCACAGATTCCTTGAATGAAGGAGTCCCATGACCTAGGTAAGCCATTCAGAGTGGTCATGACAACTTCACCACTCTCCACCATTTCATCCACTACTTCTAGTTGTTCCTTGATCTAGGAGACCCTTGAAAAATAAGATTAAATGGTTTTTCCATTCTGAAACTTTACTCCTTTCAATTGGTTCTACAGGGTCATCTTCTGATTTATGTTCTTCCCTTCAAATAGCTTGGTCAAAGAGTCAAACATCTCTTTGGGTGTCTTTAGAGAAGACACATGCGGTATGAGATGGTCTTTGATAGAATCAGCAATAATTCTCTTTTCCTTGACCAAGTTCTTCTTATGCAATACTTAAGCCTCTTCATCCTCTGGGATAGGGATGTCTTCTTTTATATATGAGTCCAACTCATTCTCTTCTAGGATTAACCCAATCCTATACTTCCAAGCTCGGAATTTATCAGCCCCTTCAAGCTTATCCTCAAGCTTGGTGTGGTGAGACATTTTAAAGAGTACTTCAAATGGAAATAGAAAATATTTAGGTCTTACCACTTGAAATGCGGAAAACTGGATCTGGTCCTAGATTAGGGTTTGTCGAAAAAACCCTAAAAATTCAAAATATGAATTTCAACTTTCTAAAAGGATAGAAAGATGCGCCTTGATGAGTTGATCAGCCTGGTGCATTCAGAATTTGAGATCAACAAAGTTTTACTCTTCAGATTTGACTTTTTGTCCTCCCGGGTTCACTGGGAAGAGCCCTAAATTAGGGTTGAGTTTCCCGGACATCTACCCAGCCAAAAATATCGATCCAAAGCTCTAAAATTCGATTTTTGCAAGGAGATTCCAACTATGTCTTCAGATTTCAAAAATTCGTATTTGTTTGGAAACCCTAATTTTTAGGACCAAATCTAAAAATGCTCAGAATTGAATTCTGATTGGACAGATGGATTCTCCTTGATGAGTAGAGTCAATCTACTATACTACTTTTCCAAAATGTATGGAGAGACCCAATAAACAAGAAACTCAAGTTTTCATCACTGCAAAATGTCTTCTTTTCAGGTTAGCTTTGATACCATGTTAAATTTTGAGCATTAATTCACAATACTCTTGGATCTTTACTGAGAGAATAACCTATACAGTATATCAATGCATAAAAATCACAATAAGCATGACAAGCATCACAAGAATCAAAAGCATGAGAGACAAGAGACACAGAGTTTCCGTGGAGAAAACCATAAGGTGAAAAAACCCACAACTTCCTCAGAGATAGACAGAGCAATGGCTCAACCAAAGTACAACCAAAATACAATTGAGATAGTCTCCTAGTAGCAGATGATCCTCCTCCTCACTAGTGCGTCAGTTTCTGAGTGAGAGAAGTGTGACTTTCTGAATGATCAAAATAGAGATCTCCCGATCTCTATTTATACTACCTTGTTTGCCCAGTTACACTATGGGGCTGACTTGCCTATCTAGATACATCCACAATATAATATATATTTCAGGGCCGACCCCACACATGGTGGTCTAATAACCCATCAGCAAGTACACACACTTGCGACACTTGTCAATCCACATGACGACACTTCCTTATAGAGGAATAACAAATCTCTTATAAGGGTACAATAAATATATATGAAATACATAGATGAAATACATTCCGAAGTTACATATACATCAACACGAGTGGCATTTAGTCATATACTACCGGGATCTCAACAAGATTACTATCAAGAACCGTTATGCCTTCTCTCATATAGAAGACTTGTTGGATCAACTCGAAGGGGCATATTGCTTCACCAAGATGGATCTCACCATAGGCTGTCATCAAGTCTAAATGACACCCACAAACACTTGGAAGATGACACTCAGAACTTAGTTTGGGCTCTATGAATGGATGGTGATGCATTCTGGGCTCACTAATGTCCCTACCACCTTTGAACACCTCATCGATGATATTTTGAGGCCTTTTTTTGGCCGCATTGTTGTGATTTATTTAGATGATATTTTGGTCTTTAGTAACACCTGTGAGGACCATTTACAACATGTCCACAGTGTCCTCCACCTACTGCTTATGCACAAACTCCAGGTAAAGGAACGAAAATAATTCCTTTTTTCTAGACTACTATTTCTTACTTGGGTTTTATCATTGATGATACCAGGGTCCATCCTGATGAATCCAAAGTCCGGTCCTTAGCAAAATGTCCTTTTCTTCTAGAATGACCCTCTGGTTTGGCCCCTCAAATATTATTGTTGTTATTATGTTGGATATTATGGCAAGGTTCCGAGACTATGGTTTTCACGTTATTATTGTTTTTATTATGTTAAAAATTATTAATTAATAAAATAAAATAATAGGATCGACCAATGCCACAAAAGAGAGTATGAGGAACCATGATGTTACGAGCAAGGGGTTGTGGGAAAAGTGTTACCTTGTTTTTTGACCTATGTGGAATGAGACATTCTAAAACCGTATTTCCTAACTATCTCTTTTAGCTTGACTTTCTAGCCATATGTTGATCTTATTTCAAAAATAATACCATATAAATTGTCAAGAGAGGACTAATCATAATGGTCCTATAATTAGAGGCGTTGTTTTTCTCATCATTTTAAAAAATAAGGGTACAATAAGGCTCCGAGTCAAAAGTTTAGGGAATCCTTGCTTGACTGCTAGATTGAAGAGCTTGTAGATGTGAGGAATGATTACAGGTTCCTGAATTTTTAGGATTTTAGCTTGGTATCCTTCTATGTCCTTACCTTTCCCATTCGCGAGCTGCTTAATCCCAAAGTCTATAGATTTTCAAGAAACAACTTCATCTTCCATTAAAAGGGGTATAACGTTGTCCATGGCATCATTAGATTCATAAATACTTTTAAGATAGGAAATCCAATCCTTCAATACAATCCTATTATTCTCTTTAGTTTTGAGAGGTATAATTTTTCTCCATAATTTCTTAGGACCATCTTAGAGAGGTGTAAAAGATTCGTCTTTTTATTCTTTATATATGTCCTTTTTCTTTTAATGTCAGATTTGTATACATGTTTATCTTGTCAATTTTTACGAACTCCTCAATAGCTTCTTCAATTTCTATTCTTGCTATTTTACACTATTTTTCATACCAGGATTGGTCATTCTATTTCTATATTTGTATGACACTTCAAAAGAGAATTTATTAATGGAAGTTCAAAGGTTAAAAAGAATTTATGATAAAAGTTCTTTATAATCTGTTGAAGTATTGTAACTTCTAAAAATATTATATTTGTACTTTATTATTCCGGAGATGTTTCATTCCTCCATGAAGACCTTATTGTATATCCGGAGATGTTTTATTCCTCTGTGGATAATGTGGTAACTTGGGTTATTAGATTTCCATAGTGCGGGTCGGTTCTGTATGTGTTATGTGGGTCAAAGGGTTATTAGACCACCCTAGAGGGGTCAGCCCAGTCAGCATTATGTAAAGTGGTTAAGTTGGGGCCGACCTAGTTTCTGTAAAAGTCAAATCAGAGTTGTGTATAAATATAGGAGGTGTGTTCCTCATTTAACACACATTACACTCACTTGTGATTGGTGCATAGGTGAGGGAGAGATATGCTATGGAGGAGAAGTAGCTCATGTCTAGCGTTTACATCTTTGTATTTGTTGGTCATATATATGGAGGAAGCTTTGCTGGGTTTTCTACCCCATGAGGGTTTCCCAGGATAAATCTGTGTCTCTTGTGTTTATGCTGTGCTTGTTGTTCTTTCAGTGATCCTATATATGCTATTGTTGTGAAATGGAATGTAATGATGATATCTTTTGTCTTAGCATATTGAATCTTAACATGGTACCATAGCTAGCCTGAAGGAAGGCAATGTATGGCACTTACAACACTTGCTTCACTTGCAACAATTTGAAGGTTAGGGTTTTATATAGCAAAAAATAGTCATCGTGGAACTTTCCCTATAAATCCATTCTGGCTAAGGTTCAAGATCTAAAACCTTTACAGGTCGTAGATAACATCCCTCTGTACCTTGTGTTCGAAGGAAAGCCTCTAATCCATTGTAATTTGTGATTTAAGATTAGTACAAGTTAGGGTTTCTGCGTCTTCCATATCTCAGTAATAAACAGGTGACCTAGTAAAAAAGATCACAACTTGGGATACGAAGCTCCAAATGAAATTTTGTAAAATGTGACAGGTAGAGAACAGATTGTAGTTTCTTAGGTATGTTTTTTAGAGGCCGAAGTTGAACTAGTGACACGTGGCACACAGTACAAGTTCGCTCTTCTATTTTATCCCATAAACATGTCACATTGCGACACTTGGCATAAATCTCTCTCAGAGAATCCAGTTGAGGTCAGACCTGTGGGTTTGGAAAGATGACAGGTCAGGATAGGACAGGAAGAATTTGTAGACCTTGGGCATTGATAATTTCAGATATGCACTAGAAACAATCAGGTGCATATTTTTGTCAAAACGGAATTGGATTTTGAGCACCTCCATTCTTGGCTTGTCTCTACTGCGGGAATTTAGGGCTACAGAGAAAGTTGGAATTTTTGGATCTGGAGACCACGACTGAATAATCCTCATCAAAATCAAAATTTAGAGACCAATATCAAGTTTTTTGGTTGGGTATAAAGTCGGGCTTGATCAAACCCTAATTTGGGATTTTGATCGGAAAGATAGAAAATTAGGGCTTCTGCAAAAGTTGGAATTTTTGAAGTTTGTGACCATGGCTGGAAGCTCCTCAGAAAAATCAAAGTTTAGAGCTTTGGATCGAAACTTTTGAGTTTGCAGAAGGGTGGGATTTATCAAACTCTAGTTCAAGGTCCTCTCTAGTGAATCCAGAAGTTTCAAAGGCAATTTTGAGGGGTCAAATTTTGCAGTTTTCAAAATTTAAGTATACCAGCTTGATCAGCTCAGCAAGCCACATCTTTCCATCCATTCATAAGTTTGAAATTCAAAATTTGAATTTTTAGGGTTTCTCTGACAAACCCTAATCCAGATCCAAATCTAGTTTTAGGGGGAGATGAGGCTAAGGCCTTACATAAGAAGACTACAAGAAATCTTGACAGGTATGTGTTGAAATGTATTCATGATTAAGTTTATGATATGTTTGTTTTCATATCATTGAGGTTAGTACAATCTTGATTAATATTAGAATTGTCTTATCACCCTAGTAAAATTATGAATGCATGTGAATGATAGAAGACATTCATTGATTAGGGTTATATGATTGTACTAATGCACCTGTGGTGTTGTATGAGGATGATGTCATTTGCTAAAAAGATACAGGTACATCAAGAAAGACAAATCAAGTTCTATGACCATGATGACATGAAGAAAAATACTCATCCATAATCTTTGATCACATAGAAGCTCTACTTAGAAGGTATGTATGAATTTGTTCTACTATGCTTAACTTATGAGATATGCAGGCTCTGGCACAAGGTCTCTAAATCATTGAAGAGAACAAAGAAGATATTGTTTGGGTATGTTAAGACATAACCGAGCTTGATAATCTAGGTATGTTTTCCTATATCAAGTTAGAATCCTACTTTGTTAGGATCTTAGGGAAGTATACCTATGTATGAAATGATCATGACCATACATACTTAAGATTATTTAGAATCAAAATGTTTTGATAGTATTAAGACTATATTAATGAATGTATGATTATGTATGAGATCATGAGGATGACACAAGTGCACACTTAAGCATGCATAGTGGTACATAATGAATAGAAGTTCAAAAGACATATAGAGATCAAGCAGGAGGCAACCACACAACATAAAAGATAAGTATTTGAGTTGTTATTTGAATCTTTGAATAGTCAATAATATTGATCGTAATAGTTGTATGCATATTTGTATATATCATGCATTGTATAAGCATTCATATGGCATTGAATAGTATACTACTAATATGCATATGATGGGTAAGTTAAACAAACATTCCATTGTTGCTTGTCTACAATGAAACCTCTTTGCTGACATGCTGAGAGCTGTGTACGCTCTCGATAGTATGTGCTAGTAGAGATGGAAGGCATCTAGATAGCCACTGTATGCATACAAGATATGGAAAAATGTTGTGCCAAAGTATAGGTCAAGATAGTTGCATAACTGTGTGAATCATATCTATATGCATAATAGGTGATCATGTCAACATGATTTGATAATTATGAAGTATTAATAATCATGTAATTAACTTTGATTTGTAGGAAAGATCATGAAGAATGATGAACACTGAACAAGTGATGGATGTTCAACAAGAAGAGTTACAAATCAAACCTACTATAGAAGGCTCGTTGCTAGAAGATTCTCTTAGAAAGAGGAAGAGGATCATGATGAACTGTTTGCTCCAAGTGGCTAGATAAGACCATTCTCTTAATGGTATAATTGAAGAAGAAGTGCGAATCGAGAAAAATCCTAGGATTCAATTGAAGAAAGCTCTGTACGGGTACCCAAAATCGATAGTCATTTGATGAGCTTAATGATCACCATGGGTGATGCAGATTTCAACCTTTGATACAAGGCTAAAGATAGTGTATATATTCAGATGACATTCTTCTCTTAGATGAATGCAAGAAGGAACTCACCATAGAGTTCGAATTATATTGAGGCTCATATCAGTAGACCCATCTGACAGGAGATGGAACAGATAGATATGCAGAAGATCACTCAATCCAGAGTACGAATGATGTTCAGTCATAGAGGGAGAATTGATAGCTATTGACAAGCTTGGGCTTTACCAGAAGTAAAGTTGATTGTAACCTTTACCTCAAGGTTATGGACGATACTATTAGTGTATGTGGATGATCTCTTTCTGACAGGTAATGAGAAACAGATCATGGAAAGCAAGAAGAAGCTAGCTACAGAATTTGAGATGAAAGATCTCGGATTGATGCATTACTTCCTAGGTCTAGAAGTATGGCAAGGCTCAAAAGGAATCTTTCTCAACCAGGGAAAGTATGCTATGCAAATCTTGATAAGATTTGATATGTTGGAATGTACAACCATGGCCACTCTCATGGGTTTCGACTTGAAGCTGTAAGCTGATGACTCATCAAAGTTAGTGGATGTGACTCTGTGTAGACAGATTATTGGGTCATTGATGTATCTGACGAATACCAGGCCAAATATATGCTTTGCTGTGAACACCTTGAGTTGGTATATAGTGGAAGCTAGGCATGTTCACCTGATAGCTGCAAACCATGTGATGAGGTACCTAAAGGGTATGATAGAATTTGGTCTATGTTATCGTGGAGATCATGACTTCAGATTGTATGTCTACATAGATGCTGATTGGGAAAGAAATGTATCAGACAGGAATAGCACATCGGGTGGATGTTATTGTCTGGGATCTACCATGATCTCGTGTTTTTGCAGGAAGCAGTCTAGTGTGGCTCTCAGCATAACTGAAGTGGAATATATAGCTGCTTTCCCTGCTAGTTGTGAAGTAGTATGGCTTCAGAAGTTGTTATCAAGATTGTTTGACTTAGAGATGGACCCCATTGTGATCCTGTGTGACAACCAGAGTTGTATCAATATGGCAGAGAATCCAGCGTTCCATGATAAGTCAAAGCACATAGAGATCTGATATTTCTATATATGAGATATGGTGCAGAAAGGAGCTATCAAGCTCAAGTATGTGAGCACTGATGAACAAGTTACTCATGTGTTGACAAAACCTCTGTCTCGAGTAAAGTTTGAGTATTTTCGAGACAAGCTTGGTGTAGTTCAGAAGGACCCTCCTTGAAAGGGGGAGTGATATGGTCAATGATGATATTTGGATATTGGTATCGTTGTGGATACCTGTATCGATGATGAGATTTCCTATATTGACGGTAAGGTCAATGATGAGGATACTTGTATTGATGATGAGGATAGTTGTGTCGATGATGGGGATACTTGTATCGATTATGAGGATACTTGTGTCGATGATATGGATACTTGTATCGATGATGAGGATACTTGTGTCGATGATATGTATACTGTATTGATGTGGATACTTGTACTGATGATGAGGATACCTATTTTGATGATGATTTCATTGTATGGTCCTTAGTGGAGATGATAAGACTGCATCATCCCTGAATGCTTGGTTCAAAATGTACGTGATGGGGATTGCATCATCCCGGAACCACTAGTTCAAAATGTACGTGATGGGGATTGCATCATCCAGGAACCACTGGTTCAAAATGTACATGATGGGGATTGCATCATCTCAGAACCACTAGTTCAAAATGTACATGATGGGGATTGCATCATCCCAGAACCACTAGTTCAAAATTTACATGATGGGGATTACATCATCCCGAAACCACTAGTTCAAAATGTACATGATGGGGATTGCATCATCTCGGAACCATTGGTTCAAAATGTACATGATGGGGATTGCATCATCCCGAAACAACTAGTTCAAAATGTACGTGATGGGGATTGTATCGTCCCTAGACTTCGGTCCCTTAATTTATCCGTAGACAAATGTATCCAAGAAGTGGTTTCTAGTGGACAAGAGGGGATTGTATCATCCCTAGACTTCAGTCCCTAAATTGATCCGTAGATATATGTCTCCCAGAAGTGGTCCCTAGTGGACGAGAGGGGATTGTATCATCCCCGGACTTCGATCCCTGAATTGATCCATAGACAGATGTCTCCAAGAAGTGGTCCCTAGTGGACGAGGGGATTGCATCATCCCTAGACTTCGGTCCCTGAATTGATCCGTATACATATGTCTTCGAAAAGGAGGTCCTTATACTCTGTCTAAGTTAACGAGTGGACTGCATCGTCCCTAGACATGTTATGGTGTCTTAAATGGATCATTTGTATTGCAGGGTATGCTGCTACGATGATGTTGACCGTGATGATCTAGATGACGATGTTGTTGATCATGATGATCTAGATGACGATGATGTTGATCGTGATGATCTAGATGACGATGCTATTGATCATTATGATCTAGATGATGATGTTGTTGATCGTGATGATCTAGATGATGATGTTGTTGATTGTGATGATCTAGATGACGATGTTCTTGATCATGATGATCTAGATGACGATGCTATTGATCATGATGATCTAGATGATGATGTTGTTGATTGTGATGATCTAGATGATGATGCTGTTGATTGTGATGATCTAGATGACGATGTTGTTGATCGTGATGATATAGATGATGATGTTGTTGATCATGATGATCTAGATGACGACGTTCTTGATCATGATGATCTAGATGATGATGATGTTGATCATGATGATCTAGATGACGATGCTGTTGGTCGTGATGATCTAGATGAAGATGTTTTTGATCGTGATGATTTAGATGATGATGTTGTTGATCGTGATGATCTAGATGATGATGTTGTTGATCGTGATGATCTAGATGACGATGTTGTTGATTGTGATGATCTAGATGATGATGTTGTTGATCGTGATGATCTAGATGATGATGCTATTGATCGTGATGATCTAGATGATGATGTTGTTGATCGTGATGATCTAGATGATGATGATGTTGATCGTGATGATCTAGATGATGATGTTGTTGATCATGAGATGACGATGCTGCTAATCATGAGGATCGAGATGTTGATGTTGCTGTAGCTGTTCAAGTACTGAGAAAATGAAGATTTAGTACTGAAGATATTGATGTTCCAATATTGAAGATGTTCCAGTAACTGCTTGAGTTACTGATGATGTATAAAGAAAGCTTCCAATGATTTATAGTTGTATCATGTATGATGTTGATGAGTCCTTGCTCCTGCAGATGTTGTTCTAATATCCTTCTCATTAAGGGGGAGTGTTGAAATATTGTAACTTCTAAGAATACTATATTTTTACTTTATTATTCCCGAGATGTTTCATTCCTCCGTGAAGACCTTATTGTATCCGGATATGTTTTATTCCTCTATGGATAATGTGGTAACTTGGTTTATTAGAATTCCCTATTGGGGGTCGGCCCTGTATGTGTTATGTGCCACCCTAGAGGGGTCGGCCCAGTCAGCACTATGTAAAATGGTTAAGTTGGGGCTGACCTAGTTTGTGTAAAATTAAAGTCGAAGTTGTGTATAAATAGAGGAGGTGTGTTACTTATTTAACACACATTAGACTCACCTGTGATTGGCACATAGGTGAGGGAGAGATCTGCTATGGAGGAGAAGGAGCTCACGTATAGGGTTTACATCTTGGTATTTGTTGGTCATCTATATTGACGAAGCTTTGCTAGGTTTTCTACCCCATGAGGATTTCCCAGGATAAATCTGTGTCTCTTGTGTTTATGCTATGCTTGTTGTTCTTTCAGTGATCCTGTATATGCTATTGTTGTGAAATGGAATGTAATGCTAATATTTTTTGTCTTAGCATATTGAATCTTAACATAATCCTCCTACTATATAAAGGAAACAAATTGTTATTTAAATCATTTTGAGCCTTATTTTTGTCAAAGATTAAATACTTTTGATTCTGATTATTTGTTTATATAAAAATAATGTACATAATAAATTTGAGAGTTACAATTAAAAATTTATAATTCAAATCAAATTCATAATTATTTAAAGTGTCAAAATTTAAGTATATTATTATTAATTTATTATATTAATTTATTTTTAAAAAAATTAATATATTACTAATAAATTCATTTACACTACACTTACAACACTTGTTCTAAGTTTTAAGATATCTAAAGATAATCCTAAAGGATGGTTTCCTCTTACTTTCTTATAATGGTATGTTATAAGTTTTCTTTATGATTTATGTCAAAATAAAGTTGAATTATTTAGGAAACAAAAAATCTTTTTATTTGATTAAAGTGGTAAGATGATGGAAAAATATATTATGAAAAATTAAAATAATGATGATGATAGTTTTTAACGTCCATTGAGACCAATCTTGATCTATCGTACCTTAAGAAGATAGAGATTATTGGATTTTCTTTAAAATACTATTTCTATGCTCAAAGAGCTTACAGAGGAGTGTTCCTAGCTCACTATAGTTTTGGGGACCTAGAAGGTTACTGTCAGAGCAAAGATGTTGAAATTGAGATCTAATGTGAGTCACTAGTGTATTTGAACCCAAAATCCGACGACAAAATCTGACGACCTCCGACGAAAAGGACTTTGTCGTCAGATTTCACCTTCAAATTTACACAATTTGATGAGTTTTTTTAAAAATGATACAAGGTTATGTTGGATATCCGACAAAATTTTGATGAATATTGACCATTGCCAAAGCCAAGCAATCTAAGAGAAAGTGATTTTCATCTTCCATGCTCATAGAATCGCATAGATGGAAAATTCTTTCAACTCGAGGAATTTTAGGGGTTCTGCAATGCCAAGTTTCACTATGAAACTCATGAGAGTTCGTTCTAATCTCAGCAATTTTAATTTTCTTCTTTGAGATTATTAACATAGAAAGATAGTTTTGACCCTCGAGATTAGAGGTAATGATCTCTTTGTAATACTGAAGCTTTCTTTTTACCTCTAATTCTTCTTTGCACAACATTTTCTCTTTGAAGATAGAAGTAATAATGTAATTAATGTTAACAATATTTTGTAGAGTGATAGTTTCATTACTCCCTCAATAATTTAACCAAGCCGTGGCATCTTTAAGCCATCCCTGCTTGAGGCGCAGGTGCTTTTGGCTGGATTTAAGAGCGATTTTAGGAAGTCGATCATCTCCTATATTGTTTAATTTGTTCTTGTACATTAGATATCTAATCGTAGGGATGATTTCAATCGGGGAGAGCCCTACTTCCAAGAGGAGAGTAGGATAGGGCGTGTTGCTCTTAATATTTTGATTATAAGTAATAAACGGTTTTTAGATTTGTTCAATTCTTCTCCAAGATTTTCTGGAAATGCTGCATCCCTAGGCTTCACATCCATATAGAATAATAAGAATGACGAGCGTTTTAAAGAGGAATTTCTTTTTGTCCCACATCACAAGGTTTTCCAATTTAAAGTTGTTTTGAAGGCCAAAGTAGGCTTTCCACCCTCCATTTATCCTCTTCTCAATGCTATAGTTCCAGTTGAGCTTGTGATGAAAGTCAATTCCGAAGTACTTATAGGAGGTTACTTCCTCTAAGATTCTATTGTCATAGGAAAAATTGTCATAAGTACCTTATTGGACTTGATAATCGTGACTTTTTTTTTGTCAGTGTTAACGGTCATGCCCATATTGGTGCTGAAACCTTTGAGAATTCGTAACTACTTCTCAAGATCATATGGCACCTAGCCATAAGAACGATATCGTCAGCATAGAGAAGATGCATGATGACTATTCCTTCCAAGGTCGTGCCCACGCAACCTACCTCTTCTAGGCATTCTTTAAGCTTATCGATGTAAATGCCAAAAAGGGTAGGGGAAAAGGGACACCCTTGCTTAACTCCAATATTACAATTAATATCTTGCAACCATCCTTCAGCACTTTTGAATTTGACAATGACATAAATTTTTTAACAATATGATTCGAAAATATATTCCCTAAATTATAACAATGCGATATCATTGCTTTTTTTGGATCCTTAATATGGTACGCTATTTTATTTTTATAGTTTGTGGACTAGGATTTAAATATATTGGAACTATGATGATTTTATATTATTATATAATTAAAAATATAATATATATATATATATATAATAATTGCAAAAAAAATAATAAGTTTCTAAATCAGAAATATTATTTTTATTTTTTATTGACTAGGATTTTAATATACTGAAACTATGATGATTTTATAATAACATATAATTAAAAATAATATATATATATATATATAATGAGTTTCTAAATAAGAAAAAGGATTAAACCTATTAACGTAGAAATCATAATATAACTTCTTAAGTGTTTTTCTATTTTTTTTCATTAATGATGAATACATTTTAATTTATTGATATTATTAATATTATATTATATTATATTATATTAAGCTTTAGATAAGACTTAGTTTTATTTTTCCATAGAATTTGATAGAGATATACATTATTTTAAATCTTTTACCATAAATTATATATATTTGTTTGTAAATACATTGAATTTTAAATTCTTAATTCTTAATGTAGTAGGTTTCATATTAACTTAGTTTTCTTTTGTTTGATCGATTAGATGAATATTTTAGATTTTTTTTATGAGAGTTCTTATAGTTAATTAGAAATATTTATTTTTCTTTTAATAATCGTAAGTTGTGAACATATTCAATTTTAATAGTCATAAGTTGTGAACATATTCAATTTTAGATTATAGTTATTCTTTGTCGTTTTTTTATTTTAATTGTATATGATGAATATTTTAGTTTTTTTATAAGAGGTGTTATGATTAATTAGAAATATTTATTTTCCTTTCAATAATTGTGAATACATTGAACTTTAAATTGTGAACATATTTAATTTTAAATTAAATCTATTCTTTGTCATAGAATTAAATAAGAGTTGATATGATTAACTAGAATTTTTTTTTCAATAATTTTAATTACATTGAACCTTAAATTGTGAACATATTCAATTTTAGATTTATTTCAGTCTTTGTCATTGACGTAAATGTACATTGTTTTAATTATTAAAGTTAACAAATAATTGTAAATACAATGAACCTTAAGTTGTGAATATATTCAATTTTAAATTAGATCTATTCTTTGATTGAATTAAATGAGAGTTATAATTAATTAGATTTTTTTTTTGAATAATTGTAAATGCATTGAACCTTAAGTTGTCAACATACTCAATTTGATTCATTATTAAAATCATTGAATTAAATTAGAGGAAAATCTACATTATTTTAATTGTTAAAGTCAACAATGTATTTATGAATATTATTTAATAGTAATCATTTTTCTATAATTATAACATAATTTTAAATTAAATAAAAATATATATTATTTTAGTAATTTTTAGTGATAATTCTAATTAACAAAAGTTTTAAAAACCATCCTCCTCCCCCATGTTCTTCTTTTTCGTCGTCTTCTTCTTTATAAACAAAATTACCTTTTAAAATAAATATTTTTTATTTTCCTTTAATCATGAAAATCCAACTCTTGATACATTTTCTTAGAACCTTCTAAACCCATATATGATGTACAAAATAGATCAATGTTTTGGGTATGAATCACTTCTCACACTACCCAAGTATTATACTAACTTCCAGTGTGGCATATTCGATACCATCACTTAAACAATATGTGCCCTAAAGTTGTTGAATGTACAAAAAACATGCGGGAACTAGTCTACAAACTAGAACTGTGTTTTCTAATTGGTTATGAAATAATGCAATAAGAGCGTTAGCAAGGCTCCCATTGCATTGATAAAACATTGGTTATTGCTTAACATTTGTCCTTCCTTAGCATTTGTTGTTAACTTTCCATTTAGTGTTCGATGTTTATGAGTGAAGTATGCAAAATAATAAAAGAAGTCGGGTATATACATTGCACAATATTCTCTGACATAAACTTTGCATGGCAAACAGTAATGCATTAAATTCCTATGGAACGCTATCATAGATCATGGTAGTCAAAGTCATATAGGTATAGTACAATGAGTGTGTAGATGCTCCTCTATTCATTATTCATGCCCAAGAAAAATTAAGATTCCGTATTTATGGAAACACTGGCATAACTTTCAAATTGTAATGAAATCATAACATTTAACAAGTCAAATATTAATAGTTGAGATATTAAACACTATTGATTTAGGCATCTTTCCAAGAAAGAATAATAGATATCATGATGTTGTATAATAGTCATTTACCTCGACTAATAAAGTGAAAAATTAATATGAATAAGACTTTTGCAAAGAATTTAAGTTATGTCTTTTTATAAAGTTAAATGTTTAAAAAAAATAAAATATGTCATGTTGGAAATGTACAAAAACATGGAATATGATCTTTATAGAAGTTTTATTTTAAGCTTTTGTTGCTAGGCGTCATAACGCTCTGCCTTAGGCGTTGTCTTCAAAGCCATTAGGAACAAGAGATGCCATGATACAGACAGACAAGATGGAGGACAGAGAGATATACGAAGTATCAAAGACATTAAAAACAAGAGATGCCATGATACAGACATACAAGATGGAGGATAGAGAGATATACGAAGTATCAAAGCCATTTAATTTAAGGATATAGTTTAGCCCAAGAAATAATAAAAACGTGGCGTACTAGGTATTGCAATAATTCTAGAGCGTTCGAGTTCCAAATAGAAATGTGGTGCTGCTGCAGTACAGTCGTTGGAAAGCTAACAGTCTTCTCCGGTGGCCTGGAAAATCGGGATCCCAATTCCATGCCATTAGTGAGGCCAAACTTGCACTCAGGCAATCAAAATCACGGCTGTTAAATCCATCCAAAATACGGATTTGTGACTGGTCCCAAAAATCTAGGAAGAGCAACACGTGTGGAATAAATATATGGCTCAAATTGTGTCTTGAGACAATCATTACATATACCAAAAACTATACAAGTGTCCCATTTGGATTTTTTATAAATTCTAATTTTTTAATTTTATTTTTAATTTTAGAAAAGTCATATCTCAACAGGGCTTATTATTCAAATCAGGTTTACTAGCCAATCAAAAATAAGAATAGCCAATAAAAAATAAGAATTATATAAATTATAAAAATTAAAATATGATTTTTTATTTGTTTAAAAATCAATTTAATAATTAAAATTTCTAAAACAATAGGTAACTATATAAAAATTTAAAATGAAAATTTAGAAGTTAATTAAAAGTTGAATACATATTGATTGCTATAATCCCTACCTTGGCAGGGAGTAATAAACAATAGCTTATGGTCCTTTTATGCCATGTTCCCATATTGAATGAAAACACCGTACATTATCTTTTTCATTGTAAGAGAATACAAGGATAAGGGTTAATGAGGGGAGACCCTCGCCATTACTTAGAAAATTATCACTATTGGGTTCATTGTAGGAATGTCTCTCTGAACAATAGTGAATGTTGGAAGTGTGGTGGCTTATAGTTATCAACTTCCAATACGGATTTGAATTCTATACTCTACGAAACAAATTTAAAAATATTTTTTTATTAGGAAAAAATTCTGTTATACCTGTTAATTGACTAATACATATAAATGACTCAAATTCTTTATTAAATTTACAAAACACTTTCTAACTTCAAAAGTTCTCCCATTCCCTACCAAAAAGATCTCTAGATAATCATCCCATTCCCTAAGAAAAAATCGCGAAAAAGACCAAAAGCAAGATCCTATATTATCAATCCATTCTCAAGTGTGCCCCCCCCCCAAAAAAAACTATCGCAGAAGCCATGCTATTGCTACTTTAAAAATGCATTTGAGAGTTATATTGTATCTTATGTTGAATATGGAAACATGTTAATTGAATTTTAGAAGACAAGGTAGTTAGTGGATATATTAATAATCTATTTTGAGTGGTTCTTAACATTGTGTTATGAAGAATTTAGGGTTCATCTTAAGTACTGGTTATTTTTATTTTTATCCATTTTTAAAATGAATAAAAATAAAGTCTATTTTAAATATTATTTATTTTAAGCTATATTTGAAATGAAAGAAGATATCAAAATCTATGATTTGGTAAAAAACACTTGCTGTGCTAAATATTTAATTGGGCATACCACTGAAATATTAAAAATATTAACTACAATGACAAGCAAACAAAGTAATTCTCAATTTTAATATTGATCTAAACCATTTTAAATCTTGATTTATTAAGAATTAAGTAAAATCAATCCTCTTAAGACAATCATCTTTAAATTATCAAACTTTACATAAAATGACAAAACAATTGTCTCAACACAAAACCATTGTTTTATTGATTTTTCTTTTTCGTTGTGGTTATTTCGTTTCTTTCGTTGTTATCACGAATCCTTATTACCATTCCATTATTTGTTTATGCTTTCGAATTTAATTAGTATAAGCGGTTTTATATATGTTTATTTAGTTTGTATGTATTTAGTATAGTTTTCTATACGCAACAATTAAGAGACTTTAAATTGTAAAATAAAACCGTGCCTACCACTTCTAATGAGAAATACTAAAGGATGGTATTACATGCTATGTCAGGAGACGTCTAGTATTAAATCCTCATGCATAACATGTGTAAGAGGTGATATATAAAATAGAGAAAATTAGAATTTTATGTGGGAACAACCAAGAACAATTATAAAATAGTGGTGCAAATATGTATGGAAAAAAATTTAATGTATGTATATTAATTTAATAAAAAAGTTATTTTTAATATTTTAATTATAAAATATTACAAATATGTATGAAAAAAAAAATGTATATATATTAATTTAATAAAAAAAAGTCATTTTTAATATTTCAAATTTTTATGATTGGGATTTTTTTCATGCTATCCAAAGTTTTTATTTAATAATAAACTAATTTTATAAATTAAAATTTAAAAAGAATGTTTTTTATTTTTAAAATTAAGTTGTCTGGAAAAGTGTTTTTTATAATTTATATGGGTGAGATGTATCATTTATATAAATATATCATTTTAAAATAATTGATTAATTGAATAATAAATAATATGATGATGATGATGATTAACATCCACTAAGATCATCTTTGGTCCATCGGATCCTAAAAAAGGTATTACTTGGTTTGCTTAAAAATTGTATTCATATGATCTAAAAGCTTGGTAAGAAGCTTTCATAGCTCACTATAGTTTTGGGAAGTTAGGAGGTTAGAAAGGTTTGTGTTGTAGCAAATACTATGAAACTTAAATCTAATATGGGTGTAAGCAAGGCACTCTAAGAGAATGTAATTTTCATCCCCAACACTCATAGACTCACAAAGATGGCAAAACCTTTCTTCCCATAGAGTTTTACGAATAGACCAACACCTTGTTTTGCTAAGGAGCTCATGGGAGTTTGTTCTTATTTTGTCTATAATAATTTTTTTTTGAACTAGTTAATACCAAGAGATACTTCTGATCTTTCATATTAGCGTTAATGACCTCCTTATAGTATCTTAATTTTCTTTTAGACTCAAAATTTTTCTCGCGCCACAGTTTCTCTTTAAACTTAAAAGTGATAATATTTTTGACATTATCGATATTCTGTAAAGTGTAATTTTTCGTCAATGCCCCCATGGATTAACCAAGACACGGTATCTTTACACAGCTCCGCTTGAGGCATAGTTGGTTTTGAATTGATTTTAAAGCAAGTTTTGGAATTCTTTCATCTCTCATGTTACCTGTCTTGTGCTTGTACATCAGGTACCTAGTCACAACCATGCTCTCGAAGGGGAAAGACCCTCTTCTATGAGGAGATTATGATAAGGCGTGTTGATTTTAATTTTTAGGTTATTTAAGTTATGAAACACTTTTGAATTTCCTCAATATTTCTCCAACATTCTCATAAATGTTGCAACCCCAAACTTCACAACCGTATATGTAGTGCCCCTAGACTACTTCAAACCTTGAAGGCAACTATTGAGTGACTGTGACTAATTGTGAATCAATAAAATAATGATATACGTATCTTGATAGTTGATGTAAATGAATGATTACATGTTGCTTAACGATTAAATTTGATTATGAAAATGTACATGTGAATGATGCTTAATGACTTGCTGTATGATTTAATATGTGATGAAAATGAAGAAACTAAATATTGACGAGATGCATTTCTGATTAGATGAATGAGTAATGTTATGAGTGAAATATAAATGATTAACGAAGTAGAAAATTGATGAATCAAATTATGATAATTGAGGATAGTACTACTAATATATGTTTGTGAGAAATGTGTGTAGCGACAGGTGAAACGGTTCACCGATGGACACACAAAGGAATTGAAGGGTCATAGAGTATGGATAAATCACACATGGGGAGAGAGACGATGATGTCAACTTCCGATGGAATACCATGCATGAGAAGATAAGCACTGATCCACTTGCTCAAGAGGAAAGCATGAGGGCGTATGAGGTGGGCCACGATGGAGCTGGTCACGTACGTGTTGGGGGGAACGCAGTGAGAATAGACTCACTCCTCAGTGCCTTTATTCCCTAATAGCATGTAGACGGAGGATAGAAGGTAACAGCTCCTGAAATCCCGACATGAAGTTCTCACATGTCAAAACAAAAGGATGGAAGCAGAAGGGCCCGACGATGCAGTACCCTGCCGAGAACGGAAGGAGTGGACGCAAGGACCCGACGATGTGGTACCTTGCCGAGAAATGGAAATGATTGATGACTAGACCCAACGGAGTGGTGCCATGTTGAGGAAATGAATTAAGGAATGGGGAGGCCCAATGGTGTGGCACCGAGATCCTAGTAAAAATGATTGTTAACTTAATGGCCTAGAAACGTATAAATTGCACCTAGAGCATTTACTTAGGAAAATGCATTTTTAGTACTTTTCACATTAGAAATTGTTATTTATTCATTTGCAGATAAAAGAATATTTTGGAATCTAAAATATTAGAAATGGTTATTTATGCATTTGCACATGAAAGAATATTTTTGAGTATTTCAAAATATTAAAAATATTTATTTAGGAGCAAAATGGAATCCTAGGCATGGACACCTAGTCAACTCCACCTACACCAAAAATCTAGGAGTCAAGTGAAATTTCTTGGGGACAAACATGAGCAAACTTAGGAATGTTGGTGCATCTCTTAGAGAAACTGATACATGGATGTGTGAGTATTATTAAATTAGAAATTTAATAAAATATATATTTATGCATGAAGCGACATGCGTCGCATGGAATTTTCTTTTAAAAGGAAGGCATTGGGAATGGGTAAATCACCCAGATCCTCGATGGGTATCGTAATCTTGGATTAGTTTATGACTTGCTTCTATTGAGGGTTTGGCTGGAAATTTTAGTGGGGGGGAATCCCAAGTTAAGTTTCTTGATTATTGTGTGTGATCTCTATGACCCGAAGCTTGGGGGAGGCCATGCGACTGAAAGCATGATCCTATGGTTGGCTGGAGAAGCTAATGGTTGCTTCGCCTATGGCTAATCGAGCTTTGCTAGAGGGATCCTATGGAAGACGCGGCAATGGACAAGATGGGCTGGATTGATGGTGACTTCTCCTTCGACAACGAACACGACCTAACAGTTGATAGGTTATGGTTTCATTGTATTTACTAAGTTATTTAGTTAAATTATTAATTTCTCTATGTATGATGGTATCTAATCTATTTTAACTTAAGTGTTAAGTTTCAGATTCAGTTCGTGAGCAACCTACGGTAGGGGTCCCTACAGTATAAGATAATGGGAATGACAAGAGTTTAAAAGAGGAATTTATTTTTCTCCCACATGACTAGGTTGGATGATTTACAATTGTTTTCAAGACCAAAATAAGCTTTCCACCCTCCGTTAATCATTTTCTCAATTTAATACTTGGGTGAGTGCAAGAAGATGAGGGTCACTTTAGATGCAATGCTAATTTTTCAAAACTCGTTCCTGATACATAAAAACATAACGTGTTTATGATATTTAGCACCTACCATGGTAAGACCGGAGCCTGACATGTCACTGGACATGTAGGATAGGTAAACATAATGCGTACGCATTATAGAACTACAAAACACGTACGCGTTATGTAGTTACAAAACACGTACGCGTTATTGAAATCTAAAATCAATTTAAAAAAATAGTACAGACCACCCCCGACCACCTGCGGCGCTCTTCATGCATCAGAAACGTGAAATAGAGCTTGGACGAGGATGGTTTGTGTGCCCTGGAGTATCGGTGGAGCTCGATTTAGCTAGAAGGGAGGAAAATTCATCAGTGGATTGTCATCTAATCAGGTAATTCATTCACCCATACCATTTTTTTGTCATTTCTTAACCTAAATTACTATTTTTTTATTATTTAAAACAACCTAGTTTTGTAATATTGATAAAATTGGGAATAACCCAATCTCTAATTAAATTCACATCTCCCTCGACCAATATGAGTGAATAATTAAAATGAATCTCTTTTCAAAAACTCAAAAATTCCTAATCCAACCAAAAATTGAAAAAAATAGAACTCCCCCCTTTCTACAATGTATCCATCTAAGTCACCTGACACGAGGACACGGGACACGAGTGTCCCCACAGGACACGGTGACCCCTGGAATTAGGACATGTAGGACACGTTTTATATACATATATATATATATATTTTTAAAATATTTAAAAATTTAAAAATATAGACATATAGATCGAATAAAATTTAACATTTACAATTACAAATATTCAATAGAAATTACATTTACAATTACAAATATGAAATATTCAATAGAAATTAGATCATTCACAAATCACAACACATTTGTCATTCACAATCACAAATCACAATGAGACATTGAGACACATAGATGCATGTCAGAGACTCGGAACCATATTTCTCATTAAGTCATCAAAATCAAAATGTATTACATAGATGTTGGAATGCCATTGGGCACTATCAAATGCCAAATAGACTAATAGTCTAATAGTCTAATAGTAAATACAAAAAAGGAGTGGATCAAGATGGAAGAATCCCATCTGTCAATGACTCAATAGTCCTCCTCCATGCCTGAATCAACAAAATCATCACTGCCCTGATCCTCCTCCTCCTCCTCTCTGCCAATCTGACTAACTGCATCTGCTAGTGTGGAGGATGACCCCTCCATATAATCACCCTCATCAAAAGTGACTGTCTCTAGCACTGGATCATTAAGATCCATGTTGGCTAATTCCAACTCAGTATTGTTGTCCAACCCATCTCATCAGGAAAGACATCCCACATCCGTGTCTTTCCCTTCACCAACTCCTATCTCTTCCTGTAAATAAGATGAAGATTGGAGTGCACATACACCATCGTCTCTGCCCTGGACTGCTCAAGCCTGCTCTTCTTCACACTGTACAAGTTCCCATATGTGCTCCAATTCCTCTCACAACAAGAGGATGAAGTAACTTGAGAGAGGACCCTCAAGGCTATCTTTTGTAGAAGAGGGCACATTGCCCCATGAGTTGTCCACCAAACAAGGGGTTTCTTAACCCCCATGTCTCTAACCACCTCATATCCTCCAAATCTCTCAGTGCCACTAGAAAACTCATAAAATTCCTCCTCCACCAGCTCAAGGTGGTCTCTATCCTAAAGTAGCTATCTAAATGCTATCTTCCTCTCCTCTGAGATCTCTCCATCCATGTGAGGAGGGACTCTGCATGAGGGCCCCGACCCACCACTGAGCCAATCCTAAGCGTAGAAGCTAGGGTTCAATGAGTGGTCCAAGCAATGCAAAGGTGTGCAATTCTTATCCCACCTGGAGATAAGAATTCCCTGTATGATGGACCATAAGTTCTCTGCCGATGTCTCATACTCAACACACTCACTCTCCATAACAATGGTCCTCATGGACTCAATCATGGAATCCCACCCCTCATAAACATCTCCTAGGATGGCCTAGTCCATGTCTGCAAACCGCAACAAAGAAATGATTGGCTCCATGATCTTGATGCTAATGACTACCCTATCCCACCAACCATCATCTAAAACCGTGTCCCAAGCAACACGGGAACCCTGTTAGACGTGTTCGGTTACTTAGGTATCCATCCACATGAAACCCAAATTTCCAACCCTCAAAGGCCATTTCCCATGATGCTAATTAAATAATTTTCCTTCGTAATGGCCATAACAAGATGAAATGCATGCACAAGCGTGAATAGAAAAAATGTAAAAAAAATTAGTAACTTGGTTTCTCAAAATTTCATCACAATCATTTGTCCATGAACATAATCAAAATTTCATCAAAAGTGTATGTAGCTATACATTGCCTCTTAGTTAAGCACCCTTGACTAAATGCCAAACACATTAACAAAGTGTCTCTCAAGCATGCCCTATCCACACCCTCGATCAATCTACTCAACACTCAGGGACCGTCGATTCAACTGAAAGACTTCATATAGAAAATCACTATGTTTTTTATTTAATTTTCTAAACTTGCCATAATGTAGAGATCGATTTTGTAGAGAGAAATTGTCTCTGTTTTGAGAAGTTGACATTCTTGTTATTGTCATTCTAGTCACAATCTCTAGTTCATTATTCAACATCTTAATCATTGATAGTCCTCTCAAGTACATATGTAATCATATTGGTAAGACAAACTCATACATATCCATTTCATTCCATGCCACTTTGTCCTCCCCTCCAACCACAAGGCGTAATATGTTCAAATCAATAAATTTAATGTTAGGTTATGAAGTTGATGGAAATATTGTTTTCTGCAATGGACGTAAAGGCCAAAACATGTCAAAATAACACCCCTAAATTCTAAGAAGTTTAAACCCAAGTTTGCATGGAAAAGTCACCAATGAGGGTTAAGAAGTGCCTTAGCTTCTAGAAAGAAGTTGAATGAAACTTACTTTTTAATTGTTAAATGTTTTATTTTAAGTCTTAAATGTATGTAAGTGAATGCCATTAAATTTCTTGAGTTTGATTTAATACATTTTCAATTTTGAAGAGACGTCATTATATACCATGTATATGTTTCTAATGATTTTCGTATTGATGTCTTTATTGCAGTTGTGGCTATGGACACCAATGCTGAGATACTGATTGAGCTTTCCCACTTGAGGGGCATTAGTGCAGCTTTTAGTGGTCGTGATAGGATTCGCCACTCGCTTGCATCAACCTTGGATGCAATTGTTGACACCATTTCACAGTCTAGCAATGTACTATATGATATTACATCATATAGAGAAAGAAAAAGACAACAATATGCTGATGGGCTAGACTACAATGCAATAAAAAAGTTAAAAATATCCAAAGATCTCATATTTGCATTGTTTAGGGACCCTCGGATGGGGGAAATCCCAAATGCAAACAGGCCGCATATCTCCATTGAGTGGTGCACGTTTCAACCATTTGTTGATAACTGGATGGATAGATGGTACATGGTTTTTGATATGCCACCACACAAAAACAGGAAAATTCGCTTGTATTTCCTTCGAAAGATGTACGCAGAGTTCGTGTTACATAAACACGTAAACTATTTTGACATCTTGCAGTTTCAGGGGATCAGTAGGGGGATGCCCCAAAACTGACCCAATACGAGGCTTCGATACCAATATCGCCCTATCCCTACACCTCGCAGGTAGTTTCCTGGGCCAGATGTCCCACCTGCACATCGTATTATTCCACAGACACGGGATGCATTTTTGAGTTTGGAATGGGTGGTTGTTCGCCATGGCACTATGGTTCAGCATATGGGTGAGGAAGGGACATCTATCCCTGGTGTGGTACATACACCAGCTCATCACCATGCAGGACCATCAACTAGTGTAGGACCATCAGGACCATCCACTAGTGCAGGACCATCAACACATCCCCATCCTAGTACTGATCCTCACGAGTGCACATCATGTGGTTGTCCCTGCTATGGTCTCGCCTCAGATGTTGTCTTCATGGGTTTTTGAGAGAGGTATGTTGATGGTTAATTGTAATAAATTCTTCATTTATTTTCGTCTTTGTACACACATATATAGTTTGAGCTAATATATTAATTTTGTGTACTTGCAGTTGATGCTTTATGCTAGCAACGACGCCCCAGAGCCGGATGTTCTAGACTCTATAGGGGGGCATGATGCTACCCATTTGGTGGGCCCATTTTATATAGCACCTACTGACGTATCTCACACCGAGGTAAACATTTTAAAATTTCAGTTTTTTAATACTTGTTAATTTGTTAATTTTCACATACTTTACATTTTAGTTCACTAATGCTATCTACGGTCTAATATTTACAATTATTAAACTTGCAGATGGCAGATCCTTCAATGGGGCAAGGTAATGTGGAGGTAGCACCCAAGGTTGTACCGTCCCATGAAACATCTGGGCTCCGGGTAAACAATTAAAAATGACATTTTTTAAATACATGTTTGTTTGTTGAATCATGCATGTCTAACTACATGAACACTTGCTGACTGTAGTCACCATCCAAAACATTTGGACCATTGCCTGGATTTGTATCTCCCTCCAGGCCATTCGTGAACAAGGGTTGTGTGTATGTGAGGCGTTCTACTCCTAGAAATACTCCAGCTGCCCACAACCATGGGCTTACTCACACCATGGTAAAGTATATCCTTCGATGATATTTGTTGTTTAACTTGAAATCCAGTGCATAAATCATTTTTGTTAATGTTTGAATTGCATGTTTACTGCATCAAGAACCCGAGTTGTCTAATGAAAACCTCGCATCGATGGTTGATGCAGCAGTTAGTGCCGCATCTGCAATGGCAACTGATCACACACAAGTATGTAACTATTTCAACATTATCTTTACATAGTTTACTATTGCTGTCTATTATTTATTCATGCATTTCTAACTATTTCAACATTTTTTCATTGTAGCCATTACCAGGAGGAGCAGTTCTTGGCCCCCCTAGTTCGATCATCCTAGATGTTCAACAAATGGCTCCATCTGCTACAAAAGCAACGCAATCTCCTTTGTCAGTTGAGGTGAGATGTCCTTCAGTGACCAAGTGTTTCATGCACTTTCCATGCACCAGTTGATAATTGTTGAGTTAATTGTTGAGCTAATGTATTAGTGTACATAGTTAGTCAAATTTAACAATTGATATTTAATTTGCAGGATCCAGAGACACACACTGATCCTAGAGATGTGCCTAGAGGATCAACGTCGGGAAAGAACAAGAGGAAGCTTGAGTTTTGATGTGTCTTATGGGATATATGTACATTTGTATATATGTACATGTGGCTTTGATAGTTTTGGATAGTTTTGGACACATGTGCTTTTGGATACTTTTGGATATATGTGTACTTTTCGATACATTCACTTTTGGAGACATGTACATTGACTTTATTGTGCATGTACTTCTGGATACATGTACTTTTGGAGACATGCACATTGACATTTCACTTATAAATGAATGATACATTTCACTTTGTATTTGTTCTTCGGTTTCCACGTGTTCTTGTGTCAATATAATGCGTTGATTTGTGTGGATTATCTATTACTCATGAATGCGCTATGTCAAAAGAATGAACTATTATATTTAAAGGTTTCAATGAACTCACTACATGCGTGCTCTAATTGGTATCTAATTAAAATCTGTGATTTTGGATAATCATTACGAGTTATGTCAAAGTTCTTGCTCGTGTAATTTAATCAAACTAAATGCAATACAATGTTTTTCAAGGTTTCAACGAACTCACTCATGCACACTAATTGGATAGGTGTAATTAAAATTTATGAGTTTGGATGATTAAATTACAAGTTAAGTCAATGTTCAAGTGTAATTTAATAAAACTAAGTGCAATACATGCTATACATTTTATCAACGCCCAATATTTGACTATACAATTAGATTCAACACTACATATGAGTAACTACATACAAGTGCTCAAAGAAACATTGGTGAAAGGAACAAACGTTACCTCAGGATTCGAGAAATAAAGTGCCTTCTAATGTTGGTTGGGAAGGATATGCTTGGTCCAGCGCCTCTCTGACTTCATCGCTTATATAACCACATATGTATAGAAAATTTTGTGTTTCTTCGTGAGCTTCATTTTGAGATGGTAACTTATCACTTTGACTTGATGTGGGAATTGAAACATTCCCTAAAGAGAACCTACGTTTTGCTTCTTGATTGCTTACATGGGGTGCTTGTTCAACAACTATTGTGGAAATTGAAGGTCCCTCTTGTTGTGGATTAATAGGATGAACCGTGGTATCCTCTACAATTGGATTTGGATTAGTATCCAAAGAAAGCCTCCAATTCATCATGTATATTTTTTTATT
Source organism: Larix kaempferi (assembly GCA_027924585.1). NCBI lineage: Eukaryota > Viridiplantae > Streptophyta > Pinopsida > Pinales > Pinaceae > Larix > Larix kaempferi. The sequence goes on from BSBM01000096.1 coordinate 30,719,144, forward strand.
TTCTTTCTCTTCTTCAATGACTTCTTGAGGTCTCTTCGTCCTTGTTGATTTGTTTACTTGGTTACATGCATTCCCCATCACCACAATGATCAATTCAATATAGTTTGTTTTTGTTGTTCTTCAATTACAAGCTCTTCAATAATAAGCAAATGGAAGTTAAATCATAAATTCTTTGGGCTCTTTGATTCTCTTGTACACTTGTGTATATCCACCATCACCATGAAATGGTCTTGAAGCTTGATATCTTATCTTGTGTGCTCCTCAAATATAGGCAAAATGAATCTTTCAAAGACCTTATCTTTGGTGTTATTCAATTGGAGATTCTTCAAGCTTGCTGATAATCTTCTTCAAATATGGCCATAAAACCCAACACCACACTGAGCAACCATGAAACATGTCCTCAATGCTGCACCTGCATAAAAAAAAAAAAATGATGGAGCTGGTGTAGAGTGTGAGAATTTCCAATGGCGGGCTCATGCTTTTCGAAAAATCGTGGGAGTGTTGTTTTGGCTCGGACAAAGTGAAGTTGCTCTCGGACAGGGATAGTCCACTGTTTATGGAGTTACAAAATGTGCACACATTATATAAAGCAAAAACGTGTGCGCGATATGTAGTGCAAAAACGCGTACGCGATGTTGTCAAGCACAATAAATAGGTTAGGTGCACAGTTAGGGCAATGAACAAAATCAAAAGAAAACTAATAATTTATATGGTTACATACAAAACAAATGTTTTTAGTGTGGGGACAAATGTTTTGTATGGTTTAATACCCCCTAGCTCTCTCCCAATAATCCCTAGATACCCCCTATCTCTTTCTAAATATCTATCCTTCATTCTCCCTACATCCCTCCCTACATGTTTCTTTCTCTCCCTTACTCCAACCATGTCCCTACCACCCCACTTTCCTTCTCTCCACCTTCTCTTTATCTTCGTCATTATCCCACCCTATAGCACTCTCTCCCTTCTTCTCCCTTAATCACTAACCCTCTACGCCTTTATCCCTCCCCCCTGCCCTCTCTGTCTTACCTTGTTCCTAGAGCCCCTCCCCCATAAAGGCCTTTAGACCCTCTTCTAAACATTAATCCCTAAGTGCATAAGTGCACAATATGATGATGAGGAGGAGGGTGATGACAATGAAGAAGATCATGATGCAAATGAAGATGATAAAGATGAGGAGGAGGAGGAGGGTGATGACAATGAAGATGATCATGATGCAGATGAAGATCATAAAGATGATGAGGAGGAGGAGGGTGATAACAATGAAGATGATCATGATGCAGATGAAGATGATAAAGATGATGTTGATGAAGATGGTGGTGATGATGATGAAGATGTTGATGATGATGGTGAGGGTGATGTTCTGATGATGATGATGATGATGATGATGATGATGATGAAGATGATGGTGACATGATGGAGATGTTGATCTGATGAGGAAGATGATGATGATGGTGGTGATGATGATGAAGATGTTGATGATGATGATGATGGTGATGAAGATGATGATGATGAAGAAGATGATGATGATGGAGATGTTGTGTTGATGGGGAACCTAGAGATGACAATGATGATGAAGATGGTGATGGTGATGGTGATGGTGATGGTGATGACGATGAAGATTTTGATGATGATGATGATGGTGATGATGATGAAGATGTTGACAATGATGGTGATGGTCATGTTTAGATGATGATCATGATGGTGATAATGGTGATGATGATGGAGAAGATGACGATGATGGATATGTTGATGAAGAACCTACAGATGCCAATGATGATAATGCTGATGGTGATGAAGATGATGATGATGGAGATGTTGATGAGGAACCTACAGATGCCAATGATGATGGTGATGACGATGAAGATGTTGATGATGATGGTGTTGGTAATGATGATGAAGATGTTGATTATGATGGTGATGGTGATGTTCGGATGATGATGATGACGATGATGATGAAGATGATGGTGACATGATGGAGATGTTTATCTGATGAGGAAGATGATGATGATGATGGTGATGATGATGAAGATGTGGATGATGATGATGATGGTGATGAAGATGATGATGATGATGAAGAAGATGATGATGATGGAGATGTTGTGTTGATGGGGAACCTAGAGATGACAATGATGATGAAGATGGTGATGGTGATGGTGATAACGATGAAGATTTTGATGATGATGTTGATGGTGATGATGATGATGATGATGTTGATGGTGATGATGATGAATATGTTTATGGTCATGAAGATGATGATGATGGTGATGGTGATGATGATGGAGATGTTGAAGATGATGGAGATGGCGATGAAGATGATGATGATGACGATGATGGTGAAGATGATGAAGAAGATGATGATGATGGAGATGTTGATCTAATGACGATGAAGATGATGATTATGGTGATGATGATAACGATGTTGATGCTGATGATGATGGTGATGAAGATGATGATGATGGAGAAGATGATGATGATGGAGATGTTGATGAGGAACCTACAAATTCCAATGATGATGATGATGATGGTGATGACGATGAAGATGTTGATGGCGATGGTAATGATGATGAAGAAGTTGATGATGAGGGTAATGGTGATGTTCAGATGATGATGATGATGATGATGATGATGAAGATGATGGTGACATGATGGAGATGTTGATCTAATTCAAGGAAGATGATGATGATGATGGTGATGATGATGAAGATGTTGATGATGATGATGACGGTGATGAAGATGATGATGATGAAGAAGATGATGATGAGGGAGATGTTGATGTTGATGTTGATGGGGAACCTAGAGATGACAATGATGATGAAGATGGTGATGGTGATGGTGATAGTGATGACGATGAAGATTTTGATGATGATGGTGATGGTGATAATGATGAAGATGTTGATGATGATGGTGATGGTGATGTTTAGATGATGATCATGATGATGTTCAGAAGATGATGATGATGCTGATGGAAATGTTGATTTGATGAGGAATATGATGATGATGATGATGGTGATGATGATGAAGATGTTGATGATGGTGATAATGATGAAGATGTTGATGATGACGATGATGGTCATGAAGATGATGATGATGAAGAATATGATGCTGATGGAGATGTTGATGGAGAACCTAGAGATGAAGATGATGATGAAGATGTTGATGATGATGATGATGATGATGATGATGATGGTGATGGTGATGATGATGTTGATGATAATAGTGCCAGTGATGAAGATGATGATGATGATGGTGATGGTGATGATGATGAAGATGTTGATGATGATAGTGTTAGTGATGAAGATGATGATGATGGAGATGTTGATGAGGAAGGGGGAGATGACAATGATGATGAAGATGTTTATGGTGATAAAGATGTTCATGATGATGGTGATGGTGATGAAGATGATGATGAAGATGATAAGGATGAAGAAGATGATGATGATGGAGATATTGATGAGGAACCTAGAGATGACAATGATGATGAATATGTTGATGATGATGATGAGGGTGATGATGATGAAGATGGTGATGGTGATGAAGATGATGACGAGGATGGTATCCAACTTATGTATATATTTGCAAATATCCAAGTCCCTATAGAACTCTCTCCCTTCGTTCACCCTTAATCAAAAACCCTATGTGTCTTTATCCCTCCCCCCTGCCCTCTTTATCTCACCTTGTATCCCTCCCTCCCTATCTCTTTCTCTAGATCTGTCCATGGTTATGTCCCTCACTCCCTTTACCTCCCTCCCTCTATGTCGCTTTCTCTCCCTTACACCATCTTCGTCCCTGCCACCCCACTGATTCCTCCTTCCCTATCACACACACACACAGACACAACCTCCCACTTTCTTTGTCGCTCACAACTCCCTCTAGTCTCTCTCTCCCCAACCATCAATCTCTCTATCTCTCTCTCTCTCTCTCTCTCTCTCTCTCTCAAACACACACACATACACACACATTATGTCCCTTTTCATTCTCAAACCCATCCCCCATCCATCCATATCTATCTCCACCTTTCTCCATCCATCCCTCACCCTACCTTCTCTCCCTCCCTCTCTCATCACCTGTCTCTCTCTCACCTTCTATCCCTCCCTCATGTTATCTTTCCCTCAACCTATCCCAATCTCTCCATCACTCCCTCTCTCTCACATACTTTATTTCCTTTCCCCCTCCTTCCATATTCTCTCTCTCTCTCTCTCTCTCTCTCTCTCTCTCTTGCCACCACTCCCTGCATGTCCCCCACCAACACTTTCTGTCCCTCCCTTCCTATCTCTTTATTTTGTTCTATCCCCATCTATCTCTCACTCCCTCCAAATCCATTCCTCCCCATTGTCCCTATCCCTCCCTCGCTCTATGTCTCCCTCCCTCGCTCTGTTGAATTTTCTGAATTTACTTCAATCTGATCTAGGATCTTAACTGAGAGAACAACATGTACAGCATATCTACAGCATATCAATCATGGAGACAATAATGCAAGCACACACAAGAGACACAAAGATTTACTTGGGGAAAACCATAAAGGTGAAAAACCCCAATAACTTCCTCAGAGATAGATAGAGAAATGATACAACCAACCAATAGAGATAGCCATAACCTAGCAGCAATCCTCCTCCTCCATAAGTGCGCCTCTCCTCCTTGAGAGCATGTGTGTGAAGTGAGTGAGTAAATAGAGTGCCTCCCGCACTCTATTTATACTTGACTTGACTTGCCTTTTTACCTAACTCATGTCGGCTCGAACTTAACCACATAACATAATGCTGAGTGGGCCGACCCCCAATAGGGTGGTCTAATAACCCTTTGACCCACATGGCCGACCCCCAATAGGGTGGTCTAATAACCCTTTGAACCACATGACTTATACAGGGCCGACCCCAAACAAGGTGGTCTAATAACCCATCAAGTATAAGTTACGACACTTACAATATAAATGACGACACTTCCTTATAGAGGAATAATACCATCTCTATAGGAATACAATATACATATATGTGAAATACATTCCGAAGTTACATATACATCAACACTCCCTCTTAACTAGGAAGGTATTTCTCAGCACAGTTCTTCTAGCACAAGTCATCTTCTCTGGATCATCGTCACTGGATAATCGTCATCGAGTCATCATCATCGTCACTGTTGCTGCTATCTCAATCAATCTCTGAATCTACTCGTCATAGGAAGTTCTACAGAGCCAGTCCTTTTTCATACTGGATGTAGGCCCACCACCTGCAGGTCTTCGTCATCACTGGCCATACTGTGGAATCCTCAGGACTTATTACGTGCGTCACAAAACCTCGAAAGAGCATCCCAGGATGTTACGGGTACACAACTCCGACCTGTAGGATCTCCCAGGGCGCTATTACATGTGACCCCACCACAAAACCTCGCAAGAGCATCTCAGGATGTTACGGGTACACAACTCCGACCTGAAATCTCCCAGGGCACAAATTACATGTGGTCCACCACAAAACCTCGCAAGAGCATCTCAGGATGTTACGGGTACACAACTCCGACCTGAAATCTCCCAGGGCAACGAATTACATGTGGTCATGGCAAAACCTCGCAAGAGCATCCCAGGACTGATTACGGGCACACAGCCCAACCTATCGGATCTCCCAGGGAAACGAATTACATGCCATAGGACAAAACCTCGCAAGAGCATCTGCCAGATATCCCAGGGCGCTATTATATGCCATAGGCAAAACCTCGAAAGACTATCTGCAGATCTCCCAGGGCAACGAATTACATGTCCTCCCAGAGCAAAACCTCGAAAGAGCATTTGCCAGATGTCCCAGGGCACCGAATTACATGCCATAGGCAAAACCTCGAAAGACCATCTGCAAATCTCCCAGGGCAACGAATTACATGCTCATCTGCACAACCTGATCCACGGCCATAGAGTATCAACCTGATACTCACCATACATCATCCTTATGTATCCATGATCATCCTGATCATCATCACTGCAACGTCCTGCTGCATGTCATCTGGAGCAACATCCTGAAGCTCGTCATCTATGATCATCCTGATCATCACTGCAACATCCTGCTGCATGATCCACCTGATCATCAATGCATCTACCTGATGCATACCAAGTATCATACATGATCCTCCTGATCATCAATGTATCCACCTGATACAAATACATGATACATATCATCATACATGATCCTCCTGATCATCAATGCATCTACCTGATGCATACCAAGTATCATACATGATCCTCCTGATCATCAATGTATCCACCTGATACAAATACATGATACATATCATCATACATGATCCTCCTGATCATCAATGCATCTACCTGATGCATACCAAGTATCTACCTGATACATATCATCATACATGATCCTCCTGATCATCAATGTATCCACCTGATACAAATACAAATACATGATACATATCACCATACATGATCCACCTGATCATACAATGTATCCACCTGATACATATACAGATACATGGTCCAAGCATCCAACATGATGCATACATACATACATAAAATGATCCAACTGATCATATCCAAGCAGAAACCAGAACATCATCCTGATGCTCATCATCCAGCGCTTACATCCACAGCCATGTGAAGGATCCTCCTTCCAACATGCTTGGAATGGCTTCAGCAAATGTGTCCATCACTTCTTCCTCGAAGTATCCTTGATCTGAAGCACGCCAAGCCTCTCTCTGAAGTACTCGAACTTCACCCTGGCTAGTGGCTTCATCAGCACATCTGCAATCTGCTCGTCCGTCGCAACATACAGGAGCTTCACAGCTCCTCTCTGCACCATATCCCTGATATAGTGATATTTGATCTCTATGTGTTTCGACCTGTCATGAAACACTGGGTTCTCGGACAGCTTCACACAACTCTGGTTATCACAGAAGATACCAGTAGCCTCCAACGGGAGATCAAATAACTCAGACAGTAGCTTCCGTAGCCATACTGCCTCACAACTAGCTGAACAGGCTGCAACATACTCTGCCTCAGCTGTACTCAGTGCTACGTAGGACTGCTTCCTGCTAAACCAAGAGATCACACCTGATCCCATACTGAAGCAGCACCCAGATGTGCTCTTCCTGTCTGCAGCACTGCCAGCCCAATCTGAATCAACATAACCTTCCAGGTTAAACTTTTGATTCACCTCATACCTGAGCCCATAATCCACTGTACCCTTCAGGTACCTCAGAACATGCTTTACAGTAACCAGGTGAACACTTCTCGGATCCGTCCGGAACTGGCTCAATGTGTTCACAGCAAAGCAAATGTCTGGTCTCGTGTTCTTCAGGTACATCAAGGACCCAATCATCTGACGATACATAGAGACATCAACTGACTCAGATGAAGTATCACATAGAAGCTTCAGATTCGATGCCATAGGTGTGGCCATGGCCTTGCAATCCATCATCCCAAACCTCTTTGGGATCTCTACTGCATACTTCCCTTGTCCAAGGAAGATTCTATCTGCACTTTGCCACACCTCCATGCCAAAAACAAATAGTGCATCATCCCCAAGTTCTTCATCTCGAACTCGGTAGTAAGCTTCCGCTGCGTGTCGGCAATCAATCTATCTTCACCATACCAAGTTCTGGGAGCTTGCTTCAAGCCATACAAGGCTTTCTTCAATCTGCATACATATGACTCCCTGTCAGGTCTTGGGACTGCATCCCAAACATCTTCTTCATGATCTACGGATCATGGCATTCCATTTCTTCATCCCAGATCCTGGGAACTTCAATATCTTCAATAGATATCTTTCTTGCTGGAACAAATGTTGTAGTCCTTTTGTAGGAGATGGCATATGATCTTTCCTACACAACAAGTTAAATTGCATGATTAGAAAACATATTATAGTTTTCAGAACAAATTCTTACACATAAAGAAATATGTCATACAGTCATGCAATTATCTTAGCCAATGCTTCAATACAACATTTATCCATATCCCGTAACTTTCTAGATGCCTTCCAATCTCTACTAGAACATTGTTAAGAGTGTGCACAACTCCCAACATGTCAGCAAAGAGGTTTCATTCTAGATAAGTAGCAATGGAATGTTGTACAGTGCCATAGGCTACTTACCCATGCATATTAGTAGTATAATGTTCATCAATGCAATTATTCTAATATGCATAATACACAACCTAATTCTAGGAACATCAGTATATACATTATTGAACAGTATTATTTAAGAAATGACAATTCAAATACTTATCTTTGTTTGTTCGTTGGGTGGACTCCCTCTGAGTCTTTGCTTCCTTGCAGGAGCTGCTGGAGTCCTAATCTGAGGTAGCTTCTTCTACACCTTTCTGTTGTGAAATGTAGAGAGATGATCAACTCCCTCTGAATATCTGCATCCTTGCAGAAACTACTAAAGTGTGCTCCTTTGCTTTCTTGCAGGAACAACTAGAGTGTGCTCCTTTGCTTTCTGGCAGGAGCAACTGGAGTGTGCTCCCTCTTGATCTTTGCTTCCTGAATTACCTGTTCTTGAACTCATATTCATCCTTGGTCCCTATGCATGCTTATTAGTATCATGAATGTGTTATCCTTGTGATCTCATATAAAATCATACATTCATTAGTATACTATTAAAACACAATAATCTCAAGCATGTATAGTCATGATCATTTCAAACAGAAACAATAAGCATGAGCATTCAAGGATTCTTATGGTTAGTCAAATCATAAGAAACATAACATGTCTAAACCTGTAATTACTCAAGCCTATGACTCTTCAGGTTAGTTGAATCATCAATCAAGATAAGATATAAAATGCATAAAACCTGTGATTATTCAAGCCTATACTTTCATGATTCTTCTGGTTAGTCATATCATCAATTATAATAATATACATCCAACCATGATTATTCAAACCTATGACTTCATGAATAATTATTATCAACAACAGTATAAGATCCTAACACAAGGTAGGATTTTAGCTTGATATAGGAAAAACATACCTGGATTAGCATGCTAGCTATTTATGTCTAACATACCCGCATAATGTCTTCTGGTTCTCTTTAGTGACTTGTGCTAGTAACCTGCATGTCTCATAAGTTAACCATTATAAAACTAAGTTATACATACCTCGAGAATGGATCTTCTATGAGATCCATGGCAATGGATGAATCTTTGTCCTCATGATCATATGTTCTTGAACTAGAACATGATTTGTCTTCTTGGTGTACCTTTCATGTTAGTAGACAACATAAAACTCATACAACATCACAATGTGTTAGTACAAACATAAGTTTCATACTCCTAATAAATGAATGACTTCTATCATGCATTCATAATTTTATTAAGGTGATATGACAAGTCTAAAATCAAGATTGTACTAACCGTGATAATATGAAGACAAGCATACCATAAACTTAATTATGAACAAATCTCAAAACATACCTCGATGAGTCATACCTGTCGAGATCACTTGTAATCTTCTTATGTAAGGCCTTAGCCTCATCTCCCTCTGAAACAGGAACTTCTTCACTTATGCAAGTGATTAACCCAATCCACTTGATTTGCAAGAACTGGACCTTGAGCTGGATATGGGTTTGTCAGAGAAACCCCAAAAATTCAAACTTTGAATTTCAAACTTCTGATAGGATAGAAATATGTGCCTTGATGAGCTGATCAAGTTGGTATATTCAGAATTTGAAAACTGCAAAGTTTCACTCCTCAATTTTGCCTTTGAAACTTCTAGATTCACTGGACGTGACCCTGAACTGGGGTTTGATGAATCCCACTCTTTTGACCCATCAAAATGTTTGATCCAAAGCTCTAAGCTTCTATTTTTCTGAGGAGCTTCCAGCCGTGGTCACAGATTTCAAAAATTCCCATTTTTACAGAAGCCCTAATTTTCCACTTTTCTGATCAAAGTCCCGAACTAGGGTCTAATCAAGCCCGGCCTTCTGCCCAACCAAAAATTCTGATCTTGGTCTCTAAATTTCTATTTTGATGAGTAGCATCCAGCAGTGGTCTCCGATTACAAAAATTCCAACTTTCTCCAAAGCCCTAAATTCCGGAAGCCATGAATGAAGGTACCAAAAAATAATTCTGTTTTGACATAAATATGTACCTGATTGTTTCTGGTGTAACTCCGAAATTTTTGATCCACAGGGTCTGAAAAAGTTTCCTGAGATAGCCTGACCTGTTATCTTTCCATCCTGACAGGTCTGACCTAAATTGGATTCTCTGAGAGAGAGATATGCCAAATGTCGCAACGTGACCTGTTTTGGGATAAAACAGGAGAGCGAACTTGTACGGCATACCACGTGTCACTGTTTTAACTTCAGCCTCTGAAAAAGTTTTTTTGAGATAGCTCGGCCTGTTACCTTTCCATCCTGACAAGTCTGACCTCAATTGGACTCTCTGAGAGAGAGTTATGCCAAATGTCGCAACGTGACTTGTTTATGGGATAATACAGGAGAGCGAACTTGTACGGCGTTCCACGTGTCACGGGTTCGACTTCGGCCTCTGAAAAAGTTTTCTGAGATAGTGCAGACTGTGTACTACCTGTCACTTTTTACGAAATTTCATTTGGAGCTTCCTAGCCCAAGATATGACCTTTTTCCCAAGGTCACCTGATTTTGACTCAGATCTGGAAGAGGCAGAAACCCTATATTGTACAGATCATAAATCACAAAGTACAACGAATTAGAGGTTGTCCTTTGGACACAAGATACCAGGAGATCTTAGCTTCGGCCTGTAACAATTTCAGATCCGAAAACTTCGCCAAAACGGATTTATAGCGAAAGTGCTACGATGACTGGTTTTTGCTATATCAAGCCCTAGCATTGTAAGTGCAACAAGTGTCATACATGCCATATCATGCCTTCTTTCAGGCTAGCTCTGATACCATGTTGAATTTTCTGAATTTACTTCAATCTGATCTAGGATCTTAACTGAGAGAACAACATGTACAGCATATCTACAGCATATCAATCATGGAGACAATAATGCAAGCACACACAAGAGACACAAAGATTTACTTGGGGAAAACCATAAAGGTGAAAAACCCCAATAACTTCCTCAGAGATAGATAGAGAAATGATACAACCAACCAATAGAGATAGCCATAACCTAGCAGCAATCCTCCTCCTCCATAAGTGCGCCTCTCCTCCTTGAGAGCATGTGTGTGAAGTGAGTGAGTAAATAGAGTGCCTCCCGCACTCTATTTATACTTGACTTGACTTGCCTTTTTACCTAACTCATGTCGGCTCGAACTTAACCACATAACATAATGCTGAGTGGGCCGACCCCCAATAGGGTGGTCTAATAACCCTTTGACCCACATGGCCGACCCCCAATAGGGTGGTCTAATAACCCTTTGAACCACATGACTTATACAGGGCCGACCCCAAACAAGGTGGTCTAATAACCCATCAAGTATAAGTTACGACACTTACAATATAAATGACGACACTTCCTTATAGAGGAATAATACCATCTCTATAGGAATACAATATACATATATGTGAAATACATTCCGAAGTTACATATACATCAACACGCTCTATGTCTCCCCCCCCCCTTGTATTCTTTATTTCTCTTTCACATCCCCCTTGCCTCCATCCATTCCCCCTTGTCACTCAAGTCTCACTTTCAACTTCTAACCGTATACCTCTTCAGAACCTATTCTACTCCTAATAGTGCTCTCAATCTCCACTTCCCTTCATCTCTCCCCACTCAAGCTTCCAACATCCTTCTAAGCCCTTGACCCTTTTCCACTCCTATTAAATATTAAGCATAGATTCCCTTGACCCTTCCCCACCTCTTCTCAAATATTAAACAAAAATTCCCTTGAGTTTTCAACACCCCCTCTTTCTCAAGTATTAAACATGTATTTTATGATTTACATAACGCGAGTGCGTTTTTTAACTATATAAAGCGTACATGTTATGTAGTTATATAACGCGTACGCCTTATGTAGTTATATAACGTGAGCACATTATGTACATCTAAAAGCATGGTAATATTTTTGAATTTAAACAGAACGCGCTCGTGTTTTCTAGAGCCTAAACCAGGCCGAGTCACATGCTCACATGTCAACAATAATCCTATCTGTATGCTTTGGAGTTTGCTTCGGTAATTCGAAACCTGTGCTATGTTAATGAAAAACCAAAGCTAATTGGGTATTTCTTCTAGTTTCTGGAGAAGGCTGTGCTTAGCCACTCGTTACAATATGCTACACAGAGTCATTTTTGACGAAATCTTAGACACAAATAGCATTTGTTCTACAGATTCCAAATATGTAACTTTTATTTTGAAATATTAATTTTTCCTATTTTCTTTCAATTTATTTTCTGTCCTACCTCCTTAACTCGTGAAACACACCGTTAGTGTTTCTTTCATAACTTTTTCAATTCTCAATCATTTCAAAAAAAAGTTGTATGGTGCACAAGAGGACACTAACCTCCACGTTCTATGAAAAACCCATTTCAAGATTTTTGCATTAAGACCTTCAAAGGCTCTACTTACAAAATAGGTACTATTTTTGAGGTTTGATCACTTAGACAATTGCAAAAAAAATTATAAAATTACTAATTTAATTTTCAAAAAATAATGGCGCACAAGTGCTATGTGTTTTCTACATGCATGCCGATTTTGTAGCTTGATTCCATCATTTAGGCCCTCAAAGGCTCTACCCACAAAAACATATACCTTATCATTTGCCTGAAAAATAAAAAGTGTCTATTAGGAAAAATGAAACTTGACATAGCTATGCAAATTTTCAATACATAAAAGTTATATATTCGGAAACATGATTCAATTTCCTACATTTCATCTTTTTTACTCAATGCAAGATATTTTGCGTAAGTAGCTCAAAAAATCCAAGTAAGTTGAGGGATGCCTGCTTTTTCAGTTTTCTATTGCATCTAACGTGCCAAAAGTGACCCTCATTAGCTTGCACTGACCCACTTCCAGTTAAGCTTGTGATGAATATCAACTCCGAGGAATTTATAAGAAGTCACTTCCTCCAATTTTCTATTGTCATATATAAAATTACCATAGGTGTCTTTCTTGGATTTTATAATCGTAACTTTTATCTTGTCGGTGCTAACAATCATACCCATATTAGAGAATAAGACTTTGAGAATTCTTAATTGCTTATCAATATTAAAGGGGCTTCTTGCCATAAGAACAATATCATTAGCATAAAGCAGGGGGATGGTAACTATCCCATCTAAGATCATGCCAACGCAACCTGCTTCTTCTAAACAACCCTCTAACTTATCAATATAAATGCAAAAAAGGGTGTGGGAGAGAGGGAAGCCTTGCTTAACTCCAATATTACAGTTTATGTCCATCGACCACCCCTTAGTGTTCTTAAACTTGAAAGTGACCTTTTCATATAATCTTATCACGGCATCTCTCAACTCAAAAGGAACTTTAATCTCCTCTAACATATTCCATAGGTTATTTTTAAGCACCGTATCTAAAGCTTTTCTAAATTCCACAAAGCAACAAAATAGATCAGACTTGTTATTATGACATTCCTTCGCAATGATCCTCAACATAACAAGGTGACCCATGGTAGAGTGATGCCTTCTAAAACCTGCCTAGACTTTATTTTTCTCACAATCCATTTCTAGCCATTTGTTGATCTTGTTTTCTAAGTTAATACTATATAACTTAGCTAAGAGAGGGCTAATCATAATTGTCCGATAATTAGAGGGGTTATTTGTATCATCAGTTTTGACAATAGGAATAATGAGGCTTTGAGACCAAGGTATAGGGAACCCTTGCTTAAACAATATATTAAAGAATTTGGGGATATGCGGGATGAGGATGGGCCCTCCAATTTTTAATATTTATGCTTGGTAGCCTTCAATGTCTTTGGATTTTCCATTTTCTAGGCATTTAACCACAAAATATGTGTCTTCTAATGAGAAGACTTATTTTGTTGTAAGAAGGGTTTAAATGCTATCTATGATATCTAAGGATTCAGAGAGTTTTTCAAGCTAAGAATTCAAATCCTTCAAAACAATCTTATTATCTTCTTTTGTCTTGGGAGTAGGAATTTTCCTCTAGAATTTCTTAAGAGCCATATTGGAGAGGCGTAAGAGATTTTCCCATCTTTTACTTTGATAGTCCCTTTTTTTTCTTTTAATTAAGGATTTGTAGTGATTTATCTCGTCCACTTTCAACGATTCTACAACATACTCTCCCAAAATATAGATTCACAATTAAAATGAAAATATATGTTAAATTTGTAGCCATGAATACAATTTCCAAAGTAGATTTATAGTATATTTAGTAGGAAATGTCGAAAAGAGTGTAACATCCATTTTTATATGTTGGTTAAATATAATATTTAACAAAATAAAAAATATAATAGTAATTACAATAATGAATGGAGAATCTCATTGATTTTTATTTCTTTTTGTAGTCAATGAATTTGTATATCTAGAACATTGCATAAAGAGTAATTAGATGTATTTATAACCGTATGATGTAGAAAATAACTAGGTGAATCTATAATTTGATTGTAATATTAATAAAATTAATCTAAAAATAAAAACCTCTTTAAAAATTATAAACTAAAATACTAAAAAATATCATTATAATAAAATAAATAAACATAAAATCATTGTATTATGGTAGAGTATACTTAAGCATTGTTATTCTCTTAAGAAATGTTTCCAACCCTAATCCTATATGGTTAAATGAAGACATTAGCTATAAAGATTTAGGGGAAAATTGTCTTGTTTTGAGATACTATAGCGTTCAAGCTCTAATAATTTGCAATAGTCCTATGGAATGGCCTATTTCTAGCTGAATGGCTTGCATTCATGGGATTGGAAGTAGGGTGGTTGACTATGTCATTTCCGATATCCTGTTAAACAACCAAATATTAAATTTTGATATTTTAAATTACCATGACCCTGATAGACCTTTAATTGTAACTCTCAACTTTGTTATGCATAGTAGCCCCATAGAAACAAATTCTCTAAGTCAAAGGTACTTAATATTCAAGAAAAATAAATGTGATATTTTTCAAAATGATTTAAATAATTATCTGTTTCCTCTCTCCAATAAGGGCAATATAGAAGACCTTTATCATAATTTATCTACAACCCTCACCTATTTTATTAACAAGTTAATTGAAGTGTCACATATAAATAGAAATATGACCAACCCTTGGTACACTACAAGGAGAATATCTTCTAGTGGAGGCTTTAGTAGGACTCTCCAAAAAACACGTTCCTTCTTCATCTATAGGGGAGGTTTCTAGTGGAGGTAGGAGGGTGGATCTTTTAGCAGATGTTTTTTTATCGATGCACCTAAACCATTATGGAACACCGGTGCTTCACATAGTTTAGGTGCATCGGTGCTTGGTTTTTGTTAATGGTGGACCAATGTTCCTCATTGGTTTAGGAGCACTGATGCTCTATGAACCATGTGCACCTGTGTGATTTTAGCCAAAACAATTATTAGTGCTCCACTTTTGTAATGATGCATTGGTGCTCCTCTTTGGATAAGGTACACTACTATCAGGGCTCCTCATTGGTGAAGGCACACCAGTTTCAGTACTCCTCTTTGGTGAAGGCCTTCCAGTGTTATTTTTAAGGCGTGGGTGCATCGATGCTCCATGACCCATGTGCACCTATATTATTTTGTAAAAAAAACCATCAATGCTCTACTTTTGAAATGGAAAACTCATGCTCCTCTTAGGTTATGGTGCATCGATGTGAGTGCTCCTCTTTGGTAAAGGTGCACTGGTTTCAGTGCTCCTCTTTGATGAAGGTGCACTAGTTCACTTTTTATAGGCTAGGCACACTAGTGGTCCTTTTACATTAAAGGCGCACCAGTGCTTCTGATAAACAAAAGCATTGAACAATAAGTTGTTTTTTTAACTTATTGAAAAAAGAGGAAATTTTAAATGTTTTAATGAAGTGGGAAACATGTATTGAAAAGACGAAAAAAATAGGATTTGTTTCATTTCTTAATTTCACATGGTTCTACCAGAGAGAAGAGGAAGAGGAAGAGAAAGAGTATTGTAGCCAAGCAACCAATTTTTTCCCTCTTCATTGTTTCATTTCTTCCCATTATCTATTTTATTTATACTATTTTTCTCAGTATTGTTCCTAATTTCTTATTTGGTTTTGTTGCTTGTTTTGGTTTGTTTGAGTGCTTTTCATCTAATTGCAGATTAATGGTGTATTTATTTCAGGGTTTTACACCAAAATGTATGGGATTTCCTCGGTTATTGAAGGAAGCAAGTTTTTTTTTTAACTTTTGAAAGAAGTAGGAAAAACGTCTTAAGAAGAGGGGAAAGAGAGGGTTTCTTTCATTTATTCATTTGACATGGTTCTACAAGAGAGAAGAGGAAGAGGAAGAGTTTTTATACTAGGAAACCATTTTTTCCCTCTTCATTGTTTTATTTCTTCATATTATCTACTTTATTTATAGTATTTTTTTATTTCTTACTATTGTTCCTAATTTCTTATTTGGTTTTATCGTTCGTTTTTGTTGGTTTGGGTGTTTTTCCTCTATTTTGCACATTAATGGTAGATTTATTTTAGGTTTATTTTTCTTCAAAATATATGGATAGAAAATGAGGGGCAATTTTATGAAAGAAAATGATACTTTTTTGTGCAGCATGGGTGCATATCCATAAGGGTTTTCAACTCCTTTTATTTGCATGTTAACAAGCTTTATGTATGCGTAGAAAACTATTTTCTCTTCACGACACTTTATTTTATGTTTGCGGTGCTTCTATTCTTTGTGAGAACATTGGTGCTTCTATTTGGTGAAGGCACATTGGTGCTACTCTTTGGTTAAGGTGCACCAATGCTTCTCTTTTGTGAAGGCGCACCGATGCTTCTCTTTGGTGAAGGTGCACCAATGCTCATTTTTGGTAAAAGTGCGCTAATGGTCCTATTTTAATGTGTGGGCACACTAGTGTTCTTCTTAGGTACAAGAGCATTAATTCTCGATGTTACGAATATTATCTCTAGTGGATTAGTGGTTTTAGAGAGTTCTTATCAAATAATTTTCATGTAACAATTGAGTAGTTTTGTAATTACAAGAGGTCCACTCATTAAGTGGTAAATGGAGTGGTTTGACATTCACCATGGCTTTGAATGGGTGGCTTCATCACCATTACTATAAATTGTAATGCTTAATATTTCAATATTAATTATTGTACATTTTCATAGTATTTATTTTTACTTTTATTGATAATGTCTTATTTCATATACTTTTAATTGAAATTTATTTTTTCAAATAATTAAATTTAGAGTTTTTGTTTAATATTCAAAACGTATTTCATTTTTAAATTGTACATAAGAGATCCATTAATAAACACAGGTAAGAAATAATACTTAAAATATTCAAAATCAAATTTATTATATCACTACATGTTTATAATCTTGTATTGATTAAAACACCTCCCTTTATTTCCACGTCCACAAGGTTTATGTACACAACATATTGTTTTTTCATCATTGATCTTTTTTTGTATGTGCACAAGATCATATTTGGTTAAGGTGCAAAGGTTCTCATATTTTGTATAATAGCTTCTTTATTGTAGGTGCACCAATGCTCCATGACTATAAATTAGAATGCTTAACATTTCAATATTAATTATTATACATTTTTATAATATTATTTTTATGTTTATTGATAATTTCTTATTTCATATGATTTTAGTTGTAAAATTATATTTCAAACAATCAAAACTATATTTTTTGTTTAATATTAGGAAAGAATTTCATTTTTAAATTGTAAATAAGATATTCATTAATAAACAAGGGTAAAAACACTCATGGCATCTTTGAATTAGGGTTTAGTCTATGAGCGTGCTAGGTCTCCCCAAGTCACCCTTCAGCTCTCTCTTCTGAGTGTGGCGGCCGCTGGACTGCCACTCTCGGTAGCCTCCATGGATGCCCCCCTAGGAGGGGCATCAGGACCCTCCCACTAGATAATGCAAACTAATCAAAACGCCAATATTATACCCAATAATGAGACCATTCAAATTGGATCCTCCGATGTACCTTTGGGTAACAATGCGGATCCCAAGAAAGTTCAGGAAGCCCTGCAGAACAGTACAACAGCAAAAAAGCACCACAACTTGCATCGCCAAAATCGCAGAAATACCAATGCTCTGTCTCTCAGCAAAACGAATCAACGCCAGAGCACAACATATGAAAAACCATGCCCTCATCGGAAAGTTCATGGGATTCTAGCCTACGGAACAAGCTCTCAAAGGATGGATCATGGAAAAATGGAAACCCAAGGCACACTTCGACCTGCAGCTTGGATCCAAAGGCTTTTTTACTATCATTTTTGAGAGGCTAGACGACAAAGCTAGGGTCGAGGAAGGAGGACCTTACTTCTTCAACTCTGCCGACTTATATCTGAAAAACTGGACAGAAAGATTTATCCCTGAGAAAGAAAATTTCACTTGGGCTCTAGTATGGATCCGCATGTACTCACTCTCATGCGAATATTGGGATGAAGACACTCTCCGGGACATCAGCAACTCACTGGGAAGCTTCATCAAAGTCGCAGAACAAAACAAATCCATCAAGCATACCTCTTACACCAGAATATGTGTTTATATGCATATAGCCAAAGCTCTCCTAGACTCTATCAATCTCAATCATGAAGATTATGAATGGATTCAACCTCTAGATTACAAGCATATCCCCTTTTGCTGCAGAAGATGTCATGAACATGGGAATCTATATAGAGACTTCCCTTTAGGTCAAATGATCATAGAGACGGCTAGAGATGAAGACGACTTCCATAAAATAAGTCGTAGGAGACAGCACACCCGCAGACCACAGCAAGAAGAAAAAAATCTGACTATCCCCAACACCAGCAACAATTTCGATATTCTCACTGATCAGTCGGAGAACCCTACCATAGAACCAGAAAAAATGGAAGCGGCCACTGAAAACCCTAGCAATACTAATACCGTGAATGAAATGCTAGTCCCAACCAAGACCCTTTGGGGGGAAACCTCTCTACCCCAGGATAAGGCCGCATACTCTTTATCACAAGAAGGGGCCAAGAATCAAGAGAAAGATGATAACCCCAACTTTGAAACACTGAAGGACGACCCCATGCCCAATCTGGACATAGGAGATCTTGAAATTTTGGGCCTGGAAGATGCTTGTTCTAGAAATTCTTTCCACTCCATCTCGCCTGAGTAAATCTAGCTCCTATCAGAATTTTTGAAAAAAGTTAAAAGCAATAAGCTGGGAGTCCTGAACCTTTCACAAAAAGACAAGCAAAAGCTCTTCAAAGAGACAACAAGAAAAGAGGCAAAAAAACTGATCTTCAAAGAATTAGTCAGCTACGCACAAGACTAATTGAATCTGGGCAATACACTCAGCTTACAGAGTTTTTCCCCACTTTTAATACTGGTTCTCAATGCGGTTAATCTCTTGGAATGTAAGAGGTCTGAACGGTGCCTCCAAACATCTTTTGATGAAAAGGAAAATAATGCAAGACAAGCCCACCCTAATCTTCCTTCAGGAAACCAAATGCTCTGGCATCACTGTTCAAAATCTCTTCCAAAGATTCATTTGGAGAGGCTTCCAAACAATGGCATTAGATGCTAACGGAGCCTCCGGAGGCTTAGCCATTACCTGGAACCCTTCCCTGATCTAACTTAATAACTTTGCAGCTACTACCCACTCCCTTTCCACCTCTTTTCATCTATTGGGTATGGACATCTCTGGTCACCTTATGAATGTCTATGGGCCTCAAATCCCAGCCCTAAAATCTCTTCTTCTCAGGCATCTATCCTGGTTCTCCCAACTTCACTCGGGAGAAATGGTGATCATCGGAGGTGACTTCAACATGATAACCTCTCTACAAGACAAAAAAGGTGGAAGATGCTTTCTTACCAATGAGGACAATAGCTTCAAAGACTGCAATCTCATTGATATTCTTCCAACTGATGGATACATGACCTGGAACAACAAGAGAGGAGGCAACAATCAGATCTCATCCAGACTTTATCGCTTTCTCATCTCCAAGGAAATCATTGAAGCCTCGGGAAGCATCTCTACAGCCGTTCTACCCTCTACAAGACCTGATCACTAGCCGATTTCACTCGCATGGCAGAACTCAATTAATCTTAAGTCTCGTCCTTTCAGATTCAAAATTTTTTGGCTAACCCATCATACTTTCATGGAGATGGTAAGCTCCTGGTGGGGTAACACCTTCATTGAAGGGTGCTCAAAAATGGCAGTTATGCATCAAAAACTCAAGCTCCTAAGGGCCAAGCTAAAGGTTTGGAACCACACCTCCTTTGGAAAAATATTCATAGAAAAATCAACTTGGAGAAGGAACTTGAGCAAAACTAAAAGAATATTTTGGAGACAGGATACTCAAACTCCCTCAAAGAAAAGCAACAAATTCTCCAAAAATAGCTTGATGAAAGATGCCACCAGGAGGCAATTTTCTTGAAGTAGAAATCCCGCAACAACTGGCTGAAGGAAGGAGAGAAGAATATTGTTTTCTTTCACAGGGCCACGATTCAACACAGGATGTCCAATCGCATCTCGACCATCAAAGATGAACATGGAAATATGCTAAGGACCAAGGAAGATATTGAACATGAGCTAACATCACACTTCCAAAACCTACTTACTGAGGACATTCCCAACAGGGTAGAGGCTATTCATGAAGTCACTAGCCACATCCCTAAGCTTTTGAATGCTAAGCACAATGCCTCGCTCATGAAACATATTGCTCTGCAAGAAGTTGAACTAGTGGTCAATCAAATGGCTGAAGGAAAATCTCCGGGACCAGATAGGTTTACCATCAACTTCTTCAAGCACTAGTGGAGCTTTCTTAAGCATGACATCCTTGAACTGGTGGATGAATCTAGAAGAAAGTGTTGGGTCCTCCCAGCCCTGAAGGCAACCTTCCTCACTCTAATTCCCAAAGAAGTGGGAACCACCTGCCCTGGTAAGTTTCGACCTATCTCTCTCTGTAATGTCATTTACAAAATCATAACCAAAATGATTTCTAATAGACTGAAGGCCCTGTTGCCTATACTCATATCTCCTGAGAAAACTGGTTACATGGAAGGCAGACAGATCCTCGATGGAATCATCCTTGTGCATGAAGTGATTCACTCCTTCAAAACTGCCAAAATACCCAGCATGTTGGTTAAAATCGACCTCTCTAAATCCTTTGATAAACTCAGCTGGGACTTTATCTAGCAAATGCTTCAAGCTTATGGATTCTACAATGATTATATTCAATGGATTCTTTCCCTAACATCCTCAACTTTTTTCTCAGTTTTGGTCAATGGCTACTTGGAAGCTACCTTCTCTCCCTCCAGAGGTATTCGACAAGGTGACCCCCTTTCTCCCTTTCTCTTTATCCTTATGATGGAGGGCCTAATTTGTATGCTCAAAACCTTGGCCTTAGTTAATTCCCTAAAAGTCCTCTCTCTTCATGGCGGCCCCCCCATCACTCACCAACAATTTGTAGATGACAACCTTCTATTTGGACATCCCTCTGTGCAAGAAGCTCGTACCCTGAAAAAAGCTCTCAACACTTTCTCTGCAGCCTCAGGCACCACTATCAACCTCGATAAATCTTAGATCTTTTTCTTCAACACAAATTCCATCACCCAAAGAAACATAGCGCGTATTCTTGGCTTCCAAATCTCCCTGCTTCCCTCTAAATACCTGGGAGCTCCTCTTTTTGAGGCTGCTATTAAGCACTCCTCTTGGAGAGAAATTCTTGATAATTTGGAATAAAAAATCTCCTCTTGGACCTTCAGAACCCTAAACCTTCCCATTCGCCTTATCTTACTCAAGGCTATTCCGCAATCCATACCCCTTTATCTTTTCTCTGTCATGGCTGCTCCCAAATGGGTCCTTAAATCGATGAAAAAAATACAATGGTATTTTCTTTGGGATGGTAATCATGAAAACCGCAAATGGGCCCTAGTCAATTGGAAAACCATTTGCAAGAGAAAAAAATCTGTAGTTCTTGGTCTCAGAGACCTAGAAATCAACAATCAAGTTCTCTCCGCAAAGATATAGTGGAACTGGGTTACTACTAAAAACGCTACCTAGATTCAACTTTGGAATAGAAAATATGCAAGTACCTGGAACCCTCAACATAGAATCCGTTACAATTTGGACCCCCCAGGTTCCCTTATATGGCGGGCAACCAACTGTCAACATGCACTGGTTCAGCAGCACAGTTTCTAGGAAGTTCGTGTTGGTGACCAGGCCCTTTTTTGGCATTATTCCTGGCAACAAAGACCGAGCATCCACTCAATCATTACACACCTGGAACTCACCCAACATCTTCGGGAAAAGGAAAAATGTACTATCAACCACTACTGGTAGCAAGAAGGACATATGGGAAATAGAATCTGGAAAAATCCAAGCACATGGGACCCACAGATACCCCTGAATAGTTCTGAGATTATTTTGACTGAATTGTAGACCCGCCACCAAAAAGTTAATGAAAATCCCAAAAGTCTTAGATGGGGACACTCTAATAAAGGTACCTTCACGACAAAAGAGGCCTACTAGCTCAGTACTCAGGCAAACGTAGATCAAGTGGATCCCATCTGGAAGAGAATCTGGAGCTCTAATTTCTGGCCCAATGTTGCAACTTTTCTTTGGCTCCTTGTTCATCGCAAAATCCTCACCTGGGACAATCTACTTAAATGAGGCTTTCAGGGACCCTCTTGGTGCATCATGTGCAACTCCCAAGCGGAAGACACTAATCACCTTCTAGATTCCTATGATATGGATGAAAATTTCTGGAATCTCATTACTGCGAATTTCCAGCGCTCCAACAGAACACGAGGAGACATTGTCAACACTATCTCCATTTTGGATCTGCACCCCTTCCAAAGAAACCTGCTTAACCGTATTTGGGACCTCACTCTAGGTCTAGCCATCTGGAACATCTGGAAGGAGAGAAACCGCAGAATTTTTGAAGGAAAAAGCTTCCCTGAACTCTGGCTTTGCTTTAAAACTAACCTACAGGAAACTCTGGCCATCTCCAATTGGACCACCGCTAATCTCCCTCTTACCTCTTCGGAAAAAAATTTCCTCGTCCGATGGGATCTTGCTCACCCATCTCGTGCTCATTCCCCGCATTCTACTTCTTTAAGCTCTTCTAGTCCTGATACCTGTAGCAAACCACCGCCTGATTTATTTAAGCTTAATTTTGATGATGCCTCCAAAGGAAACCCAGTGGACGCTGGCTTTGGGGGATTTTTATGCAACTCTGCTGGAACCATTATATGTATCGTTCATGGCTCTCTTGGGTATGACACCAACAACATCGTTGAACTCTCAGGTCTTCTTGAAGGACTCAAAATTGCTAAAGCCAATGACTTTATCCCTCTGATTGCTGAAGGAGACTCTCAAATCATCTTAGCCCTAGCTAGAAAGCTTTAGCATGGCACCACAGTTAGAAAATCTTCTCCCATTTGGCAACTTGAACAATGCCTTCATGATCTAGTTGAGTTGCTCACCAACTTCAGAACCGTCATCTTTCAGCATGTCAAATGCAAAGCCAACTCTATGGCTGATATCCAGGCTAACAAGGGTGTGTAAGATGTCTCCCTCCTCACCATTGGTATTGTCACTACAATGGATAATAGGGACCTCCATGAGTAGTGTCAACGTCTAGCAAAAAAATATCTTCACAACCTGGATGCGGGTGCACCTACTGCTGACACCATGTTTAATGCCAACCATGAAGAGCTACCACCTACACTGCTGCATGTGGCAATGTCAAGCTGACCCTTCACATGCATGGACTAGTGGACGAGACAATCATATCCACACATTTGTCCACCAGGACCGAGGATTACTCCACCACCCTGAGCACCGGCGCTTATTTAAGATCACGGGATGAAGAGAATGGTGTCGATCTGGTCCCGCATGTTTAGAATGATGTCCTCCCTTGGTGACTGCGTCCTGTACTCAATTCTTCCACCTTCCTTTAGGTCAACAGACTGTAAGATTTATGGTCTTGGCTCCTTAAAACACCCTACCAACATGCATTATGTTTCCACTATCGAGTTCAGTCCTCTCTCTGAAAACTATTGCGCAGAGCTTGAAATCCTAGGGGTGGTTTACTCTAATATTCTCAGAGCCATGACAATTCAAAACAAGGGGATCTCTTGATGGGGCAGCAGTAGGAAAAGATCTAGTTGTAGGCCCAAGGTCACCATGGACTGGTCGTTCATGGATGGTTATGCTCCATGAATCTCTGCTAGAACTCGAAGCATTATCGACGGGTTGGAGGCTCGTAAGGTGGCATCTCTCCTTGCCTCTGGCAGCAATGGAGGCGCCATTAATCATTACTGGTTGCTCAAGAACATGATGAGCAACCTCATAGAGGAAATGGAAGCTAGTTAGAAAGCCAACTACAGTATTTTCAGGAATATCAATGCCGAGGAGACTTAATAGCTCAACCATGGTTAGTAATATATCACACACCATTCATGTTTCGACATGCAAATCATTACCTCAACTCATGAGGCACCACCTCAACACATGAGGATCTATCTTGACACACAATACCTTGGCCTTGATAAGTAATATTGTACAACATAATCACTGTGACATACACATAATTTACCTCAACACATGAGAATTAACCTTTACACATAAGGATTAGTCATTCTTTAGTCCGAATCAAGAATCTACTCCAAGTTTCATGACTCCAACTCAGGCTCCCTAAGGAACTACCTCGACAGATGAGGCTCAATCTTGGTGCACAATCTTGACTTGGAAAATGAATCATGATGTTGTAACTTTAACATAGATAATGTTTTCCTAGAGTCTATGATACAGTCTAACATTCCTTTGGAGTTTGACATCCTTTCCAAAGATCCTCTACCTGGATTGGACCTATTGCAATCAATTCAAGCCCTGATTTTCCATTTGATTATGATCTCCCTATTAGTATATCCTCGGACATTGTCATTCCTAAGTCTTTGGAATCTACCTTTGAAATGCAAGTCAATGTTCCCAATCAATTTGATTTTTCTAGCATATTTTTCGACTCCCACGATGATGAGTTTATTCATGTAGAATCCATTTCTTATTTCATCTTTGATATTCCTCATGGTTTTGATCTTATTTTTTATAGGTCCCCATACTTTGGTACTCTGGAGTCTTCACTGGTAAACTCTTCCTTGGTTATGAATATTGTTGAAGGTACTAAAGGTGAAAGTATTTCTACCAAAGCAACCTATATCAAATCTTTTTGTTTACATTTTTCAGATATGAGCATGGTACTTTTGTTTCTTGGAGACATGAATCTTAGCTAGATTCATGGTTTCTTAGGGATCATTTTCTTCCTATTTCTCAATCTAGTCAGGTATTTTCAGAACCTTGCATATAGGTTTAGAATCCCCCACTGTTATGATGCATTTGAATCTTTTGCCACCTGATTTTCCATAGGGTTGAACCTATTGGACATTGGTGTTTCATCCATATTTATCTTCATTTTTTACCAATCCAATAAAATATCCTACCTAGCATGGGACACCCTAATCAACACCCCCTTTCTATTTTGGTTGCCATGTTGAGTTTTTCTCATAGGCTTGGGAGCCTTTTTAGTTTTACCATGATTTTGAGAAGAAGTTGCATGCCTCTCTTTCTCATACATTGATGGCATCCCCCATAAGGATCCTGTTATAATGGACTCATTTTTAAGCTCTTCTTAGACTCCTTAAACATAAAAATTCTGTTGAGCGATCTTGTCTTTTTTCATGCTCAATAAAATACTTGAAAAGGAGTCTAATGGGTAAAAGTTTACCCATTTTCCAGACCAAGCGGACTATTTTACGAAAAAGGTATACTCTAGTTACTTTGTGACTAGAAGAGTTATTCCACACATGATTTTATGCTTCTTTGGGCATAGGGAACTAAATTTATGAAGAAGCAACCTTTATAGTCCTCTTTAATCTCTTTTCAGACTCACTAAAACTGAAAATATTATTGAGTAAGCTTGTTCTTTTCACACTTGTTAAAGGATTTGAAAGTACATCATTTTGTATTAGTTTAAACCTTTTTCGAACCATGTGGATTACTTAAAAAAAGGAATACTTTGTCTGATAGGGAAAGAAGAGTTCAGGCTCCTTGTACACGTTTATCATTTTTGGGGAAGGGAGATGAAATTTATGAAAAAACAAATCTTATGGAGTTTTCTTTTACATTTTCAAATTCTTTAAAAGTGAAAACCTAAACGAGGATTAATTAACTAGGACTTGGAAAATCCAAAAGATAGTGTTTGGGTTGAAGCTTATGAGTGTCCTTATCTGGATCATGACCTATTTTGGGACTAGTTGGATTGTCTTGATACTCATTTATTCCTATGTACCATATAATTCTTTTATTCTTTTTTAGGATTTGATAATATGAAAAATACAAAAGAATCAAATATTGCAAAAAAAATATGGGCATGAAAAAATTATGTTTAATCCCTATATGGTAGCAAGTTGCATCTCTTTTGAACACGGGACATTGTTGAGTCTCATGTCCATAGTTGGGTATGTAGTATGGCCTTAGAATATGAACTAGTATATGCATTTACTCCCACGATTAGTTAGTCTTCTAGTCACAGTGGAGTTGTCTTTGATGTCTCTTACATCATCGACTTATTTTTACATTCTCTTTTGAGTTTATGATGCCTCAGTCACATTTGTGTCTTGCTATTGTTCAAAGGAATTATTTAACCTATGTCATACATCCATAGAATTTTCTTAATATTATCATGTTGACCTTCCCATGTCATGTGCATGTCATCAATTGATCCATCACATCTTGGGCCTCATTCTATAGTCTCATGTTGGATGATGGGTGATGCATTAATTCCATCCTTCTAGTGGATTACTTCCCATCAACTTAAACACATTTATTTTTGGATAGTGATCTAGAATTTATTAGTACCTTGGAACTTGCAGTCCTCAATAGAAACTCTTCTTTCTTTGACAACAAGAATCCATCATTGTCCCATGATCATTTGAGTGAACAAGTGTTCAACGTCAAGTCCTTTATTCACACTTGATAGATTGTAGTAGCTACATTGCCTCTCATTATCTTTATTGGTGAGTTGGCTTCTGTGTCTTAACAATTTTTTCATTGATCGGTAATCACACTATGTATTACTACATTCGAATTCAAGACATCTACTCACATAGTTTTGAATTGTACCTTTGTAAGCTAGTTTTGAATACCCCAAGTTCATTTTATAGTTCAACTTATGTTTTGTTATGACTACGATTGCGTTTCATTGCCATCTAGTCATTTGGAACTGATCTCAGATGGAGAGTGGTCTGTTTAGCTACTGCATACATACAGATATTTTCATATGATGTTGAGACTTTGATCCATGACCTACTCATGACTTGGGTCTACTTTGTATACTCGTGGCCATGTTCACTTTTATATGTATACTTAATGGATCTGTTTAGTACTTGATTCATGTCCTTGCTTTGTTACTTTTGAGCATGGATATGCTCACCTTATGAAAGAGAGTTCTTACTTGGATGATTGTTGTTAACTGCCTACGATTGATGATTAAGGGAAATTTCTTCTAGGTTACTTCATGCACTTATTATCAAAACTTTATAATGTATTTTGGCCATCATATGCTCCTCTGACATCACATATTAGGGGGCATTTTTTATAGCGTCTTTTTCCATTTTTTATCCTAAGACAATATAATATCCAATATTATCCTTATCCCGAGTTGTCGACATCCTTTTTTCCTTTGTGACATAGTGGAAACTCATTATCTTGAGGAAATCTCTTTAAAAAAACTATTTCCTAAGAAATATGTGAATCTACTGTATAAACCTACGTATTCCAGCAATTAGGTGACTTTCAACATTGTAGCTCATGTATTTGTCTGTAACAGAGTAAAAAAAAAAAAAAAAAATTTCATTGGTTTCTTCGATTGAGACTATTTCCCAACTTCCCCAATCTCGTGAATAACTTCCTCTAGCTCCCTAATTTCTCTTCTTAAAATATAAAATGAGCATGGGAGAAAGAAAAAGTGGTTGGAAACCATTATTTTATCTTGGTTTTTTGAAGAAAACCTCATTGTTCATACAATCCTTTATCGCCAGATTACAACATCCCTCTCATTCTATATGGAACCCTAGTTTTCCATTATGTTCTCCTTTGATTTATTATTCTAAAGGTCTTACTAAATCTTTTTGGCATACTTGATGGACACACTTTGAGTTGGAGTGCTTGAGGTGACTTGGGAGGAAGAACCTAAAACTCAGTTTCCAAATGGTAAAAACATAATAGGTTCATTTGTTCTATGTAATTTGTTGTTAATATAAATATATAAATGAACTGTAACCTACCTAGTACTTGAAACATTTTATGTTTGTGGAAAAACATTACTCTAATTTTTATTGTAAAGTTTTATGATATTGACCAACGATGGTCAAGGATGATTGTAAATGAATAATATTATTATTTAAATCATTAAAATAGGAGACACTCACCCAAAGAGACTGTTGAACAGTGTTCATTGACCCACTAGGAGGAATGAAACTAGTATAGAAGGTAATGGACAAGTGGCAGCATCTGCACTCACTTACTAGATTTTGCAGGGGGAAACTTCCCTAAAAATGTGGTCATGTTCCCCAAGGATGGTGGAACTAAGTAGGTGGCTCGGTAAATGTGAAATGACCCAAAATACCCAGGAAATATTTTATAGCCATCGAATTGAGCAGAGGCTCGCAACGTTTTCCTTGTGTTGGCTGTAAAAATACTTTTGGTCACATAAGCGATTCGATGAGGGGAAGCTAGATAATGAGTTGCAGAGTGAGACTGTCTTATCCTACTAAGTTTAGAGAGAGAGTTATGTATGCAACTCTTCATGATTGTTGAATTACATAAGAGTGATTTGTATGCAATTCTCCATGATTGTTGAAGTACAAAGAGAGTGTTTGTATGCAAGTCTTCTTGATTGCTAAAGTACAAACAGATTATCTTGCTTCTACACAGTCTCTTCATCCTGGTGGTTCCATGAATAGGATGTGAACAGGCTCGGGGGTCCAAAAGCAAGTGATCTTGGCTGCTTTCTAGAGAAGGTTAGGAGGAACGGTCCTCTTTGGGTGTTTTTCCACCCTATCAGTTATCAGGTTCTACTTTGTTTTTAATTTATTTACTTCTAAACTATTAATCTACTTCTAAAAACTATATTTATATGTTATCATATTTTTTCAGATGTTTTTCCTAGATATCAGTTAGCTATTAGAAGTTATAGGTTACTGAACTGATAAATTATTCTTGTACAATGAATGGATGAATAAAGATTGGAAAAATGTAGAATGATGATTATAAATTTATTCGTGTATTTTTCCTTTCACTTTCGTGATGTACTATAGTACAGGAAGATGTTTAATTAAAATAGATAAAATGATCTGTAGATTCTAAGAGAAGGAATTTTTCTTATAATATGTTGGATATAAACTTCATTATAGTAAGTATACTGTAATAAATTTACAGTATCTAATCTTCCTAGAGATTATCTTTGTTTTTCTTATGGTCTATCCAAGTTCAAAACAATAGAGTTTATTGTTCAAAATAGAATAGATTTCTATAAGCAGAATGCTCCTCCCATTAACATATAATTATTCAATATAAACATTAATTATTTACAAACAGTTAATATTGAAAACCTAGCAGCAAAATCCTTATTTAAAATCATCATATATTTTTACACTAGATGCATTTATAAACCCTAGATATGTAAATATTGCGATTTATGCTATTATACATAGGTAGATCATATTGTACATAAACTAGGAAGACTTACATCATCAATTCATAAAGAAGTTATAATCATATAAACAAAAGTATCGAGATGTATAGGATCAACATAGAACAATAACATATTTTATTACAATTCACTTTAAGAAAAGAAAGGAGTATCCTTCATAAACATAGTATGGTATAAGAATACAAATCGAAAACATAGATCCTAAATTCTGGGAAAATGCATTCACATAAACATTAATACATCGGATAAAATATATTATGAAATTATTTTTCTACTGCTCGATATCCCCATAATGGATCAACATACTTTGTACATTCATAATCTAATAGCATTTCATGTTCAAAAGATAGTTCAGGGTCGAACTCGGCAACTAGTACACAGTATATAACAATATGAATTATGTCAAGGATCGAACCCTATAGACATCACTCTTTATCAAATATAGAATAGTCATGAGACTGTAGTAAATACTTATTCAATATACCAGAACTATAATAATCCTATAAAAAGTGTTCGAGACCCGTAAGGTCTCTCCCTGGGTTCATATTATGAACCAAGTTAATACAAACCCAGGTTTGACAACCAAATTACATATAGTTGTACCCCGCATCTATATATGAATTACAAAAACTAAAAACTTAACCATCTTCCCAATACAGTAGAAACAACTTTAGTGTTACAGAACGCATCAAGGACATAGTTCGATGACATCTATGGATGCATCGTTTCCTTTGTATATTTTTTTAATAGGATATCAAAAGAGTAATAGGTCAAGTGTTCAAGTCTCGAGAGAGAGCTTACCTAGCCTTAAGTTATACAATATAAAATTTAAATACATGACAAGGTTTAGGGTTTAACATTGTGGATACCATATTTAGAAACCATACTTAACATTGCATCATAATTTACGAAGAATGGCTTGGCCCCAAAACAAAATACGTTGACCAAAATACAAATAATAAACTATAAAGGAGGCCGAGAGAAACAACTTTGTTAACATTCAAGTAGATACAAGTATCGAAACTAGTAAACACTATTTCTTTCCATAAACGAGTACAACGCAGGGACACTGCATAGGTCTACTAGAATGGTACTCAAACCAAACAGAAGTTTAAATTCGTTTACAAACAGTGGTTGAAACCCTAAATTTGGTTTTAGCCAAAAGACATATTACATTATCAATGCCATTGCAAAGAAATGATAAATAGCTCATGCTCGTAGATAAACAATGCTAGAAAACCATTGTTGTACTAAACTTTGTTTACAGAGGTGACTCTCTTTGGATGGGCCCGAAGCTTACCGTGGTTCCCAACCACTGGAGTTGTCTTTCCTTGTTCCAAAGCTATCGTCGAGACCCAATTCAAGACTTGAGGAATGGTAGGAACCCTGTCAAACAAAGAAACGAGTGGTCAAAAGATCATTAACAACATACAAAGAATATTTACAAGAATACATAAAAATAGTTAAATACAATACAAAATTTGCAGAACCTTACCTTTACTAATCTTCAACCCGACCAAGAGCTTCCCAGAAGTATGCCAACTAAAAGCCAAGTGACAAGAACCGTAAAATATCACTGTAACCATATCAGTTAGGACCACGATGATAACATACTAGTGTTAATCCTGTGACTGAGAATTATCTAGCTTGCATTTCAATGCCTCATAGCCATGGTGTCCGAGAGAGTATGGTGTTAATTTTTTGACAATTTAATTCAATATTATCTAGGATCACTAAGAGAATAACATGTACACCATATCAATCATAAACACAAGAGACAATAGACACAGAGTTTCCTCGAGGAAAACCAAGAAGGTGAAAAACCCTACAACTTCCTCAGAGATAGAATAAGCCACAAACCAAGATCACAATGATCAAACCCAAAGAGATGTCTCTTGCAGATACTCCTCCTCCTCCACTTGTGCACCACTTTATCTCTTAGCTATGTAAGCTTGAGAAGTGAGTGAATGAATAGAATGAGAGACACAACCTCTCTATTTATACACTCACTTGACCTGCCAATAACCTAACCACATGACCTAACTAGGGCCGACCCCACACTGGTGGTCTAATAACCCATCAATACAAATGATGACACTTACAATGTAACTTGCGACACTTGCAAATACAAATGACGACACTCCCAATCAAAGGAATAATACATATCTGTTGGATATACAATAAAGTACAAATGTAATATACAAGTGAATATCTTAAGAAGTTACAAATACATCAACAGTCCCTCTTAACTAGGAAGGTATTCTCTAGACACAGGCCATCAATACATATTGGTGCAAGTCTTCAATTCTGGAGCTGGATCATCATCACTAGATCATGGAGCATCATCATCATCACAGCTACTGTACTCGACATCTCGATCATTGGGATATCTCTGAATTCTTCTCGTCATAGGAAGTTCTACAAAGCCATCCCTTTTTCATGCTAGTTGTAGGCCTAGCCTCCTCTAGGTCTTCATCATCTATGCGAGTTGGCCATCCTGTGGATCCCAAGACTAATTACGTGCGTCAACAAAACCTTGAAAGAGAATCCTAGGCATTTTACGAGCACATGGCTCAACCTATTGGATCTCCCAAGATCTTTTACATGTGACTTTCACAAAAACTTAAAAGAGTCTTTCCTAGCAAGATCACTAAAGAGCATCTGAGGCCTTTTACGTGACTAGCACAACCTGTCTAGATCTCTAGGATGTATTACATGTGACCCCCACCACAAAACCTTAAAAGAGTGTCTTGCCTAGCAAGATCTCTGAAGAGCATCCGAGGCCTTTTACATGACTAGCACAACCTGTCTGGATCTCCAGAACGTATTACATGTGGTCCCCACAAAACCTTAAAAGAGTGTCTTGCCCAGTAAGATCTCTAAAGAGAATCTGAGGCCTTTTACGTGACTATCACAACCTTTCTAGATCTCCAGGATGTATTGCATGTGGTCTAGCAAAACCTTAAAAGAGTGTCTTTCCTAGCAGGATCTCTAAAGAGCATCCGAGGCCTTTTACGTGACTAGCACAATCTGTCTAGATCTCTAGAGCGTATTGCATGCTACCCTTGCACAACCTGTCCACGGCCAAAGAGTACCATCCTGATACTCAAGATCAATCTGATCATCCTCGCACACAGTATTGTCCTAATACTCATTATCATCCTGATCATAATCATATAGTACATAATCCTGATGCACATCATCATCGCGTGATCATCCTGATCATCGTCATAGCATCGTCCTGATGCATGTCATCTGGAGAATCCTCTTGATACCTTGATACTCATTAGCAATGCATGATCATCATCATATCATCCTCCTGACACATATGATCTAGAGCATCTTCCTGATTCTCATCACATTGTGCTTACATCCAGAGCCATGGGAGGATCCTCCTACCACCATGCGTGGAATGGCTCCTGCAAATGTTTCCCATCACTTCTTCCTCGAATTATCTTCTATCTGAAGAACACCAAGCCTCTCTCTGAAGTACTCAAACTTCACCTTGGCTTGTGGTTTGGTCAACACATCTTCAATCTGCTCATCTGTTGCAACATACAGGAACTTCACTGCTCCTCTCTGCACCATATTCTTGATATAGTGATATTTGATCTCTATATGCTTCGACCTATCATGGAACACCGAATTCTTAGATAACTTCGCACAACTCTGGTTGTCACAGAAGATACAAGTAGCATCCAATGGGAGATCAAATAACTCACACAGTAGCTTCCTAATCCATACTGCCTCAAAACTAGTCGAACAAGCTGCAACATACTCTGCTTCGGCTATACTCAGTGCTACACAGGACTGCTTCCTGCTAAACCAAGAGATCACACCTAATCCCATACTAAAGCAACACCCAGAAGTGCTCTTCATATCTGCAGCACTTCCTGCCCAATTAGAATCAACATAACCCTCTATGTTAAACTTTTGATTCACATCATACTTGAGCCCATAATCAACCGTACCCTTCAGGTACCTCAGAATATGCTTTACATAAAAAAAGTGAACATGTCTAGGATCTGTCAGAAACTAGCTCAATGTGTTCACTGCAAAGCAAATATATGGTCTCGTGTCCATCAGGTACATCAAGGACCCAATCATCTGACGATACATCATGGCATTAACCGACTCTGATGAAGCATCACTCAATAGCTTCAGATTTGATTCCATAGGTGTGGCCATGGCCTTGGAGTCCATCATCTCGAACCATTTCAGGATCTCTACTACATGCTTCCCTTGTCCAAGGAATATTCCATCTGCACTCTACCACACCTCCATACCTAGAAAGTAGTGCATCATACCCAAGTCCTTCATCTCGAACTCGGCAGCAAGCTTCCTCTTCGTGTCGGAAATCAACCTATCCTCTCTTGTCAAAAATAGGTCATCCACATAGAATAGGAGTATCACTAGATTGCCTTCCTCAACCTTATAGTAAAGGTTGGAATCCTCTTTACTCTTGGTAAAGCCCAAACTGGACAGGAAGCTGTCTATCCTACCCTACCATGTCCTAGGTGCTTGCTTCAAGCCATACAAGGATTTCTTCAATCTGCCCACATATGAATTGCTGTCATGTTTCTCAAAACCAAGTGGCTGCTCCACATACACTTCCTCTTCGACTACACCATTCAAGAAAGATTTCTTCAAATCCATCTGGTGTATCTTCCATTTCATCACTGCAGCTAGAGCAAGTATTGTTCTGATGGAAGTGTATTTAGCTACAAGAGGAAAAGCCTCTTCATGATCTATCCTCTTTTTCTGGGAGAAGCCACGAGCTACAAATCTTGCCTTGTATTTCTCTATGCTACCATCTGCAGCATGCTTGATCTTATAGATCCACTTGGAAGTCACAATAGACTTCCCTTCTAGTCTTGGGACCACATTCCAAACATCATTCTTCATGACCTACTAGCATTCCTCGATCATGGCTTTCTTCCATTACTGCATCCCGAATCCTGGGAACTTCAGATTCTTCAATATCTTCAATAGATAGTTTTCTTTGAACTTCGTTGCTGGAACAAATGTTGTAGTCCTTCTCTTGTAGGTGATTGTACATGATCTTTCCTACAAGTCAAATTCAATTGCATGATTAGAAACTTCTCATATTTTCAGAACAAAATCTTACACATAAAGGCATATGCCATACAGTCATGCAATTATCTTAGCCAATGCTTCAAGACAACATTCATCCATATCCCATATTCATACGGCAACTTTCTAGATTCCTTCCATCTCTACCAGAACATTGTTAAGAGTTTGCACTACTCCCAACATGTCAGCAAAGAGGTTTCATTCTAGATAAGTAGCAATGGAATGTTGTGCAGTGCCATAGGCCACTTACCCATCACATGCATATTAGTAGTATATTGTTCATTAACGCAATTATTTTAATATACATAATACACAACCTAAGTCTAGGAACATAAGTATATACATCATTGAACAATATTATTTAAACAATCAGATATACAAGAAATGACGATTCAAATACTTATCTTTGTTTGTTTGTTGGGTGGACTCCCTCTCAATCTTTGCTTCCTTTCTGCAACTCCATTCTGTTGTGGATTGTGAGGTCAACTCCCTCTTAATCCCTGAATCACTGCATAACTTCTTGAAGTCGTCTAAAGTGAGTTCTTTTCCATTGTCAAATCTTAAAGTTCTTGATCTTCTTTTCAATGTGGTTTTCTATCAAGGCTTTGAATTCCTTGAATTTGCTGAATACTTCATCTTTTTTCTTCAAGAAATAAATCAAATTTTTCCTAGAGAAATCATCAATGAAAGACCCATAATATACATACCCACTTAGAGAACTGGATGACATCGGAATGCATACATCGGAGTGGATAATATCCAAGATTCATTTCGCCTTCCTTTCATTGCTTGGAAATGCCTTCTTTGTGTTCTTTCCTTTTGCACATCCTTTGCAAACACCTTCATGCTTTGACTGGATTTTAGGAAGACCTTCTACTACTTTGCTTGCAATTGGTAGTGCCCTATAGTGCACATGAGCAAGCCTTATATGCCAAAGTTCACTTGGCTCCATGGATTCATGTACCATGGCATGTTCAGGTTGTCCCTTCAGTTTGTACAATCCTCCCTCTTGCTCTTCAATCACTACTCCATCATCAATGGATTTACGTTTTGGCCACATAAGTACTTGGCCATCCACAAATGCAACTCTCATCCCTTTTGCATCCAAAGATGATATGTAGAGAAGATTCTTCTTGAGTCCATGTACATATAGAACATCTTGCATCTTGATAGAATTCCCAGAGTCTAACTTGTAGGAGGCTTCACCACTTCCTTTTATGGGGTATTGGTAGTCATCCCCAAGTTTCACCTTATGAGGTGACTCATGTTCAGATAGGTCCATAAGATATTCTTTGAATCCCGTCATATTTTTAGAAGCCCCGCTATCAATAAGCCAATCATTACACCCATGTGTGATAGTACCTATGAGAGCAGAAATTAGAACATATTCATCATCACTTGAAGAGTCTTCACTTTCTACCTTAGTCTTCTTCCTGGGAGGTTCATCATCCTTTCCAGCATGAGCATGATAACTCTTCTTGTTGTTCTTCTTGTTGTTGTTGTTGAAGCCCTTTTTGTTCTTGGGACAATCTACGACAAAGTGTCCCTTTTCATTACATGTGAAGCATCTTAGATCTTCCTTATCTCTTTGATGGTTGTGAAAATATTTCTTGTGATGAGATTGCTCCCTCTTGGGATTACTTCTCTTGGCGTGAGTTGTGAGAGAATGGTCTTCACTTCCCATGTTTTCTTCTCGAGCTACAAGCCTAGCTTCTTCTTATGAACATTCCTCCCATAGTCTACTGGAGGAGATCAACTTCTTTCTTGCACAAATAACTTGGATGAAGGAGTCCCATGACCTAGGTAGGCCATTCAATGTGGTCATGACAATTTCTCCATTTTCCACTACTTCATCCACAACTTCAAGTTGTTCTTTGATTTGAGATACTTTAGTTAAGTATGATTGGATGGTCTCTCCATTTTGGAACTTCACCCATTTCAATTGATTCCGCAGAGTCATCTTCCGATTTATATTCTTTCCTTCAAACAACTTAATCAAGGATTCAAACATCTCCTTAGGTGTCTTTAGAGAAGACTCGTGGGGTATGAGATGGTATTTTATAGATTCAACAATGATTCTCTTGGCTTTGACCAAGTTCTTCTTTTGTAATATTTTAGCCTCATCTCCTTCTGGAACTGGAACCTCTTCTTTTATGTAGGTGTCCAAATCATTCTCTTCTAGGATTAACCCAATCCTATACTTCCATGCTTGGAAGTTTTCATCTCCTTCAAGCTTATCCTCAAGCTTGGTGTGGTGAGACATCTTAATGAGAAACTCAAATGGAAATAAAAGATTTAGGTCTTACCACTTGATTTGTTGAAAACTGGATCTGGAGTTGGATTAGGGCTTGTTAGAGAAACCCTAAAAATTCAAACTTTGAATTCAAAACTTCTTAAAGGATTTAAAGATGCACCTTGCTGAGCTGATCAAGCTAGTATACTTCAATTTTGAAATCTGCAAAATTTGACCCCTCAAAATTGCCTTTGAAACTTCTGGATTTCCTTGACAAGATCCCAAACTAGGGTTTGATATTTCTCAGGGTTCTACCCAGCAAAAAAGTTTGATCTTGTGCTCTAAACTTTGATTTTTCTGAGGAGTATCTAGCGGTGGTCACAGATTCCAAAAATTTCAACTTTTTCAGAAACTGAAATTTTCCACCTTTCCGATCAAAATCCTGATTTAGGTTTTGATGAAGCCCAACCTTCTGCAAAACCAAAAAGTTCGATCGTGGTCTCTAAAATTTGATTTTCTTGAGGGGCATCCAGCCGTGGTCTCGAATTCCAAAAATTCCAACTTTCTTCGAAACCCTAACTTCCCGCAGCAATGACGAGCCAAAAACTGAAAGTCCTCATAATTTAATTTTGTCCCGACAAAAAGATGTGCCCTTCAAAGGAGAGTCAACCTAGCCTCCTTCCTTTGATGATCTAAGGAGAGAAAACCAAATATTAAGAATCCCTAGCTTCCGCAACTGCATAGTGTCTTCTTCTTAGCACGACTCCGATACCATGTTAATTTTTCGATAATTTCATTCAATATTATCTAGGATCACTAAGAAAATAACGTGTACAGCATATCAATCATAAACACAAGAGACAATAGACACAGAGTTTCCTCGGGGAAAACCAAGAAGGTGAAAAACCCCACAACTTCCTCAAAGATAGAATAGGCCACAAACCAAGATCACAATGATCAAACCCAAAGAGCTGTCTCTAGCAGATACTCCTCCTCCTCCACTTGTGCGCCACTTTCTCTCTTAGCTATGCGAGCTTGAGAAGTGAGTGAGTGAATAGAATGAGAGACACAACCTCTCCATTTATACATTGACTTGACCTACCAATAACCTAACAGGGTCAACTTGCTAATGAAGTCTAATAACCCAACCACATGACCTAACTAGGGCCGACCCAACACTAGTGGTCTAATAACCCATCAATACAAATGATGACACTTACAATGTAACTTGAACACTTGCAAATACAAATGATGACACTTACAATCAAAGGAATAATACATCTCTATTTGATATACAATAAAGTACAAATGTAATATACAAGTGAATATCTTCCAAAGTTACAAATACATCAACACATGGCTCTCGAGCCCTCTGAAAAACACAACGAAAATGATAAAGACCAAACCATTAGCGCATGGATAGGGTTTTCCCTATACATGGAGCTCACTCCCAAGTCAATCACGTGGGCTCATTTGATGCATGAACTGTCAACCACCATCTTTTAAATTTAAAACCCCATTGCTATAGTTTTATGCCATTGTTTACATATTAATTCAATACTTGTATGTCGAATGGTCTTTGAACCATTTTTCATATAGTTTGGTTCATAAACATTTCATAC
Source organism: Larix kaempferi (assembly GCA_027924585.1). NCBI lineage: Eukaryota > Viridiplantae > Streptophyta > Pinopsida > Pinales > Pinaceae > Larix > Larix kaempferi. Next base: position 30,757,857 of record BSBM01000096.1, read on the forward strand.
CATTGAGTTTTTCCGAGGAACCTCGAAATCTATGGTGAAGAGTTAACCAACTAATAGAAGTATAATATAAATCAACTATAGAAACAAGGGTTTATCACTATTAAGATTGGGTTAGGAATCTCTAAATCCTTAGTCAAGATTTGACTAAGTCTCATAATTACAATCTAACTAGTAATAAGTAAGAAGTTGCTTGTCACCATAATAACCCCTGTTATAATATTAATACCAATTCTTTGGATGCATGTTCTCACCTGTAACCTGGTCAAAATGGCAGAATGCATTAACTTAATGCTACGTAATCTTTGGGGCGTCACAAGGAACCCCTTCAACAAAGAAATACATGTTCAATAATAACATCATAATAATAACTATAATATCATTTTACAACCCAAAGAATAGCAAACTAAATATCAACATCGTCTTAAGCATTAAATCGTCATATTAATGATAGTAAAAAAGAGGTATGTATTCAGTGGCTAAGTCACATTAACTAAACGATGAATTTTGTAATTAAGTGTCGCCATTACAATTTATAATTAAGCTGTTAACTAGGAGATAAACGTTCATAATTGTACTTTCCGCATAGTAAATTGTAGTATTTATACTACAAAGAATTTTTTTATTTTTTATTAATTTTGGATGTGTTACATGAACTCTTTTCATCTTCAATATTAAATATGTTCATATATATGTGAATCATTGTTCATTTGAAACTGGAAATCATTAATTTTGCAAGTTTCTTTATATAATTTTCATGGTTATTGTTATGCTTTCACTTTCTTTTGTTTCCATTTCAGGAATTGCAGCAAGAAGTTAAAGCGAAGGGGCAAAGCTCAAGATTAGAGGATTCTACTACAAACGTTCGGAACAAGGTGTGTATCTTGATACCCTTAAGGCTTAATTGTTTCTTTGAAAAGAAAAAAGAGAAATCGTTTTTACTTGTAATATTAGGGTTTGTTTATCTTCCCACTCTTCAACAAGTGCACCCAATAGTTGTTGGGGAATTATTTCCCATCACACACATGCTTCCTCTATATAATTCACTTCCAAAGTGAGTGACCTCCTCCTCCATATGTATTCATAATAACCCATTCTAAATTTAGGGTATGAAACAATTATATGTAAAGTCATTAAATTTAGTAAGAATCACCTAGAGTTTTGCACAATGTAGAATTAAAGAAAAAAATGGCCATTTGAGAAACCAATTACTTTTAATACATGAAAACCCCCTTTCCTTTTTTTCTTTGTAAACACATGTAACTCCCTCACTCAATCTCAAAATTTCAATCCATCAAAAGTAAAGATTGTCAAAAATAACAATATTTTGAACTCGATAAGCAACATGGATGTTCTTCACAACCACAATGTTGAAATAGAGCTCATCTGATGCAACTATCATGGATAACAAACCAACCAATCTAGGGTTTTAGGGGCACTCCGCCCTTGAGGATGAAACCAAAAGTCCATCTCAAAACCCCTTGAGGGAACACAAATTCTAGGGGCATCTACATTATTTAATTAATCGTTGTGTAGGTTAGTTAGTTATGGAATATTTTCTCATAATGCAGCTTGGGCATATCTTTATTATATTGTTTTATTATCCTTGAGTGACATGCATCCTTATATTAGGGTTTTAGACTTGGAGATATATGTAAGCTTATAAAAGACCAGGGGTTTCATTAATAAATTTAATCATGATCTTGTAGTCTATACAATTTCTAGGATTCTCATCTTCTATTCTCTTCTTTAAATTGATCAAAATCATTTTTTTCATATCTTGAATTGGTTTTAGTGGGAATTCATTTCTTATCATTTGGTATAAAATCATTACTATATTGGCCTAATCCTTTTTAAATATTTAGAGTTTTTTGTAGGCCAGCCGCCCACCCTACACATCTTATTCTCTTCCTCATTCCTAGATATATCAGGATTTTGGGTTGATTGAAGCCCATTCTCCAACCTAGTTACCTTCTCTATTTAGTTTTCTTATCCATTAGCTCCACCCAATGAAATATTATGCAACACAATTTATCTTCTAGCCTGTCATCAACACATATCTACCACTTATTCAATATTTTTGGAGGTCACCCCCTACCCAATGGTTCTTATTGTGCTTTCTCAAAACCCACCTTCCACCACAACTCTTATCTATAAGTTTATGCCACCTTTCCTCAGGTTACATCACACTTGTGTGGAATGTATGGAAGCCTCCCTTCACCCTAGATATTCTCTCTAATATTGTATCACCTCTCCTAGAGGTACATCATCCTCCTCAACTCTTAATCAACATTTCATTTGAGCATCAATCAGCTAGGGTTTTCATCTACAAGTCTACCACAACATCTATCTATCTCTCAATGGATTGCACTGGAACTTAGTCCTCTAGGGATGCAGAGCCTCATTGGCATGGTGTGGTCTAAGAACTAGCTAGTGATCTAAATATATCCCTCGGATTGCAACATAGGGTTTCCACCTCAACATTTCAAGTCAAGACCATATTATCATTACCTAAGTATCATGTCCAAATGCATACAAATCTTATCAATTCCTAGATATGTAGTCTCACTAGCTATTTTAAAACATGCCTAAACATGATAGAATATCAACACCTCCTTCTCATTGAAAAATCATTTAGAAGGAGTTTCTCAATCTTGGTGGCAGTCGCATAAATATTTTTCCAAGTTATAAATGTATAAATGTAAATGGTTTTCCTTTTCAATTTACATTTTTTATGGGGTTAAATAGGATATGGGAAGGAGCTCTTCTCATGATGTAAAATATATTTCCCATAAAAAGAAATAATATGATTGCTTTTATGATTAGTGATAAGTAGTTATTTAAAAAATAAATATTAAATATCTCTCTTAAAAATTTTAACATTTTTCAACCATTTTCCATAGTCTTTTTAAAATTTCCCATAAATAATTATTAAAAAAATAAAAAAAGGAAATGACATATTCCTCTTCATCTTTTGTTTTGACATTCACAACTATAAATCCAAACTATCCGTTTTCCAATCTCTTAAATTTCAATAAAAATGAAAATATACTTTTCCTTTACCTTCAAAAGTATGAATCCAAATATATATTCTAATTCTTTCAAGCATATATTCTAATCCTTTTTCATTTTCAATTTTCAATCTAAATGAACACAAACCTCCTCAATCCCCAGCTCTAGAAAGTTTGATTGCCAATTAAAACTCAATCTCAATCTCTAGAAAGTTTGATTGCCAATTAAAACTTAGAATCCAAGTCAACTCCCAAATAATATACAAGAAATTCTCATCACTCTGGCCACCTCTCCACCAGGGATATGAATCTCACGTAATGTCTCCTAATAGAATATAGGAATACAGTTGACAATATCAACTGTCCTTTTTGTAAAACATGGAATGTAGCTCGGCGAGAACACTCCGAATAACTCTATCTTAGTCTTATCATGGTCGTAACGTTTAACCTGAAATAAAGTTTCCAGTCGCTTTCTTTCAAAATATATATAGTTAATAAAACTAATTATTAAGGGTTAATAGATATTGCATATATATATATAGTTTTGAGTTCTCAATACAGTTCAACCAGCATAGCTACTTTAAGTGTGGCTCATGGTTAGTGAACAAACCATAAGTCATAACTTAAGTTAAGTGCTAAGTTACATTTTTCCATGTGTAGTGGTAGGAACTATTTGTTATCCATCAGTTAAGAGTTATTCCAAAATTAATTACTAGTTATTTATGTATAATTATTAATTATTTTTTATATATTTTTATTTTATTTTTAATTTTGAATTTAGAACTCTCATAAAATTAATATGGATAATACTTTCTAGTACAATCTAAGAAAAACATAAACATTAATCTATCCCAAATTCAAAAATATAAACGCATATTCATATGAATATAATTAATAATCTGCTTAATAAAAATATATTACTGAATTATTTTGAAAAAATAATATCCATTTTTAAATCATAATTCATAGGCAGCTATATTCATTAGCCATGAATAAAAAATAAAATCAAGTTTGTTTTTGAATCATAAACCTTTACCTTAATTTAATTGCTGCACGGTCCATGGAGGAGTAAGTTATCTAGTTTGACACGTGATGAGTATGAGACACGGATAAGGACCTCCATTGAGCTAGTAACCTCTCTTGTCTCATATAAACTTGAACTTCGCCAAAGTTAAAAATTATTGAAAGTTATAATTGATTAAAAAATGTTTAACAAACATTAAAAGTCAAAAAAAGGATCTTGTTAAAATATATATAAGAATTTAATACATTTTCTTGATATTTCACCACAAAATTTGAGTAATGCATGACAATATTAATTCAAAAATAATAAAAAGTATTCACCTTTTTCACAATTTATTCACCATTTGCTTCTTGATATGGAGATGAATAATCCTGGAAAATTATTAAAAGTTATAATTGATTAAAAAATGTTTAACAAACATTAAAAGTAAAAAAAAAGATCTTGCTAAAATATATATAAGAATTTAATACATTTTCTTGATATTTCACCACAAAATTTGAGTAATGCATGACAATATTAATTCAAAAATAATAAGAAGTATTCACCTTTTTCACCACTTATTCACCATTTGCTTCTTGATATGGAGATGAATAATCCTGGCTTCAACACAACCGTGAAGAGGTCAATAAAATTAATGAAGAGTATTTATGTCTAGTATCAATGGAACTCTTGTTCGTGATTCTTTCACCATACAAGGTTGTAAATTCTTTCACCATACAAGGTTGTAAAAGAAATGATTTTGAATAAGGAAATTAGATGAATAATCCTGGCTTCAACACAACCGTGAAGAGGTCAATAAAATTAATGAAGAGTATTTATGTCTAGTATCAATGGAACTCTTGTTCGTGATTCTTTCACCATACAAGGTTGTAAATTCTTTCACCATACAAGGTTGTAAAAGAAATGATTTTGAATAAGGAAATTTGGATCAATGTTAAAGCATTGGGTTTGGATTTAATTGTCAAATCTTGATATATATCTTGATATATTCTATAGTAGTAGAATATAGTCGTATTAGTAATTGTTGTATGAAATTAGAACCAAGTTAAAAATATGTCGAATATTCAAAATGATACGGGGTTTGGTACAGTCAACCATTTATTTATGAAATAAGAAACTCCAAATCATGACCGCTCAACAATGACATGTATGAGCTAGAAAATCAAAATCGTGGACTAAATTCAAGTTTCAAGAGTGAGGTGCCACTTGTGTGTGCAAGAGTTAAAAGTTAAAAGTTAATTTTAAACTTCAACAAAAAGTATGTGCACATTGGATACTGCATTGCTTTTATATCATCTACTTACTAATACTAACTTACTTGTACATGTGTAGTTTTTTATTTAAGTTTTATTTTATTGTAATTGTTATTTTAATTTTTACTTTTATGTTTTACTTTTTAGTATTTAGGTAGTTCCTTTGTTATCATTTTTCTTAAGTCATTTTGTATAAAAGTAGATTTGTGTAGATTTTTAGGTCATTTTGTATGTATTATGTAGTTATTTTAAATTTTATTTTTATGATTTACTATTTATTTAATAATTCTCTTAGGATTGGTGAAGGAATGGATATGATGACATCATAAACATTGTTATATTATATGGTATGCCATATATCGAATTTGAATTTGAGATATGTTTCAAGTTGTTTTCAATGAATAATGAATAATATGTTAAAATTTGGAATGATTTATGTATAATTTTATTTTATTTTAAATTAAAATTGCATTTTTTTGTATTTATAAGATGTTTGCTCTTTTTTCGTTAAGTATTTTTTCTATATTGTTTCTCAATTAATCCGTACTTGAATGTTGCTACTATGATATATTCTATAAATTATTTTGATAAATACATGGAGATGGTGGTCCTCGTGAATCTTACATCTTTCAATAGATGGCATGTCATTCTTTACACATGCTATTGGTACTTGATCCTAAAGAATGGTTATAATAACTCAAGCTAAATGGTTATGAGCCGGTTGTGGACCTTCCTTAGTTCCTTTATAAAACTTATCTAATAATGTGTAAAGGCCTCTTCTAGTACCAATTGTTGGGTAATTTTCCATCCTCCACTCCGAATAGTGGTACATGGAATATTCCCATTTGAATGAAAAGTACATTGGTCAGTGTCCAAGAGTAATGAATTAAGATTATCATGTAAGAAGTTAGCTAGTCCACTACCCTTAATAGTATTTGCACCCACTCTTACCGTCAGGCCATAACCTACTTTCCATTCCAAGGAGAATTACAAAAGAAAGATATTGTTAGGTTTGTCCATTTATTTTAAACATGCATTATACTTTTCCTATCCTTCCTTATCTAGTGAGATAAATTCCCATGAGAAATGTACTTCTTAAGTATGGTCATCCTCTATAAATTGTATTCGGAAAGAAAATTCCATAGATATTTAGTTACCAACACCTTTCCAAATTGAAATATATACTTTAGTACACTACCTTCCTTTCCTTTGGTTTTGGATATTGTCATGTAGCTAGTTAAATGAGATCCCACCTTACTAGTGTTTCTTCTCAACGAATAATTAAACCACTTATCATTAAAATTTTCCAATATGCCATTTCATATGGGTTCCATCAATATATAGTACACATGGATGGATTCGAAAATTGAATTTAGAAAAATAAATATTCCCCCTTTTTTTTGGCATCCATCTATTACACCAAACAATAATTATTCTCCTTCTTTTCCAAGAGCCACATCCACACCATTATGTATGAGAGTAGATTTGTTAGTGTTCACCTCCATGCCTATGCCACAACTATAGAGTGAAAGGATCTCCTTATAACATCTACCATCCCCTTTAGAACGAAAGAAAAAAATTAGGGCATCATCCATAAACAGTAGATCGATTAGTACCTCCTCACCTCTAAACTTTATACATCTAATCTGCCTTATACTTTTGGATTCTAGAATCATTCTACTAAGGCCTTTTTCTACTAGTAGGAACAAGTGAGGTGAAAAATAGAACTCTTGATGATGCCCTATTGAGGACTTGAATAAATAGGAGGTTAAACCATTTATAAGCACCAAAAAATTGGTAGATTGTACACAACCCCTAATCCATCCAACAATACAAAATGAAATACCAATATCGATCAATAGAAGCCTCAAATACAACCAACACTCAATGACATAATCCTTACGGAGTTCATGTTTGATCACTAAAGATGGAATGATGTAATCCCCCGATTTTGACCCTATTGCATTAAAATTGTAAATGATGTAAATATCATTATTAAATCATGGTGAGGAGCTCAAGGCCAAGGCCCAACCATCGATTTTATCATTTTATGTATCGGAAATTAAAAATAGATGCCTATGGTTTTTGTCATAGACCACCACAATGTAAATTAAGACATCATGTAAATACGAATTTTAATGAAATACCCACAACTAGCTATGCAATGCAACAAGAGATGGGGGCCTAATTTTTACAAGGAATATGGAGAGAAAATATTCAAACCCTTGAGCCAATAGAGTCAATCCATGTGTAATTGAGAGAACCCATAAACCACCAACTACCCATTTTCACTTATGCACCCAATCATTTAATTCTTCCAGAAGTTGGTTGATCGGGTAGTTAATGCCTTGGGATTGGAGAGGTATGGCAGCCAATTTCGTATATGGGCAAGCCATCAATCTGGGAAATCGTATTTTTACTTCTTGGGCAAGAAAACACCCACGAAATTGTGCCCAAATCCATTCTTCACCCATGGCCTTTGCTCTCTCACACAGTTTGAGCTAGCTGGGGCTTCCTCCTTCACGTTTGGCATCATTTTCCTGCATTTTCCATGGTTGGGAAATCGTTTTTGGTTGGTACAGTGACTGGGAGAGGAGAACCACGATTTGGGGGTGTGATGGAGGTCGTTTTTGCTCCTGGAATGTCCATAAATGTTTTCTGAAGACATATTTTCCTTCCTAAGGGTGAATCCCCAATTATCATTTCATTTTTGGTTGCCCACGTTTCCATTCATGCCCAACACTTGTGATTTTGCTGTTATGTGCATCCTTGTTTTGGTTTGAACATATGAGCAAGAAATTTGGAGTGGAAGTGGACCAAAATTGGCTTGATAAACCTAGTGAGGAGGGTAACCTCTCAAGAAGATCAAAAGAGCTGGCTACTCTTCTTTGCACACCTAGAAGAACATTAGAATGGGAGGTATGGCCTGAGAGACTGTGCAGTAGTGAAGGGAATACTTCCTTGTGCCGGGTGTGTAGGTATTGTGGGGACCACGCTAGATCAATCTTTTAGAGGGCATCCATATCTCTGTGGTTGATCCCACTAGCTTAGAAATTCTTCCTTTCCATTGCCTTAGCAGCCTAATAAACCCAACTGTGGATTGGCTTCGTTGATTTTGGTGTATTTTGGCTATGTGTGAGTCTTTTGTTCTCTTTTTCCTTGTAGAAATCATGCCCAGCTCGGGGGTGGCCATTGTGTTGAGAGATTGATGAGCACAACTGGCCTATGGTTGGGTGAAATGTTGTAGTTGCATAGCGAGTTGCTCGAGACTACTTCGTTTCAAGATAAGTACTCTCTTTTTAAATTATGCAATGTCTTTATTTAATGTATGTCATGAAAATGTTGAATGTATGTTAGATATTAAGATGATTTTAATTCCGTTTTGTTTCTACAATATGCATAGGTATATGTATTTTATTATTAATGAGTTTTACTTAATAATCATAGGGATAGCTGCCCATTTTTAGTGTCATGTTCTCTCCCTGGCTTGGTATGATGGAAGGGGACTTGACAAATGTGCTTGTTTTTTATTGTACAAATTCCTTTTTGAGTTGTACCAATGGATTCATGGATGTTTCAACCTCCCAAGAAGGTATATTTTTCATGAGAGATGCAGTGATAATTTTTTTTAGTATGGTGGATAATACTTTGGATACTACCTTATACACAATATTGCAAATGGATACAATGTGAAAGCATCAGATGTGTCAAATAAGTATACATTAGTATACATTAAATATGGCATTAATATATCTACGTTCCCTTTAGGTAACTCTAATGTATTCCACTACTTTGATAAAATCCTCCCCATCTTGTCAAAGTAGCCCAGAAAAAGTTCCATAGGTTACCTTTCAAGCGCAGGGCTCTTATCCATATGCATTGTAGTGAAAATTTCAAGATGTAGTCAAATGAAAAGAAGCCATTTATATAGTGTTGAATTGATGGTGTCTAAATAAATCATCTTTCTTTCAAACTCATGTGCCATAAATTCAATTTGTTACCTAGGAACACAAAAAGATTCACTTATAAATTTCAAAACAAAATAAGAGAAACTTAAAGACACTGTAAAACATGAAATTTATGAAGGATAACTCATCTACAAATAATAGCATAATTGTTTCATTGCTAACATGAGTAAGCAACTTTGATCGAGCCTCTTATAAAGATGTTTTTAAATATTTAATATTTTCCCAATTCCTTTTCCATAGGGCCATTTATAAAATTCAAACAACAAAATTACAAAGTGCTTCATGTCTAGATGAAAATAAATCCATCATGCCTTGTTTAAATTTCTATGGAAAATTTTTGAAAGGGCTCTCATGAAAAGCGACCATGCACATTTCGAAGATAAATTAATATGTCTAGAAAGGTCATGACACCAAGCCATTGGGGTTTATTTTAACATTCAAATATAAATTAAAATATTTGAAAAGGGTTGATGGAAAGTCATAGTGAATATTGTAAGGACCTAACATCAATTTGTAGATGTTATCACAGAATTCAATACAAACATGGATACCTCCTTTAATATTGAGAGAAAGGACCATGCTAGAAATCAATATTAAGCATTCTATCATTGAAATGAAACCAAATTTCAAGATTATATAAATTTTATTCTTTGCAATATGATATATATTTAGAGATTTGGGCCATTACATTGGTAAATTAAAATTTAATTAGAATAAATCATAACATTATGGAGAATTAATAAAAGATATATTTATTACATATATTCCTACCCCATTGGATATATATCTTCATATTTTGATAGTAGGGTATTGAAGTTAAGAATTTCTAACTCATAGAGAAAATTTCCTAGAATAATGAACTTGGGTGATTCAAGGATATCAACATTGAAAGTTATAATCTTATAAATTAACACCATGTTGTTTTTTGTGACTTAACATTTGAACATGCAATTTTGGGAAAATAGCACCTAAGATTACACATGATTACTTGAACCCGTGACCATCAGAACTTGCTCCTTAGGATCCATTGCAACCAATCCTTGCTTCAAATCCTTTACAATAGTGCATGAGATTGATAATTATTGTAACACCGCTAGTTTGAAACCCCTAGTCTCATGATGCCAAGAGGTAAATACTAACTATGAATGCCTATAAGGATGAACATATTATATTTTTCAATTATTAATATTTAAATCCACAACTAACTTTGTTGAGGTAGTATGCAAAAAAGATCAAGGAATCATGTATTTACTAGAGATAGTAAGGGGGTTAGAATGACTAAGGGGGGAAAACCATGTTATGAACCCATTCAACCTTTAAACCCTAAAGTTTACCTTATGTCATGATTTAAGTGCAAAATTTCTTATTATTAACTTAAATTCAATTTATGACTTAAAAAGGGGATTAAGTGTGAGTAAGAAATGTTTTTTTAATTAAAAGGAGAAACGGGTGGCTCATGATAGAAATCACGTGGTTCCCTCTTGCCATGCATTAAAATAATGCATGCAAAAATAAATCTAATTGGATTCATTCCAAAAGAACCCATGCGGATGGGAATTCTGAGCATATAGAGGAGAATCATTGTGTGATAAGGGAATTTGATACAAATTCCTCAGTCTGTAAACCAGTTGTTGGAGTTTTTCTTTTGAAACTCTATCCAATTTGTCACTATAATGTTCCAGTGATGTGGCTAATGGTGTAGCTAAACGTCTTCGTGGAATTCTAAGCACATATGAAAGTGATGTGTTTTCATTGTTGTATAGTTAGACCAATTTGTCTCTCGATGTACTTGTGAAGTTGAAAATGGTGTAGGGAGATAAACTGATGAAATTCTGAGCACATATGGCAATGACATCTATTAGTACTATGTAGTCAAAAGGAAATCAAGGAGGTGAAATGCATTGTTTGGCATGGAATTAGATTTAATTCAATTGTTAAATGATTTCCAAGAGTTTAATCCTCATAAATTATGGGACTAGTGAGATGTCCATTTGGTGAATGCACGAGTCTCAGCTCGTGGGTGTTCTTTTGTTGAAATATTAATGAGAAAAATTGCCTATGGTTTGGTGGAGCATGCCTCACATGCATCCAGTTGACCATTTGAAGTGATTTATAAGATAAGTGTTCCATTGGAAATTCAATTATTAGTTAAAATTCAATTGTCTCCTTGTTAAATTTTGTTATGGCATTGTATTTGAATATGCAAGTTCCAAGTATTTGCTTAAAATTATAATGATATTGGTGAAAATTCTAAGTCTGGAAATGTATTTTTGGGTTTGATTTTCCATAAGGAATTAAATTGCGTACTCTTGAAATTGAAGTCTCTATGGCCAATTATTATAAATTCAAGGTAATGGTATTTTTGCATGCTTAGTCGTGGTATGTTTTCCATAAAACCTATTTGTTTATCAGTTGTTGTAAAATTTCATATAAGTTAATGTTTGAGTGCCCAATGGCCATAATATTTCCTTAGACTTGTCATTTATTCACCATGATGTTATAAATCTATCCCATTTACCTTGGAGAGGGTGGTTGCTCGAAGTTCAACCAAGAAGTGGCTATCTTGTCCCGATATTGAATTATCGTTGCGTGCACAAATTGATTCTTTCAATTTGAGTGTTGAAAAATTACAGAATATGGATTAGAAATTAATTGCATTTCTTATGAATGGAAATGGTGTGACTTTTAATTTCACCAACCCTAATTTATAGGGCCAAAACTAAATTTTATGAATACCAATTCTTTAATGAATGTAAAGAGTGGGAAATTTATTCTCGGTGGAAGATAGTTTATTTAATTTAAAAAAAAAGGTGCAGTAATTAGACCTTATGCATGCAATGGTTTCTACACATAGCTCACTAAGGCGCAGTAATTAGACCATTATTGCTTAATGAGTAATTGACTTGTGCATGCAATGGTTTAATACACATAGCGTACTATGTAATTGTTGAACCATGTTTGAACTATTATTTAATAAATACATAAGAAAATAATTACCAATTTCCAAGGTTTGTTTATTAAGCTTAGTATAAAATGGTATTATTGTTTATGAAAACCATAAGCGGAATTTACAATGGGTGGTATTTTGTATTTCAAAAACCACAGGTTGATTTGGTTTATTCAAAGTAGAAATAATATTTATGTCAAAGTTTAAGATTTAGCTGTGTTTATTATTCCTTGCATGAATGGTATGGTGGTTTTTGAAAATTAGAAGCTGAAACAAGCAAAATACCATGGGTTGCATTTGTAAGGAATTGGTCATTGCATTTCATGCAATAAAAAGATTGGTAGTTATTTTCATAAATAAATTATGAAAACCATAGTTTGCAGTTCCTATGATTTAGTTCATACCATGCAAATTTTGTAATATGTTGGATTAATGTTTTTCTTTATTACGGCGAGAGGCACTCTATAGCAAGTATGAGGGAGATCTTGTAACATGTGAGTGTTTGTCAAGTTTGTCGAGTGTTTGTCTAGTAACAAAATAATACAAAGTAAACAAAAAAAAAATAATACAAAGTAAACAAAAAAAAAATAATACAAAGTAAAAAGTAATAAATATTATGTCGGCCATAAACAAAAAAGAATAATACAAAGTAAAAAGTAAATATGAGACTTAAACTAGAGACTTTAGAGCTTAGGATTAGGTGATAAATATTATGTCGGTCATAAACAAAAAAGAATAATTCAAAGTAAAAAGTAAATATGCGACTTAAACTAGAGACTTTACTTTTTACTTTTAATACAAAGTAAAAAGTAAATATGAGATTTTAGAGTGTTTATCGAGTAACAAAATAATAGAAAGTAAACAAAAAAGAATAATACAAAGTAAAAAGTAATAAATATTTTGTTGGACATAATCAAAAAAGAATAATACAAAGTAAGAAGTAAATATGAGACTTAAACTAGAGACTTTAGAGCTTAGGATTAGGTGGTTGAGGTATTGCACTGATCCCTCCCTCTCGACGCTTAATAGAGCCTAAGATTTTTATAGTAATTTCAAAAAATTGAACAACTTAAGGATTAACTATGTATATAACTTTATTTGCATTTGTTATGCACTTGATACAATATTTCATGGATCTTATAAAATAGTTTACACTTCTTCTATTTACTCATAGTTATTATTCATTTTAATATGTATTTGTGATAAGAATGCATTGTGCACTTACCACCTATTTTATTTTTTTTTAAATAAAAAATTATTGTCTTAAATCTAGTGTAGTGAAGGGCATGTTACAAGGGCGAGCCTTATCCAACAGATACACTTGCCTTAAAGGAGAGACCCAGTCCGGTGCTAGACCATGTGCACCCATCCAGGCTTCAAATTTGAAGCCTTCAGTACCCTTCAGAGGCTATTTTACACGTCATAGAAGACCACCTCAAATTTTACCATGCAAAAAACATTTAATTTTATGCTAAGCCCTTCAATAATTAAATTAACCTCTACTGTTTAAAATTGCAATAGAAGGGCAGCTTCAAATTTCACCCATCGATAGTTTTCAGTGGGAAATGGGGAATGCAGCTACTAGATAAGTGACTTGGGAGTGGGACTTGGTACTCGGTTACTCTCCAATATCCACGTGTCCGATCATCGATGGATCATGGACCATTGGGCATCTAAGAATATCATTGACAAGCTTACGTGGACGGGCTTACAATGTGCAACCCATGGCTTGAATGCTTCTAAGTTCTTGTGTTAACGATGAGTGCTTATGTGTTTAACACATTTAATGGAAGAAACAACTTTATTAAACATGGTTTGTGGCTCATATGTGCTGCTGGCAGTGGGATTACCAAGTTATCAGTTATAACATACCAATTCATGAATTATGACTCCGTGAGTTAATTGAGTATTCAATGTATAATATATTATGTTAATGTGCCCTGAATTTGGCATTTTGGACAAAATCCACTATCTAGAAAATTCTTGTAATGTTGTAGGATGTCACTCCCGCCTGTGGCCCCTACCCATGGCCCTATGTTTTATTTGTTGTATCAATTTAATCCTATCGTCTACGGCTCCCAGCCTCACACCCTATGTTTTTTTTGTTGTATCAAGTCAATCCTACGGCTCCCGAGTCCCACCTTGTGTTTTCTTTGTTGTATCAAGTCAATGCTCGAATTCCATGCTTCCATGGATTTGACCATCAATAAATAATATTATAGGAATACAAACAAGCTTTTGCTTATACCCCTGCTCCACCTTGGTTGAGCTACTTCCAAGTTCCACCTACCCTATCTCCTCCAGTCCTCTATGAGAGTTTGCAGAGTGAAGCTACTAATGCATCCTGCCATAAACATATATAAAGAAATTTGTTTTCTTTGAGGATCTCAACTTCAAGGCTGAATGGATTGCTGACATCCTATGAATTTATAGGTATGTGCATCATTTTATCCATTCATGATCCCATCAATTATTTAAAAAAAAAATTATTTGATTAAAATTCTATAACTTCAAAGTTCAAACACAATATTATTATTTGATTGAAATTTTGTAACTTCAAATGGGCCTTGAAGGCTTCAAATTTGAATCCTGGACCAGAGAGTGGGTTTGTCACAAATCTCAGTTAGAGGTTGTTCAGAACAACATTTATCAATTCCCAACCACAACAAAAACAACAATTGCTTCTTTCTTCATATGTTATGTGTACACGCATATGATTCCATGTGCTCGTTTCCTTGCCCTATTTGTCATTGTCGCCCAATCGAAGCTCTTGAGAATTTAGCTACCCTTTAACTTTCCTGGAATGGAGGGGACAAGGAAGACCATTGTTTTCACTCTAAAACCAAGTGCTTCCCCGCGCAGCTACCACTGGCTACGGTTGCAGCCCTAAGGGAAACATGTGTGTGCACTGCACCTCCAGCTTTACCAAAAAGCGCAGGGATTTGGGGAAGTTCCCACTTTTCCAACCTCCATGCCTCTAGTTAATGAGTCAGATCAAGAATCCAGACTTTGTATCTAAAACTATATTGCATGCGCCATTTTTCCCAATTACTCGGTTGTCGACTTGACACTCTAGTACACGGTTTAAGATTTTTGGGATTTATTACTATGAAAACCACCGATGCTACTACACTTACAATCCCAACTTGCTATCAAATTTCAATATGATTGAGAATGTGCAACAACATCTGGTGAAGGACAATGCTAAAAGCTCACAATTTTCTTAGAATGCCCAGTCCCCACTCCTACGTTCGACTATACGAACTGGGATAAAAATGGTTTTTTAATCTTGATTTTTAGAATGACAGTGCTACTTTACCTTTTGATTTTGTTTCCCTTATCGGTTGGTCTTGAATAGAATAGGAACTTCAACCATCTATTCATCTCCTCTCTACTTGGTATGCCTACGTTTTACTTATGCTTCACAACCCATCCTCTACTCTGTCACACCACAAAGTTATTATGTATAATGAGATATAGGGGGTGGGGCTATAGAGAAGAAGTAGCTAGGGTTCTTAATCAACTATTGAGAACAAAATATGCCTGTAGTCCGATAGTTCTCTTTGCTCAAACCATAACATAGCATGCAACATGTAAGAAGCGCTTAAACTTATTCTATCCCAAGTAAGTGTGGCATTCATAGTGTTTAATGAAAAATTAAAACATATATTGTTGTCATTGGCATTCAATTATGTTGTAGGGTACACAATTAGAGTGACAAAGAAACTTGCTAATGGTTTTCAATCCAATCCAACTTCCTTGTTGAACTTTTCTCTTTGATAGACTTGCGTGAAGGAGGATTATAAATGGCATAGGCAACGCAATTGTTTGATAGATGTGCATGAAAGTGAATTATGGTCCTCAATTCAACAAAGTAAAAAAATTTACCGTTCAGATGAAGATCTTTCCCTTCACCTTTTCTACTGCCTTTCTGCATACATCTCTATTGCTCACTAATTTAGTAGCAGATACAGACCAGACTCAATGTCCAATGTTTTTGGCTTCTGAAACAATTTCTTCCTTTTTGGATTACGTGATCATTTTTTCCATTATTAAGTAGGCTAGATTTTATGTAGGCTGGAATTTATATTAGTTTGAAGAATGCTAGTGATTTACGAAGATTGAACTTTTCCAAGAATAAGCAACATGTTGCTTTTAGAAGAGTTGAAGAACCCAATTCTTCATCAAGCTTGTATTGTTCGAAGCAGCCTAAGAACCTATGTTAAGAGGTATTAAATATTATTATACTGGTTAAAAGTTGGATTGGAATTGGGCTAGCAAGCTAATTGTAGCTACACTGATGCAGGCAAAAAAAAAATATAAAATTAGTTATGGCAATTCACATTGAACATCTGGAAAGTGGATTTTCCCTGTGTCTCCTCAGTTATGTTTCATTAATAAATTCCTCATGTTCAGGCAGATCATGAAAGAGTAAAATAGTATTAATTTTGGCTATAATGATGAAAGTTGGATTGGAATGGGGTTAGGAAGTTAACTATATTATTATATTGGTTAAAAGTTTAAGAGGCAAGATCAATTTTAGAAACTGCTGAGACGACAAAGGTGGCATAGTGGTCTAGAGACTGAGCTGTTAGATTGAGGCGAAATGTGATTGTGTTATATGACATATATAACGTTTCGTATTGCCATATCCACTGCAAAATAAAGCCTCTTAACTTTACTTATTTACTAAGTAAGTAAACAATGAAATTGTGATGTACTACTACATTTTCAAATGAAAAGAATGACTTATTTTTACATGTCAGCATTGAAGGGTTCAATATCTCATAGCCCTTCAAAGTGAAATGTGACCCCACCGTTCAAATTTGATCCCTGCACCCATCTATGGTATGAGCCGCACCCAGTGATCAAATTTGAAGGGCTAGTCTTAATTTAAATTTGAAGGGTATATATTACTGCATATTTCGAAGATGAAAAGCTTTAAAAAAATTTGCTTTTCAATTGACAATAATAAATTAATCATGCACTTCATTAAAAAATATGTTAAATAAAATATTACATTTCAAATCAATTTTCAATTATAAATTGATTTGAAATATAACATTTTAATTTTTTATATTTACTAAAACATTGAATACAGATTACTCTGTTTCTTGGCATCACCGGAAACCAACCTAGTAATAGAATATTTGGAGACTAATTTAGTTTTATTGCCTCTTTATAACATAATTTACTTTTTGATTGTACTGAGTGCCCATCTCCTTTCTTATTCTCTTGCTGCAACAAGCCTTGACAATAAGGATGGGCATGAATCCATTTCCCACGGATTCACAGATTGCATTGGTGAGTTCCAGTAACTCCAAATGAATCCATGAGCTGAAATTATGTGACTTTGAACAGAATTTGGTTTGCGCATTTGTTTGTTATTGTTTAAGCTTTCCTACAGAGCAATAAATCATTTTCTTAAAGAGAAGAGTTCCGAATTTCATGGGCATGTTTTTCTTTAGGATATGAATTCTTCTACTCTGTTGAAAACCAAGTTCTTTCCAATGGTGCATTGATTACTGAGCTAGATAGAAACAAAGTAATCTGTATTCAATGGAATAAATTATTCATTCCATTCCAGTAACTATTAATTATTCTTAATAATGGAATGAATTTCATCCCTTTGCATACATTATACAAATTGTTTGCATAATGTAGAACATCATCCCTTTGCATACATTATACAAATTGTTTCAGATATACATTGAGAAAAAGCTATCCGAGAATGTAAAGCTAACATTATTGAGAATTTTATATTAAAATTTATATTCTCAACCAGTCCTAAAATTATCACTTAGAAAATCGGTTCAGGCAAATGATTTTGCCTCCTTTTTTATCTTTATTTTCACTGGGCTTTTTGTATTGCATCGCTTTTAACTCAGTATTAGAACTAGATGATTGAAACTTTGCAAGGTTATCTGAAATTAATAGATAATTTCTAGGAAAATACTTAAGTAATTGTATTTGTGAACTTTATCCTTTTAAATGATTTAGAAGAAAGAAAGTGAGAGAACAACTCCTAAAATTTACATTCACCGCTCTCAAAATTAGTTTGTCCATCTTCTATACTTTTTTTCCTTTTAAAATTAGTTTGTCTGTCTTTTATATTTTTTTTCTTTTTCTTTTATTGATTTTTTATTATAATTCATTACTTTAGCTCAATATTGGAACCAGAGGATCGCAAGTCCTAGAATGAACAAATGATTCTAGATGATTAATTCGCTGTAGTTATGAGCTTTATAGGGCATATATACCATCAGTCCAAATGTGAAAACGCTACCAAGGGATTCTGATTTGGATATACCCAAAACGCTACCCAAAATCATTTTGATGGGGTTTGACATACTGAGGGCACTGTGCATTTTTGAATTTTTCCACGGTGGGTTCGGCAGGGGTGAATTTTGGAGCATAGAGACTATATTATGTTGACCATGCAGCCACTGCCAGCAACACTTGGTAAACTCATTTCTTCTCCAAGATGGGGCCCTATTTCGAAGCACAGAGACTAAGACTATATTCTGTGGACGCACAACTAGTGACCTAAGTACCTAATATAGCTTCAGCTTCCAGTTTCAACCCTATGTACTTAAAATAGCTCAATGATTGTAGTTTTATAATCCTGTTCGAGATAGTAGTTAGTACAGACGCTGTCATTCTAATTTCTCTGTTCTCGACAGTTTTTTTTAATAGCTATTCGAGACAATACACACCGTGCCAGTACAAACAATGGGAATTGGAAATGGAATAAAGAAACATACCTTGAAAGAAAGCGCTAGCAAAATATCATAGAAGCCACAGGTGACAGAACGTTTCCTTCAACAATAACAATTGGAATTTGGAACACCGCAGAAAGCCAAACGACCACTGGGCTCCAGAGTCTGGACACCAGCACTTGTCAACAACGCGGCCTCTCGCCTCTGCATTCACTACACCCACATCCAGCGAGATGAGAATCATAAAATACCACCGGAAATGAATTGGGGCTTGCTCACATTTCAAAGTTTCAAACCAGCACACAGGATGGGAAATTGGAATTGGGGCTTGCTTTTCGCACCATTCACCATTGTCGACTGGTGGAGAAATTAGAATGACCCAGGTTGAAGCTTGAATGTTCTCGGTGACGGTTCTCGCAGTCCCAACTTGCCCTAATTCTAATGACATAATACATTGAATTTGGAATTTGGCCGCCGCTGAGCCTGGGCAATTTGGCAATGGGCATTGGGAAGTTCTGTCATGGTTCATGAATCATAAATTTTCTGAACCACTCTCTGAACCGGAATTAAATGCGGAGTTAATCGGACAGTGGACTAGAGATCGGCGACGGCGATACGTCTAATACAACTCTAAAAAAGTTAAGATTTTAGCTACATGGATGTAAAATAAATTTGTTAAATATTGAGGCTCCAGTGCCCACTAAATAATCAATCAATGCCATTGCCGACTTGGGAGTCCAGACTCACTAAATAATCACTAATCAATCAATCAATGGAGAGTCGGAGTCTCCGAGAGTCGGTGCCGGACCATGCCAAATCTTTTTTTTTTTACGTCCATTTTATTTACAATAACACTTCTGGGACGTGGTGAGAGCCCTTTGAGTGTCGTGACATGTTCAATTTTGATCCCTGTCAGCAGGTGCCCGTGCCTATGTTGTAAAAATTTTGATGGGCAATTTTAAACATAGCACTTCTAATGAAATTTTAACATAATTATTACATTTATTTGTAAAACTTCAAAATTAAAAATCTTCTTTTTTTTTTACGTCCATTTTTTTTACAACACTTCTGGGACTTGCTGAGAGCCCTTTGATGTGCTGTGACATGTTCAATTTTGATCCCTGGCCGCACCCATCCATCGCATGAGGTATGGACGTTCATGGTATTCACCAGCTCCGGCGACGGAAAATTTCGATGTCCAATCCACCTGACACTATTTAATGTTGATCAGAGGACAACACAGAGAGGAACACATCAATCGCAAAAATTTAAATTTGAATTTGAACCGGAGTATTCACGCCCGCGTAGGATAACGCCCGCCCATTCCATACGGCCAAAGACCAGGAGGCTGATGTTGCATGGATCTTTCATGCCTCCACCGCGACATGGAAATCGTAATCAGAGCGCTGGTGAGGGAATTGAACTCTAGACCAGGCGAAGGATTTATCAGCGGGAATTCAAACGAAAAAATCGAGGGAAGTTCCACAAGCGAGGTAGTGTCGTTGTCCATGTCCAGTTGCGACCCGGGCTGCCCTTCCCAGGCCTCCATCGAAGCAAAAGCAAGCGCAAGCGTGGAATTTTAGGATTCCAAGGAGAGCCAATCTGAGGATCCGGGACACAAAGCCCGCCCGCTGAGGCGTTGTCAAGATCCTGTAATAATCATTGGAAAGAAGCTATCACAAAATAGAAACAGGGCTCCGATCACAATTATGACGGCGGGTTTCCCCATCGAAAAGAGCAGCAAAGCGGCCCCCTCTCTCTCTTGAAGCCACAGCGAAAGCGGTCGGCCTAGTCGGTAGCACCAGTTTTTTTGTCATGAGTCGCCTTAATTATATGCATCCAAGAGCCTTCTGTAATAAATTACCAGATAATTTTGTGTATTCAGTCCGCACTGCAACTTCTAGCTCACATATTACTTCCATCGGAATTGACAAGGCAAACAATTTACAGACTTAGATTAACTCTCTTGCTCAAAGCGATTTTTGGAATTAAGCAATTCCTACGCCAACGTCGGCAATTCATAAGTCTTCTTATCCTTCTTGTTCATAAATTTAAGTTTGCAATGTCTTTATGGTGGCGGATTTGTTTTTGTAAAGGACATCCAAGAAGATAGTGGACAATGAGGAGTGAGGAACATGAAGAGTGCACAAATCCGTGGATGGGCTTTAAGTTGGGTACTATTTTGTACTGGAGGAATTTGCAGTTCCTGCGAGAGTGAATTCAATTTTGCCGACATGAGAATAGTGCAAATTCTGTAATTTTCTTACAATAGGATTTTGCGTTATGAATAGATTGATGGCTATTAAATAAGACGAAATTAACAAATTTAATTGCAATTGCTAGATATGTTCGATGATTTTGTTTTTCTTCAAATAAATCGCATGAATGTAGTGAATTAACGAGAATCACATGTGTCATTCTAAAGAATCTATAATTGAAAGGGGTAATAGACGTGGTCTGAATTCGGTAACTCGATTTTGGTAGAGTTCTTATCAATCTGGAATTCTGTTCAATTTTTGGAGTATTTGAGTTGATTTAAAATGGACCAAAATCTCAAAGGTAGAGTTTCATAGTAGAAATCTACCAACTCTACTCCCACCTAGAATTCTCCCAATTTATAAAAAAACTTTATAAGAAAAAGCATCTCAAAAGAAATAAAACTTTGTGGTTTTAAACTACTTCTATTTTAATTTCTAGATATGATGTCCAATACCTTGGAAACATGGAAAATAAGTTATAACTATGATAGTTTTGTAATTCCTCACATTATTTATATCATCACCTTTGTGAATATGTACATCACTTTGTTAACATATAAATTTTAAGGAAACATATGTTAGATGGTGTCATTGAATATATATTTGAGAAATACATCTAAAAGTGGACTTTTCTATTTGTGTGTTTCAATGGTTAGATCATGAACTTCAGGTGATTTTCCATTGATATTATGCTTAATTTGAGTATCTAGATAGATTTGAAATAACTTGTGTTTTTTTTTATTATTATTGAAAATTCATGATTGAATTTTTTCTATTAATGTTTTTCATGAAACTGATGTAAATATACAATCATTTCTTCTTCATTTGTCTCACGAAGTTAAGTAATTCGTAAATGTAGTTGTTTCCTTTTTCTTCGAGCACATGTGATGGTATCAATTAACTCTTCTTATTTTATAAAGAAACATACTTTTTTATTTTCTAAAGAAACATATTTTTTTCTTATACAAAAGGTTTTGTATATCCATTCATCCAATGTGAATATAGACTAGAGGCACTTAATAACCAATTTTGTGTCAATTTACATTTTTCATCATACAAACTATTACAAGGTCTTTCACTAGGCTTTCCTTTGATCATGAAGGGATCCCCTCGCACTTGTACCAATTTTTTCTTTTTATCCTAGTTTCTTTAAAATAAATAGTCTTTGTGACATTATTGGTTTCACTTTCTATGAAGTAAGAAAATACTATATAAATTGGTAATTTAGTCTTCTAATAGGATTTTGATTGCTATCATTTTTGTTTTAACGTTAGCTATTATACTAAGAGAAAGTAAAATAAGCATAAGAGGGGATTTTGTAGCATCATCCCACTCTTAAAATTCTTCATTTGCTAATTTGTTCTCTATTATACCATTAAATAGTCCATCACACTATCTCCTTGTTTGATTTGGAAAGAGTATCTTCATGCCTCAATAAAATGTGTTATACAATTACAAATAAAAATTTCAAAGAAAATACATAAACTCTTAGTAAGGGACATCTTATGTATTCATTGAAATCCTCCATCAACCCTTCCCTCTTAATTCATCACATTGAAAACTTATTTTATCACATGGAATCACTACCCTTTATACACATATTTGTTTGCATGCATCATGTCCTAGTATTAAAATATTTGACTAAAATCACCACCCCAACTTGTAAAAAATATGAAATGTCATTCTCTAAGTACATATAAAAGTCATCATGCAATATATTTTAACTTCTATATATTAGACAATGAAGGTTAGCAAAATAGCACGCAACTATGATTATATTTTATCTTCCTCTATTCATTTTAAGCCAACACAATTGTCTATTACAATCAATTCAGATGATGGATATATTATTTTCAAAACATTTACATATGTAATAAGTGACCTTTCCAAAATAACCTTCCTCTTGTATTATTTTTATGATTCCACACGGACTATTTATAAAGATGAGGCATGCCAAGCATTACCATATCTTCCCACCCCGATTTATAAAAGAAAGAATACATCAAGATTGTGGTCACATTGCTTTCCACAATTTTATTCAACGCTAGCTCAAAAAATCAAAGGCATTACCAAAACGATCAAAGGGCTTCGTTGTGAGTTTAGTGTGTCAAATGAGTAGAATGAATGGAGATGAAGCTCAAAATCAAGTGAGGATCATACGTTCTTTTCCCACCATACTTGAATCATACACTGTCTGAATTCAAATGAATGTAAGAGCTCTCCAGTGACTTTGGATGGAATCTGATACCACACATATCACAAATATCGTTGGAGTGTTTGGAATTGGGGAAGTTTGTAAAACCTATCTACTGCAAAAAATAATAACTAGTGAAGGCGTCCTGATCAAGACATCTTGGGGCTCTGTAATTTGGCTGATCATTTCCCAGAATCATGTTGTTCAAAAGCTACAGGCTAGGCTGTGCATACAAATCGTTCAGATTTAAACGAATTTGCCAACGAAGAGGAATTTAGGTTTGAAATTTATGCATTCCTCAAAGATAAAAGTTTCTTGATGATGTTGGATGATGTATGGCCTGGAGGAGAGTGAATACTGGAGCAATTAACCAGGTTTCGCTACTAAAAAAATGGAAAATTTATCATCTCAAGTCATGATCAAATTGTACTCCAAAGAAGGGCAACCAATCATATAAAAGGGTTGAACCATTGACATATGAACAAAGTTGGGAAATTTGTTTATATTAAATAAATTTCTTATATTTTGCATTATGTCCGTTATAAATTGGCAAGGCATCCCTCATAAAATGCATAAATTTTCGCCACCATAAAGTCGGAGGTTGATCGATTTTTTCCCATAGGTTCTAAAAAGGAATAATCAAATTTCTTCCATTTTTTTGTACTTGAGAGATGTTTATCTTCATTTACAGGTATAAGGTAATGGGTTTCATGGTCTCAATCTCTACTAAGAACTATATTACATATACATGCATCATCCTTTTTAATCTGCGCCTTATTACGCCATATTCACTAATGTTTTAGAAGTGCAATGGAGCATAGATAATGGAAATTCACAAGAAAACCAACTCTTTGAAAGCATAGAATGGGCAAGCAATCTCTAGTACTAGTCATCAACTTCTAGTAAGCTCAAATGGATAGAAACAAATCATTTACAAATTGATTATTCACCACTATAGAATTATTTGGAAGTGAAATTCTCTTAATATTCCCTTGCAAATGGGAATCATCCAACAAATAACCAAGGGCATCGATAGTAAAAACATAGAGATAAAGTGCATAGGGGCATCCATGCCTAATTCTACTGGAGAACAATACATGGAGATAGTTTATTATTCACCACAACAAAATCCAAGGATCAAGAGAAAAAGATGTTCACTTTACCCATGCAATTCAAACCAATGCCTAAATAAAACAACATATCTACAATGAAAGCCTAGTCAATTTGGTTGTAGGCTTTATCAAAAAATTTTTTAAGGAGGAGAGCTTGTTTCCTAGATTCCGTTACCCACTCCATGGCCTCCAAAGTGAAATCATTGTATCCAAAATAAACTACCCTTGAATAAAATGTGTTTTACATGGTATAAGTTTAAAAATGTATATATACTTTATCTTTTTGAATTTAATTTTATAATTTGAAACAAAGAAATATATTTACATGTGGGGGAAAAGAGAAAATGGAACTAAATACTTTTGGAAATTGAAAATTCATTATGAAATAATTATTCGTTTATACTTTTAACCGTAATCTAAATATTAACAAAATTTGAAATTAACTATTATTTATAAAATTAATTTTATTTTTTAAATATATAAATTTATTTTTAAACATATAATTTTGTTTTTAAATCATTCAAATTTGTTGTCATCCAATCATATATATATGTAACCACATTACTAAATTTTATTGGTGATCCAAACTTATTAAAAGGAGGGATAAACCATCATCTATCAATGTACTTTGTAATGGAAGCAGATTTCATTTTTAATAATGTATGAGAAATATTCCATTGTTGGTGGAACCATGAGCTCTATTTATGGAACCATGATCATTATTGGTGGAACCATGAGCATTGTTGGTGGAACCATGATCTCTATTTATGGAACCATGAGCATTGTTGGTGGAACCATGAGAACTGTCCATGGAACCATGAGAGTTAGTTATGGAACCATGAGCATTATTGGTGGAACCATGAGCTCTATTTATGGAACCATGAGTATTGTTGGTGGAACCATGAGCATTATTGGTGGAACCATGAGCTATAGTTATGGAACCATGAGCGTTGTTGGTGGAACCATGAGCTCTAGTTATGGAACCATGAACATTATTGGTGGAACCATGAGCACTGTCCGTGGAACTATGAGCTTTATTTATGGAACCATGAGCACTGTCCATGAAACCATGAGCACTATTTATGGAACCATGAGCTCTATTTATGGAACCATGAGGATTATTGGTGGAACCATGAGCATTGTTGGTGGAACCATGAGCTCTATTTATGGAACCATGAGAATTGTTGGGGGAACCATGGGCTTTAGTTATGGTACCATGAGCATTATTGGTGGAACCATGAGCTCTAGTTATGGAACCATGAGCACTATTGCTGGAACCATGAGCTCTATTTATGACAACCTATGACATTTATGACAACTTATGACAAGAGTCAGTTCCTATGACAAATTATCACAACTTATGACAACCTATGACATGTTACAGGTCCTAAATTTAGCCAAGGAGGGCACTAGAAGAGAGAGGTGGGCCCACATGCTAGTGTAACTTCCCCAAATTCAAGCTAAGGATCTCTAATTCAAATTTCCAAGGTAGATGAAGTTATTATTTCACAAAATAACATTAGAGAGGAAGTAAATGAGTCCCAAGGTGGCATTCTCTCATAAAAATAACATTTATTAACATTTTAGTAAATATTTGTGAGAGAATTCTAGAATGAGGGGGGAATTCTCCATGAAGATTTATAACAAGGGTGAAGACACGAGTGAAGGGGATTTTGGTCATTTTAATTTTGGTATTGGAAAGCCATTGATGTTCTCAATTTTGGGATATGTGCCCCTTTCTACAAAACTAGTTTTGGTGGTGAAATATTCCACCCTAGCTGGCAAGAGAGGAGAAATCACTTAGATTTCTCAATTGTGCTTCATGTCAATGAGAGGTGAGGAGGAATCACTCATATTTATCAATTTTTATTCATGTCAATGAGAGATGAGGAGGAATCACTCAAATTTATCAATTGAGCTTCAATGGATGAAGGTTTAGACATTTTCTAAATCGCAGGGTTTTTACAAATGGGGAGATTATATTTCCAAACAAATCTTCAATCCACATGCACACTAGGTAAATTAGTGATGGGTTTGTTTAGTCTATTTCAAAATAATGTGAAAAATGGAGATATTAAAATGCATTTGAACCGTCACGATGAACATAAATCCATAGAAACCCACACAACAAACACATGGTTGAATGTTTGATTGCAAATCATGTTTATTTTCAATACAATATATGTTGGAATTAGGATCAAATGAAGATTCTAGGGTGTACCGACAGCTAGAGAGGCAGTGATAATGTGAGAGTACAAATGCTACTATAATTATTCACTTCCTCTTGCAATTCGCCCAAGCATATTTAAAACATAGTGTTTAATAGAGAATAAAACGTAGCATGGATTCAATGGTGCTTAGAGCATAAAATATTCTATACGAGCCAATATTATAATTAAACTATATTTCTAATACTCAATGTGTCAAATCAAATATGCCATGTGTCACAATATGATCGTTCCACGTGTCACCCTGGGATACTAAATATCAACATTTAAACAACAAAATTCAGACGTTTTGCTTCAACAGTTTATTGGCCAGTGGAAATATTCTCAAAGAAAGAATGGTCGCTCTTTCTCCAAGGTGTTCTATTTTTACATTTCACACGTAAATGAAGGGTCGGCCGACCCTTCTTATTCCCAATATTCTTTTCATAATAGTTTGACACTTCAAGAAGGGTCGGTCGCTCCTTCTTATGTTCTCTACTATGGATATAGTTGAATTGTTGGATAAAGGTTTTCACAATTAACTACGAAAAGAAGGGGTGACTGATCCTTCTTGTCGAAAAACGGAAGTCAATAGAAACTATTTTTATATGTTAAAACTTCCAAGGTGTTCTATTTTTAAAATTGCCTCGTAATTGAAAGGTCGGTCGACCCTTCGTATTCCCAATATTATTTTCATAATAGTTCGACACTGTCACATACCCCAATTTTGCAAAAATAATGTAATTATTTTATTAATATTCCTGAGACATTATGTTAAATTTAATGCTAAGTAGGAATTGATGACTCAGCAGAGTCACGAGAAATGGAATGTAAATTCTGAATATTTTATTATTAATAAATAAATTATGGAGACAACAGCATGGGAGAGCTATTAAAAGAGGTTACTGGTCTAACTGGTGGACGGAACTAGGTGGAAAGACAAAAGACAAGTGGCAGCATCCTCAAACACTTCCTAAGTTGCAGGTGGCAACTTCCCTATATTTTGGGGTCATGATTCCCCAAGAAAGTGGAATCTGAGCAGGTGGCTCATTAATGACAGTTAACCCAACTAAGACCTAGGCAATCTTTTAAATAGTACTCAATGAACTGAGATGGGGGTTCAGGAAAGTTCTGGAGGGAGAATACATTCAGGTGAATGCTATTCAGGAGTCCCATTGAGGAAGTGGGAAAAACAGTAAGGAAGCTGCAGTAACTTGGTTCCAGTGTAGCTGCTTGGGCTGAGGGAATTGTTGGCTGTACCTAGTTCCAGCCAGTTAGACCAGAGCAAGCTCGGGGGTCCTCAGAAGTGCTGTTTGGGCACTCTCCAGGAATTGGTAGGGAGGAACAGCCTCCCATTGCTGTTGTTGTCTACTATTGACACAGGTTCTGCCACTTATTCCTGCTATTATTTGAGTAAATTTCAATATAGGATATGGCTATCTCATCTATATTTGAACAGAATTTCATTCAGTAGAGTTAGCATATCTGTATTGTCAATAGATAGAATCTGCAGAGTTAATATGTTTTTAGAAATTTCCTATCGTCATTATCAACTACAGTCTAGTAAAAAAATTGTATGTATAATAGGTTTTGTTATTATTATAGATAATAGAATATTATTGCAATTTTGTTTTCTTTATTTAGGTCATTAGTTAAATAGACAGTATATATTAATGATACCGTAGATATTCTGGAAATATACTCGTTTAAAACAATTATAGGAACAGAATCTTAGACAATTTTATAATTACAGTGAATTATTTTCATAGAGAATTTAACAGGTATAAATCCTAGCTGAACAAATATACTAGTCTATATCCGTCTCATGTTTTAGTTAAACCAAAATACGGGTTATTCTCTGTATCAAGATATAGGTGAACAAAATTTATATCAGTAAGTTTATCTATATTCAGAACATAACTGACTGTTATCGATTCTCCATAAATTTCGAATTGCAGTAAGATCACATTTTTAAACTTTTTCATACAATCTTATTCGACAAAATCTTAGTGAATACAAACAATTAAACTGTAAACCAAGAATCGTGACGAAGATGTTTTATTCAAAACCTATCTCCATCATTATTACAACCAAGAAGTTCACAATAAAGTTTGACAGAGCTAATAACCATAGGGCAGAAGGAATTTAAAGACAAACATAGTAATTAGCTCGAAGCCGAGTCTTTACAATATAGAAATTTTATTTCCTTTTGTCAAAATCTTTCCATCATCACAAGTATAGTTTCTGCTCATTATCGAGCTCAGTCTTCATGTAATACATAGCATCGTCAGGGTCCTACCATGACAATAGTTCAAACATTATAGTACACACAGAGTTATCATTTGAACCCGGCTATCGTTGGCATTTCAAACTCAAACCCTACTTCAGTTATTAACAATGAGACATTTACTACAGTATGTAAACATAAAACAAAAATTTACACAACTCGTTCCCAGCCACAAAAGAGATCAACAGAGCTGGAACACTATTCATATGTTTTTATATATATATATATTTTAACCTGGGTGAGAACCCCAATTCTCTAGAGTTATCCACACATTAAAATGGCCTATCATGGTAAGGACTACTGAATCCTACTATCAACTTTCAACATATAAAACAAATCGTCGAGCAATGAAACCATACCAACACCTACAGTCGATTTATCCTCTTCTCGGAATGGGTTTGAAACTTAGAAACATTCTAGTACTGTACATTGCATCAATTTGTAGGAAAAGCAGACAATATACAAGTTAATTTACAATTTCCCTTTTTCTTTATACTTTTTAAACTTCCCAAAACTCGGTGGATACCCTAATTCATCACGAAATACAGTAGATAATAAAACCCCAAGACTGTAATGTCAGAACGAGCCATGACTTGTTTCTTTTACACAATAAGTTCTTTCAAAAACCCTATCTACTGTAAGCAAACCAGAAGATTACATATGACCACAATCATGTTCATAAACACGATAACAACCAGTCACAAAGGTGGTCTTCCCAGACTTAACCCTAACCAACCAAACTATCAAAGAGAGAAACAGCCATGGTATAACCAGGCTTACCCGGCAGGAGCCCAGCGCTAGAAGTTGAGCCTCGTACACCTTCAGAAGCAATCAAAGCCTGCACATTGCAAGTTGACGAGTTAAGGGTCAACTTTTATTTTAAATAAACAATCTCTTTCAAATTGAAAACAACGAAACAATTAATAACTCTTACCAGCAGTTGTTGGAGGAAGCAAACCCAGTGAATGCCATTGCAACCACGAGTTGAGCATAATAGAAGAACATAATCACGATCACCAGAATAATGAGCTAGGAAAACTCCAGGTCTTCCTTTCACATGAAAGCCGTGACGAGGAATCATACAAACAATACCCTCATTCCAGGGATAAACCAGTATGGGAGATACGAACCCTAGGACATCACCACTTAACAGAAATCGACATTTGAAAACCCTGACTCTAAATCACACAAGCAATAAGTGGAAGGCTGTGAGCAGCATACAACTGATAACTTCAGTAACAGTAAAACGATAACCAATATGCCCAAGGAATGTAAGGGACGCCTGTAGCAGAGTCTATAGACTTACAAACCATACAAGGAATAAACTCCATGACTATAGCCATAGGAGAAGTTACAACTTACAGTGCCATAAGGAACAAACTCAGACAAGCAGGGTTTCTCTCATACAACTCGAGCCCGAAGGCAGAGAGAATGACCAGGTAGGGTTTTGGGCAGTCTTATATATCATCAATGCAAGGACGAGAGCCATCCACGTAGCCCTTAATATTTTTATTTTGCCATGGGTCTGCTTTCCAAAGTCCAATCGCAATTCGAATTATTTGCTCATCAGATTTTAAATCATTGCATGGATGAAAGTTTTATTCATAGTAAAGATATTTCACTATGATTGAGACACTATCATCATATAGTGCATATCTTGATTTAGGGCCATCGAAAGTTTCCTAGGGTACATAATATCTTCCCCTACAATCATTTAAAAGGTGGTATAGACAATTTCAACGAGAGTTCCTCATCATTGTAACACTTAAATATTACCTTGGCTAATATAAATAGACGCATAGTTTATCTATAAGGTCTTATTATCATAATTCTTCTATCACCCTTTTTAACAATCAAAGATAAGAACAATAACTTATAGTCTTGTGATATAATGATATAAACTCATCTATATGTTTCCATACATTGGACGTGGTTCAAAAACAAAGGAACAAAGATTCTTAGGCATGAAATAAGCTTAGTGTAATTATAAAAAAAATATTAAGATGACGATGTCTCATAAACTATAAATTGGATAGAACAATATATCGCTATATCTAACACAACTTCAATTTCATGCAATTGATAAGGGTTACAACCATAGTCGAAAACTAATAGTTGACGGAACATTACACGATGCTAGCAATATGTCTTGTATACGATGAAAAGGCCACAAATAACATGATCTAGTGACTTTATCCAGCATTAACTAAGAGACATTTTCACAACGCAATGATAATGTCAAAGAGACTGTAATTCGTCGAAATGCCTATCTTATATTATCCAGAATAATAGTAATCATTTCTTGCAGACTATCAACTATCTATCAAGCATAAATTTCATGAAGATGATAGAAAAGGAACTCTACCGTCTTACACGTGACAACCGGTAAGAATAGTTAAATCTTCTCCAAACTTTATAGTACAGTGAAAGGAACTTTTAAGCTTATAAAAATTCATTTACAACGATCCATACTTTACCTGTAAACCTACGGAAAAAGGACGGATTATACATTAGCTTAAAAGCTAAGTAAGCCAGTCAGCTATGGCTAGTTCTCCCTTTGAAGTTAAGAACAAAGACAATCAATAACTGCAATCATAACTCACATTAGTATTATGACAGAATATTTAGACAAGATCATGATCAGTTAATTAAAACAAACAGATCAAGGAATGCAAATTAATAACATTTATTGCTATCATAAAAATTTTAAATTTTTCGGAAATTTCGGGTTTTGACATGTGGTATCAGAGCGAGGTTCAGACACTAGGCTTGGATGTGACTCCACTAGCTTCCGCAAAACAGTGACCATAAAAGAAAATTTACATATATATAAAGTACTAACTTCTATTTCTGTTTCATGACATAGAGCAAAAAATTTCCTTTTTCTGAATTTTACAGGCAGGTATGGAAAAACTAGGAGAATATGGTGAGCAAGAATCTCCAAACACTGTGACAAGACAAATGTCAAGAGAACCTGAGACAGAGGAGGTAATTTCTCACACCACTGAACTGATGCAGACCATAAAAGGTTTAAAGACAGAGATAGAAATCGTCAAGAAGGATAATGAAAGGATTCTGAAAACTCAAGAGCAGTTAAATCAGCTATTGATAGAAAAATTTCAGACAGAAGGAAGGAGCAAACGAGCTGACTCAGAAGCTACTAGTCATCAAAGAGGGCCTAAAAGGATGAAACCAGCTAAATCTGACAGCAGTTCATCATCTGAAGAAAGAAGGGAACAACACAGTTACCGCACTACTAGTGACAGCAGTGAAGCTGAGCTGCATAACAGAAGGAAAAAGTACAGGCCTTATGAAGAGATTTTCGGGGAGTTTAAGAAGATAAAACCCCCAACTTTCAATGGAGAATCTGAAACAGGAGAAGAAGCAGAATCCTGGCTATCCGAGATGAGAAAATATTTCCAGATTTATAACTATTCGAATCAGCTGAAGGCACGAATGGCCATCTACAACCTTTCCGGAAAGGCGGACATATGGTGGCAAGATCTGAAAAGGGTCAAGGGGATTAAAGAGAAAGAAGTTAATTGGAGTACTTTTAAAAGGTACTTCAAGAAGAAATTTCTGTCTGAACAGTACTATGAAGAGAGGGCCAAGGAATTTTATGAACTGAAGCTAGGTTCTATGACGAGGAAGGACTTAAACAGTAAGTTCTTAAGTCTGTTACGGTATGTGCCATATTTTGTCGAAGAGAAACCAAAAATACAACGGTTTCTTAGCTGTCTTCCATATCATATCAAGGACAGAATTGAATATGAGAACCCCAAAACATTGGAAGAAGCTATGCGAAAAGCTAAATTCTGTTATGAACAGAATAAAAAGAAAGAGGGAATAGCCAGCTGGAAATCCAAAAAGAACAGCAATCAGATCGAGTACAAGAAAAAGGAGTTTGCCCCCCATAAAAGTTTCAAGAATAGCAAAAACGGAAACCACTTTAATGGTAAAAGCTTCCAGGGAAACAAAAATGGAGCTGCCAGTCATTCCAACAATTTCAAAAGCAGTAAGGAGACTCCTAACAATCATGGAAACTACACCAAAAATTTTGAGCGAAAGGAACCTGTCAAGTGCTGGGAGTGTAATGGCCCACATTATGCATCAGTTTGCCCAAATAGAAAGAAACAAATCAGCAATATTCATACTGTTCAAGATGAAATGACTGTTGGAGACTTTGCAGGGACTATGCCCCGAATCAATGCAGCGTTGGAAAACCGCCAAGCTGACTATCAAACTTCCATGGTGGAAGTAGGAGGTATGATTAACAAAACCCCTGTAACTATTTTAATAGATCCGGGTGCTAGTCTTAGTTATATTTCACCCCAGCTAGTAGAAAAATGTAATTTGACTGTTGAAAGATTTGATAATTCTTGGTCTGTACAACTAGCTACTGGGGCAAAAAGGAAAGTAAACTGTTATGTAAAAGAATGTATCTTAAATATGAATGATTTTAGAACTACAGTTAAATTAAACGTCTTGCCACTTGGCTCTTATGACATACTTATCGGAATGGACTGGTTGGAACAGCATAGGGTAGTTTTAAACTGTTTTGACAAAACTTTTAGATGTGTAAACAGTAATGGACAGCCTGTAACTGTCAGGGGTATTCCTAGGAAAACAGTAGTTAGGCAGATTTCTGCCTTACAACTAAAAAGGGCAGTCAGAAAAGGGTGCAAGACCTATGCTGTAACTATTACAGATGAGACAGATAAGTCTGAAAACAGCAAGATGACAGCAGAGAACGTCCCTATAGTTAATGAATTTATTGATGTTTTTCCTGAGGAAATCCCAGAATTACCTCCCAAGAGGGAGCTAGACTTTACAATTGAGCTGGTACCAGGTGTTGTTCCCAGTTCAAAAGCCCCGTATCGTATGAATATTTTGGAGCTTAACGAATTGAAAACTTAGTTAAAGGAGTTAATAGACAAGAATTATATTCGACCCAGTGTATCCCCTTGGGGAGCACCAGTAATTTTTGTTAAAAAGAAGGACGGAACTATGCGACTTTGCATCGATTACCGTCCGCTGAACAAGATGACGATTAAAAACAGGTATCGGTTACCTCATATAGATGATCTGTTTGATCAGCTATGTGGAGCTACGGTGTTCTCTAAGATAGACCTGAGATCGGGTTATCATCAGGTGAGTATTAAAGAAGAAGAAATTTTCAAAACCACTTTTAGAACAAGGTACGGACATTACGAATTTGTCGTAATGCCATTTGGGCTTACTAATGCCCCAGCTGTCTTTATGTGCTTAATGAATAACATAATGCATAAGTACTTAGATAAATTTTTCGTCGTATTCATTGATGACATTTTAGTTTATTCTAAGAATGAGGAGGAGCATAAAGAACACTTACGTATAGTCTTACAAGAACTAAGAGAGCAGCAGCTCTTTGCGAAATTCAGTAAGTGTGACTTCTTTAAAGACGAAATCCAATACTTAGGACATGTAGTCACTAAGGAAGGGATTTCAGTTGATCCTGAAAAGATTCGGGCAATTGAAGAATGGCTAGTACCAAAAGATGTAACAGATGTTAGATCCTTCATGGGAATTACCGGTTACTACCAAGGATTTATTGAAGGCTTTTCAAAAATAGCCAACCCAATCACTTCTTTACAAAAGAAAGGCAAGAAGTTTGATTGGAACGCGAAGTGTGAAGAGAGCTTTAAGAAACTTAAGACTTTATTGACAACTGCGCCTATTCTCAGAATAGCGGATCCAAATAAAGATTTCGTGGTTTGCACCGACGCTTGTAATGATGGTTTAGGTGGAGTGTTGACTCAAGAGGGACATGTCATTGCTTACGAAGCTAGGAAGCTGGAAATTCATGAAAAGAATTATGCCACTTATGACCTAGAATTAGCTGCTGTAATCCATGCTTTAAAGATGTGGCGACACCACTTAATAGGCAGAAAATTCACTTTACTGACTAATAATAAACGTCTGAAATACCTTTTAGATCAGCCTAATTTGAATGCAAGACAAGCCAGGCGGTTGGCATTCTTAAGTGAATACGATTTTGAAATTCAACACATAAAAGGAAAGGAAAATAAGGTGGCTGATGCCTTGAGCAGGAATGCAAAGCTGAATTTTGTATCAGCTAGAAGCACTTACACCTTTGGTTTAAATGAACAGTTGGCTGAAGGGATAAAATCAGATGAAAATTACCAGCATTTACAAGCTGCAGCCAAAGAACAACCTACAGAAAGTGTGATAAAAGGATATAGTTTAAATGAAGACGGATTTTTATTGTTTAAAGATAGGCTGTATATTCCAAATGCACCTAAAGTTAAACTGTTAATTCTAGACGAAGTTCATAAAACCCCTTACTCAGGGCATCCAGGCTACCAGAAAACTATCACCATGTTGAGAAAAGAATATTTCTGGCCCAATATGAAATCTGAAACAGCCGAGTATATAGCTAGATGTTTGGACTGCCAACAAGTGAAAACAGAACACCAACATCCAGCTGGGTTGCTGCAACCTTTCCCTATTCCTAATTGGAAGTGGGAGATAATTAGTTTAGATTTCATTACGGGATTACCCAAAAATCAACATCAGAATGATTCAATTATGGTAGTGGTAGATAAATTAAGTAAATCAGCACACTTTATTCCTGTTAAAACCACATACAAGGCTGCAAACATAGCAGATATCTTTCTAAAACAGATTTTTTGGCTACACGGTATTCCAAAAGTTATTGTATCCGACAGGGATCCTAAGTTCACAGGGAATTTCTGGAAATCCTTGTTTAAAGGATTAAACACCACATTAAATTTCAGCACCTCCTTCCATCCTCAGACGGATGGACAAACTGAAAGGGTTAATCAGGTATTAGAATATTTGCTAAGGATGTATGTTAAAGATCAACCAGGTAAATGGGAGGATTATTTACATTTAGCAGAATTTGCATACAATAACAGTTATCAATCATCAGCTAAGTTTAGTCCTTTTGAAATTTTGTATGGACGTAAATGTAACACTCCTATCTCTTGGAGTAATCCCGTAGACAAGTTAGTGTTGGGACCTGATTTATTAAAAGAGATGGAACAGATTGTGAAACAAGTGCAGGTAAATTTGAAGATTGCCCAGGATCGGCAAAAGAGTCAAGCAGATTTGAAAAGAACTCCTAAAGAGTTCCAGGTAGGTGAACATGTGTTCATCAAGGTAAGGCCAAAGAAGAGCTCCCTAAGACTAGGAAATTGTGCAAAATTAGCGCCACGTTACTGTGGTCCATTTGAAATTCTATCTAGGATTGGTCAAGTTGCGTATCAGCTAGCATTACCACCAAATTTAAAAGTACACAATGTTTTTCATATCTCTGTTCTGAAAAAGTATGTTCATGATGCTACTCATGTTATTGATTGGAACATTGTACAAGTAGAACCAGAAGGGGAAGTTCTGGTGGAACCGGATTGTATCCTCGGGAGGAGGGAAATTACTCTGCGGAACCGCATAATTGGACAGCTGAAGGTGCAATGGAAGCACCTTAGTCCTGAAGAAGCTACCTGGGAACTGGAAAGTAAGATGCGGGAAGCATACCCACATCTATTCCAGCAGGTGGTTGAAGATGAAGAATAAGTAACATCGAGGACGATGTTACATTTTAAGGGGGTGTGTATGTCACATACCCCAATTTTGCAAAAATAATGTAATTATTTTATTAATATTCCTGAGACATTATGTTAAATTTAATG
Organism: Larix kaempferi; assembly: GCA_027924585.1. Lineage (NCBI taxonomy): Eukaryota > Viridiplantae > Streptophyta > Pinopsida > Pinales > Pinaceae > Larix > Larix kaempferi. The sequence continues at coordinate 30,794,546 of BSBM01000096.1, forward strand.
CTAAGTAGGAATTGATGACTCAGCAGAGTCACCAGAAATGGAATGTAAATTCTGAATATTTTATTATTAATAAATAAATTATGGAGACAACAGCATGGGAGAGCTGTTAAAAGAGGTTACTGGTCTAACTGGTGGATGGAACTAGGTGGAAAGACAAAAGACAAGTGGCAGCATCCTCAAACACTTCCTAAGTTGCAGGTGGCAACTTCCCTATATTTTGGGGTCATGATTCCCCAAGAAAGTGGAATCTGAGCAGGTGGCTCATTAATGACAGTTAACCCAACTAAGACCTACGCAATCTTTTAAATATTACTCAATGAACTGAGCTGGGGGTTCAGGAAAGTTCTGGAGGGAGAATACATTCAGGTGAATGCTATTCAGGAGTCCCATTGAGGAAGTGGGAAAAACAGTAAGGAAGTGTTTTGAGTCAGGAAGCTACAGTAACTTGGTTCCAGTGTAGCTGCTTGGGCTGAGGGAATTGTTGGCTGTACCTAGTTCCAGCTAGTTAGACCAGAGCAAGCTCGGGGGTCCTGAGAAGTGTTGTTTGGGCACTCTCCAGGAGTTGGTAGGGAGGAACAGCCTCCCATTGCTGTTGTTGTCTACTATTGACATAGGTTCTGCCACTTATTCCTCCTATTATTTGAGTAAATTTCAATATAGGATATGGCTATCTCATCTATATTTGAACAGAATTTCATTCAGTAGAGTTAGCATATCTGTATTTTCAATAGATAGAATCTGCAGAGTTAATATGTTTTTAGAAATTTCCTATCGTCATTATCAACTACAGTCTAGTAAAAAAATTGTATGTATAATAGGTTTTGTTATTATTATAGATAATAGAATATTATTGCAATTTTGTTTTCTTTATTTAGGTCATTAGTTATAAATACAGTATAGATTAATGATACCGTAGATATTTTGGAAATATACTCGTTTAAAACAATTATAGGAACAGAATCTTAGACAATTTTATAATTACAGTGAATTATTTTCATAGAGAATTTAACAGGTATAAATCCTAGCTGAACAAATATACTAGTCTATATCTGTCTCATGTTTTAGTTAAACCAGAATACGGGTTATTCTCTGTATCAAGATATAGGTGAACAAAATTTATATCAGTAAGTTTATCTATATTTAGAACATAACTGACTGTTATCGATTCTCCATAAATTTCGAATTGCAGTAAGATCACATTTTTAAACATTTCCATACAATCTTATTCGACAAAATCTTAGTCAATACAAACAATTAAACTGTAAACCAAGAATCGTGACGAAGATGTTTTATTCAAAACCTATCTCCATCGTTATTACAACCAAGAAGTTCACAACAGAGTTTGACAGAGCTAATCACCATAGGGCAGAAGGAATTTAAAGACAAACATAGTAATTAGCTCGAAGCTGAGTCTTTACAATATAGAAATTTTATTTCCTTTTGTCAAAATCTTTCCATCATCACAAGTATAGTTTCTGCTTATTATCGAGCTCAGTCTTCATGTAATACATAGCATCGTCAGGGTCCTACCATGACAATAGTTCAAACATTATAGTACACACAGAGTTATCATTTGAACCCGGCTATCGTTGGCATTTCAAACTCAAACCCTACTTCAGTTATTAACAATGAGACATTTACTACAGTATGTAAACATAAAACAAAAATTTACACAACTCGTTCCCAGCCACAAAAGAGATCAACAGAGCTGGAACACTATTCATATGTTTTTTTATATATATATATTTTAACCTGGGTGAGAACCCCAATTCTCCAGAGTTATCCACACATTAAAATGGCCTATCACGGTAAGGACTACTGAATCCTACTATCAACTTTTAACATATAAAACAAATCGTCGAGCAATGAAACCATACCAACACCTACAGTCGATTTATCCTCTTCTCGGAATGGGTTTGAAACTTAGAAACATTCTAGTACTGTACATTGCATCAATTTGTAGGAAAAGTAGACAATATACAAGTTAATTTACAATTTCCCTTTTCATTTATACTTTTTAAACTTCCCAAAACCGGGTGGATACCCTAATTCATCACGAAATACAGTAGATAATAAAACCCCAAGACTGTAATGTCAGAACGAGCCATGGCTTGCTTCTTTTACACAATAAGTTCTTTCAAAAACCCTATCTACTGTAAGCAAACCAGAAGATTACATATGACCACAATCATGTTCATAAACATGATAACAACCAGTCACAAAGGTGGTCTTCCCAGACTTAACCCTAACCAACCAAACTATCAAAGAGAGAAACAACCATGGTATAACCAAGCTTACCCGGTAGGATCCCAGCGCTAGAAGTTGAGCCTCGTACACATTCAGAAGCAATCAAAGCCTGCACATTGCAAGTTGACGAGTTAAGGGTCAACTTTTATTTTAAATAAACAATCTCTTTCAAATTGAAAACAACGAAACAATTAATAACTCTTACCAGCAGTTGTTGGAGGAAGCAAACCCAGTGAATGCCATTGCAACCACGAGTTGAGCATAATAGAAGAACATAATCACGATCACCAGAATAATTAGCTAGGAAAACTCCAGGTCTTCCTTTCACATGAAAGCCGTGACGAGGAATCATACAAACAATACCCTCATTCCAGGGATAAACCAGTATGGGAGATACGAACCCCATGACATCACCACTTAACAGAAATCGTCATTTGAAAACCCTGACTCTAAATCACACAAGCAATAAGTGGAAGGCTGTGAGCAGCATATGACTGATAACTTCAGTAACAGTAAAACGATAACCAATATTCCCAACGAATGTAAGGGACGCCTGTAGCAGAGTCTATAGACTTACAAACCATACAAGGAATAAACTCCATGACTATAGCCATACGAGAAGTTACAACTTACAGTTCCATAAGGAACAAACTCAGACAAGCAGGGTTTCTCTCATACAACTCGAGCCCGAAGGCAGAGAGAATGACCAGGTAGGGTTTCGGGAAGTCTTATATATCATCAATGCAAGGACGAGAGCCATCCACGTAGCCCTTAAGATTTTTATTTTGCCATGGGTTTGCTTTCCAAAGTCCAACTGCAGTTCGAATTATTTGCTCATCAGATTTTAAATCATTGCATGGATGAAAGTTTTATTCATAGTAAATATATTTCACTATGATTGAGACACTATCATCATATAGTGCATATCTTGATTTAGGGCCATCGCAAGTTTCCTAGGGTACATAATATCTTCCCCTAAAATCATTTAAAAGGTGGTATAGTCAATTTCAACGAGAGTTCCTCATCATTGTAACACTTAAATATTACCTTGGCTAATATAAATAGACGCATAGTTTATCTATAAGGTCTTATTATCATAATTCTTCTATCACCCTTTTTAACAATCAAAGATAAGAAGAATAGCTTATAGTCTTGTGATATAATGATATAAACTCATCTATATGTTTCCATACATTGGACGTGGTTCAAAAACAAAGGAACAAAGATTCTTAGGCATGAAATAAGCTTAGTGTAATTATAAAAAAAATATTAAGATGACGATGTCTCATAAACTATAAATTGGATAGAACAGTATATCGCTATATCTAACACAACTTCAATTTCATGCAATTGATAAGGGTTACAGCCATAGTCGAAAACTAATAGTTGACGAAACATTACACGATGCTAGCAATATGTCTTGTATACGATGAAAAGGCCACAAATAACATGATCTAGTGACTTTATCCAGCATTAGCTAAGAGACATTTTCACAACGCAATGATAATGTCAAAGAGACTGTAATTCATCGAAATGCTTATCTTATATTATCCAAAATAATACTAATCATTTCTTGCAGACTATCAACTATCTATCAAGCATAAATTTCATGAAGATGATAGAAAAGGAACTCTACCGTCTTACACGTGACAACCAGTAAGAATAGTTAAATATTCTCCAAACTTTATAGTACAGTGAAAGGAACTTTTAAGCTTATAAAAATTCATTTACAACGATCCATACTTTACCTGTAAACCTGCGAAAAAAGGACGGATTATACATTAGCTTAAAAGCTAAGTAAGCCAGTCAGCTATGGCTAGTTCTCCCTTTGAATTTAAGAACAAAGACAATCAATAACTGCAATCATAACTCACATTAGTATTATGACAGAATATTTAGACAAGATCATGATCAGTTAATTAAAACAAACAGATCAAAGAATGCAAATTAATAACATTTATTGCTATCATAAAAATTTTAAATTTTTCAGAAATTTCGGGTTTTGACAGACACTGTAAGAAGGGTCGATCAACCCTTTTTGTGTTCTTCATTATGAATATATATAAATTGCTGGATAAATGTTTTCACAATTAACATCCAAAAGAAGGGGCAATCGATCCTTGTTGTTGGAAAACAAAAGTCGGGACAAACCATTTTTATATGTTATAACTTAGCCGATTGAATGGCTATTCAAACAATGAGTGAATAATTTAGACACTGGACTTTCACCTTAAAATTTGGAACATTTAAAAATGAAAATTGAAATTTTCAAATAAAAAATTGCATTTTTTGATATGAAATTCACACTTTTCAAATCAGAAATTGTTTTTTTTTTTTAATTTTAAATTCACACTTTTGAAATTAATTTTTTTTTTTTCATTTGAAATTCACACTTTTCAAATCAAAATTTGCATTTTTTTATTTGAAATTCACAATTTTTTAATTGAAATTCATTGTTTTTTTATTTGAAATTCACACTTTTTGAATTGAAATTCATAGTTTTATAACAAAAAACTGCAATTTTAAGGTTCATAAGTAGTCAAAAAACACACTATTCAAATAGAAAAATGAAATTTTCAAAGCCAATATTGCCACTTTCAGAACCTGTTTTTGCACTTTAGAAAGGTTGATATTGACATTTTCAAAGCCTAAATTCACACTTTCTTAGTCGAGAAATTGCCTAATATGTCCAAATTTAATGAAATTGGCATTTTATGCTGATACTTTCCTATTCTATGGAGACTGAATCTTCTAACATACTTCCCAAGAAGGAAATGGGATACATTTACTACTAGCAAGACCAAAATTGTTGTTGTCCTATTTCTTACATACAACTTGATACAATCCAGAGATTAACGATATGAAGTGTGTTGGCTTCTTGTTTTTCTTGGAGAAGTTAAAATTTCTTTTGGCTTCAAAGAGGGTGAAGCTCCTCTTTTCTTTTTGCCGACTCTGATCCAATATGATCGCTGGACAAAGGCTTCAAGAATGTGTACTTCATTTTCGGGTGCATCCTGTGGGGATGGACTTTTCAGATCCAACAATTGAATATCACTAAATCATGGAGCTACTAGTGGATCTTTGACATTGGCAGGGATCCTTTTTTCCTCTAAAGTGTCCTCTGTTGTAGCCTGAGAAGATTCCTTAGCTTGTGAAGGAGCCTCTTCGGATAGATCTTCATTTCTTCTTACTATATAATGTTTGGAGTTTGCTCCATCCCACCAAGTGGATTTGCGATGAAGCTTTTTGGACTTGGGGATTTGAGAAGATTTTGGGCAATCTTTTACAATGTGTCCGGTTGTGAAGCAAGATCTGCATCTAAACATCACATTTTCATAGTCTAGCTTTTGCACCCACAAATAATCCTTGCTAGTAAAATGATCTCGAAAGGAAACCCAATGTTAAAGTCCATTTCGACACAGATGCGAGCAAAGGTAGTTTTGATGTAATCCTTAGTTTCTGGGATTTGATTGTATAAGGAGCCCAACGCATTTCCAATAGCTTCAAGCGAGGCCAAGTTACAGAGATGCAAGGGAAAATTTGGAAGCCAAACCCAAATTGGAGCAGATGAGATCTGCTTAATAGTTGGGTCAAAAAGAGGGCTCCAGGGTTTCATAAAGAGCCACAAACTTCCCCAAAACCACAGACCAGAGTCAATAATGATCTGTTTATCCTCAAGAGAATTGAAATCCACAACAAAAAAACCTTGAGCAAAGGGGTAAATATAGATTTCCTCAGAAACAAGGGGCTTCCATACCTTAGAGATCCACTTATGGAGAGCAACCAAGCGAGGCCAAAACCCATTGAAGTGACAAACCAATGCCGACTTTGCGAAGTTCCTAGCTTCAATCAAATATTCTTCTACGACCACAATGGATGGCGCAGGTATTTCTTGAACAAGCAAGGGAGGCTGGCCGTAGGATTCCTTCCCCCATTGGAGAGCGAGACTGGGATTGAATCCCCGGCTGGAGAAGAACAGGAGGCGCGGACGCAGACAACAGAGGCATAGTTGGCCGTGATTCTGAAATGAAGCAGTGGGCCACTGAGAAGGCTCGCGAGGCCAGCAAGCCGTTCCAGCAAGACTCACACTGAGAGTCGCACTCATGCAAGGAGCCGAGCAGGCTTGCGGCGGTCGAGCCCTAACCGTTCTAGCGTAAGGAGGTTAGCAAAAATCCAAATAATAAATCTATATTACAAAACACAACTAATGAAAATAATTAGTTTTACAAATATTTTTTTAAATACCCTAACTTGTTTACAAAAACAGAATTAAAAAAAAGTAACTAATTTTTTAAGGGTTTGAAAGTTTTTAAATCCTACCTACTCATCTCGAGGGCATGGCAACAATATGGACTTGTTGGTGGTGGATGTTGGTAAAGGCGTCGAACTCATAGACCCTCGATCGAGATGTTTTTTATATTTTGTTTGAGAGTTTGAATAGTAGCCATTGAGATAATAAGTCGTTGGCAGTTGTTTTCCAATTTTTATAATACTTTTTAGGAGCTCAATCGAGATATTTTCTCGATCGAGACATTATCTCAATCGAGCTCGTAACCCTCGAATGAGTGATTTCTCAATCGAGGGTTTTATCAAACCCTTCGTCGAGCAAAAGATCTCGATCAAGGGTTAATGAGAGGTTCGATCAAAATCTTTTAATTAGCTTGAAGGAGCATTTTGTTAAGCCCTTAATCAAGCTTTGAAAACTTGATCGAGGTCTTAACAAAAGCTCGATCGAGCTCCTTTTTTTCTCCCTCCACTTGCCAAAAAGTGTTACCCATCTTGATTGGTACACCCTTATAAGAAGAAGATGATTAAAGATTGTTGATCTCAAAGGAAATTAAGATATCAAACCCCTGAAGGGGATTGAGTAAATTATTACATTTAACTATTGGAGTATTTATTTAACAAATGGCTACTAAATTGTTGTTTTTTTTTTGTTGTTGTTATTGATATTAAGAAAAAAAGAAAAAAAAAAAGAAAAAAAAATTAAAGATCCCCTCGAGCTAAGGTGTTTAATAGGTTTTTAATTCAACTAGAGTTCTACCAATAGCTAAATTAGAAAACGTAAACACTATGAGTGAGTGGTACTAAGCTTATTCTAATATATTAATGAAAATAAGGATTAGATAAATTAAAGGGTAATTAATTTAGAACCCTACATTCATATTATGGACAATGGAGTTCTCGCAATAAAAATTAAAAATATAAAATTATACACGCTAAAAATTACCACTAAATAAAACTTCTTCGAATTACAATGAAATTTAAATAAATTAATATATTAATGACGTTTAAAAAAGTTTGTTATATTATTAATAAATTCATTTATGATGCATTCACAACAATTGTCCTTCATTTTATATCTACAAATAATCCCAAAAGATGTAATAAGGGAAACTTATGTATATTTTAATTCATATAGGTTAATAACCTTCATAAAAGTTTGATGTATTATTAATAAATGAATCTATGCTACAATTGTGTTTAATTTTTAAAATAACTTTAAAATTTTGTTATTATTATTATTGTTATTATATTTTTGATGATGATGATTTTGATAGTTAATATCCACTTAGACTAATTTAAATTTATTAGATTTAAAAAAAGAAAAGTAAGGAACTACTTGATTTTCTTTAGAGTTTCGTTTATGTGCTCAAAAAGCTTGGAAACGAGAGTTCCTAAAGTACTATAATTTTGATGAGATATAAAGTTGGGAAGGTTCGTATTGTACAAAATTTTTTGAAACTAAGATATTATGTGGGTGTATGTAGGGAAATATAAAAGGATGTTCTCTTAATCCTCAACACTCATAGTTTCACAAAGATGACATATCCTTCCAGCCCATTGAGTTTTACGAAAGGCCCTATGCTCATTTCACTATGCAACTCATGAGAATTCATTTTTATTTTAGCTTTGTGGATCTTCTTCTTTACACTAGTTAAAACATAGAGGCAATTTTGATCTTCAATATTAGGGTTAATGACCTCGTACTATCTTAATTTTCTTATATCGTCTAAATTTCCATCACACCATAGCTTCACTTTGAACTTCCAAGTAATAATATTTTTTTATATCATCTATACTTTGCACAGTTACATTTTTTTCAACCCCCCCAGTTCTTTAACCATGACATGGCATCTTTATGCCAACCTTGCTTGAGACTTAGTTGATTTTGACAAGAATTTAAAGCAATTTTTGAAATACTCTTGTCCACGAGTTTATTTAATTGTTTCTTCTACATTAGATAGCTAGCCATAGCTCTACTCTCAATGGGGCTCCAAAGATCCACTTCAATAAGGAAAATAGGATATGACATATTGCTTTTAATTTTAATATTATAAGTTCTAAAACACTCTTGGATTAGCTCAATACTTCTCCAAGTTTCTCTAAAGAGGCTACAACCCCAAAATTCACACCCATATAGGAGAATGAGAGTGACATGAGTTTCAAAAAAAAAAAAATTGTATCCCACATCACAAGGCCTGCTCGCTTACATTTTTTTATTGATCCCTTTCTTGATGCTGTAGTTCCAAATAATCTTGTACTAGACATAAATTGCAAGATATTTGTAGGAAGTAACTTCCTCCATGTTGATATTATCATACAAGAAATGAGAGTAAGTGAAATTAGTATATTTCATCAACATAAATTTAGTTTTGTCAGCATTGATAGTCATTCCCATACCACAGCAAAAATACTTGAGAATTCTTAATTGCTTATCAGGATTAGAGGAACATATTGCTAGAATAACACTATCATCAGTATAAAGAGGGAGGATGATGGCATTTTTTCTAATTTTGTTCCAATGTAGCCTGCCTTTTTTAAATGGCATTCTCACTTATAAATGTATATGCCAAAAGGTGTAGGGGAGAGGGGTAAAAGTTGAATAACTCTTATATTACTATTAATATCTTCCGACCAACCCTTGGTGTTTTTAAACTTGGAAATGAAATTCTCGTACAAGCTTATTGAAGCGACCCTCAACTCAAGAGGAACCTTTTACTCTTCCAATCTTTTCCACAAGTTATTTCTAGCAACTATATCAAAATAATTCTCAGAGTCCACAAAGTAGCAAGGAAGATTGACCTTATTATTGTGACATTACTCTGCAATGATATTGATAATAATGAGGTGGTCTACGGTTGAATGATACCTTCTAAAACCAAATTTCCTAAATATCTCTTTTACCTTGACTTTCTAGCCATATGTTCATCTTATTTCCAAAATAATACCATATAAATTTCCAAGAGAGGACTAGTCGTAATGGTCCTATGATTAGAGGGGTTGTTTTTCTCATCATTTTAAACAATTGCGTACAATAAAACTCTAAGTCAAATGTTTAGGGAAGCCTTGCTTCGATGCTAGATTGAAGAGCTTGTAGATGTGAGGAATGACTACATGCCCCCCAATTTTTAGAATTTTATTTTGGTAGCCTTCTATGTCCTTAGCTTTCCCATTCGTGAGACACTTAATCCCAAAATCTATAGCTTCTCAAGATAAAAACTTCATCTTCCATAAAAAGGGGTAGAATGTTGTCCACAACATCATTAGATTCATAAATATTTTTAAGATAGGAAATCCAATCCTTCAATACAATCCTATTATTCTCTTTTGTTTTGAGTGTTATAACTTTTCTCAAGAATTTCTTAGGACCATCTTAGAGAGGTGCAAAAGCTTCACCTATTTATTATTAATATATGTCATTTTTTTCTTTTAATGACATATTTGTACATGTTTATCTTGTCAACTTTTACGAACTCCTCAATAGCTTCTTCAGTTTCTCTTCTTGCAATTTTACACTATTTGTCATACCAAAGATTGATCATTCTATTTCTATTTTTATACAAGACTTCAAAAGAAAATTTATTAATAAAAGTTGAGAGGTTGAAAGAAAATTATGATGATAAACTTCTTTTATAATGCTTCCACTTTATATAAGGAAACACATTTTTATTTAAATAATTTTGAGCTTTATTTTTGTTAAAGATTAAATACTTTTGATTCTGATAATTTGTCTATATATAACTACTATACATAATAAATTTGAGAGTTATAATTAAGAAGTTATAATTCAAATCAAATTCATAATTACTTAAAATACCAATATATTATTACCAATATATTATATTAATTTCTATTACAAAATTTTAATATATTATTAATAAATTCATTTACACTACACTTACGACACTTGTTTGAAGTTTTAAAAAATCTCAAGATAATCCTAAAGGATTGTTTCCTCTTACCTTCTTATAATGGCATGTTATAAGTTTTCCTTATGATTTATGTCAAAATAAACTTGAATTATTTAGCAAACCATAAATTTTTTTATTTGATTAAAGTGTTAATATGATTCAAAAATATATTATTAAAATTATGATGATGTTGATGGTTTTTAACATCTATTGAGATCAATCTTGATATATCGAGTCTTAAGAAGATAAAGATTATTTGTTTTTTTTTAAAATACTATTTCTATGATCAAATAGCTTAGAAAGTTAGAAAGGTTAGCGTCAGAGTAAAGCTATTGAAATTGAGATCTCATGTGAGTGAACGCTGAGCAATCTAAGAGAAAGTGATTTTCATCTTCTACGCTCATAGAATCGCATAAATGACAAATTCTTTCATCCCAAGGCATTCGAGTGGTTGTCCAACGCCCAATTTCACTATGAAGCTCATGAGAGTTCATTCTAATCTTAGAAATATTAATTTTATTCTTTGAGATTCTTAAGATAGAAAAATAGTTTTGATCACCAAGATTAGGGTTAATGGTCTCTTTGTAATACTTAAGCTTTATTTTTACCTCTAATTATTATTTGCACCACATTTTCTCTTTGAATGTAGAAGTAATAATATAATTAATGTTATCAAAATTTTGTAGAGTGGTGGTTTCATTAATCCCCAATAATTTAACCAAGCCATGGCATCTTTAAGCCATCCCTGGTTGAGGTGTAGGTGCTTTTGGTTGGATTTAAGAGTGATTTTAGGAAATCGGTTGTCTCCTATATTGTTTAATTTATTTTTATGCATCAGATATCTAATCATATCCATGCTTTCAATGGTGGAGATCGCTGCTTCTAAGAGGATAATAGGATAGGGTGTGTTGCTCTTAATTTTCATATTATAAGTAATAAATCGTTTCTGGATTTGTTCAATTATTCTCTAAGACTATCTGGAAATGTTGTGCATCCCCAGGCTCACAGCCATATATATTAATGAGAGTGATGAGCGTTTTAAAGAGGAATTTATTTGTGTCCCACAGCACAAGGTTTGTCGATTTACAGTTGTTTTCATGGCCCAATGTAATATTCCTCTTTTATACCCCTAGTATTTTGTAAATGTAAGTGAATATTGTACTTGTTTGTTGGTGAGGAGCTGAAGGCCAAGGCGCCACTAGTAAACCTTGTAACTTATGTGGTTTAATTCCTAAGTTGTAAATTGTAAAATTAGGAGACTAAAAGATGGTGGCACAACTAAACGATGGGTATTTGAGTCCACCAGCAGAGAAGCATAATGGTAGGTAGGGCATGAGTTGACGAATGACATCATCATGGTTCCACAAGGATGTAAGTGAACATTTATATCCACCAAAGGTCATTTAAGTTTTCTTGGTTATATGTTAGTCCTAGAGAAGATACCGAAGATAGCCTTACCCGTCGAGAGACAATAAATGTCTCCTAAGACCTAAAGCATAACACTAAGTTAATTATTGCTAAAAGCTATTATGAAAAACATAGAAACTCCTATGGATGTCTTTGAAATTCTAGTTCTGATAGAGGATGTCAAGGGTTTTCATCATTAAAACCCACTATCTAGTAATTAGTATAAAGCTAACTATTTATTACAAGATGGCCTAAAAGATTGTTAATACTATGTCGGTGTGGTTAGTAAAACCCCAAAATATATAGAAGATGGAAGAGACAACATATACATATATGTATATATATCATCACATTGATAAAATATTATTAGTTATAATATTTTAAAATTATATATATATATTATACATTGAAATGCATTATAAAGATAATGCAACAAAAAACTATATAAGTATATGAAGATATCTATATAGTTTGGTACTCTTAAAGAGGATAAATTATATTATCAAAGAATTATTGGGACTATTTTAGACTACGGTCTCTTATTATAAAGACATGGATAGGCCCATAAAAACTTATGAAAAAGGAATTATTTAATTTAGTAAAAAGAAGCTTAGCCTATCAATTGATGTATTTGGTAAGCTTAGTTTATGGATATATTCGGTAAGTTTATGTTATTATTTGATATATTTGATAAGCTCATATTATTAAACAAAGTTTAGTTTATGGATATATTTGGTAAGTTTATGTTATTATTTGATATATTTGATAAGCTCATATTATTAATTAAATATTAGTATACTTGTCATACTTGAAGTTATACTAAGAGACAAATAAACATATAAAATTATATATATATATATATATATATATATAAAAGCCAAGAGTGATTTAAAGTGATTTAAAGTGAAGTGTTAACCTTTATAAATATAAAGGGTTGTGGATAAATAAATGAATTTAAGGAGAGGTTAGCTATGGACTTAAAATGCTAATGGTATTATATTATGATATAAATATCAAATTATTAATTTGGCTATTAAACGTTGGATCATTAGAATTATGAAATTTAATTATAACTTAGATATATATATATAAGATGGCATCTGTTGATGTATATGTAACTTCAGAATGTATTTCATCTATGTATTTCATATATATTTATTGTACCCTTATAAGAGATGTGTTATTCATCTATAAGGAAGTGTCGTCATGTGGATTGACAAGTGTCGCAAGTGTGTGTACTTGCTGATGCGTTATTAGAGTACCATGTGTGGGGTCAGCCCTAAAATATATCTTATATTGTGGATGTATCTAGATAGACAATTCGGACCCATAGGGTAACTGGGCAAATAGGTTAGTATAAATAGAGATCGGGAGATCTCTATTTTGATCACTCGGAAACTCACACTTCTCTCACTCAGAAAGTGGCGCACTAATGAGGAGGAGGATCATCTGCTACTAGGAGACTATCTCATTGTATTTTGGTTGTACTTTGGTTGAGCCATTGCTCTCTCTATCTCTGAGGAAGTTGTGGGGTTTTTCACCTTAGGGTTTTCCCCACGGAAACTCTGTGTCTCTTGTCTCTCATGCTTTTGATTCTTGTGATGCTTGTCATTCTTATTGTGATTGTTATGCATTGATATACTGTATATGTTATTCTCTAAGTAAATATCCAAGAGTATTGTGAATTAATGCTCAAAATTTAACATGGTATCAGAGCTAACGTGAAAAGAAGACATTTTGCAGTGACAAAAACTTGAGTTTCTTGTTTATTGGGTTTCTCTCCACAGATTTTGGAAAATAAGTATAGTAGATTGACTCTACTCATCAAGGAGAATATATCCGTCCAATCAGAATTCAATTCTGAGCATTTTTAGATTTGGCCCTAAACATTAGGGTTTTCACAAAAATAGGAATTTCTGAAATCTGAAGACATAGCTAGAAGCTCCTTGCAAAAATCGAAGTTTAGAGCTTTGGATCGAGATTTTTGGCTGGGTAGATCTCTCGCAAACTCAAACCCTAATTCAAGGCTCTCCCTAGTGAACCCAAGAGGACAAAAAGACAAATCTGAAGGGTAAAGCTTTGTTGATCTCAAATTCTGAATACACCAGGCTGATCAGCTCATCAAGGAACATCTTTCTATCCTTTCAGAAAGTTGAAATTCACATTTTGAATTTTTAGGGCTTTTTCGACAAACCCTAATCCGGGACTAGATCTAGTTTTCAACATTTCAAGTGGTAAGACCCAAATCTTTTCTATTTCCATTTGAAGTACTCTTTAATATGTCTCTCCACACCAAGCTTGAGGATAAGCTTGAAGGGGCTGATAACTTCCAAGGTTGGAAGTATAGGATTTGGTTAATCTTGGAAGAAAATGAGTTGCCCTCATATATAAAAGAAGACATCCCTATCCCAGAGGATGAAGAAGCTAAAGTATTGCATAATAAGAACTTCGTCAAGGCAAAGAGAATCATTGTTGATTCTATCAACGACCATCTCATACCCCATGTGTCTTCTCTAAAGACACACAAGGAGATGTTTGACTCTTTGACCAAGCTATTTGAAGGGAAGAACATAAATCGGAAGATGACCCTACGGAACCAATTGAAAGGAGTAAAGTTTCAGAATGGAGAAACCATTCAATCTTATTTTTCAAGGGTCTCCCAGATCAAGGAACAACTAGAAGCAATGGATGAAATGATGGAGAATGGTGAAGTTGTCATGACCACTCTGAATGGCCTACCTAGGTCATGGGGCTCCTTCATTTAAGGAATCTGTGCAAGAAAGAAGTTGGTATCCTTCAATAGACTACGGGAAGAATGCTCACAACAAGAAGAAAGGCTTGTGGCAGGAGAAGAAAAGATGGGGAATGAAGATCAAGCTCTCACAGCTCACACCAAGAAAGGGAAGTCCAAGAGAGATCCATCTCACTCCAAGAAATCTTCACATCACTACAAAGAAAGAAGAATATGCTTCACCTATAATGAAAAAGGACATATTGCCATAAATTGTCCCATGAACAAGAAGGACAACAACAACTTCAACAAGAAGAGGAAGGGCAACAAAAGAAGGTTTCATGCTCATGCTGCCGAGGATGATGAACGACCCCAGAAGAAGGCTGGGGAAGAAGAGTATGTTCTAATATCTACTCTCACAGGTACTATCTCCCATGGTTGTAATGATTCGTTAATTGACAGCGGGGCTTCAAAACACATGACTAGGTTTAAAATTCTTTTGCTAACCTATCTGAACATGAGTCACCCCATAAGGTGAAACTTGGGGATGACTACCAATACCCTATCAAAGGAAGTGGTGAGGCCTCCTACAATCTAGACTCTGGGAAGTCTTTGAAGATGAAAGATGTTTTGTATGTACCCAGGCTCAAGAAGAATCTACTCTCCATCTTTGCATTGGATGCAAAAGGTATGAGGGTTGCATTTGTGGATGGCCAAGTCCTAATGTGGCCAAAGGGAAAGACCATAGATGATGCAGTAGTGATTGGAGAGCAAGAGGGAGGTTTGTATAAATTGAAGGGACAACCTGAACATCCCATGGTGCATGAATCCATGGAGCCAAGTGAACTTTGGCATAGAAGACTTGCTCATATGCACTATAGGGCACTTCCAATTGCAAGAAAGGTTGTAGAGGGTCTTCCTGAAATCAAGACCAAACATGAAGGTGTTTTCAAAGGATGTGCAAAAGGTAAGAACATTAAGAAGGCTTTCCCAAGCAGTGAAAACAAGGCAAAGGATATTGTGGAAATCATCCACTCAGATGTATGTGGTCCTATGTCATCCAGTTCTCTAAGTGGGTATGTTTACTATGTCTCATTTATTAATGACTTCTCTAGGAAGACTTGGGTATACTTATTGAAGAACAAAGATGAGGTGTTTGATAAGTTCAAGGAATTAAAAACCTTGATGGAGAATCAAACTGACAAGAAAATCAAAACATTCAGATCCGACAATGGTGGAGAATTCACCTCAGGTGACTTCAAGAAGCTTTGCAGTGATTCAGGGATTAAGAGAGAGTTGACTGCTCCTTATAATCCTCAATAGAATGGAGTTGTAGAAAGGAAGAACAGAACAATCATGGAAGCAGCAAGGGTAATGCTGCATGACCAGGATCTACCTATGCATCTATGGGAAGAAGCAGCTAGAACAGATGTATATGTGCATAATAGAACACCCCACAAGCTATTGGACAATAAGACACCAGGAGAGGTCTTTTCTGGTAAGAAACCTAAAGTCAACCATCTCAGAATATTTGATTGTCCAGTATACACTCATGTCCCAAAGGAAAAGCGTACCAAACTAGATCCTTTAGGAAAGAAGGGTATCTTTATGGGTTACAATGAAAGCTCGAAGGCTTATAGAATATACTTTCAAGGGTTCAAGAAGATTGATGTAAGCAGGGATGTAACATTTGATGAAAACTCAGCATTCATCAAATCAAGAAAGGTACCTATCGAAGTTTATGAAGAACCTAAGGAAACTAGATTTCAAGACACTACCATGATTGAAGCAATTCTAGAAGTTGTTCGTGAGTTTGAAGATCCACAAGAACCTGTAGATCCACCCTGTGAGGATAACTCTCACAAGAGGAAACTTGCATGGGATAGAGAGCTCATTCAAGACGCAGAAATATTTGGCATTCCAGAAGAAGAACATAAAGCAAAGAAGAGAACCAGATCACATACCAGCTATGTTGCTTTACTCTGTGACATCATGAATAAAGAACCTTCCAGTTATGAAGAAGCAGCGGAAAAGAAAGAATGGAAGGATGCCATGGTCAAAGAATACCAATCAATAATGAAAAATGATGTTTGGGATGTTGTCCCAAGACCTAAAGAGAAGTATATCGTGACTTCCAAATGGATCTACAAAATCAAGCATGCTGCAGATGGCAGTGTAGAGAAATACAAACTAATATTTTTAGCTCGTGGCTTCTCTCATAAAGAGGGAATAGATTATGAAGAAACTTTTGCACCTGTAGCCAAGTATACTTCCATCAGAATAGTACTTGCCCTAGCTGCAGCAATGAAATGGAAAATACACCAGATCGATGTCAAGACTTCCTTCTTGAATGGTGTAGTTGAAGAGGAAGTATATGTGGAGCAGCCACTTGGTTTTGAATTACATGACAGGGAGTCATATGTGTGTAGATTGAATAAAGCCTTGTATGGCTTGAAGCAAGCTCCCAGAACTTGGTATGGTAGGATGGACAGTTTCCTATCTAGTTTGGGCTTTACCAAGAGTAAAGCGGATTCCAACCTTTACTACAAGGTTGAGGAAGGGAATCCTGTGATTCTACTCCTGTATGTGGATGACTTATTTGTAATAAGAGATTATAGATTGATTGCAGATACTAAGAAGAATCTTATTGCTGAGTTTGATATGAAAGATTTGGGAATGATGCATTATTTTCTAGGTATGGAGGTATGGCAGAATGCAGGTGGGATATTCCTTAGTCAAGGGAAGTACATAGTAGATATTCTAAAGAGATTCAAGATGGTGGATTGCAAGGCCATGGCCACACCCATGGCATCGAATCTGAAGCTTCTATGTGATGCTTCATCTGAGCCAGTTGATATCTCTATGTATCGTCAGATGATTGGGTCCTTGATGTACCTAACAAGCACGAGACCAGATATTTGCTTTGCTGTGAACCCATTGAGTCAGTTCCTGACAGATCTGAGGAGTGTTCACCTGGTTGTTGTAAAGCATGTTTTGAGGTACCTGAAGGGTACAGTGGAGTCTGGGCTAAAGTATGAAGTGAATCAAAAGTTTAACCTGCAGGGTTATGCTGATTCAGATTGGGCTGGCAGTGCTGTAGATAGGAAGAGAACATCTGGGTGCTACCTCAGTATGGGATCAGGTGTGATCTCTTGGTTTAGTAGGAAGCAGTCTTGCGTAGCACTAAGTACACCTTAGGCAGAGTATGTTGCAGCTTGTTCAGCTAGTTGTGAGGCAGTATGGCTACGAAAGCTACTGTCTGAGTTATTTGATCTCCCATTGGATGCTGCTGGTATCTTCTACGATAACCAGAGTTGTGTGAAGCTGTCTGAGAACCCATTGTTTCATGACAGGTCAAAACACATAGAGATCAAATATCACTATATCAGGGATATGGTGCAGAGAGGAGCTGTGAAGCTCCTGTATGTTGCGACAGACGAGCAGATTGCAGATGTGCTGATGAAGCCACTAGCCAGGGTGAAGTTCGAGTACTTCAGGGAGAGGCTTGGTGTTCTTTAGATCGAGGACACTTCAAGGAAGAAGTGATGGACACATTTGCTGAAGCCATTCCAAGCATGTTGGAAGGAGGATCCTTCACATGGCTGTGGATGTAAGCGTTGGATGATGAGCATCAGGATGATGTTCTAGTTTCTGCTTTGTATGATCAGTTGGATCATTTATATGTATGTATGCATCATGTTGGATGTTGGATATGATCGGTTGGATCATTTATATGTATGTACGCATCATGTTGGATGTTGGATATGATCAGTTGGATTATTTATATGTATGTATGCATCATGCTGGATGCTGGATATGATTAGTTGGATAATTTATATGTATGTACACATCATGTTGGATGCTGGATATGATCGGTTGGATAATTTGTATGTATTTTGTATATGCATCATGTTGGATGCTTGGACCATGTATCTGTATATGTATTAGGTGGATACATTGTATGATTAGGTAGATCATGTATGTTGATATGTATCAGGTATGATCAGGTAGATCATGCATGTTGATGGATACATTGTGTGGATCATGTATCTATGTATCAGGTGGATACACTGTGTATGGTGATATGCATCAGGTAGATGCATTGTATGATCAGGATGATCGTGGATGACGATCTTCTCCAGATGACATGCATCAAGACAATGCAGTCATGATGCTCAGGATGATCATGTGTACATCAGGATGATGTATGGTGAGTATCAGGCTGATACTTTGTGGCCATGGAGCAGGTTGTGCAGATGAGCATGTCTGGGAGATCCTATAGGTCGGAGTTGCATACCAATAACAACCTGGGATGCTCTTTCGAGACATTGCTCTGGGAGGACATGTAATTTGTGCCCTAGGAGATCTTCAGGTCGGAGTTGTGTACCCGTAACATCCTGAGATGCTCTTGCGAGGTTTTATCCTATGGCATGTAATTTGCTCCTAGGAGATCTGGATAGGATGAAAAAGGCTTTAGATGCTTCGGCCAGGTTTCTCCATGACCACATGTAATTTGCTCTTGGGAGATCTGGACAGGATGAAAAATGCCTCAAATGCTTCAACCAGGTTTTGTGGTGGACCACATGTAATGTGCTCCTGAGAGATCCGATAGGTAGAGCTGTGTGCTCGTAACAGCCTGGGATGCTTCAGCCAGGTTTTGTGGTGAGATCACATGTAATGTGATCCTGGGAGATCCAACAGGTAGAGTTGTGTGCTTGTAATAGCTTGGGATGCTTTAGCCAAGTTTTGTGATGGGTCACATGTAATGTGCTCCTGGGAGATCCGACAGGTAGAGCTGAGTGCTCGTAATAGCCTGGGATGTTGCAGCCAGGTTTTGTGATGCACGTAATAAGTCCCGAGGATTCCAGAATATGGCCAGTGATGATGAAGACCTGCAGGTGGTGGGCCTACATCCAGTATGAAAAAAGACTGGCTCTATATAACTTCCTATGACGAGTAGAGTCAGAGATTGGTTGAGATAGCAGCAGTAGTGACGATGATGATGACGTTGATCCCGAGAAGAAGACTTGTCTAACAAATCTGTGTTGAGAAATACCTTCCTAGCTAAGAGGGAGTGTTGATGTATATGTAACTTCGAAATGTATTTCATCTATGTAATTCATATATGTTTATTGTACCCTTATAAGAGATGTGTTATTCCTCTATATGGAAGTGTCGTCATGTGGATTGACAAGTGTCGCAACTGTGTGTACTTGCCGATGGGTTATTAGACCACCATGTGTGGGGTCGGTCCTGAAATATATATTATATTGTGGATGTATCTAGATAGACAAGTCGGCCCCATAGTGTAACTGGAAAAATAGGTTAGTATAAATAGAGATCGAGAGATCTCTATTTTGATCACTCAGAAATTCACACTTCTCTTACTCAAAAAGTGGTGCACTAGTGAGGAGGAGGATCATCTGCTACTAGGAAACTATCTCAGCGTATTTTGGTTGTACTTTGGTTGAGCCTTTTCTCTCTCTATCTCTGAGGAAGTTGTGGGGTTTTTCACCTTAGGGTTTTCCCCACAGAAACTCTGTGTCTCTTGTCTCTCATGCTTTTGATTCTTGTGATGCTTGTCATGCTTATTGTGATTTTTATGCATTGATATACTGTATATGTTATTCTCTTAGTAAAGATTCAAGAGTATTGTGAATTAATGCTCAAAATTTAACAACGTCGATCATCGTACAACTAACCGTACTCTTATGTTAGTTGTCATCAACTCTTGGCGGAGCACTCTGAGAATTTTTAGAGGGATGTCTCCTTAGTGGATCACTCCCACTCCTCGCTACCGCCATTTGTTCCTTCGTGGAGTACTCTGACTCCTTACCAACACCATATCTCTCATTAGTAGAGAGCTTGAACAGTGGAAAGACAGCCATCTACCTCCGGGAAGGACAGGATCCCATCTATTTAAGAAACTAAAATCAAGTTGATGGGAGGGTGACAGTGGATGGTTTGTGAATGGTGTAAATGTTATGTTAGTTTTGAGTTTGGAAAGATACCCTTGCAGGTTGTGGTAACGGCGGGTTAGTTTCGGTTTGGCTATATACGACATTGGATATCTCTGTAAAATATTTTCATAGAGTATTTGGGGGAAGGGATTGTGCATAGCGCTTGAAACCAGGTTGTTTTTATGTTGTATACATTTTATAAATATTGGTATATCTCTTCCAACACCATTCAATAGAGTATTTGGGGAAGGGATAGCGCATAGCTCTTGATATTAGGTTTATGTTATTTACATTTTATAAATGTTGGGATAATCTTTGCAGCATGATTCTGCAGAGCTTGATCCCTGATCAACTCCCTGTTGGGGATCTATGAGTTCATTCATGCTACCACAAGTTTGTGGGATCTCTATGTTCATTCATACTGCCACGATTTTGTGAGATCTCTATGTTGATTCATACTTCCATGATTTTGTGTGATCTCTGTGCTCATTTAGAATGCCATGATTTTGGGTGATATCTCTATTCATTCATACTGCCACGAATCTATGTGATCTTTGTGTTCATTCATACTGCCATGAATTTGTGTGATTAGGTCCTGGTTATCTCTATGTAGTTAAGCTGCCACAAAGTCGTGTGACCACTGTGATCTGTGTTTATTATGATGCCACGATTTTACTGTGATCTCTGTCCATTCATATTGCCACAAATTTGCATGATCATATTCCTTGTGATCTCTATGCAGTTAAGTTTCCATTAAGTCGTGTGATCACTGTAACCTCTATTATATATATACTTCCAGGACTCTAGTTTAGATCTAGATGAGGATCTCTTCTTTATTACATGCTTCCACAAACTTGTTTCCAGATCTAGGTTTTAGATCTCTGTTATATATATTTGCCACTATGAATTAGTTTGGATCCAGTCATGATCTCTATTATATATATCTGCTACCACGATTTAGTTTGGATCTAGTTAGGATCTCTATCATATATCTTTGCTACCGGGATTTAGTTTGGATCCAGTTATGATCTCTATTATATATATATATATATATATACTGCCATGATTTTAGTTTAGATCCAATCTAGGTATCTGCTTTATTACATGTTGCCATGGATTTGTTTAGATCCATGTTTTATATCTATGTTTATATTATTGCTACAACGAAATCGTTGATCCTTTTTTATCTCTTCTTTAGTAAATAAGTTTATGCCAGCGTGAATGCCTGGAAACACTATTTTTGTATTTTGTTGTAGAGATAAATCTCTGTCATTATGTTGATGTTAGCATCGAATGTCTTGAAAATGCTCTCTATAAGAGAGGCTTGAGAAAGTTGAAAGGAAAGTAAATATTGCAACAATTGTGTTGCGGGATGTAACCTCTATATTGGATAAATAATACAGAGGTGACATTTCTTTGTGGACGTAGCCCATAGATTTGGATGAACCACGTATATTGGTCTCTCTTGTATTTACAACTTATGTGCTTCATTCTCCTTGATAATTGTGATTTAAAATGGTGAGTCCTTTCATGAAGATGTTCATGTTAGTGATATTGAATGTGAGCTTATATAATTATGATAGATAATGCATTTGAATTATACAATTATCAGTTTTCCTTGAGCAATTTATTATGGATAGGCATGTTCTACAATGTAATGTTTCCATTTAAACATAATTATCTTAAGTAAAATAGAAGAAGTTGTTTAGATGTTTCTATAACTTGTTAGATAATTTGATGTTGGATAAACGTTAGAATTATTGACTAAGATCTTGCGTAAGCAAGCAAGTTTTATAAGAGCATTGAATGTAGGAATGCTTGAAATGAATGAATTATGCATGTTGAGATATTTATTTTATGGAAAACTAATCGTCATTTGTTGATGCAAGGATGGCAGACTTTCGGTCCTTAATACAAAGGAATTTCATTATAAGTCGAGGAGTTCTTTAAGGTCTTGGAATTTCCATATGAGAACATGTTTCGTGTTAATGCATGGATTTGTAAAAGGTATATATTCTTAAGGAGTTGATAATATTTGTTTAGAATTGAAAATGATACTTATAGAATAATGGATAGATTCTTGGTAAGGTTCATCATATTTCCATTACATATTTCCTTTATAATAGATGAACATCAATAAAGGAAGGGTATTTATTCTTCTTCGTTATATTAATGCTATGGTAAAACCAGAAGAAGGTATGGAACCTATGAATTAAATAAGTGAAAGTTGAAATAGTTTATCTCATGAAGTTTTTATGAATATTCCTTATGAGTTAAGTAGCCATTGTGATTTTTTTTTTAAATTCACTAAAATACTGACTTGGATATTTGGGTTTGTTACACCCATTTAGGATTTCCACCCTCCATTTATCCTCTTCTCGATGCTATAGTTCCAGTTGAGCTTGTGATGAAATTCAATTCCTAAGTACTTATAGGTGGTTACTTCCTCTAAGATTCTATTGTCATAAGGAAAATTGTCAGAAGTGCCTTTATTGGACTTGATAATCATTACGTTTGTTTTGTTAGTGTTAATGGTCATGCCCATATTGGTGTAGAAACCTTTGAGAATCCGTAATTGATTCTCAATATCATAAGGGAACCTATCCATAAGAACAATATTGTTAGCATAAAGAAGAAGCATGATGACTATTCCTGCCAATGTCACGCCCATGCAACCTACCTCTTCTAGGAATTCTTCAATCTTATCGATGTAAATGAAAAAAAGGGTAGGGGAAAGGGGACACCCTTGCTTTACTCCTTTTGAATTTGGCAATGACACTTGCCCCTTCGTACTTTGAATGGTTCCCCTTTACAGTGGCCTATTGAGAAGGGGGTTGATGTGGTGGCACAAGGGATCGGTGCACAGGATTCCGCCACTCATGTTCCTAATGTCCCACTAGTTGTTTCTTTGGAAGATGAGACCCCTATGTTTGAAGATGTAGAAGCTCGATATATGGCCTTTGCTGTTAACTTGGATGTGATTATTCTGGTGCCCCTTACAACTGATATTGTTGGAGAGGTAGAGAACACCTTCATAAGATCGGCGCCATCTTCATCGAGTACCTTTTTATTCTCTCTCCATTTCTCTGTCTTTTAATTTCTTTTTTAAGAACTCAACTATCCCTGGTCATGACTCGTTGGAAGGACTTAAAAACTTGCACATCTCTTCACAACCCTTGTATCTTTGTTCATTAGCCTCTGTTTCCACTTTTATGGTAACGGCTCCCAATCCTGTTCTTCAGTTATCCAATATTGTGACTCCCTCTGAAGTCTTACATGTTTCCCATGTTCCTGTGGATCTGCCACAATCCCCCACTTGTTCATCTGAGTCAGGTTATTTTCATTGTTCCACTACCAAACCCTCTTTTGGTGGTCTTGGGAAAGACAAGTGTCGTTTGGGCAAGGGCCGTGGAAGTAAATCTCTCATTTCCAAAGCAAATTCTAGAGCATGGTCGGACATGCTGGAAGGTAAACAACTCTCCATTGAAAGGGCACTTAGAGCTATGCAGGCCCAGAAAAGGGGGTGCTGATGAAGATTATGACCTTCAATTGTCGGGGTCTTGCTAGTCCCTCTAAAAGATCAGCGTTGTGATGGGTGTTGGATCTTGAGCATCCGGATTTATATTTGTTACAAGAAACTATGGGGGGACGTATTAAGGTGTCTGAGAATTTGAATGGCTGGTTCTCGGGTTGGAATTTTGAAGCATCAGATGTGCGTGGGCATTCTGGGGGTTTGGCTGTGGGTTGGCATGAGGCACGTATCAAAGTTACCAATCTATGGGGAATGGATTTGGTATTGGGACTTTCTTTTCATGCTCTAGATTTTGATAGAGATTTCACTGTCGTTAACATTTATGGTCCCGATTGCAATAGGATTCCTTTTTAGGTATTGTTGTTGAATAAAGACTTGATTAAGGGAGATTCTGTTATACTGGGGGGGGGACCTTAATTTTTCATAGGGTCAAGCGGAAGTCTAAGGGCCTCATACACAGGTGGATCCACTCACAGATGTTTTTATGAGGAAGCTGGTTAAAGGTAATCTGGTTGATGTTGAACCTATTTGTCTTAAACCCCCCTGGCGAAAAAAATGAGTGGGGGAGGATTGGGTTGCTAAATGTTTGGACAAATTCTTATTGGTGGATCCTTTGGTGGAATTGTTTTTTCATGTTCGGCAATGGGTCGGTTCTGGTGGGTGTTCTGATCATGATCCCATTTTTCTTGAGATCAGGGATGGTCCTGTGAAGCCACCATCCCCTATGAAGTTCAATAAAACTTGGCTGAAGGACCCAACCATTTTTTATGTATTCCAGTCAATATGGACTCCATATCGGCTTGGTAGAAACATCACGACTGCATTTAAGTTTGCTGAGAATATAAAAAACTTGAAGCGACCTATTAAGAAATGGGAAACTAATAAATGGCTGCTAGAGGATCGTGAACTTAAGCAGATTGAAGTGAACATTGCAACCATTGCATCGAGTTCTTATGGGAGTTTTCTGACCAACAAGTCTAAAGTCACATTAGCTTAGCTAGAAGGAAGGAGAAATACTATTCTTTCGGAGATGGAGGAGACCTGGCGTTTGAAGAGTAGGGCTATATGGTTTGAAAGTGGTAATGAGAACTCAAAATTCTTCCATGCTTATGCTAGAGGAAGACGGTCTGCAAACACTATCTGGAGTCTAAATGACCATCTAGGCAATGTACAACACACTTTTGAAGGGATGGCCGATGTGGGGGTTCAACCTTTCAAGAATCTATTCAAGGCTAGTGAGAGGGTAAATATTGAAGAAGTAATCCAGGTGGCTCAACTAATTCCCAGGTTTGTAGAAGAGGATGATAACAGGAAGTTGATGGATATTATTTTCGCTGATGAATTAAAAGAAGTTCTCTCAAGTTTCTAGAAATATAAAATACCTAGGCCTCATGGTTGGACGATTGAATTCTTTTTGGGATTATTTGATTACATCGGTGAGGATCTTCTTAGATTGGTCGAAGATACTTTGTTGGAAGCCAAAATTACAGCAAGTATTAACTCTCCTTTCATTGCTTTAATTCCTAAGGTTGATACTCCTTCTTTCCTGAATGATTTTTGCCCTATTTTGCTATGCAATTGTGTCTATAAGATAGTCACAAAAGTTATTGCTCGACGTCTTAAGAACATCCTTTCTTCTCACATACCTAAGGAGCAATTTGGTTTTTTGGGAGTTGATCAGATTCATGAATCCATTGGGATCGCACAAGAGGGCCTACATAGTATTAAAACCAAGAAGCTGAAAGGGATGGTTCTGAAGATTGATCTATCTAAGGCATATGATAAAGTAAGTTGGCTCTATCTGCATCTCTTTCTTACTCATCTGGGTTTTGACATCAGTTTTATCAAGTGGGTTATGAGTTGCATAACCACTGTATCCTTTTCAGTCCTCATCAATGGGATTGCTACCCCTTTTTTCCATTCAGGGCGTGGGTTGCGTTAGGGGTTCCCTTTATCACCCATGCTTTTCCTTTTGGTTGCGGAAGGTTTGAGTCAGGCTATTCTTGAGGCCAGGAGGTCAGGTCACTTCGGGAGAATTTTGGTAGCTCCGGGTTTCTTCATTACCCATCTGCTTTTTGTTGATGACATTCTCATTTTATGTTTAGGTTCTCGATGGGATGGGAACAAGTTAAAAGATATTTTGGACCTTTTCTCCCGTGCTACAGGGATGGACATTAATGTTGAAAAGTATACTTTGTCTACTAATCTTCTAAGTGAGGCAGAATTGCAGGTGTATACTCACCTTTTTCCCTTTTCGCATCTTACAATAGAGAATGGGATGAAGTACTTGGGTTTCAACTTGAAACAAAATAATTACTTGAAACTTGACTGGAAGTGGCTGATTGAAAAACTTGAGAAAAGATTGAAGTGTTAGAGCTTTAAGTGGTTGTCTAGGGATGGAAGATTGATCCTGGTCAAGTCAGTACTGGAGGCCATTCTGGTATATTGGATGTCTTTAGCTTGGATTCCCTGGGGAATCCTTGATCAAGCAAGGCGCTTGTGTTTTCAATTTTTATGGAGTGGCAAGGGGGATTCTTATGTTGCTCCATGCTTCAAGTGGGATCGTATTACTGTGCCCAAGGCACTAGGAGGATGGGGACTGAAGAACATTTTTTCCTTCTCTAAGGCCTTGGTCACTAAGTTTGGATGGCCACTGATAAAATATGGAGGGTTTTGGGCTCGTGTTATGATCCATAAATACATTGTTCATGAGTCTGTTGAAAATTAGATTCGGAATCCTGTTAAAGCACACGCCGGGGGTTTGGTCATTTGGAAGGACTTGGTAGCATCTTTTCATATTATTGAACGAAACCTGGCATGGGATGTTGGAAATGGTCACTTAATCCGGATTGGTCGGGATCCATGGATGGGATTTGAACTACAAAATTTGATGCCAGAAGGGACTATTGAAGCTCTCGGCTGTAGGGGCATATTATTTCTTCATCAACTTGCAGATCAGGAGGAACTTTTACTAGGACGTCAAGTATGGATTCCGGCTAGTTCTTTCGGCCTCGAGAAAGAAGAGGAGGGGGATCTAGCACGGTATATTAGGGCGCTCTCAGTGGATAATATCTCATTGGGGGATAAAGAGGATGATCTTTGTTGGGATGGGGATCCTACGGGAAGCTACACTCGAAAAGCAGGGTATATCAGGATCAATGCTGAGAGGATTTAGAGGGAGCCGTTGTGGTGGTGATTGAAGGTTTGGAAACTTCCTTGTCCTCATAAGACTCATCTTTTTATGTGGTGTGCTCTTGTTAAAAGGGTCCTGAATTGGGATTTCTTATAAAAAAGAAAGAAACAAGGGTCGGTGTGGTGCCCTCTTTGTTGTCAAGATGAGGAAACAGTGGGTCACCTTTTTCTGCACTGCACTTACTTCACTACTGTCTTGAATTTTGTATCCATGATCCTGAATGTCATTTTTCAATGGAATGGGGCATTTGTGGTTGGGGATTGGTTTCATTGGTATTAGAATCCGTTGTATCGGGGGTTTAGAGCTCTTCCACTACTTGTTGTTTGGGGTGTATGGTTAGCCAAGAATAAGCGAGTGTTTACTGACACAGAGTGTTTACCGACACAAATGACTGTGAATTATTATGGGTTCTTTTTGTCATGCAAACAGGTTAAACCTATGGAGAAAGTTCAGAATATACTGCCTGTGGTTATCGATCTATCCCAACCATGGTGGTTTTTTTATGGGGCTTGTCAAAACAATCAATGTGGGGGTGGGGCAATACTCTTTCTTACACCTACACATTACTTTGAAATGTCTTTTGGTTTGCGGGCTGGAAGTAACAACCTAGAAGAGATTTTAAGCCTTAAATACCTTGTCATCTTTCCTATCGAGAAGGGATGTCGGAATGTCAATGTCTTTGGGAACTCACTCAATGTTATACACTGGCTTTCTAGAACTCAACAATGTTGCAACCATGGACTCTCAAACATTTTGGCTTCTATCTGATCAACCATTGTTACTTTTGACAACTTTGCATGCACACATGTCTGTGAAAATCCTCACAACAGATCTAAGAGATGATGTATCTCACAAGAGAATAATTATGATTAAGCAAGAAATAGAAGAAGAGTGATACATGCAGTATAATGAGCAACAGAATAATATGGTACAATAGAACTCAGATAGAAGCAATAATACTTCGGTCATACTAGATTATTAATCACAAATGGACATATAAATAATACAATGCATGAGGAATTCGAATGCCTAAGGTGGTAATTTGAATTAGCCTTCATGGAGTGATCAAAGGATCACTGGAGTGTCATCGGAGCACAACTAGGTGTCCTCATGATCATCGGAGCGCAACTAGAAGTCTTCATCATCATCAGTGGAGTCATCAATGCTCAAGTAACTGTCAACCATCAGTCAAACTAACTTTGGTAGGTGTAACTGAGTGTAAGTCAATGTAACTGAGTGTAACTGAATGTAACTGAGTGTAACTGAGTGTAACTGAGTGTAACTGAGTGTAACTAAGTGTAACTGAGTGTAACTGAGTGTAACTGAGTGACAACTGGACTGGTAGGTGAAGGAGGGTGAGTTGCTCCCTAAAATCAAGGAAGAAGGGTGCATTAAGCAACTGGAGGGCTAAAACTGAATAGTGAGAAGCTCCTGGGAGCTGACTAACTGAGGGCTAGGTGCTGGACTGATGACTGGGATGCATGAAAAATGCATGCAAACCCTAGAATGCATGCAAACCCTAAAAGGTGCATGCATGACTGAAAATGTAAATGATCAAAATACTGGTGGGACTAGGATGGAGTATAGGAATATCCTAACACCCCCCCTTAATCCATCCTGGGCCCTGGTAACTAAGACCAAAGGTCACCCAATACAATGAATAATAACAATCAATAAACCAAGGAAGTGGGAAAATTTCATGGGAAACATACCCCCTCCTCAAAATTAGATTGTAAGGCACACATAAAAAATAAAAGCTCCAAACTCAAGCATGTGTGATGCTTGGTCATATGTCTGGAGGTATCTTCTTCTTGGGAAGAAGTGGATCATGCTCAAAAAGCATGTGCTTGTACTTGCTCTTCAGATCGAATGTGATGAGAACAAATCCAACAGGATTAGAATGATCCTTGAACCTGTGATTTGAATCAGTTGAGGTAGGATCAAATTTTTGAATGTGCATATAGTCCTTTGTCTTCTCCTTCGAACCACCATGGGTGAGATTATGCCAAAAATAACTATTACATGTTTGCTTGAAATCAAAATCAGATTTAAGACTTTCAAAACAGTTTCTTGAGATCTCCTTTGAACCAGCAGGGGTGAGATCAAAACTATCATATGCATGAGAAATTTTCCCAAGCAGTAATTGCTTAGAACCCAAATTAGATACAAGACTTGAATCATGGCTTCTTGAGATCTCCTTTGAACCATGAGAGGTGAGATCAAAACCAGTAGATGCATGAGAAATTATCCCAAGCGAATGGCAATGGTCATATTCTTCAATGACCTTCTGAAAGCACGAATTTATGATCATATAGTAGTATAAAAGAGATGTTTGCTGAAGAGGAGTGAATGCATTACCTCCATTAGCTGATTTGACCTCTGAAATAATCATGTGATCATGATGCAAACCAACAGACTCTAGTGCAAGAGAGGATTTAGGACCTTTTGCAATATCTAGAGTGTGAGCTGGCACAGAAAGAGAAGAAAGTTTGAGCATGACCGGAGAATCTACAAGTTCTTTGTCAACAACTTCAATATGAGATGATACTGGTTCATGATCTGAGTGACCATCAAGAGGAGCGAATGCATCACTTTGTTTTCTTTCGAATGGGTTGGGACCAAGTCCTTCATTCTCTTTGCCAAATTTTCCATCCAGGTGAGCCCATATCTCTTTTGGAGTCCATAACTCTCTTGGAATTTCAACACCATCACAGTATTTGAATTGGAATCTCTGGTATGCATACAAAGAAAACATTATTGCTGCAAAGTGCATGTTTTTTTTATTTAACCAGTCAATCTTCTCTTCAGGGGATTCGAACTCTCTTTCAAAATAACAATAAAAAAGATCATGGATCTTCAAGTCTGCTATCATTCTTGGTTTCCATTCATCATAGTTGAGTGAATCAAGAGGAGTAATTCCTGATGAATACATTGAAGCTGTAGAGGACCTGCAAAAACAATATAGAATAACTGCAACTGCTACTGCTGCAAAAATGCAGAAACTGTTGCAACTGCTGCACTCAAAATCTTGGTAATAACCCGCAAAAAAGAACTCTCAAGAATGGAGATAAACAATTCTCTCAACATGCTCTGATACCATGTGAAAATCCTCACAATAGATCTAAGAGATGATGTATCTCACAAGAGAATAATTATGATTAAGGAAGAAAATAGAAGAAGAGTGATACATGCAGTATAATGAGCAACAGAATAATATGCTACAGTAGAACTCAGATAGAAGCAATAATACTTCGGTCATACTAGATTATTAATCACAAATGGACATATAAATAATACAATGCATGAGGAATTCGAATGCCTAAGGTGGCAATTCGAATTAGCCTTCATGGAGTGATCAAAGGATCATTGGAGTGTCATCGAAGCACAACTAGGTGTCCTCATGATCATCGGAGCGCAACTAGAAGTCTTCATCATCATCAGTGGAGTCATCAATGCTTAAGTAACTGTCAACCATCAGTCAAACTAACTCTGGTAGGTGTAACTGAGTGTAACTCAATGTAACTGAGTGTAACTGAGTGTAAGTGAATGTAACTGAGTGTAACTGACTGTAACTGAGTGTAACTAAGTGTAACTGAGTGTAACTGAGTGTAACTGAGTGTAACTGAGTGTAACTGAGTGACAATTGGACTGGTAGGTGAAGGAGGGTGAGTTGCTCCCTAAAATCAAGGAAGAAGGGTGCATTAAGCAACTGGAGGGCTAAAAATGAATAGTGAGAAGCTCCTGGGAGCTGGCTAACTGAGGGCTAGGTGCTGGACTGATGACTGGGATGCATGCAAAATGCATGCAAACCCTAGAATGCATGCAAACCCTAAAAGGTGCATGCATGACTGAAAATGTAAATGATCAAAATACTGGTGGGACTAGGATGGAGTATAGGAATATCCTAACAATGTCTACAGGGAAAATAACGAGGAAGTGGACCGGGCATCGAAAGCGGGGTTGCTGTTGGGATTTGAACAATGGAAAATTAAAGAATTTGATGCAGGCATGGTCAGGGAATACTATCATAGGCCTTTCATAGAATGATGACATTCTATGTTTTTTATCTTCTCCGGGGGATTGGAATGCTTCCTTATGAACAAGAACATGGATTTGTCGGTTGTCCATACAGTCCACTTTGTTATCTTTCTATTTATGCACAGTTGTAGTACCTTATGACTCGACTCTCTTGGATTTACAAGAGTCACAGTTTCTTTTTGGACTATTGCGGACCTCTTTTCAGGATGGAACATTTATGTTAGTTTTTTACTTTAAACATGAAAATCCACAACTCTTGATACATTTTCTTGGAACCTTCTAAACCCAGAAATGAATCACTTCTCATAACACACTAGCCAAGTATTATACTAACTTCGAGTGTGCCATATTCGATACCATCACCTGAACAATATGTGCCCTAAAGTTGTTGAATGTACAAAAAAAACATGAGGGAACTAGTCTACGAACTAGAACTATGTGTTTTCTGATTGGTTCTGAAATAATGCAATAAGAGCGTTAGCAAGGTTCCCATTGCATTGATAAAACATTGGTTATTGCTTAAGATTAGAGATGAGGACGCAGGAGGATTCGTTCTTCCTCAGCATTTCTTGTTAACTTGCCATTTAGCATTCGATGTTTATGAGTGAAGTATGCAAAATAATAAAAGAAGTCGGGAATATACATTGCACAATATTCTCTGACATAAACTTTGCATGGCAAAGAGTAATGCATGTAATCAAAGTTATCCATTGCTTTTTTATTGGCCAACTCATCTAAACTTTACTGCGTTATTAGCTGGCATTAAACTCCTATGGCACGCTATCATAGATCGTGGTAGTCAAAGTCATATAGGTATAGTACAATGCATAAGTGTGTAGATTCTCCTCTATTCCGTATTTATGGAAACACTCGCATAACTTTCAAATTGTAATGAAAACATAACGTTTAATAAATAATAGCCATGTTTTCATATTGAATGAAAACACCGTACATTATCTTTTTCATTGTAAAAGAATACAGGGATAAGGGTTAATGAGGGGAGACCCTCTCCGTTACTTAGAAAATTCTCACTGTTGGGTTCATTGTAGAAATGTCCCTGTGAAAAATAGTGAATGTTGGAAGCATGGTGGCCTATAGTTACCGAGTTCAAATATGGTTTTGAATTCTGTACCATAGGAAAAAAATTTAAAACATAAATTTTTTATTTGGAAAAAATTCTATTATACCTGGACCAATACATATAAATGACTCAATATCTTTATAAAATTTAGAAAACACTTTCTAACTTCAAAAGATTCTTCCATTCCCTACCAAAAAGACCTCTGGAGAATCCTCCCATTCCCTAAGAAAAAATAGCGAAAAAGACCTAAAGCAAGACCCTATATTATCAATCCCTGCTCAAGCTAGTCCCCCCAAAAAAATCTATGGCAGAAGCCATGCTATTGCTACTTTAAAAATGCATTTGAGGGTTATATTGTCTCTTATGTTGAATAAGGAAACATGTTTATTGAATTTTAGAAGACAAGGTAGTTAGTGGATATATTACTAATCTACTTTGAGTGGTTCTTAAGATTGTGTTATGAAGAATTTAAGGTTTATTTTAAGTACTTTTTATTTTTATTTTTATTCATTTTTAAAATGAAGAAATTAAGATTTATTTTAAATATTATTTATCTTTATCTATTTTTGAAATAAAGAAAGATATAAAAATCTCTAATTTGGTAAAAAATACTTATTGAACATATTTATGTGATAAATATTTAATTTGACATATTACTGAAATATTGAAAATATTAACTACAATGAAAAGCTATTAACAATGTTAGGTAATTCACAATTTTAACATTGACCTAAACCATTTTAAATGTGGATTTCTTAAGAATTAAGTGGAATAAACTCTCTTGAAACAATCATCTTTAATCAAACTTTACATAAAATGACAAAACAATTGTCTTAACACAAAACAATTGTTTTATTGATTTTTCTTTTTCGTTGTGATTATTTTGTTTCTTTATTTGTTATCACGAATCCTTATTACCATTCCATTATTTGTTTATGCGTTAGAATTTAATTAATATAAACGGTTTTTTATTTGTTTATTTAGTTTGTATGTATTTAGTGTAGTTTATAGACGCATGAATTATTAGACTTTCATTTGTAAAATAAAAACATGCCTAGCACTTCTAATGAGAAATACTAAAGGAATACCAGATGTATGGTGTTACATGCTATGCCACGAGACGTCTAGTATTAAATCCTCATGCATAACATGTGTAAGAGGTGATATATAAAATAGAGAAAATTAGAATTTCATGTGAGAACAACCAACAACAATTATAAAATAGTGCAAATATGCATGGGAAAAAAAATAATGTATATATATTTTCATTTAATAAAAAAATTATTTTTAATATTTCAAATTGTTATGATTGGGAATTTTTTCATGCTATCCAAAGTTTTTATTTAATAAAAAACTAATTTTATAAATTTAAATTTAAAAAAAAAATGTTTTTTTTTTTCTATTTTTCAAATTAAGTTGTTTGGAAAAGTGTTTTTTATATTTTATATGGGTGAGATGTATCATTTATATAAATATATCATTTCAAAATAATTGAATAATAAATTTAATATGATGATGATGATGATTAACATTCATTGAGATCATTTTTGGTCTATCCAACTTTAAAGGGTATTTTTTGGTTCACTTAAAATTTTTATTCATATGATCTAAAAGCTTGGTAAGAAGCTTTCATAGATCACTATAGTTTTGGCAAGTTAGGAGGTTAGAAAGATTTGTGTTGTAGCAAATACTATGAAACTCAAATCTAATGTGGGTGTAAGCAAGGCACTCTAAGAGAATGCAATTTTCATCCTCAACACTCATAGACTCACAAAAATGGAAAACTGTTTCTTCTCATGGAGTTTTAGGAATAGACCAACGCCTTGTTTTGCTAAGGAGCTCATGGGAGTTTGTTCTTATTTTGTCTACAATAATACCGAGAGATACTTCTTGTCTTCCATATTAGCGTTAATGACCTCCACTCTCCGTGGACACCTTCTTCACTTAAAAGTGCTAAATGTTACACCTTTCACAAATGCTCTTTTCACAACACAGCTAACTGTCATGTCCTCGAGGGCCAACCCTCTACCAAGACACTCTTTATTAACACTCCAAAAGCTTCTTCTGCAGCTATTCCTACCTCAGATTCCATTCCCTTATAAAACCCCACCGTTGCATTCCCCTCTCTGATTTGTATGATTTTAGATCCAAATGCTACCTCTGTAGCTCCACTCCTCGCCCACAATTGTCAAATAAGCAATCTCTTGCCACCCTAATAATTCATAATTGCATCTAGAAGAATCTTGTAGCCCAAGACTTAGTCCATCTTAGATACACTTACCCACATTTCCTCACCCTTCTCCTTAAAATTGGGGTGGGTACATAAGGACGGTCCTCATCTTATGGTCACCCAACATTG
The DNA here is from genome assembly GCA_027924585.1 of Larix kaempferi. Classification (NCBI taxonomy): domain Eukaryota; kingdom Viridiplantae; phylum Streptophyta; class Pinopsida; order Pinales; family Pinaceae; genus Larix; species Larix kaempferi. The sequence continues at coordinate 30,829,289 of BSBM01000096.1, forward strand.
TGTGGTTACCTTCGCTATTGGGCCATTTCATGACTCGCTTCTCTGTGATGTTTCCCCTTTAGACTGTGTGGACCTTCTATTGGGAATCCCTTACCAAGAGCAACAAAATTCTATCTATCATCCCTGTAGGCATCAATATCACCTTACTGGTGATGGTGGGACATATGTGCTTACCTCCTCCTCTCTAAAATCCCCTCCCCTCTTAACCAGCCAATCTTCAGTGTTCCAATTTAGTCTCAATAAATCCATTTCCTTATGCTTGGTACGTATTATTAAAAATAATCATCCCCACAAACTATTGCTTCTGATATGGCAACGTTGCTCTTCGAATATTCAGATGTCTTCTCACCTCCTGAAGGCCTTGCCCCTCAACGCCCTATTGAACACTCTATTAATATCATACCTGGTGCTTCTCTCACTAATGCAATCTCCTATTCCTTCACTCCTTGTGAGGATGAAGAGATTGAGTGCTAGCTTCAACAACTTCTTAATGTCATCGACATCCAACCTATTTTCTCTCCTTGTTCTTTGCTATCCTTCATTATCCCCAAAAAGTAGACTAACGAGTTGTTAAATTTTGAGCATTAATTCACAATACTCTTGGATCTTTACTGAGAGAATAACATATATAGTATATCAATGCATAACAATCACAATAAGCATGACAAGCATCACAAGAATCAAAAGCATGAGAGACAAGAGACACAGAGTTTCCGTGGGGAAAACCCTAAGGTGAAAAACCCCACAACTTCCTCAGAGATAGAGAGGGAAATGGCTCAACCAAAATACAATTGAAATAGTCCCCTAGTAGTAGATGATCCTCCTCCTCACTAGTGCGCCAGTTTCTGAGTGAGAGAAGTGTGACTTTCTGAATGATCAAAATAGAGATCTCCCGATCTCTATTTATACTAACCTGTTTGCCCGGTTACACTATGGGGCTGACTTGTCTATCTAGATACATCCACAATATAATATATATTTCAGGGCCGACCCCACACATGGTGGTCTAATAACCCATCGGCAAGTACACACACTTGCGACACTTGGCAATCCACATGACGACACTTCCTTATAGAGGAATAACACATCTCTTATAAGGGTACAATAAATATATATGAAATACATAGATGAAATACATTCCGAAGTTACATTTACATCAACACTCCCTCTTAACTAGGAAGGTATTTCTCGACACAGTTCTGCTAGAGAAGTCTTCTTCTCAGGATCATGATCATCAATGCATCATCATCATCATCATCACTGCTATTGCTATCTCAACCAATCTCTAACTCTACTCATCATAGGAATTTCTACAAATCCAGTCCTTTTTCATACTGGATGTAGGCCCACCACCTGTAGGTCTTTATCATCACTGGCCATACTGTGGAATCCTCAGGACTTATTACGTGCATCACAAAACCTGGCTGCAGCATCCCCGGCTATTACGAGCACATAGCTCTACCCGTCGGATCTCCCAGGATCACATTGCATGTGACCCATCACAAAACCTGGTTGAAGCATCCCATGTTGTTACAAGCACACAACTCTACCTGTCGGATCTCCCAGGAGTACATTACATGTGATCTCACCACAAAACCTGGCTAAAGCATCCCAGGTTATTACGAGCACACAGCTCTACCTGTTGGATCTCCCAGGAGCACATTACATGTGGTCCACCACAAAACCTGGCTAAAGCATCTGAGGCCTTTTTCATCCTGTTTAGATCTCCCAGGAGCAAATTACATGTGGTCATGGAAAAACATGGCTGAAGCATCTGAGGCCTTTTTCATCCTGTCCAGATCTCCCAGGAGAAAATTACATGCCATAGGACAAAACCTCGCAAGAGAATCTCAAGATGTTATAGGTACACAACTTTGACCTGAAATCTCCCAGGGCACAAATTACATGTTCTCCCAGAGCAATGTCTCGAAAGAGCATCCTAAGCTGTTATGGGTACGCAACTTCGACCTATAGGATCTCCCAGACATGCTCATCTGCACAACTTGATCCACGGCCACAAAGTATCATCTGATACTCACCATACATCATCCTGATGTACACATGATCATCCTGATCATCATCACTGCAACATCCTGCTGCATGTCATTTGGAGAATCTCGTCATCCACGATCACCCTGATCATACAATGCATCCATCTGATGCACACCAAGTATCTACCTGATACATATAATCATACATATTGTATCCACCTGATACATAGATACATGATCCACACAATGTACCCATCAACATACATGATCTACCTGATCATACTTGATACATATCAATATACATGATCTACCTGATCATACAATGTATCCACCTGATACAGATACATGGTCCAAGAATCCAACATGATGCGTACATACATATAAATGATCCAACCAATCATATCCAGCATCCAACAAGATGCGTACATACATATAAATGATCCAACTGATCATATCTAGCATCCAACATGATGCGTACATACATATAAATGATCCAACTGATCATACAAAGCAGAAACTAGAACATCATCCTGATGCTCATCATCCAATGCTTACATCCACAGCCATGTGAAGGATCCTCCTTCCAACATGCTTGGAATGGCTTTAGCAAATGTGCCCATCACTTCTTCCTCAAAGTGTCCTCAATCTGAAGAACACCAAGCCTCTCCCTGAAGTACTCGAACTTCACCCTGGCTAGTGGCTTATCAACACATCTGCAATCTGCTCATCCGTCGCAACATACAGGAGCTTCATAGCTCCTCTCTGCACCATATCCCTGATATAGTGATATTTGATTTCTATGTGTTTCGACCTATCACGAAACACTGAGCTCTCAGACAGCTTCACACAACTCTGGTTATCGCAGAAGATACCTGTATCATCCAATGGAAGATCAAATAACTCAGACAGTAGCTTCCGTAGCCATACTGCCTCACAATTAGCTGAACAGGATGCAACATACTCTGCCTCATCTATACTTAGTGCTACACAGGAACGCTTCTTGCTAAACCAAGAGATCACACCTGATCCCATACTAAAGCAGCATCCAGATGTGCTCTTCCTATCCGCAGCACTGCCAGCCCAATCTGAATCAACATAACCCTGCAGGTTAAACTTTTGTTTCGCTTCATACTTGAGCCCATAATCCACTGTACCCCTCAGGTACCTCAGAACATGCTTTACTGCAACCAGGTGAACACTCCTCGGATCCGTCAGGAACTAGCTCAATGAGTTCACAGCAAAGCAAATATCCGGTCTCGTGTTCGTTAGGTACATCAAGGACCCAATCATCTGATGATACGTAGAGACATCAACCGGCTCAGATGAAGCATCACATAGAAGCTCCAGATTCGATGCCATAGGTGTGGCCATGGCCTTGCAATCCATCATCCCCAATCTCTTTAGGATATCTACTGTGTACTTCCCTTGACCAAGGAAGATCCCACCAGCACTCTGCCACACCTCCATACCTAGGAAACAATGCACCATTCCCAAATATTTCATATCGAACTCAGCAGCAAGCTTCCTCTTAGTATCTGCAATCAATCTGTCATCTACTGTTACAAATAATTCATCCACATACAGGAGTAGAATCACAGGATTCCCTTCCTCAACCTTGTAGTAAAGGTTGGAATCCGATTTACTCTTCGTAAAGTCCAAACTAGATAGGAAACTGTCTATCCTACCATACCAGGTTATGGGAGCTTGTTTCAAGCCATACAAGGCTTTCTTCAATCTGCACACATATGACTCTCTGTCATGTATTTCAAAACCGAGTGGCTGCTCCACATATACTTCTTCTTCAACTACACCATTCAATAAAGCAGTCTTGACATCCATCTGGTGTATATTCCATTTCATTGCTACAGCCAGGGAAAGTACTGTTCTGATGGAAGTATACCTGGCTACAGGTGCAAAGGTTTCTTCATAATCTATTCCCTCTTTCTGAGAAAAGCCACGAGCTACGAATCCTGCTTTGTATTTCTCTACACTGCCATCTACAGCATGCTTGATTTTGTAGATCCATTTGAAAGTCACAACAGACTTCTCTTTAGGTCTTGGGACAACATCCCAAACACCATTCCTCATTATTGATTGGTATTCCTCAACCATGGCATCCTTCCATTCTTTCTTTTCTGCTACTTCTTCATAACTGGAAGGTTCTTTGTTCATAATATCACAGAGTAAAGCAACATAGCTAGTATGTGATCTGGTTCTCTTCTTTGCTCTGTGTTCTTCTTCTGGAATGCCAAATCTTTCTGCATCTTGAATGAGCTCTCTAGCCCATGCAGGTTTCCTCTTGTGAGAGTTATCCTCACGGCGTGGATCTACAGGTTCTTGCGGATCTTCAAACTCATGAACAACTTCTAGAACTACTTCAGTCATGGTAGTGTCTTGAAATCTAGTTTCCTTAGGTTCTTCATAAACTTCGATAGGTGCCTTCCTTGATTTGATGAATGCTGAGTTTTCATCAAATGTTACATCCCTACTGACATCAATCTTCTTGAACCCTGGAAAGTATATTCTGTAAGCCTTCGATCTTTCACTGTAACCCACAAAGAGACCCTTCTTTCCTGAAGGATCTAGTTTAGTCCTCTTTTCCTTTGGGACATGAGTGTATACTAGATAACCAAATATTCTAAGATGGTTGACTTCAGGTTTCTTACTAGAAAAGACCTCTTCTGGTGTCTTGTTGTCCAATATCTTGTGGGGTGTTCTGTTATGCACATATACAACTTTTCTAGCTGCTTCTGCCCATAGATGCATAGGTAGAGCCTGGTCATGCGGCATTGCCCTTGTTGCTTCCATGATAGTTATGTTCTTCCTTTCCGCAACTCCATTCTGTTGAGGATTATAAGGAGCAGTCAACTCCCTCTTAATCCCTGAATCACTGCAAAGCTTCTTGAAGTCACCTGAGGTGAATTCTCCACCATTGTTGGATCTGAATGTTTTGATCTTCTTGTTAGTTTGATTCTCCATCAAGGTTTTGAATTCCTTAAACTTATCAAACACCTCATCTTTGTTCTTCAAGAAGTATACCCAAGTCTTCCTAGGGAAGTCATCAATAAATGAGACATAATAAACATACCCACTTAGAGAACTGGATGACATAGGACCACATACATCTTAGTGGATGATTTCTAGGATATCCTTTGCTTTGCTTTCACCGCTTGGGAAAGCCTTCTTAATGTTCTTACCTTTTGCACATCCTTTGCAAACACCTTCATGTTTGGTCTTGATTTCAGGAAGACCCTCTACAACCTTGCTTGTAATTGGAAGTGCCCTATAGTGCATATGAGCAAGTCTTCTATGCCAAAGTTCACTTGGCTCCATGGAGTCATGCACCATGGCATGTTCAGGTTGTCACTTTAATTTATACAAACCTCCGTCTTGCTCTCCAATCACTACTGCATCATCTATGGTCTTTCCCTTTAGCCACATTAGGACTTGGCCATGCATAAATGCAACCCTCATACCTTTTGCATCCAATGCAGAGATGGAGAGTAAGTTCTTCTTGAGCCCAAGTACATAAAGCACTTCTTTCATCTTCAAAGATTTTCTAGAATCTAGGTTGTAGGAGGCTTCACCACTTCCTTTGATGGGGTATTGACAATCATCCCCAAGTTTCACTTTATGGAGTGATTCATGTTCAGATAGGTTCACAAAAGATTCCTTAAACCCAATCATGTGTTTGGAAGCCCCACTATCAATTAACCAATCATTACAACCATGGGAGATAGTACCTGTGAGAGCAGAGATCAGAACATACTCTTCTTCACTTCATGAGTCATCATTACTATCATCACCTTCTGCCCTATCCTTGTTCTTCGGTGGTTCATCATCTTCGGTAGCATGAGCATGAAACCTTCTTTTGCTGCCCTTCTTCTTCTTGTTGAAGTTGGTGTTGTCCTTCTTGTTCTTGGGACAATTTATGGCAATATGTCCTTTCTCATTACAGGTGAAGCATATTCTTCTTTCTTTGAAGTGATGTGAAGATCTCTTGGAGTGAGATGGCTCTCTCTTGGACTTCCCTTTCTTGGTGTGAGCTATGAGAGATTGATCTTCATTCCCCATCTTTTCTTCTCGTGCCACAAGCCTTGAGTCTTCTTGTGAGCATTCTTCTCGTAGTCTACTGAAGGAAATCAACTTCTTTCTTGCACAGATTCCTTGAATGAAGGAGTCCCATGACCTAGGTAAGCCATTCAGAGTGGTCATGACAACTTCACCACTCTCCACCATTTCATCCACTACTTCTAGTTGTTTCTTGATCTAGGAGACCCTTGAAAAATAATATTGAATGGTTTCTCCCTTTTGAAACTTTACTCCTTTCAATTGCTTTTGCAGGGTCATCTTCTGATTTATGTTCTTCCCTTCAAATAGCTTAGTCAAAGAGTCAAACATCTCTTTGGGTGTCTTTAGAGAAGACACATGGGGTATGAGATGGTCTTTGATAGAATCAACAATGATTCTCTTTGCTTTGACCAAGTTCTTCTTATCCAATACTTAAGCCTCTTCATCCTTTGGGATAGGGATGTCTTCTTTTATATATGAGTCCAACTCATTCTCTTCCAGGATTAACCCAATCCTATACTTCCAAGCTCGGAAGTTATCAGCCCCTTCAAGATTATCCTCAAGCTTGGTGTGGTGAGACATTTTAAAGAGTACTTCAAATGGAAATAGAAAAGATTTAGGTCTTACCACTTGAAATGCTGAAAACTGGGTCTTGTCCCAGATTAGGGTTTGTCGAAAAAACCCTAAAAATTCAAAATATGAATTTCAACTTTCTGAAAGGATAGAAAGATGTGCCTTGATGAGCTGATCAGCCTGGTGCATTCAGAATTTGAGATCAGCAAAGTTTTACCCTTCATATTTGACTTTTTGTCCTCCCGGGTTCACTAGGGAGAGCCCTGAATTAGGGTTGAGTTTCCCGAAGATCTACCAAGCCAAAAATCTCGATCCAAAGCTCTAAACTTCGATTTTTGCAAGGAGCTTCTAGCTATGTCTTCAGATTTCAGAAATTCCTATTTGTGTGGAAACCCTAATTTTTAGGACCAAATCTAAAAATGCTCATAATTGAATTCCGATTGGACAGATGGATTCTCCTTGATGAGTAGAGTCAATCTACTATACTACTTTTCCAAAATCTATGGAGAGACCCAATAAACAAGAAACTCAAGTTTTCATCACTGCAAAATGTCTTCTTCTCAGGTTAGCTTTGATACCATGTTAAATTTTGAGCATTAATTCACAATACTCTTGGATCTTTACTGAGAGAATAACATATACAGTATATCAATGCATAAAAATCACAATAAGCATTACAAGCATCACAAGAATCAAAAGCATGAGAGACAAGAGACATAGAGTTTCCGTGGGGAAAACCATAAGGTGAAAAAACCCACAAATTCCTTAGAGATAGAGAGAGCAATGGCTCAACCGAAGTACAACCAAAATACAATTGAGATAGTCTCCTAGTAGCAGATGATCCTCCTCCTCACTAGTGCACCAGTTTCTGAGTGAGAGAAGTGTGACTTTCTGAATGATCAAAATAGAGATCTCCCGATCTCTATTTATACTAACCTGTTTGCCGAGCTACAGTATGGGGCTGACTTGTCTATCTAGATACATCCACAATATAATATATATTTCAGGGACGACAGCACACATGGTGGTCTAATAACCCATCAGCAAGTACACACACTTGTGACACTTGTCAATCCACATGACGACACTTCCTTATAGAGGAACAACACATCTCTTATAAGGGTACAATAAATATATATGAAATACATAGATGAAATACATTCCGAAGTTACATATACATCAACACGAGTGGCATTTAGTCATATACTACCGGGATCTCAACAAGATTACTATCAAGAACCGTTATGCCTTCCCTCATATAGAAGACTTGTTGGATCAACTCGAAGGGGCATATTGCTTCACCAAGATGGATCTCACCATAGGCTGTCATCAAGTCTAAATGACACCCACAAACACTTGGAAGATGACACTCAGAACTTAGTTTGGGCTCTATGAATGGATGGTGATGCATTTTGGGCTCACTAATGTCCCTGCCACCTTTGAACACCTCATCGATGATATCTTGAGGCCTTTATTTGGCCGCATTGTTGTGATTTATTTAGATGATATTTTGGTCTTCAGTAACACCTGTGAGGACCATTTACAACATGTCCATAGTGTCCTCAACCTACTGCTTATGCACAAACTCTAGGTAAAGGAATGAAAATAATTCCTTTTTTCTACACTACTATTTCTTACTTGGGTTTTATCATTGATGATACCAGGGTCCATCCTGATGAATCCAAAGTTCGGTCCTTAGCACAATGTCCTTTTATTCTATAATTAGAGGTGTTGTTTTTCTCATCATTTTAAAAAATAAGGGTACAATAAGGCTCCAAGTCAAAAGTTTAGGGAATCCTTGCTTGACTGCTAGATTGAAGAGCTTGTAGATGTGAGGAATGATTAGAGGTTCCCGAATTTTTAGGATTTTAGCTTGGTATCCTTCTATGTCCTTACCTTTCCCATTCGCGAGCTGCTTAATCCCAAAATCTATAGCTTTTCAAGAAACAACTTCATCTTCCATTAAAAGAAGTAGAACGTTGTCCATGGCATCATTACATTCATAAATACTTTTAAGATAGGAAATCCAATCCTTCAATACAATCCTATTATTCTCTTTAGTTTTGAGAGTTATAATTTTTCTCCATAATTTCATAGGACCATCTTAGAGAGGTGTAAGAGATTCGTCTTTTTATTATTTATATATGTCCTTTTTCTTTTAATGACAGATTTGTATACGTGTTTATCTTGTCAATTTTTATGAACTCCTCAATAACTTCTTCAATTTCTCTTCTTGCGATTTTACACTATTTTTCATACCAGGATTGGTCATTCTATTTCTATATTTGTATGACACTTCAAAAGAGAATTTATTAATGGAAGTTCAAAGGTTAAAAAGAAATTATGATAAAAGTATTTTATAATCTGTTGAAATATTGTAACTTCTAAAAATATTATATTTGTACTTTATTATTCCGGAGATGTTTCATTCCTCCATGAAGACCGTATTGTATATCCGGAGATGTTTTATTCCTCTGTGGATAATGTGGTAACTTGGGTTATTAGACTTCCCTAGTGCGGGTCGGCTCTGTATGTGTTATTTGGGCCAAAGGGTTATTAGACCACCCTAGAGGGGTCAGCCCAGTCAGCATTATGTAAAGTGGTTAAGTTGGGGCCGACCTAGTTTCTGTAAAAGTCAAATCGGAGTTGTGTATAAATAGAGGAGGTGTGTTCCTCATTTAACAAACATTACACTCACTTGTGATTGGCGCATAGGTGAGGGAGAGATATGCTATGGAGGAGAAGTAGCTCATGTCTAGGGTTTACATCTTTGTATTTGTTGGTCATCTATATGGAGGAAGCTTTGCTGGGTTTTCTACCCCATGAGGGTTTCCCAGGATAAATCTATGTCTCTTGTGTTTATGTTGTGCTTGTTGTTCTTTCAGTGATCCTATATATGCTATTGTTGTGAAATGGAATGTAATGATGATATCTTTTGTGTTAGCATATTGAATCTTAACATGGTACTAGAGCTAGCCTGAAGGAAGGCAATGTATGGCACTTACGACACTTGCTTCACTTGCAACAATTTGAAGGTTAGGGTTTTATATAGCAAAAAACAGTCATCGTGGAACTTTCTCTATAAATCCATTCTTGCTAAGGTTCAGGATCTAAAACCTTTACAGGTCGTAGATAACATCCCTCTGTACCTTGTGTCCGAAGGAAAGCCTCTAATTCATTGTACTTTGTGATTTAAGATTAGTAGAGGTTAGGGTTTCTGCCTCTTCCATATCTCAGTAATAAACAGGTGACCTAGTAAAAAATATCACAACTTGGGATAGGAAGCTCCAAATGAAATTTTGTAAAATGTGACAGGTAGATAACGGATTGTAGTTTCTTAGGTATGTTTTTTAGAGGCCGAAGTTGAACCAGTGACACGTGGCACACAGTACAAGTTCGCTTTTCTATTTTATCCCATAAACATGTCACATTGCGACACTTGGCATAACTCTCTCTCAGAGAATCCAATTGAGGTCAGACCTGTGGTATTGGAAAGACGATAGGTCAGGATAGCATAGGAAGAATTTGTAGACCTTGGGAATTCATAATTTCAGATATGCACTAGAAACAATCAGGTGCATATTTCTGTTAAAATAGAATTGGATTTTGAGCACCTCCATTCTTGGCTTGTCTCTACTGCGGGAATTTAGGGCTACAGAGATAGTTGGAATTTTTGGATCTGGAGACCAAGGCGGAATAATCCTCATCAAAATCAAAATTTAGAGACCAATATCAAATTTTTTTGTCGGGTAGAAGGCCGGGCTTGATCAAACCCTAATTTGGGATTTTGATCGGAAAGATAGAAAATTAGGGCTTTTGCAAAAGTTGGAATTTTTGAAGTTTGTGACCATGGCTGGAAGCTCCTCAAAAAAATCGAAGTTTAGAGCTTTGGATCGAACCTTTTGAGTTTGCAGAAGGGTGGGATTTATCAAACCCTAGTTCGAGGTCCTCTCTAGTGAATCCAAAAGTTTCAAAGGCAATTTTTAGGGGTCAAATTTTGCAGTTTTCAAAATTGAAGTGTACCAGCTTGATCAGCTCAGCAAGCCACATCTTTCCATCCATTCATAAGTTTGAAAATCAAAATTTGATTTTTTAGGGTTTCTCTGACAAACCCTAATCCAGCTCCAGATCTAGTTTTAGGGGGAGATGAGGCTAAGGCCTTACATAAGAAGACTACAAGAAATCTTGACAAGTATGTGTTGAAATCTATTCATGATTAAGTTTATGATATGTTTGTTTTCATATTATTGAGGTTAGTACAATCTTGATTAATCTTAGAATTGTCTTATCACCCTAGTAAAAGTATGAATGCATGTGAATGATAGAAGACATTCATTGATTAGGGTTATATGATTGTACTAATGCACCTGTGGTGTTGTATGAGGATGATGTGATCTGCTAAAAAGATATAGGTACATCAAGAAAGACAAATCAAGTTCTATGACCATGATGACATGAAGAAAAATACTCATCCATAATCTTTGATCACATAGAAGCTTTACTTACAAGGTATGTATGAATTTGTTCTACTATGCTTAACTTATGAGATATGCAGGTTCTGGAACAAGGTCTCTAAATCATTGAAGAGAACAAAGAAGATATTGTTTGGGTAAGTTAAGACATAACCGAGCTTGATAATCTAGGTATGTTTTCCTATATCAAGTTAGAATCCTACTTTGTTAGGATCTTAGGGAAGTATACCTATGTATGAAATGATCATGACCATACATACTTAAGATTATTTAGAATCAAAATGTTTTGATAGTATTAAGACTATACTAATGAATGTACGATTATGTATGAGATCATGAGGATGACACAAGTGCACACTTAAGCATGCATAGTGGTACAGAATGAATAGAAGTTCAAAAGACATATAGAGATCAAGCGGGAGGCAACCACACAAACATAAAAGATAAGTATTTGAGTAGTTATTTGAATCTTTAAATAGTCAATAATATTGATCATAATAGTTGTATGCATATTTGTATATATCATGCATTGTATAAGCATTCATATGGCATTGAATAGTATACTACTAATATGCATATGATGGGTAAGTTAAACAAACATTCCATTGTTGCTTGTCTACAATGAAACCTCTTTGCTGACATGCTGAGAGCTGTGTACGCTCTTGATAGTATTTTCGAGTAGAGATGGAAGGCATCTAGATAGCCACCGTATGCATACAAGATATGGAAAAGTGTTGTGCCAAAGTATTGTTCAAGATAGTTGCATAACTGTGTGAATCATATCTGTATGCATAATAGGTTATCATGTCAACATGATTTGATAATTATGAAGTATTAATAATCATGTAATTAACTTTGATTTGTAGGAAAGATCATGAAGAATGATGAACACCGAACAAGTGATGGATGTTCAACAAGAAGACTTACAAATCAAACATACTATAGAAGGCTCGTGGCTAGAAGATTCTCTTAGAAAGAGGAAGAGGATCATGATGAACTATTTGCTCCAAGTGGCTAGATAAGACCATTCTCTTAATGGTATAATTGAAGAAGAAGTGCGAATCGAGAAAAATCCTAGGATTCAATTGAAGAAATCTCTGTACGGGTACCCAAGATCGATAGTCATTTGATGAGCTTAATGATCACCATGGGTGATGTAGATTTCAACCTTTGATACAAGGTTAAAGATAGTGTATATATTCAGATGACATTCTTCTCTTAGATGAATGCAAGAAGGAACTCACCATAGAGTTCGAATGATATTGAGGCTCATATCAGTAGACCCATCTGACAGGAGATGGAACAGATAGATATGCAGAAGATCACTCAATGCAGAGTACGAATGATGTTCAGTCACAGAGGGAGAATTGATAGTTCTTGACAAACTTGGGCTTTAGCAGAAGTAAAGTTGATTGTAACCTTTACCTTAAGGTTATGGATGATACTATTAGTGTTTGTGGATGATCTATTTCTGATAGGTAATGAGAAACAGATCATGGAAAGCAAGAAGAAGCTAGCTACAAAATTTGAGATGAAAGATCTTGGTTTGATGCATTACTTCCTAGGTCTAGAAGTATGGCAAGGCTCAAAAGGAATCTTTCTCAACCAGGGAAAGTATGCTATGCAAATCTTGATAAGATTTGATATGTTGGAATGTACAACCATGGCCACTCTCATGGGTTCCGACTTGAAGCTGTAAGCTGATGACTCATCAAAGTTAGTGGATGTGACTCTGTGCAGATAGATTATTGGGTCATTGATGTATCTGACGAATACCAGGCCAAATATATGCTTTGCTGTGAACACCTTGAGTTGGTATCTAGTGGAACCTAGGTATGATAGACTTTGGTCTATGTTATCATGGAGATCATGACTTCAGATTGTATGGCTACATAGATGCTAATTGGGCAAGAAGTGTATCAGACAGGAATAGCACATCAGGTGGATGTTATTGTCTGGGATCTACCATGATCTCGTGTTTTTGCAGGAAGCAGTCTAGTGTGGCTCTCAGCACAACTGAAGCAGAATATATAGCTGCTTTCCCTGCTAGTTGTGAAGTAGTATGGCTTCAGAAATGATTGGATCCATGATCTTGATGCTAAGGACTACCCTATCCCACCAACCATCATCTAAAACCGTGTCCCACGCGACATGGGGATCCTGTTGAACGTGTCCGGTTACTTAGGTATCCATCCACATGAAACCCAAATTTCCAACCCTCAAAGGCAATTTCCCATGATACTAATTAAATAATTTTCCTTGGTAATGGCCATAACAAGATGAAATGCATGCACAAGCGTGAAAGAAAAAATGCAAAAAAAATTAGTAACTTGGTTTCTCAAAATTTCATCACAATCATTTATCCATGAACATAATCAAAATTTCATCAGAAGTGTATGTAGCTATACATTGCCTCCTAGTTAAGCACCCTTGACTAAATGCCAAAACACATTAACAAAGTGTCTCTCGGGCCTGCCCTATCCACACACTCGATCAATCTACTCAATGCTCACAGACCGTTGATTCAACTGAAAGACTTCATATAGAAAATCACTATGTTTTTTATTTAATTTTCTGAACTTGCCATACAATGTAGAGATCGATTTTGTAGAGAGAAATTGTCTCTGTTTTGAGAAGTTGAGATTGTTGTTATTTTCATTCTAGTCACAATCTCTAGTTGATTATTCAACATCTTGATCATTGATAGTTATCTCAAGTACATATGTAATCATATTGGCAAGACAAACTCATACATATCCATTTCATTCCATGCCACTTTGTCCTCCCCTCCAACCACAAGGCGTAATATGTTGAAATCAATAAATTTAATGTTAGGTTATGAAGTTGATGGAAATATTGTTTTTTGCAATGGACGTAAAGGCCCAAACATATCAAAATAACACTCCTAAATTCTAAGAAGTTTAAACCCAAGTTTGCATGGAAAAGTCACCAATGAGGGTTAAGAAGTGCCTTAACTTCTAGAAAAAAGTTGAACGAAACTTACTTTTTAATTGTTAAATGTTTAATTCTAAGTTTTAAATGTATGTAAGTGAATGCCATTAAATTGCTTACTTGAGTTTGATTTAATACATTTTCAATTTTGAAGAGACGTCACTATATACCATGTATATGTTTCTAATGATTTTCGTATTGATGTCTTTATTGCAATTGCGGCTATGGACACCAATGCCGAGATACTGATTGAGTTTGCCCACTTGAGGGGCATTAGTGCAGCTTTTAGTGGTGGTGACAGGATTCGTCGCTCACTTGCATCAACCTTGGATGCAATTGTTGACACCATTTCACAGTCTAGCAATGTACTATATGATATTACATCATATAGAGAAAGAAAAAGACAACAATATGCTGATGGGCTAGACTACCATGCAATAAAAAAGTTGAAAATATCCAAAGAGATCATATTTGCATTGTTTAGGGACCCTCAGACAGGGGAAATTCCAAATGCAAACAGGCTACATATCTCCATTGAGTGGTGCACATTTCAACCATTTTTTGATAACTGGATGGATAGACGGTACATGGTTTTTGATATGCCACCACACAACAACAGGGAAATTTGCTTGTATTTCCTTCGAAAGATGTACGCGGAGTTCATGTTACATAAACATGTAAACTATTTTGACATCTTGCAGTTTCAGGGGATCGATGGGGGGATGCCCCAAAACCGACCTAATGCGAGGCTTCGAGACCAGGATCGCCCTATCCCTACACCTCACAGGCAGTTGCCTTGGCCAGATGTCCCTCCTGCACATTGTATTATTCCACAGACATGGGATGCATTTTTGAGTTTGGCATGGGTGGTTGTTCACCATGGCACTATGGTTCAGCATATGGGTGAGGAAGGGACATTTGTCCCTGGTGTGGTACATACACCAGCTCATCACCATGCAGGACCATCAACTAGTGTAGGACCATCAGGACCATCCACTAGTGCAGGACCATCAACACATCCCCATCCTAGAACTGATCCTCACGAGTGCACATCATGTGGTCATCCCTGCTATGGTCTTTCCTCAGATGTTGCCTTCAGTGGGTTTTTGAGAGAGGTATGTTGATGGTTAATTGTAATAAATTCTTCATTTATTTTCGTCTTTGTACACATATATATAGTTTGAGCTAATATATTAATTTTGTGAACTTGTAGTTGATGCTTTATGCCAGCAGCGACGCCCCAGAGCCGGATGTTCTAGACTCTATAGGGGGGCATGATGCTACCCATTTGGTAGGCCCATTTTATATAGCACCTATTGCAGTATCTCACACCGAGGTAAACATTTTAAAATTTTAGTTTTTTAATACTTGTTAATTTGTTAATTTCCACATACTTTACATTTTAGTTCACTAATGCTATCTACGGTCTAATATTTACAATTATTAAACTTGCAGATGGCAGATCCTTCACCGGGCCAAGGTAATGTGGAGGTAGCACCCATGGTCGTACCGTCCCATGAAACATCTGGGCTCTAGGTAAACAATTAAAAATGACAATTTTTAAATACATGTTTGTTTGTTGAATCATACATGTCTAACTACATGAACGCTTGCTGACTGTAGGTACCATCCGAAACATCTGGACCATTGCCTGGATTTGTATCTCCCTCCAGGCCATTCGTGAACAAGGGTCGTGTGTATGTGAAGCGTTATACTCCTAGAAAGACTCCAGCTACCCACAACCATGGACTTACTCACACCATGGTAATGTATATCCTTTGATCATATTTGTTGTTTAACTTGAAATCCAGTGCATAAATCATTTTTGTTAATGTTTGAATTGCATGTTTACTGCATCAGGAACCCGAGTTGTCTAATGAAAACCTCGCATTGATGGTTGATGTAGCAGTCAGTGCCGCATCTACAATGGAAATTGATCACACATAGGTATGTAACTATTTCAACATTATCTTTACATAGTTTATTATTGTTGTCTATTGTTTATTCATGCATTTCTAACTATTTCAACATTTTTTCATTGTAGCCACCACCAGCAGGAGCAGTTCCTGGCCCCCCTAGTTCGACCATCCTGGATGTTCAACCAACGGCTCCATCTGCTACACAAGCAATGCAATTTCCTTTGTCAGTTGAGGTGAGATGTCCTTCAGTGACCAAGTGTTTCATGCACTTTCCATGCACTAGTTGATAATTGTTGAGTTAATTGTTGAGCTAATGTATTAGTGTACATAGTTAGTTGAATTTAACAATTGATATTTAATTTGCAGGATCCAGAGACACACATTGATCCTAGAGATGTGCCTAGAGGATCAACGTCGAGAAAGAACAAGAGAAAGCTTGAGTTTTTATGTCTCTTATGGGATATATGTACATTTGTATACATGTAAATGTGGCTTTGATAGTTTTGGACAAATGTGCTTTTGGATACTTTTGTATATATATGTACTTTTCGATACATTCACTTTTGGAGACATGTACATTGACTTTATTGTGCATGTACTTTTGGAGACATGTACATCGACTTCATTGGATACATTTACTTTTGGATACTTTTGTATATACATGTACTTTTGGAGACACATGCACTTTTGGATACTTTTGGATATATATGTACTTTTGGAGACATGCACATTGACATTTCACTTATAAATGAATGGTACATTTCACTTTGTATTTGTTCTTCAGTTTCCATGTATTCTTGTGTCAATATAATGTGTTGATTTGTGTGGATTATCTATTACTCATGAATGCGCTATGTCAAAAGAACAAACTATTATATTTAAAGGTTTCAACGAACTCACTACATGTGTGCACTAATTGGTATCTAATTAAAATTTGTGATTTTGGATAATCATTACAAGTTATGTCAAAGTTCTTGCTCGTGTAATTTAATCAAACTAAATGCAATACAATGTTTTTCAAGGTTTCAATGAACTCACTCATGCACACTAATTGGATAGGTGTAATTAAAATTTATGAGTTTGGATGATTAAATTACAAGTTAAGTCAATGTTCAAATGTAATTTAATAAAACCAAGTGCAATACATGCTACACATTTCATCAACGCCCAATATTTGATTGTACAATTAGATTCAACACTACATATGAGTAACTACATACAAGTGCTCAAAGCAACATTGGTGAAAGGAACAAACGTTACCTTGGGATTCGAGAAATAAAGTGCCTTCTAATGTTGGTTGGGAAGGATATGCTTGGTCAAACGCCTCTCTAACTTCATCGTTTGTATAACCGCATCCGGATAGCAAATTTTGTGTTTCTTCGTGAGCTTCATCTTCAGATGGTAACTTATCACTTTGACTTGAAGTGGGAATTGAAACATCCCCTAATGAGCACCTACGTTTTTCTTTTTGATTACTTCCATGGAGTGCTTGTTCAACAACTATTGTTGAAATTGAAGGTCCCTCTTGTTGTGGATTAATAGGATGAGCCGTGCTATCCTCTACAATTGGATTTGGATTAGTTTCCAAAGAAAGCCTCTGATTCATCATGTATATTCTTTTCTTTTCTTTCTCTTCTTCAATGACTTCTTGAGGTCTCTTCATCCTTGTTGATTTGTTTACTTGGTTACATGCATTCCCCATCACCACAATGATCAATTCAATATAGTTTGTTTTTGTTGTTCCTCAATTACAAGCTCTTCAATAATAAGCAAATGGAAGTTAAATCATAAATTGTTTGGACTCTTTGATTCTCTTGTACACTTGTGTATATCCACCATCACCATGAAATGGTCTTGAAGCTTGATATCTTATCTTGTGTGCTCCTCAAATATAGGCAAAATTAATCTTTCAAAGACCTTGTCTTTGGTGTTATTCAATTGGAGATTCTTCAAGCTTGCTGATTATCTTCTTCAAATATGGCCATATAACCCAACACCACACTGAGAAACCATGAAAGATGTCCTCAAAGCTGCACCTGCATAAAAAAAAATAATGATGGAGTTGGTGTAGAGTGTGAGAATTTCCAATGGTGGGCTCGTGTTGTTCAAAAAATCGTGGGAGTGTTGTTTTGGCTCGGACAGAGTGAAATTGCTCTCGGATAGGGATAGTCCATTGTTTATGGAGTTACAAAATGCGCACGCGTTATATAAAGCAAAAACGCGTGCGCAATATGTAGTGCAAAAACGTGTACGCGATATTGTCAAGCACAATAAATAGGTTAGGTGCATGGCTAGGGAAACGAACAAAATCAAAAGAAATAAAATAAATAAACATAAACTCATTGTATTATGGTAGAGTATACTTAAGCATTGTTATTCTCTTAAGAAATGTTTCCAACCCTAATCCTCTATGGTTAAATGAAGACCTTAGCTATAAAGATTTAGGGGAAAATTGTTTTGTTTTGAGATACTATAGCATTCAAGGTCTAATAATTTGCAATAGTCCTATGGAATGGCCTATTTCTACCTAAATGGCTTGCATTCATGGGATTGGAAGTAGGGTGGTTGACTATGTCATTTCCGATATCCTGTTAAACAACCAAATAATAAATTTTAATATTTTAAATTACCATGACCCGGATAGACCTTTAATTGTAACTCTCAACTTTGTTATGCATAGTAGCCCCATAGAAACAAATTCTCTAAGTCAAAAGTACTTAATCTTCAAGAAAAATAAACGTGATATTTTTCAAAATGATTTAAATAATTATCTATTTCCTCTCTCCAGTAAGGGCAATATAGAAGACCTTTATCATAATTTATCTACAACCCTCACCTCTTTTATTAAGTTAATTGAAGTGTCACATAGAAATAGAAATATGACCAACCCTTGGTACACTACAAGGAGAATATCTTCTAGTGGAGGTTTTAGTAGGACCCGCCAAAAAACATGTCCCTTCTTCATCTATAGGGGAGGTTTGTAGTGGAGGTAGGAGGGTGGATGTTTTAGCAGATGTTTTTTTATCGATGCACCTAAACCATTATGGAACACTGGTGCTTCACATAGTTTAGGTGCATTAGTGCTTGGTTTTTGTTAATGGCGGACCAATGTTCCTCATTGGTTTAGGAGCACTGATGCTCTATGAACCATGTGCACCTGTGTGATTTTAGCCAAAACAATTATCAGTGCTCCACTTTTGTAATGATGCACTGGTGCTCCTCTTTGGATAAGGTACACTACTATCAGGGCTGCTCATTGGTGAAGGCACACCGGTTTCAATACCCCTCTTTGGTGAAGGCCTTCTAGTGCTATTTTTAAGGCATGGGTGCATCGATGCTCCATGACCCATGTGCACTTATATTATTTTGTAAAAAAAACCATCAATGCTCTACTTTTGAAATGGAAAACTCATGCTCCTCTTAGGTTATGGTGCATCGATGTGAGTGCTCCTCTTTGGTAAAGGTGCACTGGTTTCAGTGCTCCTCTTTGATGAAGGTGCACTAGTTCACTTTTTATAGTCTAGGCACACTAGTGGTCGTTTTACATTAAAGGCGCACCAGTGCTTCTGATTAACAAAATCATCGAACAATAAGTTGATTTTTTAACTTATTGAAAAAAGAGGAAATTTTTAAATGTTTTAACAAAGTGGGAAACATGTATTGAAAAGATGAAAAAAATAGGATTTGTTTCATTTCTTAATTTCACATCGTTCTACTAGAGAGAAGAGGAAGATGAAGAGAAAGAGTATTGTAGCCAAGCAACCAATTTTTTCCCTCTTCATTGTTTCATTTCTTCCCGTTATCTATTTTATTTATACTATTTTTCATTTCTCAGTATTGTTCCTAATTTCTTATTTGGTTTCGTTGCTTGTTTTGGTTTGTTTGAGTGCTTTTCATCTAATTGCAGGTTAATGGTGTATTTATTTCAGGGTTTTACACCAAAATGTATGGGATTTCCTCGATTATTGAAGGAAGCAAGTTTTCATTTATTCATTTGACATGGTTCTACAAGAGAGAAGAGGAAGAGGAAGATTTTTTATACCAAGAAACCATTTTTTCCCTCTTCATTGTTTTATTTCTTCAGATTATCTATTTTATTCATAGTATTTTTGCACTATTGTTCCTAATTTCTTATTTGGTTTTATCGTTCATTTTTGTTGGTTTGAGTGTTTTTCCTCTATTTTGCACATTAATGGTGGATTTATTTTAGGTCGATTTTTCTTCAAAATATATGGATAGAAAATGAGGGGCAATTTTATAAAAGAAAATGATACTTTTTTGTGCAGCATGGGTGCATATCCATAAGGGTTTTCAAATCCCTTTATTTGCATGTTAACAAGCTTTATGTATGCGTAGAAAACTATTTTCTCTTCACGACACTTTATTTTATGTTTGCGGTGCTTCTATTCTTTGTGAGAACATTGGTGATTCTCTTTGGTGAAGTCACATTGGTGCTACTCTTTGGTTAAGGTGCACCAATGCTTCTATTTTGTGAAGGCGCACTGATGCTTCTCTTTGGTGATGTTAAATTTTCTAAATTTACTTCAATATGATCTAGGATCTTAATTGAGAGAACAACATGTAGAGCATATCTACAGCATATCAATCATGGAGACAATAATGCAAGCACACAAGAGACACAAAGATTTACTTGGGGAAAACCATAAAGGTGAAAAACCCCAATAACTTCCTCAGAGATAGATAGAGCAATGATACAACCAACCAAGAGAGATAGCCATAACCTAGTAGCAGATCCTCCTCCTCCATAAGTGCGCCACTCCTCCTTGAGTGCATGTGTGAGAAGTGAGTGAGTAAATAGAGTGCCTCCTGCACTCTATTTATACTTGACTTGACTTGCCTTTTTACCTAACTCATGTAGGCTCGAACTTAACCACATAACATAATGCTGAGTGGGCCGACCCCCAATAGGGTGGTCTAATAACCCTTTGACCCACATGGCCGACCCCCAATAGGGTGGTCTAATAACCCTTTGACCCACATGACTTATACAGGGCCGACCCCAAACAAGGTGGTCTAATAACCCATCAAGTATAAGTTACGACACTTACAATATAAATGACGACACTTCCTTATAGAGGAATAATACCATCTCTATAGGAATACAATATACATATATGTGAAATACATTCCGAAGTTACATATACATCAACACTCCCTCTTAACTAGGAAGGTATTTCTCAGCACAGTTCTTCTAGCACAAGTCATCTTCTCTGGATCATCGTCACTAGATAATCGTCATCGAGTCATCATCATCGTCACTGCTGTTGCTATCTCAATCAATCTCTGAATCTACTCGTCATAGGAAGTTCTACAGAGCCAGTCCTTTTTCATACTGGATGTAGGCCCACCACCTGCAGGTCTTCATCATCACTGGCCATACTGTGGAATCCTCAGAACTTATTACGTGCGTCACAAAACCTCGAAAGAGCATCCCAGGATGTTACGGGTACACAACTCCGACCTGTAGGATATCCCAGGGCGCTATTACATGTGACCCCACCACAAAACCTCGAAAGAGCATCTCAGGATGTTACGGGTACACAACTCTGACATGAAATCTCCCAGGGCACAAATTACATGTGGTCCACCACAAAACCTCGCAAGAGCATCTCAGGATGTTACGGGTACACAACTCCGACCTGAAATCTCCCAGGGCGCTATTACATGCGGTCATGGCAAAACCTCGCAAGAGCATCCTAGGACTGATTACGGGCACACAGCCCAACCTATCGGATCTCCCAGGGCGCTATTACATGCCATAGGACAAAACCTCGTAAGAGCATCTGCCAGATATCCCAGGGCGCTATTACATGCCATAGGCAAAACCTTGAAAGACTATCTGTAGATATCCTAGGGCACCGAATTACATGTCCTCCCAGAGCAAAACCTCGAAAGAGCATTTGTCAGATGTCCCAGGGCACCGATATTACATGCCATAGGCAAAACCTCGAAAGACCATCTGCAAATCTCCCAGGGCACCAGATTACATGCTCATCTGCACAAGCTGATCCACGGCCATAGAGTATCATCCTGATACTCACCATACATCATCCTGATGCATCCATGATCATCCTGATCATCCTCACTGCAACATCCTGCTGCATGTCATCTGGAGCAACATCCTGAAGCTCGTCATCTATGATCATCCTGATCATCACTACAACATCCTGCTGCATGTCATCTGGAGCAACATCCTGAAGCTTGTCATCTATGATCATCCTGATCATCACTGCAACATCCTGCTGCATGTCATCTGGAGCAACATCCTGAAGCTCGTCATCTATGATCATCCTGATCATCACTGCAACATCCTGCTGCATGATCCACCTGATCATCAATGCATCCACCTGATGCATACCAAGTATCTACCTGATACATATCATCATACATGATCCTCCTGATCATACAATGTATCCACCTAATACATGATACATATCACCATACGTGATCCACCTGATCATACAATGTATCCACCTGATACATATACAGATACATGGTCCAAGCATCCAACATGATGCATATACAAAATACATACACATGATCCAACTAATCATATCCAGCATCCAACATGATGCATACATACATAAATGATCCAACTGATCATATCCAGCATCCAACATGATGCATACATACATAAATGATCCAACTGATCATATCCAGCATCCAACACGATGCATACATACATAAATGATCCAACTGATCATATCCAAGCAGAAACCAGAACATCATCCTAATGCCCATTATCCAGCGCTTACATCCACAGCCATGTGAAGGATCCTCCTTCCAACATGCTTGGAATGGCTTCAGCAAATGTGTCCATCACTTCTTCCTCAAAGTGTCCTCGATCTGAAGAATGCCAAGCCTCTCTCTGAAGTACTCGAACTTCACTCTGGCTAGTGGCTTCGTCAGCACATCTGTAATTTGCTCGTCCGTCGCAACATACAGAAGCTTCACAGCTCCTCTTTGCACCATATCCATGATATAGTGATATTTGATCTCTATGTGTTTCGACCTGTCATGAAACACTGGGTTCTCGGACAGCTTCACACAACTCTAGTTATCACAGAAGATACCAGTAGCCTTCAACGGGAGATCAAATAACTCAGACAGTAGCTTCTGTAGCCATACTGCCTCACAACTAGCTGAACAGGCTGCAACATACTCTGCCTCAGCTGTACTCAGTGCTACACAGGACTGCTTCTTACTAAACCAAGAGATCACACCTGATCCCATACTGAAGCAGCACCCAGATGTGCTCTTCCTATCTGCAGCACTGCCAGCCCAATCTGAATCAACATAACCCTGCAGGTTAAACTTTTGATTCACCTCATACTTGAGCCCATAATCCACTGTACCCTTCAGGTACCTCAGAACATGCTTTACAGCAACCAGGTGAACACTCCTCGGATCCGTCAGGAACTGGCTCAATGTGTTCACAACAAAGCAAATGTCTGGTCTCGTGTTCGTCAGGTACATCAATGACCCAATCATCTGACGATACATAGAGACATCAATCAGCTCAGATGAAGCATCACATAGAAGCTTCATATTCGATGCCATAGGTGTGGCCATGGCCTTGCAATCCATCATCCCCAAGTTTTTCATCTCGAACTCGGTAGTAAGCTTCCGCTGCGTGTCGGCAATCAATCTATCTTCACCATACCAAGTTCTGCACATATATGATTTCCTATCATGTGTCTCAGAACCAAGTGGCTGCTCCACATACACTTCTTCTTCATCTACACCATTCAAGGAAGCTGTCTTGAATCCATCTGGTGTATCTTCTATTTCATCACTTTTATATTTCTCTATGCTGCCATCTACAACATGCTTGATCTGATAGTTCCATTTGGAAGACATAGCAAACTTCTCTTCATGTCTTTGGATTACATCCCAAACATCATTCTTCATGATCGACGGATCATGGCATTTCATTTCTTCATCCCAGATCCTGGGAACTTCAATACCTTCAATATCTTCAATAGATATCTTTGTTGCTGGAACAAATGTTGTAGTTCTTCTTTTGTAGGATATGGCATACGATCTTTCCTACACAACAAGTTAAATTGCATGATTAGAAAACATCTCATAGTTTTCAGAACAAATTCTTACACATAAAGAAATATGCCATACAGTCATGCAATTATCTTAGCCAATGCTTCAATACAACATTTATCCATATTCCGTAACTTTCTAGATGCCTTCCAATCTCTACCAGAACATTGTTAAGAGTGTGCACAACTCCCAACATGTCAGCAAAGAGGTTTCATTCTAGATAAGTAGCAATGGAATGTTGTACAGTGCCATAGGCCACTTACCCATGTATATTATTAGTATACTGTTCATCAATGCAACTATTCTAATATGCACAATACATATCCTAAGTCTAGGAACATGAGCATATACATCATTGAACAATTTTATTTAAACAAACATATATGCAAGAAATGATAATTAAAATACTTATCTTTGTTTGTTCGTTGGGTGGACTCCCTTTGAGTCTTTGCTTCCTTGCAGGAGTTGTTGGAGTCCTAATCTGAAGTAGCTTCTTCTACACCTTTCTGTTGTGGAATGTAGAAAGATGGTCAACTCCCTCTGAATATCTGCATCCTTGCAGAGACTACTGAAGTGTGCTCCTTTTCTTTCTTGTAGGAACAACTGGAGTGTGCTCCCTCTTGATCTTTGCTTCCCGGATTACCTGTCCTTGAACTTACATTCATCCTTGGTCCCTATGCATGCTTATTAGTATCATGATTGTGTTATCCTTGTGATCTCATATAAAATCATACATTCATTAGTATACTATTAAAACACAATAATCTCAAGCATGTATAGTCATGATCATTTCAAACAGAAATAGTAAGCATTATTATTCAAGGTTTATGTAGGATTCTTATGGTTAGTCAAATCATAAGAAACATAACATATCTAAACCTATAATTACTCAAACCTATGACTCTTCAGGTTAGTTGAATCATCAATCAAGATAAGAGATATAATATGCATAAAACCTGTGATTATTCAAACCTATACCATCATGATTCTTCTGGTTAGTCATATCATCAGTTGTGGTAAGAAACATAATATGCATACAATCATGATTATTCAAACCTATGACTTCATGAATAATCATTATCACAACAGTATAAGATCCTAACACAAGGTATGATTCTATCTTGATATAGGAAAAACATACCTAGATTAGCATGCTAGCTATTTATGTCTAACATACTCACATGATGTCTTCTTGTTCTTCTTCAATGACTTGTGCTAGTAACCTGTATATCTCATAGGTTAACTATTACAAAACCAAGTTATAGATACCTTGTAAATGGATCTTCTATTAGATCCATGACAATGGATGAATCTTTGTCCTCATGTTATCATGATCATATGTTCTTGGACCAGAACATGATTTGTCTTTCTTGGTGTACCTTTCATGTTAGTAGACAACATAAATCTCATACAACACCATAATGCATTAGTGCATTCATAAGTGTCAACACCCTAACCAATGAATATCTTCTATCATGCATTCATAATTTTGTTAAGGTGATACGACAAATCTAAAATCAAAATTGTACTAACCGTAATAACATGAAGACAAACATACCATAAACTTAATCATGGACAAATATCGAAACATACCTCGATGAGTCATACCTGTCGAGATCGCTTGTAATCTTCTCATGTAAGGCCTTAGCCTCATCTCCCTCTGAAACAGGAACTTCTTCACTCATGCAGATGATCAATCCATCCTCTTCTAGGATTAACCCAATCCACTTGATTTGCAAGAACTGGACCTGGAGCTGGATATGGGTTTGTCAGAGAAACCCCAAAAATTCAAACTTTGAATTTCAAACTTTCGAAAGGATAGAAATATGCGCCTTGATGAGCTGATCAAACTGGTATATTCAGAATTTGAAAACTGCAAAGTTTCACTCCTCAATTTTGCCTTTGAAACTTCCAGATTCACTGGACGTGACCCTGAACTGGGGTTTGATGAAACCCACTCTTCTTCTCGATCAAAAGGTTTGATTCAAAGCTCTAAGCTTCTATTTTTCTAAGGAGCCTCCAGCCATGGTCACAGATTTCAAAAATTCCCATATTTACAGAAGCCCTAATTTTCCACTTTTCTGATCAAAAGTCCTGAACTAGGGTTTGATCAGCCCGGCCTTCTGCCCAACCAAAAATTCTGATCTTGGTCTCTAAATTTCTATTTTGGTGAGTAGCATCCAGCTGTGATCTCTGATTACAAAAATTCCAACTTTTTCCGAAGCCCTAAATTCCGGAAGCCATGAATGAAGGTACTAAAAAATAATTCTGTTTTGACAGAAATATGTACCTGATTGTTTCTGGTGTAACTCAGAAATTTTTTGAGCCACAGGGTCTGAAAAAGTTTCCTGAGATATCCTGACCTGTTATCTTTCCATCCTGACAGGTCTGACCTCAATTGGATTCTCTGAGAGAGAGTTATGCCAAATGTCGCAACGTGACCTGTTTTGGGATAAAACAGAAGAGCGAACTTGTACGGCGTGCCACGTGTCATTGTTTGAACTTCGGCCTCTAAATTTTTTTTTTGAGATATATTGGCCTTTTATCTTTCCATCCTGATAGGTCTAACCTCAATTGGACTCTCTGAGAGAGAGTTATGCCAAGTGTCGTAACATGACCTGTTTATGGGATAATACAGGAGAGCAAATTTGTACGGCTTTCCACGTGTCACTGGTTCAACTTCGGCCTCTAAAAACGTTTTGTGAGATATTAAAGACTGTGTACTACCTGTCACTTTTTACGAAATTTCATTTGGAGCTTCCTATCCCAAGATATGACCTTTTTCCCAAGGTCACCTTATTTTGACTCAGATATGGAAGAGGCAGAAACCCTATATTGTACAGATCATAAATCACAAAGTACAACGAATTAGAGGTTTTCCTTTGGACACAAGGTACCTGGAGATTTAATATTCGTCCTGTAACAATTTAAGATCCGAAAAATTTGCAAAAACGGATTTATAGCGAAAGTGCTACGATGACTGGTTTTTGCTATATCAAGCCCTAGCATCGTAAGTGCAACAAGTGTCATACATGCCATATCATGCCTTCTTTCAGGATAGCTCTGATACCATGTTAAATTTTCTAAATTTACTTCAATATGATCTAGGATCTTAACTGAGAGAACAACATGTACAGCATATCTACAGCATATCAATCATGGAGACAATAATGCAAGCACACAAGAGACACAAAGATTTACTTGGGGAAAACTATAAAGGTGAAAAACCCCAATAACTTCCTCAGAGATAGATAGAGCAATGATACAACCAACCAAGAGAGATAGCCATAACCTAGTAGCAGATCCTCCTCCTCCATAAGTGTGCCACTCCTCCTTGAGTGCATGTGTGAGAAGTGAGTGAGTAAATAGAGTGCCTCCCGCACTCTATTTATACTTGACTTGACTTGCCTTTTTACCTAACTCATGTAGGCTCGAACTTAACCACATAACATAATGCTGAGTGGGCCGACCCCCAATAGGGTGGTCTAATAACCCTTTGACCCACATGGCCGACCCCTTATAGGGTGGTCTAATAACCCTTTGACCCACATGACTTATACAGGGCCGACCCCAAACAAGGTGGTCTAATAACCCATCAAGTATAAGTTACGACACTTACAATATAAATGACGACACTTCCTTATAGAGGAATAATACCATCTCTATAGGAATACAATATACATATATGTGAAATACATTCCGAAGTTACATATACATCAACAGGTGAAGGTGCACCAATGCTCATTTTTGGTAAAAGTGCACTAATGGTCCTATTTTAATGTGTGGGCACACTAGTGCTCTTCTTTGGTACAAGAGCATTAATTCTTGATGTTACGAATATTATCTCTAGTGGATTACTAGTTTTAGAGAGTTATCAAATAATTTTCATGTAGCAATTGAGTAGTTTTGTAATCACAAGAGATCCACTCATTAAGTGGTAAATGGAGTGGTTTGACATTCACCATGGCTTTGAATGGGTGGCTTCATCACCATTACTATAAATTGTAATGCTTAATATTTCAATATAAATTATTGTATCTTTTCATAGTATTTATTTTTACTTTTATTGATAATGTCTTATTTCATAAGCTTTTAATTGTAATTTATTATTTCAAATAATTAAATTTATAACTTTTGTTTAATATTCAAAAAGTATTTCATTTTTAAATTGTACATAAGAGATCCATTAATAAACATGGGTAAGAAATAATACTTAAAATATTCAAAATCAAAGTTATTATATCACTACATGTTGATAATCTTGTATTTATTAAAACACCTCCCTTTATTTCCACGTCCACAAGGTTTATGTACACAACATATTGTTTTTTCATCATTGCTCTTTTTTTGTATGTGCACAAGATCATTGTTGGTTAAGGTGCAAAGGTTCTCATATTTTGTATAATAGCTTCTTTATTGTAGGTGCACCAGTGCTCCATGACTATAAATTAGAATGCTTAACATTTCAATATTAATTATTATACATTTTTATAATATTATTTTTATGTTTATTGATAATTTCTTATTTCATATGCTTTTAATTGTAAAATTATATTTCAAACAATCAAAACTATATTTTTTGTTTAATATTAGGAAAGCATTTCATTTTTAAATTGTAAATAAGATATTCATTAATAAACAAGGGTAAAAACAACTCATGGCATCTTTGCATTAGGGTTTGGTCTATGAGCGTGCTAGGTCTCCGCAAGTCACCCTTCGGCTCTCTCTTCTGAGTGTGGCGGCCGCTGGACTGCCACTCTCGGCAGCCTCCATGGACGCCCCCCTGGGAGGGGCATTAGGACCCTCCCACCAGACAATGCAAACTAATCAAAATGCCAATATTCTACCCAATAATGAGACCATTCAAATTGGATCCTCTGATGTACCTTTGGGTAACAATTTGGATCCCAGGAAAGTTCAGGAAGCCCCACAAAACAATACAGCAGTAAAAAGTACCACAACCTGCATCGCCAAAACCATAGAAAGACCGATGCTCTGTCTCCCAGCAGAACAAATCAACGCCAGAGCACAGCATATGAAAGACCATGCCCTCATCAGAAATTTCATGGGATTCTCGCCTATGGAACAAGCTCTCAGAGCATGGACCATGGAAAAATGGAAACCCAAGGTGCACTTCGATCTACAGCTTGGATCCAAAGGCTTTTTTACTATAATTTTTGAGAGGCTATATGACAAAGCTAGGGTCGAGGAAGGAGGACCTTACTTCTTCAATTCCACCGAATTATATATGAAAAAATGGACAGAAAGATTTATCCCTCAGAAAGAAGATTTCACTTGGGCTCTAGTCTGGATCTGCATGTACTCACTCCCACGAGAGTACTGGGATGAAGACACTCTCCGGGACATCAACAACTCACTGGGAAGCTTCGTCAAAGTCGCAGAATAAACCAAATACATCAGGTATACCTCTTACACCAGAATATGTGTTTATATGCATGTAGCCAAAGCTCTCCCAGACTCTATCAATCTCAATCATGAAGATTATGAATGGATTCAACCTCTAGATTATGAGCATATCCCCTTTTGTTGCAGAAGATGTCATGAACATGGGAATCTATATAGAGACTTCCCTTTAGGTCAAATGATCATAGAGACGGCTAGAGATGAAGACGGATTCCAGAAAATAAGTCGTAGGAGACGGCACACCCACAGACCACAGTAAGAAGAAAAAAATATGACTATCCCCAACACTAGCAACAGTTTCGATATTCTCACTGATTAGTCGGAGAACCCTACCATAGAACCGGAAAAAATGGAAGCGGCCACTGAAAACCCTAGCAATACTAATACCCTGAATGAAATGCCATTCCCAGCCAAGACCCTTCGGGGGGAAACCTCTCTACCCCAGGATAAGGCTGCATACTCTTTATCACAAGAAGGGGCCAAGACTCAAGAGAAAGATGATAACCCCAACTTTGAAACACTGAAGGACGACCCCATGCCCAATCTGGAAATAGGAGATCTTGACATTTTGGGCCTGGAAGATGCTTATTCTAGAAACGCTTTCCAATCCATCTTGCCCAAGTAAATCTAGCTCCTATCAGAAGTTTTGAAAAAAATTAAAAGCAAGAAGCTAGGAGTCCTAAACCTTCCACAAAAAGACAAGCAAAAACTCTTCAAAGAGACAACAAGAAAAGAGGCAGAAAAACTGATCTTCAAAGAATAAGTGAGCTAGGCACAAGACTAATTGAATCTAGGCAATACACTCAGCTCTGACAAAGTGTCCTCAGACACATAATTTATTAATGAAGAAGGAAAATAATTACATCACAGAGATGTGAGGGCTAAATCCCGAAAGATTACCTCACATAGAAAACTCGATGGATTTAAATATCCAAAGAGTAACAACTAATTTACCGTTACCAAAACTAACTAAGGGACACCTCACATAATCACGTGAGTGTGTAGATGCCCTTTTACATTTATTAAACTAAACTTCTATTTATTACATTTTTGGATCATAATTCCTAACAATCTCCCCTTTGATCCAAAAATTCTTTTGAACAAATACCAAGTTCATTTCTAAACTTATCAAATTTGACCCTTCCAAGAGATTTTGTAAAAATATCTGCAGTTTGATCTTCTGATGGACAATACTTTGGCTTGATGATTTGTTTGATGACGAGAGCCCGAATGTAATGATACTTAGTATCCACATGCTTAGTTTTTGAATGAAAAACAGGATTTTTGGCTAACTTGATTGCTGACTGATTATCAATAAATAATGAAGTTGCTTCTTTCTGATCAACTTTGAGGTCTTGCAAAATCCTTCTTAACCAAACTATCTCACAAGAAGCTTCCCAAGCTTAAATATATTCTGCTTCTGCTGTAGAATTTGCAATTGTACCCTGCTTTTTACAACTCCATGTCACTGCAGCTGATCCCATATTCATTAAGTAACCTGAAGTAGATGCCCTGTCATCAACATCTCTAGCAAAATCTGCATCTGAATAGCCAACAAGCTTGAAATTTTTGTTTCTTTTAAACTCAAGTCCAAAATCCTTTGTTCCTTGAAGATACCTTAACACCCTTTTTGCTGCATTCCAATGACTTTCTCTAGGTTCCTGCATATATCTAGAAAGTATGCTAACTGCATAAGATAGATCAGGACGAGTATTCATCAAGTAAATGAAACATCCAATTAACTGTCTATATCCAGTACAATTTACAAGTTCCCCCCCTTCAAACTTAGAAAGTTTTAAATTTTGCTCCATGGGAGTAATCGCTGGTTTACATTCCTCCATTCCAAACTTCTTCAATAATCCAGATATGTACTTAGCTTGAGAAATAAATATGCTTCCTTCCTGCTGCTTTACTTCAACTCCAAGATAGTAATGAAGTAAACCCAAGTCTGTCATTTCAAAACCTGTTTGAAGTTCTTTCTTAACCTGAAATATATGATCATCATTGTTACCTGTTATGAGCAAATCATCAACATACATAACCAATATGACTAAGTTGTTTTCCTAGATTCGAACATACAAAGTATCATTTGACTCACTACGAAGAAAACCAACTTTCTGTAGGTAGGCATCCATTTTTGCATACCAAGCTCTGGGAGCCTGTTTCAATCCATACAATGCCTTAACTAGTTTACAAACTTGATTTTCTTTTCTTGGAACCTCAAAACCAAGAGGTTGAGTCATATAAACATCCTCTTGTAGATCACTATTTAGAAATGCACTTTTTACATCCACTTGATGCACTTTCCATCCATTTTGTGCAGCTAAAGCTATCACAATCCTGATAGTATTCCATTTCGCTATTGGAGCAAAAGTTTCTTCATAATCAATCCCTTCTTTCTGAGCAAAACCCTTTGCCACCAATCTTGCCTTATATTTATGAATATCTCCATTTGCTTTGTACTTAATTCTGTAAACCCACTTACAACCAATGGGTTTAACATCATGTGGACAATCAACCATTTTCCAAGTCTGATTCTTCATTACTGCATCATACTCACTTTGCATGGCCATTTTCCATTCATCATACTCAACTGCTTCATTAAAAGTAGTTGGTTCAACAACTGAAAGAGCAAAATTTTCTGAACCCGTATTAGAACTCCTTGTACCTATTTTGCCTTTTTCATCAGACTTAACATCCTGAAGTAACTTAGTTGCCCATTTTGGTTTCTTCTTTTCAATGTTAACTTGATTTGAATCATCCAAGTTAACTTGTGAAGAATTCAAAGTATCTTCAACCTGTTCCAAGGTGTCTTCAACCTGTTCATCATCCTGTACTTCTGAAGTGAGATCAAACCATTGTTCATTCCTTGTCTTATTTAAGTGTTGCATCCTTAATTGTTCCTTAGTTACTTTTTCCTCTAAGTGACTAAGTTGTTTTTCAACCTCTTCTACACTTAAACTTTCAGTTTCATCAAAAATTACATCCCTGCTGACAATAAACTTTCCATCTGACAGAAGCCTATACCCCTTTTTCTCATGAGAATAACCAATCAACATGCACTTAACACTTCTAGACTCTAACTTCTTTCGTTTTTCTTTTGGGACAAGTGCATAACAAACTGAACCAAAAACTCTCAAATGTTTGACCATAGGTTTGAATCCATACCAAGCCTCAAAAGGAGTTATTCCATCAAGTGATGATGAAGGAGATCTATTCCTCAAATAAACTGCTGTATGAACTGCTTCTGCCCAATAACATGATTTCAACCCTTTGAAAAATAACATTGCTCTAGCCATGCCCAATAAAGTCTGATTCATCCTTTCTGATACTCCATTTTGCTGTGGAGTATAAAAATTGGTCAACTGTCTTTTAATCCCTTTTTCCTGACAATAAGTCAAAAAATGATTTGATGTAAACTCACCACCATTATCAGTTCTCAAAGTAGAAATCTTTTCCTTTGTTGCTGTTTCAACCAAATTTTGAAATGACTGAAACTTTTCAAACACTTCTGATGTTTCCTTCAAAAAATACACCCAAACCATTCTGCTAAAATCATCAATAAACAACAAAAAATATTTACAACCACCAAGTGAAGTTTCCAGAGGACCACAAACATCACTATGAATAAGCTGTAATCTCCTTGTTGCTCTCCAAGTGCTTTTTGAAAAAGCTATCATTCTCTGTTTGCCATAAATGCAAGCTTCACACTTTGCATTTTCCTTCTGAAAAGCAGGCAACCCCTTTACCATTCCTTGTTTTTGAAGTTGTACAAGACTATCAACATTCAAGTGCCCAAAACGAATGTGCCACAATCGGATAGGTGAAACATTAGTTTCAACTAAACCTGCAAATTCCTTCAAATGTTCCTTTGATCTAGGAATGACTGTTCCCTTCATCCTAAGAAGCTTTCCGTCTTCATAACCTGTCATAACTGTTTTGTATGCATCCTTTGTTGAATTAACAAAAAGGATACCATCTTCCATTACAATTTGATGTCCTAATTTGCGAATGACAACTAAAGACAACAAATTTTTCTTAAATGTAGGCACATACCAAACATTAGAAATCAATCTTTCTCCAATTCCAGGCAAATCAACCTTAACTGTTCCTTTTCCTTGTGGTAAATGAATAGAATCATCTGCAAGAAAAATTGAATTTAAATGACAATCTTCATAACTCCAAAAGAAATCTTTCCTATATGTCATATGCTGAGTAGCCCCTGTATCCATAATCCAAGAATCTTCAAAATCATTTTTGAAACAAGAAGAAGACTGAACAAAATTCACTGATTCCAACTGATGAACTTGAACAAAATCCATTGATTCTGATTGTCCAAGTGCTGTAAAGACATATTCACAATTTTCACTATCGTCTGCATGAGCATAATGTGCCGCTGATGAAGATTCTTTAAATTCTCTTTCTTTTAGAATTTTTTCAAATGAAACTCTATAGTCTGAAGCATAATGTCCAATTCTATTACAACGAAAACATGTGACATGTTTATTAGCTCTTCCTCTTCCAGAGACCTGTTGGTTTCCTGAACCTTTTCCTCTTCCAGAAAACTGTGACTGTGTACTTTCAAGTTCTTTAGAACCTCTTCCTTGATTTCTTCCTCTTCCTCTTTCGCAGCCTCTTCCTCTTCCAAAACCCTGACCACGACCTCTATTTGAATTTTGAAAAGCTTTTTGATCATTTCCTTTTTGATGATTACCTGGAGACTGTTTGCTAGTACTTGCAACCAAAACATCTTCTCCTGCTTGCTTTGTTTGACCAAAAATTTGTTCATGTGTGGCAAGTAATTCACTTAGTTCATCAAAAGAAATTTTATCCAATTTATTTGTAATTTGTAAAGTTTCCAAAAAATGTTTATATGTCTCAGGCAATCCTGTGATCAAAATGGTCACCATCATGCTGTCCTCAATTTTATCAAAACCAGCTCTTGAAATTTCTTGTTTGATATTTTTTAATCTAGAAATGTACTCCATGACATCACCTCCTGAAGACAATTTTTGTTGAAACAACTTCAATTGAAGATCAATTTTCTTAGCTTCACTCTGAGAATCAAATAAATCTTTCAATGTCTTCCAAGCTGACCACGCATTAGAACTATTTTCAATATGCACATAAATATCATCAGAAACAGTACTGTGAATCAATGCTAAGGCCTTTTCATCTTTTAGTTCCCACTTTGCAAGCTGATCAGGATTAGTCGGTTTGATAGGCTTAGCATTACAGACACCCTTCCACAATTCATTGTAAATAAGAGTGCTTTGAATATGACGACTCCAAACTTTATAATTTTTCGATCCTTCCAACTTGTCCGATTCATTAAAAAGACTTATAACTTTAGACATTGTAAAAAAAATAATAAATACCTTGTAACTCCAGAAGATGTGTATTATGCAAATCTTATAGCTCCAAGAATTAAAAAAAGAAAGCACTTTATGTCACCAGAATAAGTAAACAATCACCTTATATCACCAATGGAAGATTTTATGCAAAAATATCACCACCAACAAAGAAAATTACTCATCAACAAGAGTCACCATGAAAGAAATGCTGCAAGAAACACCACACACCATGCAAAAGAAAGCTATAGGGGCTTGTCCTTGACCCACTTATAGGCTCAAGAAAAGAATTTGATAGAGCTTCACTTTGCTCTAATCAAACCTTGAGTGAAAATACAAGTACTCCTTATGACACCAACAATGCTCCTTATTACTCCAATGTCCAATAAAAAAAATTACACCTTATCACTCCAAAAAATAACAAATCTTTATAGGTGAATTTGAGAGATACAATATTGTTGAGTGGGAGGTCACAAGATCCAGTCCCATCAACTTCAAAAATAAGTTTTTTTTCTTTTTCTTTTTAATATAAAAAATATCCAAAAATAAAAAATGAATAATAAAATACCTTATCTCTCCAAAACAACTTATTCACTTTTCAAAATATTACATAAATATTGAATTAAATGAAAAGTAAAAAAATTATACAGATTGTGAACTCTTCTATTTCTCTGCTTGGAGTTTTGTTGGTTCCTCAGATAGATTGTGAACTCTTCTATTTCTCTGCTAGCTCTCTCCCACCACAGATGGATCTAAAGACTTCACGCGAAGGTCACAGATTGTGTTTTAAGAGGTTTCCATTTTTGCTATTGTTGGAGCTTAGAAGGAATTTCAGCACGCTGAAGAGCAATCGCGCACCTCGGAAAACACGTAAACGTCGCGTAGGGTTTGAATCTGCAGAGTTATGGATGTTGTAGACACTGTTGTGAGGCCGTTGAAGGACTTTGCCAAAGATAGTGTCAGGCTTGTGAAGAGATGTCATAAGCCAGACCGGAAAGAATTCAGCAAAGTTGCATTCAGAACGGCGATTGGTTTTGTCGTCATGGGCTTTGTTGGGTTCTTTGTTAAGTTGATTTTCATTCCAATCAACAACATCGTCGTTGGATCAGAAACGGCGGCTGGCTCTTCTGTGACCGTTTCTTCACAAGAACAGCGGCTCTACACCAGCGATACCAGCGATGGTCGGGCTCCCTTATAGTGGGCTCTCGATGGTCGGGCTCCCTTACAGTGGGCTCTCACTCTATCAGCAGATCTCCAGCAACGTCGACTCTCCTCTGCGCACGGGTCTCCAGCAGGACGGGCTTCCCAGCAATGAGATTAAATAGCGTATAAAAATAGTCACAGCTTACAAGGCAAACTCCGTTAACCAGCGCTTGTTCATAATCATCTTTGAGAAGGTTTTAAATTTTACAAGCTTGTGCCCACAATCGATAAAACATTAATGTTTGATGTAAACACAAGATAGCATTTGCAGAATTTACATCATACTCAAAATTCAAAATTTATGAAGCTTTTATGACACAGTGCGTCCATAACATACAGCAGCAAGGTCAACCCAACATTGGCTATGCTATCTCTCTCACCACAAAATTTTTATATAACCTTGCCTTAAAAAAATAATAATATTTTACTCTCTCCAAGTAAAAAAAAAAACTGAGTCTATAAAAAATTTCTGCAGAAATTCTTTTTATCCCAAAAGAATAGGAAGCAATAACTTACGGTTAAAATTTCGCTATTCCAAAACCTTGAAAGTCACCTTCTTCAAACAACCTTTAGCACCTTCCAACCAGGTTCCAACCAGACCAAGCTTCAACCGCATGCTCTGATACCACTTTGACAAAGTGTCCTCAGACACATAATTTATTAATGAAGAAGGAAAATAATTACATCACAGAGATGTGAGGGATAAATCCCGAAAGATTACCTCACATAGAAAATTCGATGGATTTAAATATCCAAAGAGTAACAACTAATTTACCGTTACCAAAAATAACTAAGGGACACCTCACATAATCACGTGAGTGTGTAGATGCCCTTTTACATTTATTAAACTAAACTTCTATTTATTACATTTTTGGATAATAATTCCTAACAAGCTCACGGAGTTTTTCCCCACTTTTAATACTACTTCTCAATGCAGTTAATCTCTTGGAATGTAAGAGGTCTGAACGGTGCCTCCAAACACCGTATGCTGAAAAGGAAAATAATGCAAGACAAGCCCACTCTAATCTTCCTTCAGGAAACCAAATGCTCTGACATCACTGTTCAAAATCTCTTCCAAAGATTCATTTGGAGAGGCTTCCAAACAATGGCATTAGACACTAACGGATCCTCCGGAGGCTTAGACATTGCCTAGAACCCTTCCCTGATCTAACTTAATAACTTTGCAGCTACTACCCACTCCCCTTCCGCCTCTTTTCATCTATTGGATATGGACATCTCTGGTCACCTTATGAATGTCTATGGGCCTCAAATCCTAACCCTAAAATCTCTTCTTCTCAGGCATCTATCCTGGTTCTCCCAACTTCACTCAGGAGAAATGATGATCATCGGAGGCGACTTCAACATGATAACCTCTCTACAAGACAAAAAAGGTGGAAGACGCTTTCTTACCAATGAGGACAATAGCTTCAAAGACTGCATCGAAGACTGCAATCTCATTGATATTCTTCGAGCCGAAGGATACACAAATCGGAACAACAAGAGAGGAGGTATAAATCAGATCTCATCCAGACTTGATTGCTTTCTCATCTCCAAAGAAATCATTGAAGTCCCGGGAAACATATCTATAGCCGTTCTACCCTCTGCAAGATCTAATCACTCGCCGATTTCACTTTCATGGAAGAACTTAGGTAATCTTAAGTCTCGTCCTTTCAGATTCAAAAGGTTTTGGCTAACCCATCCTACTTTCATGGACATGATAAGCTCCTGGTGGGATAACACCTTCATTGAAGGGCGCTCGAAAATGGCAGTTATGCATTAAAAACTCAAGATCCTAAGGGCCAAGCTAAGGGTTTGGAACCACAACTCCTTTGGAAAAATATTCAAAGAAAAATCAACTTGGAGAAGGAACTTGAGCAAAACTAAAAGAATATTTTGGAGACAGGATACTCAGACTCCCTTAAAGAAAAGCAACAAATTCTCCAAAAACAGCTTGATGAAAGATGCCACCAAGAGGAAATTTTCTGGAAGCATAAATCCTGCAACAACTAGCTGAAGGAAGGAGAAAAGAATATTGTTTTCTTTCACAGGGTCATGATTCAGCACAGGATGTCCA
The DNA here is from genome assembly GCA_027924585.1 of Larix kaempferi. Taxonomy (NCBI): domain Eukaryota; kingdom Viridiplantae; phylum Streptophyta; class Pinopsida; order Pinales; family Pinaceae; genus Larix; species Larix kaempferi. The sequence goes on from BSBM01000096.1 coordinate 30,867,395, forward strand.
ATCACATCTCGGCCATCAAAGATGAACATGGAAATACGCCAGGGACCCAGGAAGATATTGAACAGGAGCTAACATCACACTTCCACAACCTACTTACTAAGGACACTCCCAACAGGGTAGAGGCTATTCGCGAAGTCACTAGCCACATCCCTAAGCTTTTGAATGCTGAGCACAATGCCTCGCTCATGAGACCTATTACTCTACAAGAAGTTGAACTGGTGATCAATCAAATGGATGAAGGAAAATCCCCGGGACCAAATAGGTTTACCATCAACTTCTTCAAGCACTACTGGAGCTTTCTTAAGCATGACATCCTTGAACTAGTGGATGAATCCAGAAGAAAGCGTTGGGTCCTCCTAGCCCTAAATGCAACCTTCCTCACTCTAATTCCCAAAGAATTGGGAACCACCTGCCCTGGTAAGTTCCAACCTATCTCTCTCTACAATGTCATTTACAAAATCATAACCAAAATGATTGCTAACAGACTGAAGGCCCTGTTTCCTATACTCATATCTCCTAAGAAAACTGGTTACGTGGAACGAAGACTGATCCTCGATGGAATCATCCTTATGCATGAAGTGATTCACTCCCTCAAAAATGCCAAAATACCCGACATGATAGTTAACCTCGACCTCTCTAAATCCTTTGATAAACTCAACTGGGACTTTATCCAAAAAATGATTCAAGCTTATGGCTTCTGCCATGATTGGATTCAATGGATTCTTTCCCTAACATCCTCATCTTTTTTCTCAGTTTTGGTCAATGGCTACCCGGTAGCTACCTTCTCTCCCTCCAGAGGTATTCGACAAGGTGACCCCCTTTCTCGCTTTCTCTTTATCCTTATGATGGAGGGCCTAAGTCGTATGCTCAAAACCTTGGCCTCAGCTAATGCCCTAAAAGGCCTCTCTCTTCATGGCAGCCCCCCCATAACTCACCAACAATTTGTAGACGACAACCTTCTATTTGGACATCCCTCTGTGCAAGAAGCTCGTACCCTGAAAAAAGCTCTCAACAATTTCTTTGCAGCCTCAGGCACCACTATCAACCTTGATAAATCTCAGATCTTTTTCTTCAACACAAATGCCATCACCCAAAGAAACATAGTGCTTATTCTTGGCTTCCAAATCTCCCTGCTTCCCTCTAAATACCTACAAGCTCCTCTTTTTGAGACTGCTATTAAGCACTCCTCTTGGAAATAACTTCTTGATAAGATGGAATAAAAAATCTCCTCCTGGACCTTCAGAACCCTAAACATTCCCACTCGCCTTATCTTACTCAAGGCTATTCTGCAATCCATGGCTCTTTATCTTTTCTCAGTCCTGGCTACTCCCAAATGGGTCCTTAAATCGATGAAAAAAATCCAATGGTCTTTTCTTTGGGATGGTAATCATGAGAACTGCAAATGGGCCCTAGCCAATTGGAAAACCATCTACACGACAGGAAACTCTAGAGTTCTTGGTCTCAGAGACCTAGAAATAAACAATCAAGTTCTCTCCGCAAAGATACAGTGGAACTGGGTTACTGTTGAAAATGCTACCTAGATTCAACTTTGGAATAGCGAATATGCAAGTACCTGGAACCCTCAACATAGAATCTGTTACAATTTGGACCGCCCAGGTTCCCTTATATGGCGGGCAACCAACTGTCAACGTGCATTGGTTCAGCAACACAGTTTCTGGGAAGTTCGTGCTGGTGACCAAGCCCTTTTTTGGCATGATTTCTGGCAACAAAGACCGAGCATCCACTCAATGATTACACACCTGGACCTCACCCAGCATATTAAGGAAAATGAACAATGTACTATCAACCACTACTGGTAGCAAGAAGGACATATGGCAAATAGAATCTGGAAAAATCCAAGCACATGGGACCCACAGATACCCCTGAACAGTTCTGAGATTATTTGGACTGAATTGCAAACCCGCCACCAGAAAGTTAATGAAAATCTCGATATTCTTAGATGGGGACACTCCACTAAAGGCATTTTCACGACAAAAGAGGCTTACTAGCTCAGTACTCAGGAAAAAGAAGATCAAGTGGATCCCATCTGGAAGAGAATCTGGAGCTCTAATTTCTGGCCCAAAGTTGCAACTTTTCTTTGGCTCCTTGTTCATTGCAAAATCCTCACCTGGGACAATCTACTTAAATGAGGCTTTCAGGGACCCTCTTGGTGCATCATGTGCAACTCCTAAGTGGAAGACACTAATCACCCTCTAGATTCCTATGATATGGCTGAAAATTTATGGAATCTCATTGCTGCGAATTTCCAGTGCTCCAACAGAACATGAGGAGACATTGTCAACACTATCTCCATTTGGGATCTGCACCCCTTCCAAAGAAACCTGCTTAACCGTATTTGGGACCTCACTCCAGGTCTAGCCATCTGGAACATCTGGAAGGAGAGAAACCACAGAATTTTTCAAGGCATTTCCAAAAGCTTCCCTGAACTCTGGCTTTGCTTTAAAACCAACCTACAGGAAACTCTGGACATCTCCAATTGGACCACCGCTGATATCCCTCTTACCTCTTCAGAAAAAAATTTCCTCTTCCAATGGGATCTCGCTCACCCATCTCGTGCTCATTCCCCGCGTCCTACTTCTTTTAGCTCTTCGAGTCCTGATACCTAGAGCAAACCACCACCTGATTTCTTTAAGCTTAATTTTGATGGCTCCTCCAAAGGAAACCCAGTGGACGCTGGCTTTGGGGGAATTTTCCGCAACTCTGCTGGAACCATTATATGTATCTTTCATGGATCTCTTGGGTATGACACCAACAATGCCGCTAAACTCTCAGGCCTGCTTGAAGGAATCAAACTTGCTAAAGCCAATGACTTTATCCGTCTGATTGCTGAAGGAGACTCTCAAATCATCTTAGCCCTAGCCAGAAAGATTTACCATGGCACCATATTTAGAAAACTTCTCCCATTTGGCGACTTGAACAACGCTTTCGTGATCTAGCTGAGTTGCTCACAAACTCCAGAACCATCACCTTTCAGCATGTAAAACGCAAAGCCAACTCTATGGCTGATATCCAGGCTAGTAAGGGTGTGTAAGATGTCTCCCTCCTCACCTTTGATATTGTCACTACAATGGATAATAGGGACCTTCATGAGCAGTGTCGATGTCCAGTAGAAAAATATCTTCACAACCCGGATGCGGGTGCACCTCTTGCCGACACCATGTTTAATGCCAACCATGAAGAGCTTCCACCTGCACTACTGCACGTGGCAACATCGGGCTGACCCTTCACATGCATGGACCAGTGGATGAGACAATCATAGTCGCACATCTATCCACCAGGACCGAGGATTACTCCACCACCCTGAGCGCCGACGCTTATTTAAGATCATGGTACAAAGAGAATGGTGTCGATCTAATCTCGCGTGTTTAGAATGACGTCCTCCCTTGGTGACTGCGTCCTGCACTCAATTCTACCACCTTCCTCGAGGTTAACAAACTTTAACATTTATGGTCTCGGCTCCTTAAAACACCCTTCCAACATGCATTATGTTTCCACCGTCGAGTTCAGTCCTCTCTCTAAAAACTATTGCGCAAAGCTTGAAATCCTAGGGGTGGTTTACTCTAAGATTCTCAGAGCCGTGACAATTCGCAACAAGGGGATCTCTCGATGGGGAAGCAGCAGGAAAAGATCTAGTCGTAGGCCCAAGGTCACCATGGAATGGTCGGTCATGGATGGTTATGCTCCACGAATCTCTACTATAACTCGAAGCCTTATCGACGGGTTGGAAGCTCGTAAGGTGGTAGCTCTCCTTGCCTCTGGCAGCAATGGAGGCGCCATTAATCATTACTGGTTGCTCAAGAACATGATGAGCAACCTCATAGAGGAAATGGAAGCTAGTTTGCGAGCTAACTATAGTATTGTCAGGAATATCAATGCCAAGGAGACTTAATAGCTCAACCATGGTTAGTATTATATCACAAACCATTCATGTTTCGACATGCAAATCATTACCTCAACTCATGAGGCACCACCTCAACACATGAGGATCCATCTTGACACAAAATACCTTAGCCATGACAAGTAAGACTGTACAACATAATCATTGTGACATACACATAATTTACCTCAGCACATGAGACTTAACCTTTAAACATAAGTATTAGTCATTCTTTAGTCCAAATCAAGAATATACACCAAGTTTCATGAGTCCAACTCAGGCTCCCTAAGGAACTACCTCGATAGACGAGGCTCAATCCTGGTGCACAATCTTGACTCTGAGAATGAATCATGATGTTGTAACTTTAACATAGATAACGTTTTCCTAGAGTCTATGATACAGTCTGACATTCCTTTGGAGTTTGACATCCTTTCCAAAGATCATCTTCCTGGATTGGACCTATTGCAATCAAATCAAGCCCCAATTTTCCTTTTGATTATGATCTCCCTATTTGTAGATCCTCGGACATTGGCATTCCTAAGTCTTTGGAATCTACCTTTGAAATGCAAGTCAATGTTCCCAATTAGATTGATTTTTCTAGCATATTTTTCGACTCCCACGATGATGAGTTTATTCATGTAGAATCCATTTCTTATTTCATATTTGATATTCCTCATGGTTTTGATCTTATTTTTTATAGGTCCCCATACTTTGGTACTCTGGAGTCTTCACTGGTAAACTCTTCCTTGGTTATGAATATGGTTGAAGGTACTAAAGGTGAAAGTATTTCTACCAAAGAAACCTATATCAAATCTTTCTATTTACATTTTTCAGATATGATCGTGGTACTTTTGTTTCTTGGATACATGAATCTTAGCTAGATTCATGGTTTCTTAGGGATCATTTTCTTCCTATTTCTCAATCTAGTCAGGTATTTTCAAAACCTTGCATATAGGTTTAGGATTCCCCACTGTTATGATGCATTTGAATCTTTTGCCACCTGATTTTCCATAGGGTTGAACCTATTGGAAATTGGTGTTTCATCCATATTTATCTTCATTTTTTACCAGTCCAATAGAATATCCTACCTAACATGGGACACCCTAATCAACACCCCCTTTCTATTTTGGTTGCCATGTTGAGTTTTTCTCATAAGCTTGGGAGCCTTTTTAGTTTTACCATGATTTTGAGAAGAAGTTGCATGCCTCTCTTTCTCATACATTGATGGCATCCCCCATAAGGATCCCGTTATAATGGACTCATTTTTAAGCTCTTCTTAGACTCCTTAAACATAAAATATTGTTGAGCGATCTTGTCTTTTTTCATGCTCAATAAAATACTTGAAATGGAGTCTAACTGGTAGAAGTTTACCCATTTTCTAGACCAAGTGGACTATTTTACGAAAAAGGAATACTCTAGTTACTTTGTGACTAGAAGAGTTATTCCACACATGATTTTATGCTTCTTTGGGCATAGGGAACTAAATTTATGAAGAAGCAACCTTTATAGTCCTCTTTAATCTCTTTTCAGACTTGTTAAAACTGAAAATATTATTGAGTAAGCTTGTTCTTTTCACACTTGTTAAAGGATTTGAATGTACATCATTTTGTATTAGTTTAAACCTTTTTCGAACCATGTGGATTACTTAAAAAAAGGAATACTTTGTCGGATAGGGCAAGAAGAGTTCAGGATCCTTGTACACTTTTATCATTTTTGGGGAAGGGAGACGAAATTTATGAAAAAACAAATCTTATGGAGTTTTCTTTTACATTTTCAAACTCTTTAAAAGTGAAAACCTAAACGAGCATTAATTAACTAGGACTTGGAAAATCCATGAGATAGTGTTTGTGTTGAAGCTTATGAGTGTCCTTATCTGGATCATGACCTATTTTGGGACTAGTTGGATTGTCTTGATACTCATTTATTCTTATGTACCATAGAATTCTTTTATTCTTTTTTATGCTTTGATAATATGAAAAAGACAAAAAAATCAAATATTGCAAAGAAAAGACGGGCAGGAAAAAATTATGTTTAATCCCTATATGGTAGCAAGTTGCGTCTCTTTTGAACACAGGACATTGTTGAGTCTCATCTCCATAGTTGGGTATGTAGTATGGCCTTAGAATATGAACTAGTATATGCATTTACTCCCACGATTAGTTAATCTTCCAGTCACTGTGGAGTTGTCTTTGATGTCTCTTACATCATCGACTTATTTTTACATTCTCTTTTGAGTTTATGATGCCTCAATCACATTTGTGTATTGCTATTGCTCAAAGGAAGTATTTAACCTGTGTCATACATCCATAGAACTTTCTTAACATTATCATGTTAGCCTTCCCATGTCAGGTACATCTCATCAATTGATCCATCACATCTTTGGCCTCATTCTATAGTCTCATGTTGGATGATGGGTGATTCATTAATTCCATCCTTCTAGTGGATTACTTCCCATCAACTTAAACACATTTATTTTTGGATAGTGATCTAGAGTTTATTAGTACCTTGGAACTTGCAGTCCTTAGTACAAACTCTTCCTTCTTTGACAATAGGAATCCATAATTGTCCCATGATCATTTGAGTGAACAAGTGTTCAATGTCAAGTCCTTTATTCACACTTGACAGATTGTAGTAGCTACATTGTCTCTCATTATCTTTATTGGTGAGTTGGCTCGTGTGTCTTCACAATTTTTTCATTGATCGGTAATCACACTATGTATTACTACATTTCAATTCTAGACATCTACTCACTTAGTTTTGAATTGTACCTTTTTAAGCTGGTTTGAATACCCCAAGTTCATTTTATAGTTCAACTTAAGTTTTGTTATGACTACAGTTGCGTTTCATTGCCATCTAGTCATTTGGCACTGATCTCAAATGGAGAGTGATCTGTTTAGCTACTGCATACATACAGATATTTTCATATGATGTTGACACTTTGATCCATGACCTACTCATGACTTGGGTCGACTTTGTATACTCGTGGCCATGTTCACTTTTATATGTATACTTAATGGATCCGCTTAGTACTTGATTCATGTCCTTGCTTTGTTACTTTTGAGCATGGATATGCTCACCTTCTGAAAGAGAGTTCTTACTTGGATGATTCTTGTTAACTGCCTACGGTTGATGATTAAGGGCAATTTCTTCTAGGTTACTTCATGCACTTATTATCAAAAATTTATAATGTATTTTGGCCATCATATGCTCCTCTGACCTCACATAATTGGGGGCATTTTTTATAGCGTCTTTTTCCATTTTTTATCCTAAGACATTATAATAGCCAATATTATCCTTATCTCGAGTTGTCGACATCCTTTTTTCCTTTGTGACATAGTGGAAACTCATTATCTTGAGGAAATCTCTTTTAAAAAACTATTTCCTAAGAAATATGTGAATATACTATGTAAACCTACGTATTCCAGCAATTAGGTGATTTTCAACATTGTAGCTCGTGTATTTTTCTGTAACAGAGTAAAGAAAAATAAAATAAAATAAATTCATGGGCTTCTTCGATTGAGACTGTTTCCCAAGTTCCCCAATCTCGTGAATAACTTCCTCTAACTCCCTAATTTCTCTTCTTAAAATATAAAATGAGCATAGGAGAAAGAAAAAGTTGTTGGAAACCATTGTTTTATCTTGGTTTCTTGAAAAAACCTCATTGTTCATACAATCCTTTATCGCCAGTATACAACATCCCTCTCATTCTATATGGAACCCTAGTTTTCCATTATGTTCTCCTTTGATTTATTATACTAAAGGTCTTACTAGATCCTTTTGGCATATTTGATGGACACACTTTGAGTTGGAGTGCTTGAGGTGACCTGGGAGGAAGAACCTATAACTCAGTTTCCGAATGGTAAAAACATAATAGGTTCATTTGTTCTATGTAATTTTTTGTTATTATAAATATATAAATGAACTGTAACCTACCTCATACTTGAAACATTTTATGTTTGTGGAAAAACATTACTCTAATTTTTATTGTAAAGTTTTATGATATTGACCAATGATGGTCAAGGATGACTGTAAATGAATAATATTATTATTTAAATCATTAAAATAGGAGACACTCACCCAAAGAGATTATTGAAGAGTGTTCATTGACCACTAGGAGGAATGAAACTGTTGTAGAAGGTAATGGACAAGTGGCAGGATCTACACTCACTTACTAGATGTTGCAGGGGGAAACTTCACTAAAAATGTGGTCATGTTCCCCAAGGATGGTGGAACTGAGTAGGTGGCTCGTTAAATGTGAAACTGACCCAAAATACCTAGGAAATATTTTACAGCCATCGAATTGAGCAGAGGCTCGCAACTTTTTCCTTGTGTTGGCTGGAAAAATACTATGTTGGTCACACAAGAGATTTGATGAGGGGAAGCTAGGTAATGAGTTGCAGAGTGAGACTATCTTATCCTCTTTAGTGTAGAGAGAGAGTTATGTATGCAACTCTTCATGATTGTTGAATTACATAAGAGTGATTTGTATGCAATTCTCCATGATTGTTGAAGTACAAAGAGAGTGTTTGTATGCAAGTCTTCTTGATTGCTAAAGTACAAATAGATTGTCTTGCTTCTACACAGTCTCTTCATCCTGGTGGTTCCATGAATAGGCTGTGAACAGGCTCGGGGGTCCAAAAGCAAGTGATCTTGGCTTCTTTTTGGAGAAGGTTAGGAGGAACGGTCCTCTTTGGGTGTTTGTCCACCCTATTAGTTATCAGGTTCTACTTTGTTTTTAATTTATTTACTTCTAAACTATTAATCTATTTCTGAAAACTGTATCTATATGTTATCATAGTTTTTTAGATGTTTTTCCTAGATATCAGTTAGCTGTTAGAAGTTATAGGTTATTGAACTGATAAATTATTCTTGTACAATGAATGGATGAATAAATATTGGAAAAATGTAGAATGATGATTATAAATCTATTCCTGTATTTTTCCTTCCACTTTCGTGATGTACTATAGTACAGGAAGATGTTTAATTAACATAGATAAAATGATCTGTAGATTCTAATAGAAGGAATTGTTCTTATAATATGTTGGATATAAACTTCATTATAGTAAGTATACTGTAATAAATTTACAGTATCTAATCTTCCTAGAGATTATCTTCGTTTTTCTTATGGTCTATCCAAGTTCAAAACAATAGAGTTTATTGTTCAAAATAGAATATATTTTTGTAAGCAAAATGCTCTTCCCATTAACATATAATTATTCAATATAAACATTAATGATTTACAAACAGTGAATATTGAAAACCTAGCAGCAAAATCTTTATTTAAAATCATCATAGATTTTTACACAAGTAGATGCATTTATAAACCCTAGATATGTAAATATTGTGATTTATGCTATTATACATAGGTAGATCATATTGTACATAAGCTAGAAAGACTTACATCATCGATTCATAAAGAATTTATAATCATATAAACAAAAGTATCGAGATGTACAGGATCAACATAGAACAATAACATATCTTATTACAATTCACTTTAAGAAAAGAAAGGAGTGTCCTTCATAAACATAGTATGGTATAAGAATACAAATCGAAAACATAGATCCTAAATTCTGGGAAAATGCATTCACATAAACATTAATACATTGGATAAAATATATTATGAAATTATTCTTCTACTGCTCGATATCCCCATAACGGATCAAAATACTTTGTACATTCATAATCTAATAGCATTTCAAGTTCAAAAGATATTTCAGGGTCGAACCTTGCAACTAGTACACAGTAAATACTTATTCAATATACCAGAACTATAATAATCCTATAAAAAGTGTTCGAGACCCGTAAAGGCTCTCCCTGAGTTCATATTATGAACCAGGTTAATACAACCCCAGGTTTGACAACCAAATTACATATAGTTGTACCCCGCATCTATATATGAATTACAAAAAATAAAAACTTAACCATCTTCCCAATGCAGTTGAAACAAATTTAGTAATACAGAACACATCAAGGACATAGTTTGATGACATCTATGGATGCATTGTTTCCTTTGTATATTTTTTAACAGGATATCAAAAAAGTAATAGGTCAAGCATTCAAGTCTCGAGAGAGAGCTCACCTATCCTTAAGTTATACAATATAAAATTATAAATATAAAATTTAAATACATGACAGGGTTTAGGGTTTAACCCTGTGGATACCATATTTAGAAACCATACTTAACATTGCATCATAATTTACGAAGAATGGCTTGGCCCCAAAACAAAATACGTTGACCAAAATACAAATAATAAACTGTAACGGAGGCCGAGAGCAACAACTTTGTTAACATTCAAGTAGATACAAGTATCGAAACTAGTAAACACTATTTCTTTCCATAAATGAGTACAACGTAGGGACACTGCATAGCTCTACTAGAATGGTACTCAAAACAAACAAAAGTTTAAATTACTTTACAAACAGTGGTTGAAACCCTAAATTTGGTTTTAGCCAAAAGACATATTAAATTATCAATGCCATTGCAAAGAAATGCTAAATAGGTCATTCTCGTAGATAAACAACGCTAGAAAACCATCATTGTACTAAACTTTGTTGACAGAGGTGACTCTCTTGTGGATGGGCCCGAAGCTTACCGTGGTTCCCAACCACTGGAGCTATCTTTCCTTGTTCCAAAGATATCATCGAGACCCAATTTGAGACCTGAGGAATGGTACGAATCCTGTCAAACAAAGAAACGAGTGGTCAAAAGATGATTAACAACATACAAAGAATATTTACAAGAATACATAAAAATAGTTAAATACAATACAAAATTTTCCAAACCTTACCTTTACTAATCTTGAACCCGACCAAGAGCTTCCAAGAAGTATTCCAACTGAAATACAAGTGACAAGAACTGTAAACTCTCACTATAACCGTATCAGTGAGGACCACGATGATAACTTATTGGTGTTAATCCTGTGACTGAAAATTATCTAGCCTGCGTTTCAATGCCTCATAGCCATGGCAACCGAGAGAGCATGGTGTTAATTTTTTGATAATTTAATTCAATGTTATCTAGGATCACTAAGAGAATAACATGTATAGCATATCAATCATAAACACAAGAGACAATAGACACAGAGTTTCCTCGAGGAAAACCAGGAAGGTGAAAACCCTGCAACTTCCTTAGAGATAGAATAAGCCACAAACCAAGATCACAATGATCAAACCCAAAGAGATGTCTCTTGCAGATACTCCTCCTCCTCCACTTCTGCACCACTTTCTATCTTGGCTATGCGAGCTTGAGAAGTGAGTGAATGAATAGAATGAGAGACACAACCTCTCTATTTATACACTGACTTGACCTGCCAATAACCTAACCACATGACCTAACTAGGGTCGACCCCACACTGGTGGTCTAATAACCCATCAATACAAATGATGACACTTACAATGTAACTTGCGACACTTGCAAATACAAACGACGACACTTCCAATCAGAGGAATAATACATCTCTATTGGATATACAATAAAGTACAAATGTAATTTACAAGTGAATATCTTCTGAAGTTACAAATACAACAACACTCCCTCTTAACTAGGAAGGTATTCTCTAGACACGGGCCATCAATACATATTGTCACAAGTCTTCAATTCTAGAGCTAGATCATCATCACTGGATCATGGATCATAATCATCATCACAGCTACTGTACTCGACATCTCGATCATTGGGCTATCTCTGAATTCTTCTCATCATAGGAAGTTCTACAAAGCCATCCCTTTTTCACGCTGGTTGTAGGCCTAGCCTCCTCTAGGTCTTCATCATCTCTGCGAGCTGGCCATCGTGTGGATCCCAGGAGTAATTACGTGCGTCAACAAAACCTCGAAAGAGCATCCTAGGCATTTTACGAGCACACGGCTCAACCTATCGGATCTCCCAATATCTGTTACATGTGACTTTCACAAAAACTTAAAAGAGTCTTTCCTAGCAAGATCGCTAAAGAGCATCCGAGGCCTTTTACATGACTAGCACAACCTGTCCGGATCTCCAGGATGTATTACATGTGACCCCCACCACAAAACCTTAAAAGAGTGTCTTGCCTAGCAAGATCTCTAAAGAGCATCCGAGGCCATTTACATGACTAGCACAACCTGTCCGGATGTCCAGGACGTATTACATGTGGTCCCCACAAAACCTTAAAAGAGTGTCTTGCCCAGCAAGATCTCTAAAGAGCATTTGAGGCCTTTATGTGACTATCACAACTTTTCTGGATCTCCAGGACGTATTGCATGTGGTCTAGCAAAACCTTAAAAGAGTGTCTTTCCTAGCAAGATCTCTAAAGAGCATCTGAGGACTTTTACGTGACTAGCACAATTTGTCTAGATCTCCAAGGTGTATTACATGCTACCCTTGCACAACCTGCCCACGGACAAAGAGTACCATCCTGATACTCAAGATCAATCTGATCATCCTCGCACACAGTATCGTCCTAATACTCATGATCATCCTGATCATAATCATATAGTACATCATTCTGATGCACATCATCATCGAATGATCATCCTGATCATCGTCATAGCATCGTCCTGATGCATGTCATCTGGAGCATCCTCTTGATACTCATTAGCATCGCATGATCATCATCATAGCATCGTCCTGATTCATATCATCCAGAGCATCTTCCTGATGCTCGTCACACAACACTTACATCCACAGCCCTGGGAGGATCCTCCTACCACCATGCTTGGAATGGCTCCTGCAAATGTTTCCCATCACTTCTTCCTCGAATTATCTTCTATCTTAAGAACACCAAGCCTCTCTCTGAAGTACTCAAACTTCATTTTGGCTAGTGGTTTGGTCAACACCTCTGCAATCTGCTCATCTGTCGCAACATACAGGAGCTTCACTGCTCCTATCTACACCATATTCCTGATATACTGATATTTGATATCTATATGCTTCAACCTGTCATGGAACATAGGGTTCTCATACAACTTCACACAACTCTGGTTGTCGCAGAAGATACAAGTAGCATCCAATGGGAGATCAATAACTCACATAGTAGCTTCCTAATCCATACTGCCTCACAATTGGCCGAACAAGATACGACATAATCTACTTTGGCTGTACTCAGTGCTATGCAGGACTGCTTTTTGCTAAACCAACAGATCACACATGATCCCATACTAAAGCAACACCCAGAAGTTCTCTTCATATATGCAACACTTCCTGCTCAATCAGAATCAACATAACCCTCTATGTTAAACTTTTGATTTGCATCATACTTGAGCCCATAATCAACCATACCCTTCAGGTACCTTAGAATATGCTTTACAACAAACAGGTGAACATGTATAGGATCTATCAGAAATTAGCTCAATGTGTTCCCCACAAAGCAAATATATGGTTTCGTGTCTGTCCGGTACATCAAGGACCCAATCATCTGATGATACATCATGGCATCAACCGACTCTGATGAAGCATCACTCAATAGCTTCAAATTTGATTCCATAGGTGTGGCCATGGCCTTGCAGTCCATCATCCTGAACCGCTTCAGGATATCTACTACATGCTTCCCTTGTCCAAGGAATATTCCATCTGCACTCTGCCACACCTCCATACCTAGAAAGTAATGCATCATACCCAATTCCTTCATCTCAAACTTAGCATCAAGCTTCCTCTTCGTGTCGGAAATACACCTATCCTCTCTTGTCAAAAACAAGTCATCCACATACAATAGGAGTATCACTAGATTTCCTTCCTCAACCTTATAGTAAATGTTGGAATCCTCTTTACTCTTGGTAAAGCCCAAACTGGACAGGAAGCTGTCTATCCTACCCTACCATGTCCTAGGTGTTTTCTTCAAGCCATACAAGGCTTTCTTCAATCTTCCCACATATGACTCCCTGTCATGTGTCTCAAAACCAAGTGGCTGCTCCACATACACTTCCTCTTCGACTACACCATTCAAGAAAGATGTCTTGAAATCCATCTGGTGTATCTTCCATTTCATCACTGCAGCCACAGCAAGTATTGTTCTGATGGAAGTGTATCTGGCTACAAGAGCAAAAGTCTCTTCATGATCTATCCCCTTTTTCTGGGAGAAGCCACGAGCTACAAATCTTGCCTTGTATTTCTGTATGCTACCATCTGCAGCATGCTTGATCTTATAGATCCACTTGGAGTCACAATAGAATTCCCTTCTGGTCTTGGGACCACATTCCAAACATCATTATTCTTGACCTACTGGCATTCCTCGATCATGGATTTCTTCCATTACTGCATCCCAAATCCTCGGAACTTCAGATTCTTCAATATCTTCAATAGATAGTTTTCTTTGAACTTCGTTGCTGGAACAAATGTTGTAGTCCTTCTTTCGTAGGTGATTGTACACGATCTTTCCTACAAGTCAAATTCAATTGCATGATTAGAAACTTCTCATAGTTTTCGGAACAAAATCTTACACATAAAGGCATGTGCCATACAGTCATGCCATTATCTTAGCCAATGCTTCAATACAACATTCATCCATATCCCGTATTCATACGGTAACTTTCTAGATGCCTTCCATCTCTACCAAAACATTGTTAAGAGTTTGCACTACACCCAACATGTCAGCAAAGAGGTTTCATTCTAGATAAGTAGCAATGGAATGTTGTGCAGTGACATAGGCCACTTACCCATCACATGCATATTAGTAGTGTATTGCTCATTAATGCAATTATTTTAATATGCATAATACACAACCTAAGTCTAGGAACATAAGTATATACATCATTGAACAATACTATTTAAACAATCAGATATACAAGAAGTGACAATTCAAATACCTATCTTTGTTTGTTTGTTGGTTGGACTCCCTCTCAATCTTTGCTTCCTTTCTGCAACTCCATTCTATTGTGGATTGTGAGGTCAACTCTCTCTTAATCCCTGAATCCCTGAATAACTTCTTGAAGTCCTCTGAAGTGAGTTCTCTGCCATTGTCGAATCTTAAAGGTCTTGATCTTATTTTCAATGTGGTTCTCTATCAAGGCTTTGAATTCCTTGAATTTGCTGAATACTTCATCTTTTTTCTTCAAGAAATAAATCAAATTTTTCCTAGAGAAATCATCAGTGAAAGACCCATAATATACATACCCACTCAAAGAACTGGATGAAATCAGAACGCATACATCGTAGTGGATAATCTCCAAGATTCATTTTTCCTTCCTTTCATTGCTTGGAAATGCCTTCTTTGTGTTCTTTCCTTTTGCACATCCTTTGCAAACACCTTCATGATTTGACTAGATTTTAGGAAGACCTTCTACTACTTTCCTTGCAATTGGTAGTGCCCTATAGTGGACATGAGCAAGCCTTCTATGCCAAAGTTCACTTGGCTCCATGGATTCATGTACCATGGCATGTTCAGGTTGTCCCTTCAATTTGTACAATCCTCCCTCTTGCTCTTCAATCACTATTGCATCATCAATGGTTTTACCTTTTGGCCACATAAGTACTTGGCCATCAACAAATGCAACTCTCATCCCTTTTGCATCCAAAGATGATATAGAGAGAAGATTCTTCTTGAGTCCATGTGCATATAGAACATCTTGCATCTTGATAGACTTCCTAGAGTCTAACTTGTAGGAGGCTTCACCACTTCCTTTTATGGGGTATTGATAGTCATCCCCAAGTTTCACCTTATGAGGTGACTCATGTTCAGATAGGTCCATAAGAGATTCTTTGAATCCCGTCATATTTTTAGAAGCCCCACTATCAGTAAGCCAATCATTACACCCATGTGTGACAGTACCTATGAGAGCAGAAATTAGAACATATTCATCGTCACTTGAAGAGTCTTCACTTTCTACCTTAGTCTTCTTCCTGGGAGGTTCATCATCCTTGCTAGCATGAGCATGATACCTCTTCTTGTTGTTCTTGTTGTTGTTGTTGTTGAAGCCCTTTTTGTTCTTGGGACAATCTGTGGCAAAGTGTCCCTTCTCATTACATGTGAAGCATCTTAGATCTTTCTTACCTCTTTGATGGTTGTGAAACGATTTCTTGTGATGAGATTGCTCCCTCTTGGGATTACTTCTCTTGGCGTGAGTTGTGAGAGCTTGGTCTTCACTTCCCATGTTTTCTTCTCAAGCTACAAGCCTAGCTTCTTCTTGTGAACATTCCTCCCATAGTCTACTGAAGGAGCTCAACTTCTTTCTTGCACAAATAACTTGGATGAAGGAGTACCATGACCTAGGGAGGCCATTCAATGTGGTCATGACAATTTCTCCATTTTCCACTACTTCATCCACATCTTCAAGTTGTTCTTTGATTTGAGAGACTTTAGTTAAGTATGATTGGATGATCTCTCCATTCTGGAACTTCACCCCTTTCAATTGATTCCGCAGATTCATCTTCCAATTTATATTCTTCCCTTCAAACAACTTGGTCAAGGAGTCAAACATCTCCTTAGGTGTCTTTAGAGAAGACTCGTGGGGTATGAGATGGTATTTTATAGAATCAACAATGATTCTCTTGGCTTTGACCAAGTTCTTCTTTTGTAATATTTTAGCCTCATCTCCCTCTGGAACTGGAACCTCTTCTTTTATGTAGGTGTCCAAATCATTCTCTTCTAGGATTAACCCAATCCTATACTTCCATTCTTGGAAGTTGTCATCTCCTTCAAGCTTATCCTCAAGCTTGGTGTTGTGAGACATCTTAATGAGAAACTCAAATGGAAATAAAAGATTTAGGTCTTACCACTTGATTTGTTGAAAACTGGATCTGGAGCTGGATTAGGGTTTGTTAGAGAAACCCTAAAAATTCAAACTTTGAATTCAAAACTTCTTAAAGGATTTAAAGATGCACCTTGCTGAGCTGATCAAACTGGTATACTTCAATTTTGAAATCTGCAAAATTTGACCCCTCAAAATTGCCTTTGAAACTTCTGGATTTCCTTGACAAGATCCCAAACAACGATTTGATATTGCTCGGGGTTCTACTCAGCCAAAAAGTTTGATCTTGTGCTCTAAACTTTGATTTTTTTGAGGCGCATCAAGCGGTGGTCACAGATTCCAAAAATTTAAACTTTTTCAGAAACCCTAATTTTCCACCTTTTCGATCAAAATCCCAATTTAGGGTTTGATGAAGCCCGACCTTCTTCCCAACCAAAAAGTTCGATTTTTGTCTCTAAAATTCGATTTTCTTGAGGGGCATCCAGCCATGGTCTCGAATCCCAAAAATTCCAACTTTCTTCGAAACCCTAATTTTCCGCAGCAATGACGGACCAAAAACTGAAAGTCCTGAGAATTTAATTTTGTCTCGACAAAAAGATGTGCCCTTCCATGGAGAGTCAACCTAGCCTCCTTCCTTTAATGATCTAAGGAGAGAAAACCAAATATTAAGAATCCCTAGCTTCCGCAATTGCACAGTGTCTTCTTCTTAGCACGTCTCTGATACCATGTTAATTTTTTGATAATTTCATTCAACATTATCTAGGATCAGTAAGAGAATAATTTGTACAACATATCAATCATAAACACAAGAGACAATAGACATAGAGTTTCCTCGGGGAAAACCAAGAAGGTGAAAAACCCCACAACTTACTCAGAGATAGAATAAGCCACAAACCAAGATCACAATGATCAAACCCAAAGAGATGTCTCTAGCAGATACTCCTCCTCGTCCACTTGTGCGCCACTTTCTCTCTTAGCTATGCGAGCTTGAGAAGTGAGTGAGTGAAAAGAATGAGAGACACAACCTCTCTATTTATACATTGACTTGACCTGCCAATAACCTAACAGGGTCGACTTGATAATGAAGTCTAATAACCCAACCACACGACCTAACTAGGGCCGACCCCACACTAGTGGTCTAATAACCCATCAATACAAATGACGACACTTACAATGTAACTTGAACACTTGCAAATACAAATGACGACACTTCCAATCAGAGGAATAATACATCTCTGTTTGATATACAATAAAGTACAAATGTAATATACAAGTGAATATCTTCTGAAGTTACAAATACATCAACACATGGCTCTCCAGCCGTCTGAAAAAGACAACGAAAATGATAAAGACCAAACCCTTAGCGCATGGATAGGGTTTTCCCTATACATGGAGCTCACTCCCAAGTCAGTCATGTGGGCTCATTTAATGCATGAACTGTCGACCACCATCTTTTAAATTTAAAACCCCATTGCTATAGTTTTATGCCATTGTTTACATATTAATTCAACACTTGTACGTCGAATGGTCTTTGAACCATTTTTCATATAGTTTGGTTCATAAACATTTCATACCATTGAGTTTTTCCTAGGAACCTCGAAATCTATGGTGAAGAATTAACAAACTAATAGAAGTATAATATAAATCAACTATAGAAACAAGGGTTTATCACTATTAAGATTGGGTTAGGAATCTCCAAATCCTTAGTCAAGATTTGACTAAGTCTCATAATTACAATCTAACTAGTAATGAGTAAGAAGTTGCTTGTCACCATAATAACCCCTTTATAATATTAATACCAATTCTTTGGATGCATGTTCTCACCTGTAACCTGGTCAAAATGGCAGAATGCATTAACTTAATGCTACGTAATCTTCAGGGCATCACAAGGAACCCCTTCAACAAAGAAATACATGTTCAATAATAACATCATAATAATAACTATAATATCATTTTACAACCCAAAGAATAGCAAATTAAATATCAACATCGTCTTAAGCATTAAATCATCATATTAATGACAGTAAAAAAGAGGTATGTATTCAGTGGCTAAGTCACATTAATTAAACGATGAATTTTGTAATTAAGTGTTGCCATTACAATTTATAGTGAAGCTGTTAACTAGGAGTTAAATGTTCATAATTGTACTTTCTGCATAGTAAATAGTAGTATTTATACTACAAAGATTTTTTTTTTATTTTTTATGAATTTTGGAAGTGTTACATGAACTCTTTTCATCTTCAATATTAAATGTGTTCATATATATTTGAATCATTGTTCATTTGAAACTGGAAATCATTAATTTTGCAAGTTTCTTTATATAATTTTCATGGTTATTGTTATGCTTTCACTTTATTTTGTTTCCATTTCAGGAATTGCAACAAGAAGTTAAAGCGAAGGGGCAAAGCTCAAGACTAGAGGATTTTACTACAAACGTTCGGAACAAGGTGTGTATCTTGATACCCTTAAGGCTTGATTGTTTTTTTGAAAAGAAAAAAGAGAAATCGTTTTTACTTGTAATATTAGCGTTTGTTTATCTTCCCACTCTTCAACAAGTGCACCCAATAGTTGTTGGGGAATTATTTCCCATCACACACATGCTTCCTCTATATAATTAACTTCCAAAGTGAGTGACCTTCTCCTCCATATGTATTCATAATAACTCATTCTAAATTTAGGATATGAAACAATTATATGTAAAGTCATTAAATTTAGTAAGAATCACCTAGAGTTTTGCACAATGTAGAATTAAAGAAAAAAATGGCCATTTGAGAAACCAATTACTTTTAATACATGAAAACCCCCTTTCCTTTTATTCTTTGTAAACACATGTAACTCCCTCACTCAATCTCAAAATTTCAATCCATCAAAAGTAAATATTGTCAAAAATAATAATATTTTGAACTCGATAAGCAACATGGATGTTCTTCACAACCACAATGTTGAAATAGAGCTCATCTGATGCAACTATCATGGATAACAAACCAACCAATCTAGGGTTTTAGGGGCACTCGTCCCTTGAGGATGAAACCAAAAGTCCATCGCAAAACCCCTTGAGGGAACACAGATTCTAGGGGCATCTACATTATTTAATTATTTGTTGTGTAGGTTAGTTAGTTATGGAATATTTTCTCATAATGCAGCTTGGGCATATCTTTATTATATTTTTTTATTATCCTTGAGTGACATGCATCCTTATATTAGGGTTTTAGACTTGGATATCTATGTAAGCTTATAAAAGACCGGGGGTTTCATTAATAAATTTAATCATGATCTTGTAGTCTATACAATTTCTAGGATTCTCATCTTCTATTCTCTTCTTTAGATTGATCAAAAACATTTTTTTCATATCTTGAATTGGTTTTAGTGGAAATTCATTTCTTATCATTTGGTATAAAATCATTACTATATTGGCCTAATCCTTTTTAAATATTTAGAGTTTTTTGTAGGCCAGCCTCCCACCATACACACCTTATTCTCTTCCTCATTCCTAGATATATCAGGATTTTGGGTTGATTGAAGCCCATTCTCCACCCTAGTTACCTTCTCTATTTAGTTTTCTTATCCATTAGCTCCACCCAATGAAATATTATGCAACACAATTTATCTTCTAGCCTGTCATCAACACATATCTACCACTTATTCAATATTTTTGGAGGTCACCCCTACCCAATGGTTCTTATTGTGCTTTCTCAAAACCCACCTTCCACCAAAACTCTTATCTATAAGTTTATGTCACCTTTTTTCGGGCTACATCACACTTGTGTGGAATTTATGGAAGCTTCCCTTCACCCTAGATATTCTCTCTAATATTGTATCACCTCTCCTAGAGGTACATCATCCTCCTCAACTCTTAATCAACATTTCATTTGAGCATCAATCACCTAGGGTTTTCATCTACAAGTCTACCACAACATCTATCTATCTCTCAATGGATTGCAATGGAACTTAGTCCTCTAGGGATGCAGAGCCTCATTGACATGGTGTGGTCTAAGAACTAGCTAGTGATCTAAATAAATCCCTTGGATTGCAACATAGGGTTTCCACCTCAACAATTCAAGTCAACACCATATTATCATTACCTAAGTATCATGTCCAAATGCATACAAATCTGATCAATTCCTAGATATGTAGTCTCACTAGCTATTTTAAAACATGCCTAAAAATGATAGAATATCAACACCTCCTTCTCATTGAAAAATCATTTAGAAGGAGTTTCTCAATCTTGGTGGCAGTCTCATAAATATTTTTCCAAGTTATAAATGTAAATGGTTTTCCTTTTCAATTTACATTTTTTATGCGGTTAAATAGGATATGGGCAGGAGCTCTTCTCATGATGTAAAATATATTTCCCATAAAAAAAATAATATGATTGCTTTTATGATTAGTGATATGTAGTTATTTAAAAAAGAAATATTAAATATCTCCCTTAAAAATTTTAACATTTTTCAACCATTTTCCATAGTGTTTTTAAAATTGGCCATAAGTAATTATTAAAAAATATCAAAAAAGGAAATGACATATTCCTCTTAATCTTTTGTTTTGACATTCACAACTATAAATCCAAACTATACGTTTTCCAATCTCTTAAATTTCAATTAAAATGAAAATAAACTTTTTCTTTACCTTCAAAAGTATGAGTCCAAACATATATTCTAATTCTTTCAAGCATATATTCTAATCCTTTTTCATTTTCAATTTTCAATCTAAATGAACACAAACCTCCTCAATCTCCAGCTATAGAAAGTTTGATTGCCAATTAAAACTCAATCTCAATCTCTAGAAAGTTTGATTGCCAATTAAAACTTAGAATCCAAGTCAACTCCCAAGTAATATACAAGGAGTTCCCATCAGTCTGGCCACCTCTCCACCAGGGATATGAATCTCACGTAATGTCTCTTAATATAGGAATACAGTTGACAATATCAACTATCCTTTTTGTAAAACATGGAATGTAGCTCGGCGAGAACACCCCGAATAACTCTGCAGAATTACACAGACAGACTCTATCTTAGTCTTATCATGGTCGTAACGTTTAACCTGAAATAAAGTTTCCAGACGCTTTATTTGCAGATATATATATATATATATATATATATATATATATAATAAAACTAATTATTAAGGGTTAATACATATTGCATATATAGATATAGTTTTGAGTTCTCAATACAGTTCAACCAGCATAGCTACTTTAACATGTGGCTCATTGTTAGTGAACAAATTATAAGTCAGAAGTTAAGTTAAGTGCTAAGTGTTATCCATTAGCTAAGAGTTATTTCAAAATTAATTATTAGTTATCTATGCATAATTATTAATTGTTTTTTATATTTTATATTTTATTTTTAATTTTGAATTTAGAACTGTCATAAAATTAATGTGGATAATACTTTCTAGTACAATCTAAGAAAAGCATAAACATTAGTCTATCCTAAATTCAAAAATATAAACCCATATTCATATAATTAATAATCTGCTTAATAAAAATATATTACTGAAAATGTCCATTGGTTGTAGCTTGGGTGGTTGGGAGGAATGTTTGTTACCCTCCTCACCCAGGTTCAATTCTTGTAAGTGACATATTGCTCTTGTTGAGCCCATATTATAATGATTGTAATTCGTGCCACCTTGATTCTCTAGAATAGCAGGTGGTGACCATTTCCCTAAGTGGACTAGCCCTCTAACAAACAGCGAACCACTTTATTTTAAAAAAATATATTACTGAATTATTTTGAAAAAATAATATCCATTTTTAAATCGTAACTCATAGGCAACTATATTCATTAGCCATGAATAAAAAATAAAATCAAGTTTGTTTGACACGTAATGAGTATGAGACACGGATAAGGACCTCCATTGAGCTAGTAACCTCTCTTGTCTCATATAAACTTGAACTTCGCCAAAGTTAAAAATGATTGAAAGTTATAATTGATTAAAAAATGTTTAACAAGCATTAAAAGTCAAAAAAAGATCCTGCTAAAATATATATAAGAATTTAATACATTTTCTTGATATTTCACCACAAAATTTGAGTAATGCATGACAATATTAATTCAAAATATAATAAGAAGTATTCACCCTTTTCACCATTTATTCACCGTTTGCTTCTTGATATGGAGATGAATAATCCTGGCTTCAACACAACCGTAAAGAGTATTTATATTTAGTATCAACGGAACTCTTGTTCGTGATTCTTTCACCATACAATAAATGATTTTGAATAAGGAAATTTGGATCAATGTTAAAGCATTGGGTTGGGATCTAATTGTCAAATCTTGATATAAAATTTTGATATATATCTTGATATATTTTATAGTAGTAAAATATGGTTGTATTAGCAATTGTTGTACGAAATTAGAACTAAGTTAAAAATACGTTGAATATTCAAAATGATACAGGTTCGGTACAGTCAACCATTTATTTACGGAATAAGAAACTCCAAATCATGGCCGCTCAACAATGACATGCATGAGCTAGAAAATCAAAATCGTGGGCTAAGTTCAAGTTTGAACAGTGAGATGCCACTTGTGTGTGCAAGAGTTAAAAGTTAAAAGTTAATTTCAAACTTCAACAAAAAGTATGTGCACATTGGATAATGCATTTCTTTTATATCATCTACTTACTAATACTAACTTACTTGTACATGTGTAGTTTTTTATTTAAATTTTATTTTATTGTAATTGTTATTTTAATTTTTACTTTTATATTTTACTTTTTAGTATTTAGGTAGTTCTTTTGTTCTCATTTTTCTTAAATCATTTTGTATAAAAGTAAATTTGTGTATATTTTTAGGTCATTTTGTATGTATTATGTAGTTGTTATTTTAAATTTTATTTTTATGATTTACTATTTATTTAATAATTCTCTTAGGATTGGTGAAGGAATGGATATGATGACATCATAAACATTGTTATATTATATGGTATGCCATATATCGAATTTGAATTTGAAATATGTTTCAAGTTGTTTTCAATGAATAATGAATAATATGTTAAAATTTGGAATGATTTATGTATAATTTTATTTTATTTTAAATTAAAATTGCATTTTTTTTGTATTTATAAGATGTCTACTCTTTTTTCGTTACGTATTTTTTCTATTGTTTCCGAATCGTATTCGAATCTGTACTCAAATCTTGCTACTATGATATATTCTATAAATGATTTTGATAAATACATGGAGATGGTGGTCCTCGTGAATCTTACATCTTTCAATAGGTGGCATGTCATTCTTTTACACATGCTATTGGTACTTGATCCTAAATAATGGTTATAATAACTCAAGCTCAATGGTTATGAGCCGGTTGTAGACCTTCCTTAGTTCCTTTATAAAACTTATCTAATAATGTGTAAAGGCCTCTTCTAGTACCATTTGTTGGGCAATTTTCCATCCTCCACTCCAAATAGTGGTACATGGAATATTCCCATTCGAATGAAAAGTACATTTGTCAGTGTCCGAGAGTAATGAATTAAGATTATCAAGTAAGAAGTTAGCTAGTCCACTAACCTTAATAGTATTTGCACCCATTCTTACCTTCAGGCCATAACCTACTTTCCATTCCAAGGGGAATTATGAAAGAAAGATATTATTAGGTTTGTCCATTGATTTTAAACATGCATTATACTTTTCCTTTCCTTCCTTATCTAGTGAGATGAATTCCCATGAGAAATGTACTTCTTAAGTATGGTCATCCTCTATAAATTGTATTTGGAAAAAAAATTCCATAGATATTTAGTTACCAACACCTTTCCGAATTGAAATATATACTTTATTACACTACCCGCCTTTCCTTTGGTTTTGGATATTGTCATGTAGCTAGTTAAATGAGATCCCACCTTACTAGTGTTTCTTCTCCACGAAAAATTAAACCACTTATCATTAAAATTTACCAATATGCACTTTCATATGGATTCCATCAATATATAGTACACATGGATGGATTCAAAAATTGAATTTAGAAAAATAAATATTCCCCCTTCTTTTGGCATCCACCTATTACACCAAACAATAATTATTCTCCTTATTTTCCAAGAGCCACATCCACACCATTATGTATGAGAGTATATTTGTTAGTGTTCACCTCCATGCCTATGCCACAACTATAGAGCTCAAGGATCTCCTTATAACATCTAGCATCCCCTTTAGAACCAAAGAAAAAAATTAGGGCATCATCCATAAACAGTAGATCGATTAGTACCTCCTCACCTCTAAACTTTATACATCTAATTTGCCTTATACTTTTGGATTCTAGAATCATTCTACCAAGGCCTTTTTCTACTAGTAGGAACAAGTGAGGTGAAAAATAGAACTCTTGATGAAGCCCTATTGAGGACTTGAATAAATAGGAGGTTAAACCATTTATATGCACCAAAAAATTGGTAGATTGTACACAACCCCTAATCCATCCAACAATACAAAATGAAATACCAATATCGATCAATAGAAGCCTCAAATACAACCAACACTCAATGACATAATCCTTAGGGAGTTCATGTTTGATCACTAAAGATGGAATGTTGTAATACCCCGATTTTGACCCTATTGCATTAAAATTGTAAATGATGTAAATATCGTTATTAAATGATGGTGAGGAGCTCAAGGCCAAGGCCCCACCATCGATTTTATCATTTTATGTATCGGCAATTAAAAATAGATGCCTATGGTTCTTGTGATAGACCGCCACAATGTAAATTAAGACATCATGTAAATACGAATTTTAATGAAATACCCACAACTAGCTATGCAATGCAACAAGAGATGGGGGGCTGATTTTTATAAGGAATAGGAAGGGGAAATATTCAAACCCTTGAGCCAATAGAGTCAATCCATGTGTAATTGAGAGAACCCATAAACCAACAACTACCCATTTTGACTTATGCACCCAGTCATTTAATTCTTCTAGAAGTTGGTTGATCAGGTAGTTAATGCCTTGGGATTGGAGAGGTATGGCAGCCAATTTCATGTATGGGCAAGCCATCAATATGAGAAATCATATTTTTACTTCTTGGGCAAGAAAAAACCCACGAAATTGTGCCCAAAGCCATTCTTCACCCATGGCCTTTGCTCTCTCACGCAGTCTGAGCTAGCTAGGGCTTCCTCCTTCATGTTTGGCATCATTTTCCTGCATTTTCCATGGTTGGGAACTCATTTTTGGTTAGTACAGTGACTGGGAGAGGAGAACCACGATTTGGGGGTGTGATGGAGGTCTTTTTTGCTCCTGGAATGTCCATAGACATTTTATGAAGACAAAGTTTCCTTCCCAGGGGTGAATCCCCAATTATCATTTCATTTTTGGTTGCCCATGTTTCCATTCATGCCCAACACTTGTGATTTTGCTGTTATGTGCATCCCTGTTTTGGTTTGAACCTATGAGCAAGAAATTTGGAGTGGAAGTGGACCAAAATTGGCTTGATAAACCTAGTGAGGAGGGTAACCTCTCAAGAAGATCAAAAGAGTTGGTTATTCTTCTATGCACACCTAAAAGAACATTAGAATGGGAGGTATGGCCTGAGGGACTGTGCAGTAGTGAAGGGAATACTTCCTTGTGTCGGGTGTGTAGGTGTTGTGGGGACCACCCTAGATCGATCTTGTAGAGGGCATCCATATCTCTGTGGTTGAGCCCACTAGCTTAGCAATTCTTCCTTTCCATTGCCTTAGTAGCCTGATAAACCCAACTGTGGATTGGCTTGGCTAATTTTGGTGTATTTGGGTTATGTGTGAGTCTGTTGTTCCCTTTTTCCTTGTAGAAATCATGCCCAGCTCGGGGGTGGCCGTTGTGTTGAGATATTGATGAGCACAACTAGCCTATGGTTGGATGAAACGTTGCAGTTGCATAGCCAGTTGCTCGGGACTACTTCGTTTTAAGATAAGTACTCTCTTTTATAGATTCTGCAATGTCTTTATTTAATGGATGTCATGAAAATGTTGAATGTATGTTAGATATTAAGATGATTTTAATTCCGTTGTGTTTCTACAATATGCATATGTATATGTATTTTATTATTAATGAGTTTTACTTAATAATCATAGGGCTAGCTGCCCATTTTTAGTGTCATGTTCTCTCCCTGACTCGGTCTGATGGGAGGGGACTTGACAAATGTGCTTTTTTTATTGTAGACATTCCTTTTTGAGATGTACCAACGGATTCATGGATGTTTCAACCTCCCAAGAAGGTATATTTTTCATGAGAGATGCAGTGATAATTTTTTTTTAGTCTAGTGGATAATACTTTGGATACTACCTTATACACAATATTACAAATGGATACAATGTGAAAGCATCAAATGAGTAAGTATACATTAGATATAAGGGCTATAAATATGGCATTAATATATCTAGGTTCCCTTTAGGTAACTCTAATGTATTCCACTACTTTGATCAAATCCTCCCCATCATGTCAAAGTAGCCCAGAAAACGTTCCATAGATCACCTTTCAAGCGCAGGGCTCTTATCCATATGCGTTGTAGTGAAAATTTCAAGATGTAGTCAAATGAGAAAAAGCCATTTATATAGTTTTGAATTGATGGTGTCTAAATAAATCATCTTTCTTTCAAACTCATGTGCCATAAATCCAATTTGTTACCTAGGCACACAAAAAGATTCACTTATAAATTTCAAAACAAAATAAGAGAAACTTAAAGACACTGTAAAACATGAAATTTATGAAGGATAACTCATCTACAAATAATAACATAATTGTTTCATTGTTAACATGAGTAAGCCACTTTGATCGAGCTTCTTATAAAGATGTTTTTAAATATTTAATATTTTCCCAATTCCTTTTCCATGGGGCCATTTCTAAAATTCAAACAACAAAATTACAAAGTGCTTCATGTCTAGATCAAAATAAATCCATCATGCCTTGCTTAAATTTCTATGGAAAATTTTTGAAAGGGCTCTCATGAAAAGCGACCATGCATATTTCAGAGATAAATTAATATGTTTAGAAAGGTCATGACACCAAGCCATCGGGGTTTATTTTAACATTCAAATATAAATTGAAATATTTGAAAAGGGTTGATGGAAAGTCATAATGGTTATTGTAAGGACCTAACATCAATTTGTAGATGTTATCACAGAATTCAATACAAACATGGATACCTCCTTTAATATTGAGAGAAAGGACCATGCTAGAAATCAATATTAAGCATTCTATCATTGAAATGAAACCAAATTTTAAGATTATATAAATTTTATTCTTTACAAGATGATATATATTTAGAGATTTGGGCCATTACATTGGTAAACTAAATTTTAATTAGAATAAATCATAACATTATGGAGAATTAATAAAAGATATATTTATTACATATATTCCTACCCCATTGGAGATATATCCTCATATTTTGATAGTAGGGTATTGAAGTTAAGAACTTCTAACTCATAGAGAAAATTTCCTAGAATAGTGAACTTGGGTGATTCAAGGATATAAACATTGAAAGTTATAATCTCATAAATTAACACCATGTTGTCTTTTGTGACTTAACATTTGAACATGTAATTTTGGGAAAATAAAACCTAGGATTACACATGATTACTTGAACCCATGACAATCAGAACTTGCTCCTTAGGATCCATTGCAACCAATCCTTGCTTCAAATCCTTTACAATCACGCATGAGATTGATAATCTTTGTAACACCCCTACTTTGAAACCCCTAGCCTCGTGATGCCAAGATGTAAATACTAACTATGAATGCCTACAAGGAT
Source organism: Larix kaempferi (assembly GCA_027924585.1). Lineage (NCBI taxonomy): Eukaryota > Viridiplantae > Streptophyta > Pinopsida > Pinales > Pinaceae > Larix > Larix kaempferi. Next base: position 30,895,661 of record BSBM01000096.1, read on the forward strand.
GAACATATTATATTTTGTAATTATTAATATTAAAATCCACAACTAACTTTGTTGAGGTAGTATGCAAAAAAGATCAAGGAATCATGTATTTACTAGAGACAGTAAGGGGGTTAGAATGACTAAGGGGGGAAAACCATTTTATGAACCCATTAAACCTTTAAACCCTAAAGTTTACCTTATGTCATGATTTAAGGGCAAAATTTCTTATTATTAACTTAAATTCAATTTATGACTTAAAAAGGGGATTAAGTGTGAGTAAGAAATGTTTTTTTAATTAAAAGGAGAAACGGGTGGCTCATGATAGAAATCACGTGGTTCCCTCTTGCCATACATTAAAATAATGCATGCAAAAATAAATCTAATTGGATTCATTCTAGAAGAACCCATGCAGGTGGGAATTCTTAGCATATAGAGGAGAATCATTGTGTGATAAGGGAATTTGATACAAATTCCTCAGTCTGTAAACCAGTTGTTGGAGTTTTTCTTTTGAAACTCTATCCAATTTGTCACTATAATGTTCCAGTGATGTGGCTAATGGTGTAGCTAAACGTCTTCGTGGAATTCTAAGCACATATGAAAGTGATGTGTTTTCATTGTTGTATAGTTAAACCAATTTGTCTCTCGATGTACTTGTGAAGTTGAAAATGGTGTAGGGAGATAAACTGATGAAATTCTTAGCACATATGGCAATGACATCTATTAGTACTATGTAGTCAGAAGGAAATCAAGGAGGTGAAATGCATCATTTGGAATGGAATTAGATTTAAGTCAATTGTTAAATGACTTCCAAGAGTTTAATCCTCATAAATTATGGGACTAGTGAGATGTCCATTTGGTGAATGCATGAGTCTCAGCTCGTGGGTGTTCTTTTGTTGAAATATTAATTAGAAAAATTGCCTATGGTTTGGTGGAGCATGCCTCACATGCATCCAGTTGACCATTTGAAGTGATTTATAAGATAAGTGTTCTATTGGAAATTCAATTATTATTTAAAATTCAGTTGTCTCCTTGTTAAATTTTGTTATGGCATTGTATTTGAATATGCAAGTTCCAAGTATTTGCTTAAAATTATAATGATATTGGTGAAAATTCTAAGTGTGGAAATGTATTTCTGGGTTTGATTTTCCATAAGGAATTAAATTGAGCACTCTTGAAATTGAAGTCTCTGTGGCCAATTATTATAAATTCAAGGGAATGGTATTTTTGCATGCTTAGTCATGGTATGTTTTCCATAAAACCTATTTGTTTATTAGTTGTAAAATTTCATGTAAGTTTATTTTTGAGTGCCCAATGGCCATAATATTTCCTTAGAATTGTCATTTATTCACCATGATATTATAAATCTATCCCATTTACCTTGGAGAGGATGGTTGCTCGAAGCTCAACCAAGAAGTGGCTATCTTGTCCCGATATTGAATTATTGTTGCGTGCACAAATTGATTCTTTCAATTTGAGTGTTGAAAAATTACGGAATATGGATTAGAAATGAATTGCATTTCTTATGCATTGAAATGGTGTGACTTTTAACTCCACCAATCCTAATTTATAGGGCCAAAACTAAATTTCATGAATACCAATTCTTTAATGAAAGTAAAGAGTGGGAAATTTATTCTCGGTGGAAGATAGTTTATTTAATTTAAAAAAAAGGCGCAGTAATTAGACCTTATGCATGCAATGGTTTACTACACATAGCTTACAAAGGCGCAGTAATTAGACCATTATTGCTTAATGAGTAATTGACTTATGCATGAAATGGTTTACTACACATAGCTTACTCTGTAGTGGTTGAACCATGTTTGAACTATTATTTAATAGATACATAAGAAAATAATTACCAATTACCAAGGCTTGTTTATTAAGCTTAGTATAAAATGGTATTATTGTTTATGAAAACCATAGGCGGAATTTAGAATGGGTGGTATTTTGTGTTTCAAAAATCACAGGTTGAATTGGTTTATTCAAAGTAGAAATAATATTTATGTCAAAGTAGGTTGAATTGGTTTATTCAAAGTAGAAATAATATTTCTGTCAAAATTTAAGATTTAGCTATGTTTATTATTCCTTGCAATAATGGTATGGTGGTTTTTGAAAATCAGAAGCTGAAACAAGCAAAATACCATGGGTTGCATTTGTAAGGAATTGGTCATTGCATTTCATGCAATAAAAAGATTGGTAGTTATTTTCATAAATAAATTATGAAAACCATAGTTTGGAGTTCCTATGATTTAGTTCATACCATGCAAATTTTGTAATATGTTGGATTAATGTTTTTCTTTATTACGCCGAGATGCACTCTACAACCAATATGAGGGAGATCTTGTAACATGTGAGTGTTTGTCTAGTAACAAAATAATACAAAGTAAACAAACAAAAAATAATACAAAGTAAAAAGTAATAAATTTTATGTTGGCCATAAACAAAAAAGAATAATACAAAGTAAAAAGAAAATATGAGACTTAAACTAGAGACTTTAGAGCTTAGGATTAGGTGATAAATATGATGTTGGTCATAAACAAAAAAGAATAATTCAAAGTAAAAAGTAAATATGCGACTTAAACTAGAGACTTTACTTTTTACTTTATATACAAAGTAAAAAGTAAATATGAGATTTTAGAGTGTTTATCGAGTAACAAAATAATACAAAGTAAACAAAAAAGAATAATACAAAGGAAAAAGTAATAAATATTATGTTGGACATAAACAAAAAAGAATAATACAAAGTAAGAAGTAAATATGAGACTTAAACTAGAGACTTTAGAGCTTAGGATTAGGTGGCTGAGGTATTGCACTCAAGGAGCTATTCAAGGAGAGGTTTGCACCTCTTGAGATTTGATAAATATGAGACCTAAACTAGAGACTTTAGAGCTTAGGATTAGGTGGCTGAGGTATTGCACTCAAGCAACTATTCAAGGAGAGGTTTGCACCTCTGGAGATTTGATCCCTCTCGACGCTTGATAGAGCCTAAGATTTTTATAGTAATTTCAAAAAATTGAACAACTTAAGGATTAACTATGTATATAACATTATTCGCATTTGTTATGCATTTGATATAATATTTCATGGATCTTATGAAATAGTTTATAGTTCTTCTATTTACTCATAGTTATTATTCATTTTAATATGTATTTGTGATAAGAATGCATTGTGCACTTACCACCTATTTTATTTTATTTTTTAATAAAAAATTATTGTCTTAAATCTAGTGGAGTGAAGGGCGTGTTACAAGGGCGAGCCTTATCCAACAGACACACTCGCCTTAAAGGAGAGACCTTGTCTGGTGCTAGACCATGTGCACCCATCCAGGCTTCAAATTTGAAGCCTTCAGTGCCCTTTAGAGGCCATTTTACATGTCATAGAAGACCACCTCAAATTTTACCATGCAAAAAAAATTTAATTTCATGCTAAGCCCTTCAATAATTAAATTAACCTCTACTGTTTAAAATTGCAATAGAAGGGCAGCTTCAAATTTCACCCATCAATAGTTTTCAGTGGGAAATTGGGAATGCGGGTACTAGATAGGTGACTTGGGAGTGGGACTTGGTACTCGGTTACTCTCCAATATCCCCGTGTCCGATCATCGATGGATCATGGACCATTGGGCCTCTAATAATATCATTGACCAGCTTACATGGACGGGCTTACAATGTGCAACCCATGGCTTGAACGCTTCTAAGTTCTCGTGTTAGCGATGAGTCCTTACGTGTTTAACACATTTAATGGAAGAAACAATTTTATTAAACATGGTTTGTGGCTCATACGTGTTGCTGGCAGTGGGATTACCAAGTTACCAGTTATCACATACCAATTCATGACTTCTGACTCCGTGAGTTAATTGAGTATTCAATGTATAATATATTATGTTAATGTGCCCCAAATTTGGCATTTCGGACAAAATCCACTATCTAGAAACTTCTTGTAATGTTGTAGGTTGTCGCTTCCTCCTGTGGCCCCTGCCCATAGCCCTATGTTTTATTTGGTGTATCAAGTTAATCCTATCGTGTACGGCTCCTAGCTTCACACCCTGTGTTTTCTTTGTTGTATCAAGTCAATCCTACGGCTCCTGAGTCCCACCTTGTGTTTTCTTTGTTGTATCAAGTCAATGCTCAAATTCCATGCTTCCATGGATCTGACCATCAATAAATAATATTACAGGAATACAAACAAGCTTTTGCTTATACCCCTGCTCCACCTTGGTTGATCTACTTCCAAGTTCCACCCACCCTATCTCCTCCAGTCCTCTATGAGAGTTTGCAGAGTAAAGCTACTAATTGTTAAGATTTAATATGCTAAGACAGAAAATAGTAGCATTACATTCCATTTCATAATAATAGCATATACAGGATCACTGAAGAAACAACAAGCACAGCATAAACACAAGAGACATAGATTTATCCTGGGAAACCCTCATGGGGTAGAAAACCCAACAAAGCTTCCTCAATATAGATGACCAGCAAATACAAAAGATGTAACCCTGAGCATAAGCTCCTCCTTCTCCATAGCAGACCTCTCTCTCATAAGTGCACCACTCTCAAGTGAGTGAGTGTGTGTGTAAAATGAGGAATACACCTCCTCTATTTATACACTACTCCGACTTGTCTTTTACACAAATCATGTAGGCTCATATTTAACCATTGGGTTAAATACCCCACTACAACTGACTGGGCCGACCCCTCTAGGGTGGTCTAATAACCCTTTGACCCACATAACACATACAGGGCCGACCCCCACTAGGGAAGTCTAAACCCAAGTTACCACATTCCGATGGAGGAATAAACATCTCCAGATATACAATAAGATATTCACGGAGGAATGAATCATCTCTGGAATAATAAAGTACAAATATAATATTCTTTGAAGTTACAATATCTCAACACTCCCCCTTAACGAGAAGGATATTATAACAGCATCTGCATGAGCAAGGAGTCATCAATGCCATACATGATACATCTATAAATCATTGGAAGCTTTCTCAACATCATCAGTAACTCAAGCAGTTACTGGAACATCTTCAATACTGGAACATCAACATCTTTAGTACTGAGTCTTTATCTTTTGCAGCACTCGAACAACTACAACAACATCAACATCTGGATCCTCACGATCATCAGCATCGTCATCATATGATCATCATCATCGGGATCATCTCGATCTACAACATCTGTATCATCATGATCTACAGCATCTGGATCATCACGATCTACAGCATCTAGATCATCTCGATCTACAGCATCTAGATCATCTTGGTCTACAACATCTAGATCAACTCGATCTACAACATCTGGATCATCACGATCTATAGCATCTAGATCATCTCAATCTACATCATGTTCATCTAGATCATCAGTATTAGTATCCACACTAATACATGTATACACATCATCAATACAAGTAGCCTCATCAATACAAGTATACATACAAGTATACTCATCAATACATATCATCAATACAAGTATCAATACACCAATACAAGTATCCGCATCAGTGATATTAGCAGCATACCCTGCAACACACACGATCATATTATAGGATGATCAATCCCGCTCTCTATAGGACATAGGTCCATGGATGATACAATCCAGATCAAGTTCCAGGATGATCAATCCTTATCACTTTAAGACAAGTCTCATGTCTAGGGACGATGCAATCCCATCACGTACATTTTTAACCCAGTTCATGGACGATGCAGTCCTCACACGTACCTTTAAGACAAGTCTCATGTCTAGGGATGATGCAATCCCAACATGTACATTTTGAACCCAGTCGATGGACGATGTAGTCCTCACGTACATTTTGAACCCAGTTCATGGATGATGCATTCCTCACACGTACCTTTAAGAAAAGTCTCATGTCTAGGGATGATGCAATCCCATCACGTACATTTTGAACCCAGGTCATGGACGATGCAATCCTCACACGTACCTTTAAGACAAGTCTCATGTCTAGGGATGATGCAATCCCATCACATACATTTTGAACCCAGTTCATGGACGATGCAGTCCTCACATACATTTTGAACCCAGTTCATGGACGATGCAGTCCTCACGTACATTTTGAACCTAGTTCATGGACAATGCAGTCCTCACGTACATTTTGAACCCAGTTCATGGATGATGCAGTCCTCACACATACCTTTAAGACAAGTCTCATGTCTAGGGATGATGCAATCCCATCACATACATTTTGAACCCAGTTCATGGAGGAAGTAGTCCTCACACGTACCTTTAAGACAAGTCTCATGTCTAGGGATGATGCAATCCCATCACATACATTTTGAACTGATGTCCAGGGACGATGCAGTCCTATATTTAATTCTGAGAGACATCAGTCTACGGATCAATTCTGGGACCTAAGTCCGAGGAAGATACAATCCCCTACCTGTTCATTCAGGACTTCATTATCGGAGACCCAGTCTATGGCTCAATTCTGGGATTGAAGTCCGGGAAAGATACAATCCCCCACCTATTCATTCAGGACTTTATTCTCAGAGACATCTTGTCTACGGCTCTCTTTAGGACTAAAGTCTAGGAATGATCCAATCCTCACATGTCCACCAAGGACTTCATTCTCGAAGACATACGTCTACGACTCTCTTTAGGACTGAAGTCCACGGATGATCCAATCCCCTCATGTCCACCAAGGACTTCATTCTCGAAGACATACGTCTATGGCTCTCTTTAGGACTGAAGTACAGGGATGATCCAATCCCCCCATGTCCACCATGGACTTCTTTCTCGAAGACATACATCTATGGCTCTCTTTAGAAATGAAGTCCAGGGATGATCCAATCCCCCTTCTTTCTCGGAGACACCTGTCTACGGCTCCTTTTAGAACATCTGTTCAAGGATGATACAATCCCTCTTCTTTCTCGGAGACATCTGTCTACAGATCCTTTTAGAACATATGTTCAAGGATGATGCAATCCCCTTGTAACCTTAGACCTTGTCTAAGGACCATCCACCAACCTTTCTATCGGCATCACCAATATATGTATCCACATCATCGATCTCTTTGTCGATGTAGGAAATCTCATCATAAGTGACCACATCACTCCCCCTTTCAAGGAAGATCCTTCTAAACTATATTAAGTTTGTCTCGGAAAACTTTACTCGAGGTCGAGGTTTGGTTAGTACATCGGATCGGTAGAGGTTCGGTTAGTACATTGGTAACTTGTTACAAATTCGAACATTAATTCCATTCTGTACCATATCTTGTATATAGAAATGTCAGATCTCTATGTGCTTTGACTTATCATGGAACACTGGATTCTCTGCCATTTTGGTACAACTCTGTTTGTCACATAGGATCACAGGTGGGTCTATCTCTAAGTCAGACAATCCTGAAGCCATACTGCTTCATAACTTAGCAGAGCAAGCAACGATATATTCTGTTTGTGCTAAGAGCCACACTAGATTGTTTCCTGCTAAACCACAAGATCGTGGCTGATCCCAGACAATAACATCCTCTCGATGTGCTCTTCCTGTCTGATACACTTCCTGCCCAATCAACATCTATGTAGCCATCTGAATTCATGATCTCCAAGATAACATAGATCAAAGTCTATCGTATCCTTTAGGTACCTCATCACATGCTTTGCAGCTATCAGGTGAACACATCTAGTTTCCACTAGATACTAACTCAAGGTGTTCACAACAAATCATATATATGACCTAGTATTCGTTAGATACATCAATGACTCAATAATTTGTCTATACAGAGTTATATCTACTAACTCTGATGAGTCATCCGCTAACAGCTTCGAGTTGGAATCCATGAGAGTGGCCATTCCAACACATCAAGTCCTTTTAATATTTATCAACATATTTTTCCCAGTTGAGAAAGATTCCTTCTGAGCATTGCCATACTTCCAAACCTAGGAAGTAATGCATCAATCTGAGATCTTTCATATTCATTTATGTTTCTCATTCCTTGTCAGAAAGAGATCATCCTCGTACAATAATGGTATGATAGGTTCATCATCCACAACCTTAAGGTAAAGGTTAGGATTAGCTTTACTTCTGGTAAAGCCCAAGCTTTGTCAAGAAGCTGTCAATTTTCATTTATTCACACTCTGCATTGAATGATCTTCTGCATATCTATCTGTGCCATCCCTCGTCAGATGGGTCTACTGATATGAGCCTCAATATCATCTGAGCTCTGTGGTGAGTTCCTTCTTACATCCATGTCATCTATGTATAGAAGCCATATTCAACCTTGTAGCAAAGGTTGAGATCCACATCACCCATGATGATCATTAAGCTCATCAGTTGACTACCAATCCTGGGTACCCATACAGAACCTGAATCACACTTCTTCTTTAATTACACCATTAAGAAAATGGTCTTATTTGGAGCAAACATCTTGTCATGATTCTCTTCCTCTTTCTAAGAGAATCTTATAGCCATGAGCCTTCTATATTTTGTTTGATTTGTAAATCTTCTTGTTGAACATCCATCACTTGTTCGGTGTCCATCATTCTTTATGATCTTTCCTACAAATCAAAATTAAGTACAAAATTAGTAATGCTTCATAATCATGAAATCATGTTGACATGATAACCTATTATGCATACAGATATCATTTACATAGTTATGCAACTATCTTGACCAATACTTTGGCACAACACTTTTCCATATCCTGTATGCATACAGTGGCTATCTAGATGCCTCCATCTCTACCAGAACATACTATCGAGAGTGTGCACAGCTCTCAGCATGTAAGCAAGGAGGTTTCATTCTAGACAAGCAATAATGGAATGTTTGTCCAACTTACCAATCATATGCATATTAGTAGTATATTGTTCAATGCTCTATGAATGTATACACTCTGTATGATATATTCTAGGAATACAAATATGCATACAAGCAATATCATTTACTATTTCAAATAACAACTCAAATACTTATCTTTTATGTTTGTGTGGTTTCCTTCCGCTTGATCTTCTATATGTCTTTTGAACTTCTATTCATTCTGTACCATTGTGCATGCTCAAGTGTGCACTAGTGTCATCCTCATGATCTCATACACAAACATACATTCATTAGTATATTATAAATATTATCAAAACATTATAATTCTAAATAATCTTGAAAATGTATAGTCATGATTATAGATAATATTCAAGGTTTCAGGGAAGTCTTCTTTTACTCATGCATATTCTGGTTTGATTTGGTTATTTAAATCATCAACCAAGATAAGAGACATAATATGCATAAACCCTTGATTACTAACTTTATGAATAAGCATAACCAATCATACCAAGTATACTTATATAAGGGATCCTAACACAAGGTAAGATTCTAACATGACATAGGAAAACATACATGGATTAGTATACCTACTTAGTTATGTCTAACATACCTAATCAATATCTTCTTTGTTCTCTTCAATGATTTAGAGATCCTATGCTGGAACCTACATATCTCATAGGTTAAGCATAATAGAACAAAGTCATACATACCTCGTAAGTAGAACTTCTATGTGATCAAAGATTATGGATGAGTCTTTGTCTTCATGTTATCATGGTCATGGAACTTGATTTGTCTTTTGTGATGTACCTGTATCTTGTTAGCAGACAACATCAACCTCATACAACACCACAGTGCATTAGTACAATCACATAGCCCTAATCAATGAATGTATTCTATCATTCACATGCATTCATAGTGTTACTTGGGTGATAAGACAATTCTAACATTAATCAAGATTGTACTAATAAATAATATGAAGACAGACATATTATGAACTTAATCAGGAATCAGATTTCAAGACATACCTGTATCTCCTTAAGACATATATGTCGAGACTTTTTTGTAGTCTTCTTATGTAAGGTCTTAGCCTCAACTCCCCCTAAAACTTGATCTGGAGCTTGATTAGGGTTTGCTAGAGAAACCCTAAAAATTCAATCTTTAACTTTCACACTTCTGAATGGATGGAAGGATGTGTCTTCCTGATCTGATCAAACTGGCATACTTCAATTTTGAAATTTCCAAAATTTGACCCCTCAAAATTTGCCTTCGAAACTTCTGGATCTTCTCGATAGGATCCCGAACTAGGGTTTGATGAAGCCCACCCTTCTGCCCAATCAAAAGGTTCGATCCAAAGCTCTAAACTCTTATTTTTCTTAGGAGATTCTAGCTGTCATTACAGACTTCAAAAATTCCAACTTTTGCTGAAGCCCTAATTTTCCATCTTTCTGATCAAAATCCCGAAGTGGGGTTTGATCAAGCCCGGTATTCTACCCAACCAAAAAAATCAATCTTGGTCTCTAAATTTCAATTTTCCTGAGTAGCATTCAGCCATGGATTCCGATTCCAAAAATTCTAACTTTCTTTGAAACCCTAAATTCCAGAAGCCATGAATGAAGGTGCTCCAAAAATAATTTTGTTTTGACAGAAATATGTACCTGATTGTTTCTACTGTAACTCCGAACTTTTCACTCCACAGAGTTTGAAAACGTTTTTTGTGGTAGCCTGACCTGTCATCTTTCCATCCCAATAGTTCTGACCTCAATTGGATTTCTTGAGAGAGAGTTATGCCAAGGGTCGCAACGTGACCTATTTATGGCATAAAACATGAGAGAGAACTTATACGGCATGGCACCTGTCACTGGTTCAACTTAGGCCTCTAAAAAGGTTTCCTGAGATAGTACAGTCTGTGTACTACCTGTCACTTTTTACGAAATGTCATTTGGAGCTTCGTAGCCCAAGTTATGACCTTTTTTCCTAGGTCACATGATTTTGACTGAGAACTGGAAGAGGCAGAAACCCTAACTTGTACTGATCATAAGTGACAAAGTACAACGAATCGGAGGGTTCCCTTTGGACACAAGGTACCTAGGGATGTTATCTACGACATGTAAAGGTTTCAGATCTTGAACCTTCTCCAAAATGTATTTATAGAGAAAGATCCACAATGACTAGTTTTTGCTATATAAAACCCTAACCTTCAAATTGTCGCAAGAGAAGCAAGTGTCGTAAGTGCCAAACATTGCCTTCCTTCAGGTAAGATCTGATACCATGTTAAGATTTAATATGCTAATACAGAAAATAGCAGCATTACATTGAATTTCACAATAATAGCATATACAGGATCACTGAAGAAACAACAAGCACAGCCTAAACACAAGATACACAGATTTATCCTGGGAAACCCTCATGGGGTAGAAAACCCAGCAAAGCTTCCTCAATATAGATGAACAGCAAATACAAAAGATGTAACCCTGAGCATAAGCTCCTCCTTCTCCATATCATACCTCTCTCTCATAAGTGCGCCACTCTCAAGTGAGTGAGTGTGTGTGTAAAATAAGGAATACACCTCCTCTATTTATACACTACTCCGACTTGTCTTTTACACAAATCATGTAGGCTCGTATTTAACCATTGGGTTAAATACCCTACTACAGCTGACTGGGCCGACCCCTCTAGGGTGGTCTAATAACCCTTTGACCCACATAACACATACAGGGCTGACCCCCACTAGGGAAGTCTAATAACCCAAGTTACCACATTCTGGCGGAGGAATAAACATCTGCGGATATACAATAAAATCTTCACGGAGGAATGAATCATCTCCGGAATAATAAAGTACAAATATAATATTCTTTGAAGTTACAATATCTCAACACTCCCCCTTAACGAGAAGGATATTATAACAACATCTGTACGAGAAAGGAGTCATCAACGTCATACATGATACATCTATAAATCATTGGAATCTTTCTCAACATCATAAGTAACTCAAGCAATTACTGGAACATATTCAATACTGGAACATCAACATCTTGAGTACTAAGTCTTTATCTTCTGCAGCACTCGAACAACTACAACAACATCAACATCTAGATCCTCACGATCATCAGCATCGTCATCATATGATCATCATCATCAGGATCATCTCAATCTACAGCATCTGCATCATCACGATCTACAGCATCTGGATCATCACGATCTACAGCATCTACATCATCTCGATCTACAGCATCTAGATCATCTTGATCTACAACATCTAGATCATCTCAATCTACAGCATCTGGATCATCACGATCTACAGCATCTAGATCATCTTGATCTACAGCATCTTCATCTAGATCATCAGTACTAGTATCCACACTAATACATGTATACACATCATTAATACAAGTATCCTCATCAATACAAGTATACATACAAGTATCCTCATCAATACAAGTATCAATACATCAATACAAGTATCCTCATTAGTGATAATAGCAACATACCCTGCAAACAACACGATCATATTATACGATGACCAATCCCGCTCTCTTTAGGACATAGGTCCATGGATGATACAATCCAGATCAAGTTCCAAGATGATCAATCCTTATCACCTTAAGACAAGTCTCATGTCTAGGGACGATGCAATCCCATCACGTACATTTTCAACCCGGTTCATGGACGATGCAGTCCTCACATGTACCTTTAAGACAAGTCTCATGTCTAGGGATGATGCAATCCCAACACGTACATTTTGAACCCAGTTCATGGACGATGCCGTCCTCACACGTACCTTTAAGACAAGTCTCATGTCTAGGCATGATGCAATCCCATCACGTACATTTTGAACCTAGTTCATGGATGATGCAGTCCTCACATGTACCTTTAAGATAAGTCTCATGTCTAGGGATGATGCAATCCCATCACGTACATTTTGAACCCAGTTCATGGACGATGCAGTCCTCATGTACATTTTGAACCTAGTTCATGGACGATGCAGTCTTCACGTACATTTTGAACCCAGTTCATGGACGATGCAATCCTCACACGTACCTATAAGACAAGTCTCATGTCTAGGGATGATGCAATCCCATCACGTACATTTTGAACCCAGTTCATGGACGATGCAGTCCTCACGTACATTTTGAACACAGTTCATGGACGATGCAGTCCTCGCGTACATTTTGAACCCAGTTCATGGATGATGCAGTCCTCACACGTACCTTTAAGACAAGTCTCATGTCTAGGGATGATGCAATCCCATCACGTACATTTTGAACCCAGTTCATGGAGGATGCAGTCCTCACACGTACCTTTAAGACAAGTCTCATGTCTAGGGATGATGCAATCCCATCACGTACATTTTGAACCGAGGTCCATGGACGATGCAGTCCTGTCTTCAATTCTCGGAGACATCAGTCTATGGATCAATTCTAGGACCTAAGTCTGGGGAAGATACAATCCCCTACTTGTTCATTCAGGACTTCATTATCGGAGACCCAGTCTACGCCTCAATTTTGGGACCGAAGTCTGGGGAAGATACAATCCCCCACCTGTTAATTCAGGACTTTATTCTCAGAGACATCTTGTCTACAGATCTCTTTAGGACTGAAGTCTAGGGATGATCCAATCCTCACATGTCCACCAAGGACTTCATTCTTGAAGACATACGTCTACGGCTCTCTTTAGGACTGAAGTCCACAGATGATCCAATCCCCTCATGTCCACCAAGGACTTCATTCTCGAAGACATACGTCTACGGCTCTCTTTAGGATTGAAGTCCAGGGATGATCCAATCCCCTCATGTCCAACAAGGACTTCATTCTCGAAGACATACGTCTACGGATCTCTTTAGGACTGAAGTCCAGGGATGATCCAATCCCCCTTCTTTCTCGGAGACACCTGTGTACAGTTCCTTTTAGAACATGTGTTCAAGGATGATACAATTCCTCTTCTTTCTCGGAGACATCTATCTACTGATCCTTTTAGAACATATGTTCAAGGATGATGCAATCCCCTTGTCACCTTAGACCCTGTCTAAGGACCATCCACCAACCTTTCTGTCGACATCACCAATATATGTATCCACATCATCGATCTCTCTGTTGATGTAGGCAATCTCATCATAAGTGACCACATCACTCCCCCTTTCGAGGAGGGTCCTTCTAAACTATATTAAGTTTGTCTCGGAAAACTTTACTTGAGGTAGAGGTTTGGTTAGTACATCGGATCGGTAGAGGTTTGGTTAGTACATTGGTAACTTGTTACAAATTCGAACCTTAATTTCTTTCTGCACCATATCTTGTATATAGAAATGTTAGATCTCTATGTCCTTTGACTTATCATGGAACACTGGATTCTCTGCCATTTTGGTACAACTCTGTTTGTCACATAGGATCACAGGTGGGTCTATCTCTAAGTCAAACAATCCTGAAGCCATATTGCTTCATAACTTAGCAGAGCAAGCAGCCATATATTCTGCTTGTGCTAAGAGCCACACTAGATTGTTTCCTGCTAAACCACGAGATCATGGCTGATCCCAGACAATAACATCCTCTCGATGTGCTCTTCCTGTCCGATACACTTCCTTCCCAATCAACATCTATGTAGCCATCCGAATTCATGATCTCCAAGATAACATAGATCAAAGTCTATCGTATCCTTTAGGTACCTCATCACATGCTTTGTAGCTATCAAGTGAGCACATCTAGTTTCCGCTAGATACTGACTCAAGGTGTTCACAACAAAGCATATATATGACCTAGTATTCGTTAGCTACATCAATGACTCAATAATTTGTCTGTACAGAGTTATATCTACTAGCTCTGATGATTCATCCGCTAACAGCTTCGAGTTGGAATCCATGAGAGTGTCCATTCCAACACATCAAGTCCTTTTAATATTTATCAGCATATTTTCCCTAGTTGAGAAAGATTCCTTCTGAGCCTTGTCATACTTCCAGACCTAGGAAGTAATGAATCAATCTGAGATCTTTCATTTTCATTTATGTTTCTCATTACTTGTGAGAAAGAGATCATCCTCATACAATAATGGTATGATAGGTTCATCATCCACAACCTTAAGGTAAAGGTTAGGATTAGCTTTACTTCTGGTAAAGCCCAAGCTTTGTCAAGAAGCTGTCAATTCTCATTTATTCACACTCTGCATTGAATGATCTTCTGCATATCTATCTGTGCCATCTCTCGTCAGATTGGTCTACTTATATGAGCCTCAATATCATCCGAACTCTGTGGTGAGTTCCTTCTTGCATCCATGTCATCTGTGTATAGAATCCATATTCAACCTTGTAGAAAAGGTTGAGATCCACATCACCCATGATGATCATTAAGCTCATCAATCGACTACCAATCCTGGGTACCCATACAGAACCTGAATCACACTTCTTCTTTAATTACACCATTAAGAGAATGGTCTTATTTGGAGCAAACATCTTGTCATGATTCTCTTCCTCTTTCTAAGAGAATCTTCTAGCCATGAGCCTTCTATATTTTGTTTGATTTGTAAATCTTCTTGTTGAACATCCATCACTTGTTCGGTGTCCGTCATTCTTCATGATCTTTCCTACAAATCAAAATTAAGTACATGATTAGTAATACTTCATAATCATGAAATCATGTTGACATGATAACCTATTATGCATACAGATATCATTTACATATTTATGCAACTATCTTGACCAATACTTTGGCACAACACTTTTCCATATCCTGTATGCATACAGTGGCTATCTAGATGCCTTCCATCTCTACCAGAACATACTATCGAGAGTGTGCACAGCTCTCAGCATGTCAGCAAAGAGGTTTCATTCTAGACAAGCAATAATGGAATGTTTGTCCAACTTACCAATCATATGCATATTAGTAGTATATTGTTCAATGCTCTATGAATGTTTACACTCCGCATGATATATTCTAGGAATACAAATATGCATACAAGCAATATCATTTACTATTTCAAATAACAACTCAAATACTTATCTTTTATGTTTGTGTGGTTGCCTTCCGCTTGATCTTCTATATGTCTTTTGAACTTCTATTCATTCTGTACCATTGTGCATGCTCAAGTGTGCACTAGTGTCATCCTCATGATCTCATACACAAACATACATTCATTAGTATATTATAAATATTATCAAAACATTATAATTCGAAATAATCTTGAAAATGTATATTCATGATTATAGATAATATTCAAGGTTTTAGGGAAGTCTTCTTTTACTCATGCATATTCTTGATTGATTTGGTTAGTTAAATCATCAACCAAGATAAGAGATATAATATGCATAAACCCTTGATTACTAACTTTATGAATAAGCATAACCAATCATACCAAGTATACTTATATAAGGGATCCTAACACAAGGTAAGATTCTAACATGACATAGGAAAACATACCTGGATTAGTATACCTGCTTCGTTATGTCTAACATACCTAATCAATATCTTCTTTGTTCTCTTCAATGATTTAGAGATCCTATGTTGGAACCTGCATATCTCATAGGTTAAGCATAATAGAACAAATTCATACATACCTCATAAGTAGAACTTCTATGTGATCAAAGATTATGGATGAGTCTTTGTCTTCATGTTATCATGGTCATGGAACTTGATTTGTCTTTTGTGATGTACCTGTATCTTGTTAGCAGACAACAACAACCTCATACAACACCACAGTGCATTAGTACAATCATATAGCCCTAATCAATGAATGTATTCTATCATTCACATGCATTCATACTATTACTAGGGTGATAAGACAATTCTAACATTAATCAAGATTGTACTAATAAATAATATGAAGACAAACATATTATGAACTTAATCAGGAATCAGATTTCAAGACATACCTGTATCTCCTTAAGACATACATGTCGAGACTTTTTTGTAGTCTTCTTATGTAAGGTCTTAGCCTCAACTCCCCTTGAAACTTGATGTGGAGCTTGATTAGGGTTTGCTATAGAAACCCTAAAAATTCAATCTTTAACTTTCACACTTCTGAATGGATGGAAGGATGTGTCTTCCTGAGCTGATCAAACTAGCATACTTCAATTTTTAAATTTCCAAAATTTGACCCCTCAAAATTTTCCTTCGAAACTTCTGGATCTTCTAGATAGGATCCTGAACTAGGGTTTGATGAATCCCACCCTTCTTCCCAATAAAAAGGTTCGATCGAAGGCTCTAAACTCTTATTTTTCTTAGGAGCTTCCAGCCGTGGTTACAGACTTAAAAAATTCCAACTTTTGCTGAAGCCCTAATTTTCCATCTTTCCGATCAAAATCCCGAACTCGGGTTTGATCAAGACCGGTCTTCTACCCAACCAAAAAATTCAATCTTGGTCTCTAAATTTCAATTTTGCTGAGTAGCATTCAGCCGTGTATTCTGATTCAAAAAATTCTAACTTTCTCCGAAACCCTAAATTCCAGAAGCCATGAATGAAGGTGCTCCAAAAATAATTTTGTTTTGACATAAATATGTACCTGATTGTTTCTGCTGTAACTCTAAACTTTTCCCTCCACAGGGTCCGAAAACGTTTTCTTTGGTACCTTGACCTGTCATCTTTCCATCCCAATAGGTCTAACCTCAATTGGATTTTTTGAGAGAGAGTTATGCCAAGTGTCGCAATGTGATCTGTTTATGGGATAAAATAGGAGATCAAACTTGTACGGCATGACACGTGTCACTGGTTCAAATTCGGCCTCTGAAAACGTCTCCTGAGATAGTAAAGTCTGTGTACTACCTGTCACTTTTTACAAAATTTCATTTGGAGCTCCCTAGCCAAATTTATGACCTTTTTTCCTAGGTCACCTGATTTTGACTGAGATCTCGAAGAGGCAGAAACCCTAACTTGTACTGATCATAAATCAGAAAGTACAATGAATCGGAGTGTGCCCTTTGGACACAAGGTACCTGGGGATGTTATCTACGACCTATAAAGGTTTCCGATCCTGAACCTTCGCCAAAATTTATTTATAGCGAAATTTCCACGATGACTGGTTTTTGCTATATAAAACCCTAACCTTCAAATTGTCGCAAGAGAAGCAAGTGTCGTAAGTGCCATACATTGCCTTCCTTTAGGTTAGCTTTGATACTATATTAAGATTTAATATTCTAAGACAGAAAATAGCAGCATTACATTCCATTTCACAATAATAGCATATACAGGAGCACTGAAGAAACAACAAGCACAGCATAAACACAAGAGACACCGATTTATCCTAGGAAACCCTCATGGGGTAGAAAACCCAGCAAAGCTTCCTCAATATAGATGACCAGCAAATACAAAAGATGTAACCCTGAGCATAATCTCCTCCTTCTCCATAGCAGACCTCTCTCTCATAAGTGCGCCACTCTCAAGTGAGTGAGTGTCTGTGTAAAATGAGGAATACACCTCCTCTATTTATACACTACTCCGACTTGTCTTTTACACAAGTCATGTAGGCTCGTATTTAACCATTGGGTTAAGTACCCCACTACAACTGACTGGGCCGACCCCTCTAGGGTGGTCTAATAACCCTTTGACCCACATACAGGGCCGACCCCCACTAGGGAAGTCTAATAAGCCAAGTTACCACATTCTGACGGAGGAATAAACATCTCCAGATATACAATAAGATCTTCACGGAGGAATGAATCATCTCCGGAATAATAAAGTACAAATATAATATTCTTTGAAGTTACAATATCTCTACACTAATGTCATCCCGCCATAAACATAGATAAAGATATTTGTTTTGTTTGAGGATCTCAACTTCAAGGCTGAATGGATTGTTGACATCCCATGAATTTATAGGTATGTACATCATTTTATCCATTCATGATCCCATCAATTATTTAAAAAAAAAATTATTTGATTAAAATTCTATAACTTCAAAGTTCCAACACAATATTATTATTTGATTGAAATTTTGTAACTTCAAACGGGCCTTGAAGTCTTCAAATTTGAAGCCTGGACTAGAGAGTGGGTTTGTCACAAATCTTCGTCAGAGGTTGTTCAGAACAACATTTATCGATTCACAACCACAACAGAAACAACAATTGCTTCTTTCTTCATATGTTATGTGTACATGCATATGATTCCATGTGCTCCTTTCCTTGCCCTATTTGTCATTGTCTCCCAATCGAAGCTCTTGAGAATTTAGCCGCCCTTTAACTTTCCTGAAATGGAGGGGACAAGCAAGACCATTGTTTTCACTCTGAAACCAAGTGCTTCCCCGCGCAGCTGCCACTGGCTATGGTTGCAGCCCTAAGGGAAACATGTGTGTGCACTACGCCTCCAACTTTACCAAAAATCCTGGGGATTTGGGGAAGTTCCCACTTTTCCAACCTCCATGCCTCTAGTTAATGAGTCAGATCAAGAATCTAGACTTTGTATCTAAAACTGTATTGCATGAACCATTTTTCCCAATCGCTCGGTCGTCGACTCGACACTCTAGTACACGGTTTAAGATTCTTGGGATTTATTACTATGAAAACCACTGATGCTACTACACTTACAATCCCAACTTGCTATCAAATTTCAATATGATTGAGAATATGCAACAACATCTCGTGAAGGACAATGCTGAAAGCTCACAATTTTCTTAAAATGCCTAGTCCCCACTCCTATGTTCGACTGTACGAACTGGGATAAAAATGGTTTTTTAATCTTGATTTTTAGAATGACAGTGCTACTTTACATTTTGATTTTGTTTCCCTTATCGGTTGGTCTTGAATAGAACAAGAACTTCAACCATATCACAGGAACTTCAACTATCTATGCATCTCCTCTCTACTTGGTCTGCCTACATTTTACTTATGCTTCACAACCCATCCTCTACTCTGTCACACCACAAAGTTATTATGTATAACGAGATATAGGGGTGGGGGGGGGCTATAGAGAAGAAGCATCTAGGGTCCTTAATCAACTATTAAGAACAAAATCTGCCTATAGTCCGATAGTTCTCTTTGCTCAAACCATAACATAGCATGCAACATGTAAGGAGTGCTTAAACGTATTCTATCCCAAGTAAGTGTGGCATTCATAGCGTTTAATGAAAAATTAAAACATATATTGTTGTCATTGGCATTCAATTATGTTGTAGGGTACACAATTAGAGTGACAAAGAAACTTGCTAATGGTTTTCAATCCAATCCAACTTCCTTGTTGAACTTTTCTCTCTAATAGACTTGCGTGAAGGAGGATTATAAATGCCATAGGCAACGCAATTGTTTGATAGATGTGCATGAAAGTGAATTGTGGTCCTCAATTCAACAAAGTAAAAAAAGTTACCATTCAGATGAAGATCTTTCCCTTCACCTTTTTTACTGCCTTTCTGCATACATCTCTATTGCTCACTAATTTAGTAGCAGATACAGACCAAACTCAACATTCAATGTATTTGGCTTCTGAAACAATTTCTTCATTTTTTGGCTTACATGATCATTTTTTCCATTATTAAGTAGGCTAGATTTTATGTAGGCTGGAATTTATATTAGTTTGAAGAAAGCTAGTGATTTACAAAGATTGAACTTTTCCAAGAATAAGCAACGTGTTGCTTTTAGAAGAGTTGAAGAACCCAATTCTTCATCAAGCTTGTATTGTTCGAAGTAGCCTAGGAACCTATTTTAAGAGGTATTAAATATTATTATACTGGTTAAAAGTTGGATTCGAATTGGGCTAGCAAGCTAACTGTAGCTGCACTGATGTAGGAAAAAAAAAATCTATAAAATTAGTTATGGAAATTAACATTGAACATCTGGAAAGTGGATTTTCCGTGTGTCTCCTAAGTTATGTTTCACTAATAAATTCCTCATGTTCAGGCAGATCATGAAAGAGTAAAATAGTATTAATTTTGGCTATAAGGATGAAAGTTGGATTGGAATGGGGTTAGCAAGTTAACTATATTATTATATTGGTTAAAAGTTTAAGAGGCAAGATCAATTTTAGAAACTGCTGAGACGACAAAGGTGGCATAGTGGCCTAGAGATTGAGCCGCTAGATTGAGGAAACATATGGTTGTATTATATGACATATATAACATTTAGTATTGCCATATCCACTGCAAAATAGAGCCTTTTAACTTTACTAAGTAAGTAAACAATGAAATTGTGATGTACAATGACTTATTTTTACATGTCAGCATTGAAGGGTTCAATATCTCATAGCCCTTCAAAGTGAAATGTGACCCCACCCTTCAAATTTAATCCCCTACACCCATCTATGGTATGAGCCTCACCCATCCATCGCATGAGGTATGGACGTTCATGGTATTCACCAGCTCACCTGACACTATTTAATGTTGATCGGAGGAAAACACAGAGAGGAACACATCAATCGCAAAAATTTGAATTTGAATTTGAACCGGAGTATTCACGCCCGCGTAGGATAACCCCGCCAATTCCATACGGCCAATGACCAGGAGGCTGACATTGCGTGGATCTTTCATGCCTCCCACCGCGACATGGAAATCATAATCAGAGAGCTGGAGAGGGAATTGAACTCTAGACCAGGCGAAGGAGTCATCAGCGGGAATTCAAACGAAAAAATTGAGGGAAGTTCCACAAGCAAGGTAGTGTCGTTGTCCATGTCCAATTGCGACCCAGGCTGCCCTTCCCAGGCCTCCATCGAAGCAAAAGCAAGCGCAAGCATGGAATTTTAGGATTCCAAGGAGAGCCAATCTGAGGCTCCATTGACACAAAGCCCGCCCACTTAGGCGTTGTCAAGATCCATCCGGGTGATGAATACTTTCATTGGAAAGAAGCTGTCGCGAAATAGAAACAGGGATCCGATCACAATTATGACGGCGGGTTTCCCCATCGAAAAGAGTAGCAAAGCGGCCCCCTCTCTCTCTTGAAGCCACAGCGAAAGCGGTCGGCCTAGTCGGTAGCACCAGTTTTTTTGTCATGAGTCGCCCTAATTATATGCATCCAAGAGCCTTCTGTAATAAATTACCAGATAATTTTGTGTATTCAGTCCGCACTGCAACTTCTAGCTCGCATATTACTTCCATCGGAATTGACAAGGCAAACAATTTACAGACTTAGATTAACTCTCTTGCTCAAAGCGATTTTTGGAATTAAGCAATTCCTACGCCAACGTCGGCAATTCATAAGTCTTCTTATCCTTCTTCTTCATAAATTTAAGTTTGCAATGTCTGGTTATGGTGGCGGATTTGTTTCTGTAAAGGACATCCAAGAAGATAGTGGACAATGAGGAGTGAGGAACATGAAGAGTGCACAGATCCGTCCATGGTCTTTAAGTTGGGTACTATTTTGTACTGCATGAATTTGCAGTTCCTACGAGAGTGAATTCAATTTTTCCGACATGAGAATAGTGCAAATTCTGTAATTTTCTTACATTAGGATTTTGCGTTATGAATAGATTGATGGCTATTAAATAAGACGAAATTAGCAAATTTAATCGCCATTGCTAGATATTTTTGATGATTTTGTTTTTCTTCTAATAAATCACATGAATGTAGTGAATTAACGAGAACTCACATGTCTCATTCTAAAGAATCTATAATTGAAAGCGGGGTAATAGACGTTGCTGGAATTTAGTAACTTGATTTTGGTAGAGTTTTCATCATCTGGAATTCTGTTTAATTTTTAGAGCATTTGGGTTAGTTTAAAATGGGCCAAAACCCCAAGGGTAGAGTTCCATAGTGGAATTCTACCACCACACCCTTGAAATTCTGCTCCCACCTAGAATTCCCCCATTTATAGAAAAACTTTATAAAAAAAATCATCTGAAAAAGCAAAACTTTGTGATTTTAAATTACTTCTATTTTAATTTCTAAATATAATGTCCAATACCTTGGAAACTTGGAAAATAGGTTATAATTATGATAGTTTTGTAATTCCTCACATTATTTATATCATCACCTTTGTGAATATGTAATCACTTTGTTAACATATAAATTTTAAGGAAACCTATGTTTTATATCATCACCTTTGTGAATATGTAATCACTTTGTTAACATATAAATTTTAAGGAAACCTATGTTATATGGTGTCATTGAATATATATTTGAGAAATACATCCAAAAGTGGACTTTTCTATTTGTCTGTTTCAATGGTTAGACGATGAAGTTTAAGTGATTTTCCATTGGCATTATGTTTAATTTGAGCATTAAGATAGATTTGAAATAACTTGTGTTATTTTATTATTATTGAGAATTCATGATTGGATTTTTTTTATTAATGTTTTTCATAAAACCGATATAAATATACAATCATTTCTTCTTCATTTGTCTCACGAGTTAAGTTAAGTAATTCGTAAATGTAGTTGTTTCCTTTTTCTTCGAGCACATGTGATGGTATCAATTAACTCTTCTTATTTTATAAAGAAACATATTTTTTATTTTCTAAAGAAATATATTTTTTTCTTATACAAACGGTTTTGTATATCTATTCATCCAATGTGAATATAGACTAGAGGCACTTAATAACCAATTTTGTGTCAATTTACATTTTTCATCATACAAACTATTACAAGGTCTTTCACTAGGCTTTCCTTTGTGATCATGAAGGGATCCCCTCGCACTTGTACCAATTTTTTTATTTCATCCTAGTTTTTATAAAATAAATAGTCTTTGTGACATTATTGGTTTCACTTTCTATCAAGTAAGAAAATACTATATAAATTGGTAATTTAGTTTTCTAATAGGATTTTTATTGCTATCATTTTTGTTTTAACTTAGCTATTATACTAAGAGAAAGTAAAATAGGCATAAGAGAGGACTTTGTAGCATAATCCCACTCTTAAAATTCTTCATTTGCTAATTTGTTCTCTATTATACGATTAAATAGTCCATCACACTATTTCCTTGTTTGATTTGGAAAGAGTATCTTCATGCCTCAACAAAATGTGTTGTACAATTACAAATAAAAATTTCAAAGAAAATACATAAACTCTTTGTAACATCCTAAAAATTGCAAAATAATTTTATTTTTGATGTAGCCAGTTTATAAGATAAATGCTAGCTGTGGAATGATAATAATTAGCTAACAATGATAATGGCCTCATACAATTGCCTTAATTGTTTTAAACACGAATATGTATTTGGTTATAAGTAGGATGCAACAAAACAATGGTTGTTTTGTTAAGTGTAAGGATCTGTTAACAATACCGATGAAGTTGTTTGCATGTTTCTGAAGGGGTTCCTATCGGGTGCCCTTGGGTTTACTTAGCTTTGAAAGCTAAAGCATTGGATTCTTCTTTTGCAGATCTGCAGGTAAGGTCATAGAATAATTCCAGTTTAAGATGATTATAAAATCTGCCAAGCATGAAGATGTCGATGGTATGTATCTTCAGTTTAACTTCGTTACTTGTATTGTCTTTTATGGTTATGTTTGCACGTGTCGTCAATCAATGTTTAAGCACTAGATTCGTTGTAACGATCGGTGAGATCAGTGGTAATATAGCCTAGTTTAATTGTCTGAATTTGTAACATGTTGGTTTTTGTGAAAGATATTGTCATCCATATAATAAATGACTCTTTTGGAAATGACGGCTGTAAACAATAAGTCTTGGAATGCTAATGATAATGTTTGTATTGCGTTCATAAGTGAATCGAGATGCGATTGAGCTTCTAACATACGACATTATAGAGTTAATGTCACAACCTAGCTTTCAATTATAGTGTGAAAGTTTTTTATTCTCCTTACAACATTCTTATGTAGGTGACATAGCTTAAAAATGTAACGTGGCCTAGCTCATACAATGCAAAGTGGCCTAGCTATGAATATAATGCATTTTTATTAAAATGTCTATGTTAAAAGTGAACCTTGTGATAACTTCTCTTATACTATGGCGTTGTATGGTTTTATAATATATAGTTGATATATTAATTATATCGATTCCAAGTTTGGTAACTTATGGAAACTATAATAATAACATTGTTGCAATGTTATATGGTACACACGAAAACATGGTAATGTTTATGTGTAAAACTATAGTTCAGTGAACTATACATTTATGTGATATGTAACTTTGGGACAAGGTTAATACTCCTAGCGTGAATGGTGTCATGTTAATCTTATGAATTGAATCTTATATCTTGTTTATGGTGTCGTTAAGCCTTTACCCGATGGTTTGATGGCTTTATAATGTGTTTGTAACAGTTGTAAGACATTTGAAATCCCGAGGCCTCTGCTTCCACATAACTTGAACTTTGTTATGTATTTAATGTTTATGCAGTCGAGACATGGTATAAATCTCCTGTGAGATTTCAGCATTGAATTCGACCCTGAAGTGATGTCAGTTGCTACAATGTTGGCATCAACATGGCTAGCTCCATGTAATGATCGTGCAAAAAGAAAGTGAGTTGTCGCCGACCTGTGAACTTAGGTCTGGGTGAAAAGGCATCTGACTAAGCTGCAATTAAATGTAGTCATTGAATTTGATTTGATTGTATCTGTGCATTAATTCCAATGTAACTCGTTGATGAATCTTGATCGTTGACCTTGGGGTCTCGGTAGTTGGGGTGTGTAAACCCTAACTCAAACTTGAATTAACGAATGTTTTACCTTCGTGCATTCATTGTTGTGGTTTTGTTTGGGAGAAGAAGGCCGACAGGCCGCTGATTTACAAGGCTCGACCTTGGCGGTTGTGGATGGCTCTGAGCCTTCAATCTTTGTTATTTCGATGAGGAAATAGCGTATAAGTGCTATGAGTGTTTGTTGTGAGGATAAATGGAATTTGTGTATCTTCCGTTCAGTGGTAAGATAGGTTAATTGTAAAATTTAACTCCAAGTTCGATTTTGAATTCCGTTGCATGGCAACGCTGCTGCATTGGATGGAGAAAATTGGAAGCTGAGAACATTTCAATTGTTTGTTTGAAAGCATGGTAAGTCTTCTAGTTTTTTTTTGTTTTGTAAAGTGTTTCCCTTTGTTTTATCAAGAGTCAAACAGTAATTTGATAACTCCTTACAGTTTGCTTGTGGCAGGTAATGCCAAGGTTCTATATTCAACGTTTTTGGTGGCAATGAAGTTCGGAGACAATCGAGAGAAAGCAGATAAAAATGGTAAGCTCAGTGGAAAACCCTTGTAGGTTCTCCTGGCAGAAAACGTGGAAAACTGTTGTATCGTCAATTTGGGGTCATGGTTACAAACCCTGAATTGTTTTCTTATTTTAAAGCGTCGTTGTTCTAGCTGGTAGCGTTATATGGTATAAGTACGGGGTTTTGATCTTGAACACAACCCTCTGTTTTTATATGAGGTTTTTGATTCTGTTGAGGTGATAAATAAGAGTTCTTTTTACAAATCTCGAATGGCTGTAACTCTTTTGTATTTGAATGATGGGTCTTGACCTACTATGACAACCTGTAACTTATTGAGGATTAGAGAACGTATAATGCTTTGGCGACCTCTGTGTTTATTTTGGTTATAAAATCGACGGATGAATGTTTTGTAAAACAATAATAATTGTTTGCTTATTAGAACAATGAATAGATGATAATATGAAAGTGGCTTAAGGCCTGTATGTACCTTGCTTAAAAATGATGTTGCTGTGTCTTAAGGAATAGATAGGTAATTCTAATACTAAGGTTTAGCCTTTTTCAGGAAATAAAAGTTTAACGAGGTTGTTAATGAAAGTCTCGGTATAAGCCTTTGTTCACTAACTCTGTCATTCATTCTCATAAGTAAATCTTAAACGATCTACATGCATGATTTGGTTTTACACGTTTCTTGTAATTGTTTTGTTTACAAAAAGGAAATGTTTACTGTGAGTAAATATAAGAAAACGACAGTGAGCTTGTTCATTTGACTTGATTCTATAACATCATTTGAATATGCAATTTTTTTAAAGTTATGTTTGCAATGCGAAAGAAAAACTTTAAACCCTAGCTCTATGATAAGGGACTTGTTAGATTTTTCTACTCTGTATGTACAGTAATGGAATTATCACTAGTAACAGTAGATTGGAAAGAATTTAAGATGTAAATATTTCAGAAAACCCTAAGTTGGAAATGTGGTGTTTCTTGATTTTCTATCGGTCCTATATGTACATTAATGATAACAACAACAACTATAATATTCTTTGAATATAAACATTTGCAAAGAACAGAAATGGATTCTACTATAAACTCTGCTATTTAAACAAAATTAGATTTACTGTCTTTATGGAAGGAATTGAAATAAGGAGAGTACAGTGAATTAAATGATGTAATTACTAATAATAATTAATAGCAGATAATTTAAACAGAATATATATATATAACAATACTTCCATCAACATGGCAACTTTCCTGTCATATCTAATCAACCTTAATTTGTTTCTGTACTGGAGTACGATGCTATTCCTTTTTGCATGGGGAAAAATATAGAAGCTATTTCATTCAATTATTTCAATTTTACAGAATCATTGACTTACATAGGAACTGAAATGACTTAGAAAATAAATAGTGAAAGTTAAAACAACAGAACTGTAAATATACAAAATAGATAACAGAACTTGAAATGAATTAAATAAGACAATAGAACCTGTAACTGACGATAGGGCCGACAAACACCCAAGGAGGCCTGTTCCTCCCAACCTGCTTCAGAAGAAGCAGCTCAACTGCTGACTTCTAGTGAATCTCCGAGCTTGATTACTGATCCAGTAAGTGGGTGGAATTTGTGTAGAAGCAAGGCACTCAAAAATACCTTCTCCACTCGGTATCAAACTCCTGAAATAAATGCCTTCTCCACTCAGCATCAAACTCATGAACTTGTCAAGAATTAAAAATCCCAGCAAGAAAATCTATCCAGAAAATATGTTGCTCAAGCATTTCTTCGGAGATGGTAAACTTGTCAAGAATTAAAATATATTTTTATTTTTGTCATAAGTTTGAGTTGAATTATTGAAAACCACTATAAAATAGAAAGGAACTACTGGTGTTATATGTGGATATTGTTAGTGGTATGGCCCTTAAAAAGTGTTTACAGGCTAGTGGAATCAAAAGTGGTATGGCCCTTAGTTCTAAGCTCTGCGATGAGATTATCCACGTTGACCAATGACTAGGAATTTGATTTTTTAAGTGTTGTGGAGCTTATGCTTTTGCTTGCCGACAAGTGAAATAAAATGTCATGGCATTTTAGTTTTAAGCTCTCCCGTGCAAGGTATAGCATGAAATAGAGAAGAAAAATGGGCAACCGGATTTCATGCAAGGTATAGCATGAAATAGAGAAGAAAAATGGGCAAGGTATAGCATGAAATAGAGACTCGACATCTAATTTTTTAACCACGGTGAGACTTAGTCTCCTAATCGCGGACAGGTGGAATCAAAGGCACCATAATTAGTTTTCAGTTATCTGACTAAGTGAGTAGAGCCAATTGTCAACTGATTTTTTAAATGCCCTTAGTTGGAATTTTTAATAAAGTTTATTTCTATCTTATTAAAAAAACAAATATATTAAATATATTGAAGTGGAAAAATTGTTACTTGATATTGTTAATTTAAAATTTTAAGAAATACTTATTCATTAATTAAGAGCAGTGCAATCTTGGATGTGTTTTCTTCCATGCAAGTTGAAAGTTGTAGAGACCATTCATTTTGAAACTGCATTCAGCCATTCATTCTTCCATAAGAGAAAATGTGACTCATCTTTCAATCAAGGAATGCTTTTATGGTTTTTGAGCATATCAATCCATTGAAGAAAAGAGCTTTCTATGTTCCAAAATCTCATAAATGCAATGAGGGTGCAAGGGAAAAAAAACATCGGCCCAAAAACGTGTATCAGTACGAAAGTGATGGTACTCCAACCGAAACAATGGAGCAATGAAGGATAAGTGTAAAGTGATGGTACCCAACAAAAACATCGGAGCAATGAAAGAGAGGGCACCTTGCACTATAAAAAGATGGCATGTCCATTCTGCAAAGGCATTCAAGAATTCAATCAATTAGGAGTGACTGGCAAGAATTGACAAAGAGTTCTAAGGTGCAAAGCCTAGGTTTTGGCAGTATGAACGACATGGACATCAATTAAGCCTTAGGTAGTGCAAAATAAAGACTTAGAGAACTTGAAAAGTGTATAAGGCATGGTAGGGCTAGATTGAGATTGTGGTAAGTCGGTAAAGGAAACTTTAAGAGGTAGGGAACTACAAGAGGTAGATCAATGAATGCTAAATAGGGATTAGATGGACAAGAATTGTGCCTATAGGTAATTGTGCCTCAGATACAACAAGAGAATCTGATATTCTACCTATGACGTTTTACTAATCCTTAATCAATCTACATGAAGTACTCAAACAACTTAGCAAGTGTCTAAGACATGGTAGAGCTTGACTGAGATTGTAGTAAGTGAATAAAAGGAACTCTAGGAGGAAAGGAACTGCGAGAGGTAGTCACATGGATGCTTCATGAATTAAATTGATAAGTATTGTGCCTATAAGCAATTGTACCTTGTATTTCTTTAAAGATTCAAAAGCAAAAGTTAAAGGCAAGACCTTAAGTGGAGGTGTATTCTTGTTGTACTAGAAGCAAGGTGTTCAAGCCCCTGTGGCTAAGGCAAGGAAGTATCACATGAATCAAGGTGTCAAAAGTGATAAAATTTGGGCAAGACTACAAATCCATGATGGGTTAAACCTAGAGCAATATGAGTGTTGAGCACCTAGAGCGTGCATTGAGTCTAGGGATGACAATGTAATCTCCCCACTTTCACATTGGCAGGGAATTAGTTGCATTGCAGCTTTCCCACTTGTTTATTATTTTGATGATGTGATCGACTTTTCCTTATAAAACTTTAAGTTGAATTAATTGATTTTCTTTAACATTTTGTTTAATTAGAATTTTAAAATAATTTATTTTAAAATATTTTTAGTTTTGAAATATTTGCTTACTACACTTACATATTATTATAATTAAATATGAGTTGAATTTGGATATGAATTTTCAAATATATTTTACAGTGAATGGATGAAAATCCAAGTTTAAATATTTATAATACTTGTAATTTGTGTTTTTTTATATTTACGCCGTAAGCGTTCAGATAATGCAAAAGCATTCTCGCGAGCGTAGCAGATTCCTCGCTCATTGAGCAAATGGAATGTTGCCACGTATATTTGCCAAAAACAAATCCATTCTTGTTTAGGTGTTTGCATATGTATATCCTTGGCCATCACGTTCATCCTCCATCCTCCCTCTGGCGTACAATCTACAGGTGAACTCTTCACGCTTCCTTCAGTCCCATATTTTCGCACAGGCCCGTCTTGCTTCACAAGTAAGTATGTTGTCACGGCCTTTCAATGCACCGCCCTTCTTCCCTGTCCTTCAGTTCTCGAGGATGCATACTTCTAATAAAAATATTATTTATCAAGAACTATGTTAGTCTTCCTAGAGCCACAAAAATTTTCCCTCGTGCACCCTGCTCGTTGCCTTTAAACTCAATGTAATAACCATCGTTGTTTGCTTTCCACCTCGTTTTGTTTTCGAGAGCTCAATATTTAATCAAAATATAACCGTAATCACACTCATCAACTTATGGGCCGTGCCCTGGGTTCTTAATTGTTGAATTTGGTGGAAAAATTGACCAGTTCTGTGGAAAACCCGCATTAGACAGGACTATTGAGGTTTTCTTCGTCTGGCTATAAAATATGAAAATGGTTGAGAAGCGTCATCTCAAACACCAGCTGTGTAAATATTCCATGGTTTCCCATGCAAGTAAGGGAGTGGAGGGAATTCGATCCTTATGCTAACCATAGGCGATTTCAGTATACATTCCTTGAGCCAACGGAAGGATTTTCAGAAGGAGCCGTTGACCTTGTCCTCCACTGTGTAAGCAAGTTCATTGTTATTTTTGGGTATTTCAAAATGAATTCGCTGAAGCTAAAAAAACAGAGGAGTTTCATACTTGGAAGTGCTGGAGTATTCAAAGAGTTTTCCTATTGAAGAGAAATTACAATGCCAACGCTTGCATCTCACAATATTGATAACTCACGAGCTTTCTTCAGTGTCCCACATCGCCTCTTGGAAAAACACATGTTCCTGCTCGCTACGTTTTCTATCCTCTTCATTTCTAGTTTTATATGTCCCATCTCAGAGGATGAATTCTCTCCTGTACCTAGATTTGATACGGTGTTGTTTCACCAACTCGATCATCGAATGGTTCCGTCTGTCATTCACTGGTTTTTTCATGTGCACAACAAGGAGGTCTTAAAGGATAGGACCATTTCATTATTCTTCCATTTAAAGGACAAGGAGTTATGTATCCTATTATTATTGCCTAATACAGTTGTGAGTCTCATGAGCCTATTGACCTGTCGTCTTGTGGCAATTTAGTGCTTATTGTAAACATGACTCAGGTGCAAATCCTTGCCATGAGATCTCCCACGATAAATGCAAATGCTCTCTCAAATTGGGTGAATGAAATTAGTAGGTTGGGGTTTATATCTCTTCTAGGTTGGGGTTTATATGTGACAATCTAGATTGTAGTAAATTTGTATGTAGAGATGGGTTTGAACTTGCAAGATATCCAAATGAAGTCCCAATCATTTAAATTACTACTGGTAATTGTTGAAACGGGACCCTTGCATGAAGCAAGATGGAAATTTCTCTTTTCTATTCTCACGCGTATTCACAAGACTGTTTCATTCCTCATAATTTATTTTGGGAAGGATATTTCTTCACAATATCGAGGCATATTTTTATGAATTTACAGTCTGTTGAAGGCCATGAAGTTTAAAATTCCAGGGACGATGTCTGTGTCCTTGTCTCCAACAGTGCTACAACTCCTTATAACTCCCATTACAATGCATCAAATTATAAAAATTTTCTAACTCCAATAGTGCAAAGAGATGCTACGAAACCCTCATAGAAGAGAACAGGCGACTGGAAAAATATATTCAAGAGCTGAGGGGTCATGGTTCCACCAACAATGCTCATGGTTCCATAAATAAAGCTCACGGTTACACCAATAGTGCTCATGGTTCCACCAATAATGTTCTTGGTTCCACAAACGTTGTTCAAGGTTCCTTAATTACACATGGTGTTGTATGCATTTTACATGATTCCTACATTGTTCATTGTTCCACCAACAATGCTCATGTTTCCACCAACAATGCTCATGATTCCATAAATGGAGCTCATGGTTCCACCAACAATGTTCATGGTTCCATAAATAGATCTCATGGTTCCATAAACAGAGGTGGAACCATGAGCGTTGTTGGTGGAACCATGAACATTGTTGGTGGAACCATGAGCTCTATTTATGGAACCATGATTATTATTGGTGGAACCATGAGCATTGTTGGTGGAACCATGATCTCTATTTATGGAACCATGAGCATTGTTGGTGGAACCATGAGAACTGTCCATGGAACCATGAGAGTTAGTTATGGAACCATGAGCATTATTGGTGGAACCATGAGCTCTATTTATGGAACCATGAGTATTGTTGGTGGAACCATGAGAATTATTGGTGGAACCATGAGCTATATTTATGGAACCATGAGCTCTAGTTATGGAACCATGAACATTATTGGTGGAACCATGAGCACTGTCCGTGGAACTGTGAGCTTTATTTATGGAACCATGAGCATTGTCCATGAAACCATGAGCACTATTTATGGAACCATGGGCTCTATTTATGGAACCATGAGGATTATTGGTGGAACCATGAGCATTGTTGGTGGAACCATGAGCTCTATTTATGGAACCATGAGAATTGTTGGGGAACCATGGGCTTTAGTTATGGAACCATGAGCACTATTGGTGGAACCATGAGCTCTAGTTATTGAACCATGAGCACTATCGCTGGAACCATGAGCTCGATTTATGACAACCTATGACATTTATGACAACTTATGACAAGAGTCAGTTCCTATGACAAATTATGACAACTTATGACAACCTATGACATGTTACAGGTCCTAAATTTAGCCAAGGAGGGCACTAGAAGAGAGAGTTGGGCCCGCATGCTAGTGTAACTTCCCCAAATTCAAGCTAAGGCTCTCTAATTCAAATTTCCAAGGTAGATGAAGTTATTATTTTGCAAAATAACATTAGAGAGGAAGTAAATGAGTCCCAAGGTGGCATTCTCTCCTAAAAATAACATTAATTAACATTTTAGTAAATATTTGTGAGAGAATTCTAGAATGAGGGGGAAATGCTCCATGAAGATTTATAACAAGGGTGAAGACACGAGTGAAGGGGATTTTGGTCATTTTAATTTTGGTATTGGAAAGCCATTGATGTTCTCAATTTTGGGATATGTGCCCCTTTCTACAAAACTAGTTTTGGTGGTGAAATATTCCACCCTAGCTGGCAAGAGAGGAGAAATCACTTAGATTTCTCAATTGTGCTTCATGTCAATGAGAGGTGAGGAGGAATCACTCATATTTCTCAATTGTGATTCATGTCAATGAGAGATGAGGAGGAATCACTCAGATTTATCAATTGAGCTTCAATGGATGAAGGTTTAGATATTTTATAAATCGCGGGGTTTTTACAAATGGGGAGATTATATTTCCAAACAAATCTTCAATCCACATGCACACTAGGTAAATTAGTGATGGGTTTGTTTAGTCTATTTCAAATTAATGTGAAAAATGGAGATATTAAAATGCATTTGAACCGTCACGATGAACGTAAATACATAGAAACCCACACAACAAACACATGGTTGAATGTTTGATTGCAAATAATGTTTATTTTCAATATAATATATGTTGGAATTAGGATCAAATGAAGATTCTAGGGTGTACCGACAGCTAGAGAGGTAGTGATAATGCAAGAGTACAAATGCTACTATAATTATTCACTTCCTCTCGCAATTCACCCAAGCATATTTAAAACATAGTGTTTAATAGAGGATAAAACGTAGCATGGATTCAGTGGTGCTTAGAGGATAAAATATTCTATACGAGCCAATATTATAATTAAAATATATTTCTAATACTCAATGTGCCAAATCAAATATGCGATGTGTCACAATGTGATCGTTCCATGTGTCACCCTGGGATACTAGATATCAACATTTAAACAACAAAATTCAGACGTTTTGCTTCAACTGTTTATTGGCAAGTGGAAATATTCTCAAAGAAAGAGTGGCCGCTCTTTCTCCAAGGTGTTCTATTTTTACATTTCACTCGTAAATGAAGGGTCGATCGACCCTTCTTATTCCCAATATTCTTTTCATAATAGTTTGACACTGCAAGAAGGGTCGGTCTCTCCTTCTTCTATTCTCTACTATGGATATAGTTGAATTGTTGGATAAAGGTTTTCACAATTAACTATGAAAAGAAGGGGTGACCGATCCTTCTTGTCGGAAAACGTAAGTCAATAGAAACTATTTTTATATGTTAAAACTTCCAAGGTGTTCTATTTTTAAAATTGCCTCGTAATTGAAAGGTCGGCCGACCCTTCGTATTCCCAATATTATTTTCATAATAGTTCAACACTATAAGAAGGGTCGATCGACCCTTCTTGTGTTCTCCATTATGAATATATATAAATTGCTGGATAAATGTTTTCACAATTAACATCCAAAAGAAGGGGCAACCGATCCTTGTTGTCGGAAAACAAAAGTCGGGACAAACCATTTTTATATGTTATAACTTAGCCAATTGACTCGCTATTCAAACAATGAGTGAATAATTTAGACCTTGGACTTTTCACCTTAAAATTTTGAACATTTAAAAATGAAAATTGCAATTTTCAAATAAAAAATTGCATTTTTTTATATGAAATTCACACTTTTCAAATCAGAAATTGTTTTTTTCTTTTTAATTTTTAATTCACACTTTTGAAATGATTTTTTTTTTTTTTTTCATTTGAAATTCACACTTTTCAAATCAAAATTTGCATTTTTTGATTTGAAATTCACAGTTTTTTAATTGAAATTCATAGTTTTTTTATTTGAAATTCACACTTTTTGAATTGAAATTCATAGTTTTATAACAAAAAACTGCAATTTTAAGGTTCATAAGTAGTCAAAAAACACACTATTCAAATAGAAAAATGAAATTTTCAAAGCCAATATTGCCACTTTCAGAACCTGTTTTTGCACTTTAGAAAGGTTGATATTGACATTTTCAAAGCCTAAATTCACACTTTCTTAGTCCAGAAATTGCCTAATATGTCCAAATTTAATGAAATTGGCATTTTATGCTGATACTTTCCTATTCTATGGAGATTGAATCTTCTAACATACTTCCCAAGAAGGAAATGGGATACATTTACTACTAGCAAGACCAAAATTGTTGTTGTCCTATTTCTTACATACAACTTGATACAATCCAGAGATTAACGATATGAAGTTTGTTGGCTTCTTGTTTTTCTTGGAGAAGTTAAAATTTCTTTTGGCTTCAAAGAGGGTGAAGCTCCTCTTTTCTTTTTGCCGACTCTGATCCAATATTATGGATGGACAAAGGCTTTGAGAATGTGTACTGCATTTTCGGGTGCATCTTGTGGGGATGGACTTTTCAGATCCAACAATTGAATATCACTAAATCATGGAGTTACTAATGGATCTTTGACATTGGCAGGGATCCTTTTTTCCTCTAAAGTGTCCTCTGTTGTAGCCTGAGAAGATTCCTTAGCTTGTGAAGGAGCCTCTTCGGATAGATCGTCATTTCTTCTTACTGTATAATGTTTGGAGTTTGCTCCATCCCACCAAGTGGATTTGCAATGAAGCTTTTTGGACTTGGGGATTTGAGAAGATTTTGGGCAATCTTTTACAATGTGTCTGGTTGTGAAGCAAGATCTGCATCTAAACATCACATTTTCATAGTCTAGCTTTTGCACCCACAAATAATCCTTGCTAGTAAAATGGATCTCAACAGGAAACCCAATGTTAAAGTCCATTTCGACACAGATGTGAGAAAAGGTAGTTTTGATGTAATCCTTAGTTTCTGGGATTTGATTGTAGAAGGAGCCCAACGCATTTCCAATAGCTTCAAGCGAGGCCAAGTTACAAAGATGCAAGGACAAATTTGGAAGCCAAACCCAAACTGGAGCAGATGAGATCAGCTCAATAGTTGGGTCAAAAAGAGGGCTCCAGGGTTTCATAAAGAGCCACAAACTTCCCCAAAACCACGGACCAGAGTCAAGAATGATCTATTTATCCTCAAGAGAATTGAAATCCACAACAAAAAAACCTCGAGCAAAGGGGTAAATAGACATTTCCTCAGAAACAAGGGGCTTCCATACCTTAGAGATCCACTTATGGAGACCAGCCAAGCGAGGCCAAAACCCATTGAAGCAACAAACCAATGCCGACTTTGCGAAGTTCCTAGCTTCAATCAAAGATTCTTCTACGACCACAATGGATGGCGCAGGTATTTCTTGAACAAGCAAGGGAGGCTGGCTGTAGGCTTCCTTTCCCCCATTGGAGAGCGAGACTGGGATTGAATCCCCGGTTGGAGAAGAACGGGAGGTGCGGACGCAGACAAAAGAGGCATAGTTGGCAGTGATTCTGCAATGAACCAGTGGGCCATTGAGTAGGCTTGGGAGGCCAGCAAGCCGTTCCAGCAAGAATCACGCTGGGAGTCTCACTCACACAAGGAGCCGAGCAGGCTCGCGGCGGTCGAGCCCTAACCGTTATAGCATAAGGAGGTTAGCAAAAATCCAAATAATAAATCTATATTACAAAACACAACTAATGAAAATAATTAGTTTTACAAATATTTTTTTAAATACCCTAACTTGTTTACAAAAACAGAATTAAAAAAAAGTAACTAATTTTTTAAGGGTTTGAAAGTTTTTCAATCCTACCTACTCATCTCGAGGGCATGGAAACAATATGGACTTGTTGGTGGTGGATGTTGGCAAAGGCGTCGAACTCATAGACCCTTGATCGAGATGTTTTTTATATTTTGTTTGAGAGTTTGAACAGTAGCCATTGAGATAATAAGTCGTTGGCAGTTGTTTTCCAATTTTTATAATACTTTTTAGAAGCTCAATCGAGATATTTTCTCGATCGAGACATTATCTCAATCGAGCTCCTAACCCTCGAATGAGTGATTTCCCAATCGAGGGTTTTATCAAACCCTTGGTCGAGCAAAAGATCTCGATTGAGGGTTAATGAGAGGTTTGATCAAAAGCTTTTAATTAGCTCGAAGGAGCATTTTGTTAAGCCCTTAATCAAGCTTTGAAAACCTGATCGCGGGCTTAACAAAAGCTCGATCGAGCTCCTTTTTTTCTCCCTCCACTTGCCAAGAAGTGTTACCCATCTTGATGAGTACACCCTTATAAGAAGAAGATGATTAAAGGTTGTTGATCTCAAAGGAAATTAAGATATCAAACCCCTGAAGGGGATTGAGTAAATTATTACATTTAACTATTGGAGTATTTATTTAACAAATGGCTACTAAATTGTTGTTTTTTTTTGTTGTTGTTGTTGATATTTAGAAAAAAATTTAAAGATCCCCTCGAGCTAAGGTGTTTAATAGGTTTTTAATTCAACTAGAGTTCTACCAATAGCTAAATTAGAAAACGTAAACACTATGAGTGAGTGGTACTAAGCTTATTCTAATATATTAATGAAAATAAGGATTAGATAAATTAAAGGGTAATTAATTTAGAACCCTACATTCATATTATTGACAATGCAGTTCTTGCAATAAAACTTAAAAATATAAAATTGTACACGCTAAAAATTACCACTAAATAAAACTTCTTCGAATTACAATGAAATATAAATATATTAATATATTAATGACGTTTAAAAAAGTTTGATATATTATTAATAAATTCATTTATGATGCATTCACAACCATTGTCCTTCATTTTATATGTACAAATAATCCCAAAAGATGTAATAAGAGAAACTTATGTATATTTTAATTCATATAGGTTAATAACCTTCATAAAAGTGTGATGTATTATTAATAAATGAATCTATGTTACAATTGTGTTTAATTTTTAAAATAACTTTAATTTTTTTTTATTATTATTATTGTTATTATATTTTTGATGATGATAATGTTGATAGTTAATATCTACTTAGACTAATTTGAATTTATTAGATTTAAAAAAGAAAAGCAAGGAACTACTTGATTTTCTTTAGAGTTTTATTTATGTGCTCAAAAAACTTGGAAACGAGAGTTCCTAAAGTACTATAATTTTGATGAGATATAAAGTTGGGAAGGTTCGTATTGTACCAAAATTTTTGAAACTAAGATATTATGTGGGTGTATGTAGGGAAATATAAAAGGATGTTCTCTTAATCCTCAACACTCATAGTTTCACAAAGATGACATATCCTTCCAGCCCATTGAGTTTTACGAAAGGCCCTATGCTCATTTCAGTATGCAACTCATGAGAATTCATTTTTATTTTAGCTTTGTGGATCTTCTTCTTTACACTAGTTAGAACATAGAGGCAATTTTGATCTTCAATATTAGGGTTAATGACCTCGTAATATCTTAATTTTATTATATTGTCTAAATTTCCATCACACCATAGCTTCACTTTGAACTTCCAAGTAATAATATTTTTTTATATCATCTATACTTTGCACAGTGACATTATTTTCAACCCCCCCAGATCTTTAACCATGACATGGCATCTTTATGCCAACCTTGCTTGAGACTTAGGTGGTTTTGACAAGAATTTAAAGCAATTTTTGAAATACTCTCGTCCACCAGTTTATTTAATTGTTTCTTGTACATTAGATAGCTAGCCATAGCTCCACTCTCAATGGGGCTCCAAAGATCCAATTCAATAAGGAAAATATGATATGACATATTTCTTTTAATTTTAATATTATAAGTTCTAAAACACTCTTGGATTAGCTCAATACTTCTCCAGGTTTCTCTAAAGAGGCTACAACCCCAAAATTCACACCCATATAGGAGAACGAGAGTGACATGAGTTTCAAAAAAAAAAATTTTGTATCCCACATCACAAGGCTTGCTCGCTTACATTTTTTCATTGATCCATTTCTTGATGTTGTAGTTCCAAATAATCTTGTACTGGACATAAATTGCAAGATATTTGTAGGAAGTAACTTCCTCCATGTTGATATTATCATACAAGAAATGAGAGTAAGTGAAATTAGTGCATTTCATCAACATAAATTTAGTTTTTTCAGCATTGATAGTCATTCCCATACCACAACAAAAATACTTGAGAATTCTTAATTGCTTATCAAGAATAGAGGGACATATTGCTAGAATAACACTATCATCAGTATAAAGAGGGAGGATGATGGCATTTTTTCTAATGTTGTTCAAATGTAGCCTACCTTTTTTAAATGGCCTTCTCACTTATCAATGTATATACCAAAAGGTGTAGGGGAGAGGGGTAAAAGTTGAATAACTCTTATATTACTATTAATATCTTCCGACCAACCCTTGGTGTTTTTAAACTTGGCAATGAAATTCTCGTACAAGATTATTGAAGCGACCCTCAACTCAAGAGGAACCTTTTACTCTTCCAATCTTTTCCACAAGTTATTTGTAGCAACTGTATCAAAATAATTCTCAGAGTCCACAAAGTAGCAAGGAAGATTGACCTTATTATTGTGACATTACTCTGCAATGATATTGAGAATAATGAGGTGGTCTATGGTTGAATGATACCTTCTAAAACCAAATTTCCTAAATATCTCTTTTACCTTGACTTTCTAGCCATATGTTGATCTTATTTCCAAAATAATACCATATAAATTTCCAAGCGAGGACTAGTCATAATGGTCCTATGATTAGAGGGGTTGTTTTTCTCATCATTTTAAACAATTGGGTACAATAAAACTCTAAGTCAAATGTTTAGGGAAGCCTTTCTTGGATGCTAGATTGAAGAGCTTGTAGATGTGAGGAATGACTACATGCCCCCCAATTTTTAGAATTTTATCTTGGTAGCCTTCTATGTCCTTAGCTTTCCCATTCGTGAGACACTTAATCCCAAAATCTATAGCTTCTCAAGATAAAAACTTCATCTTCCATAAAAAGGGGTAGAATGTTGTCCACAACATCATTAGATTCATAAATATTTTTAAGATAGGAAATCCAATCCTTCAATACAATCCTATTATTCTCTTTTGTTTTGAGTGTTATAACTTTTTTCAAGAATTTCTTAGGACCATCTTAGAGAGGTGCAAAAGCTTCACCTATTTATTATTAATATATGTCATTTTTTTCTTTTAGTGACATATTTGTACATGTTTATCTTGTCAACTTTTACGAACTCCTCAATATCTTCTTTAATTTCTCTTCTTGCAATTTTACACTATTTGTCATACCAAGGATTGATCATTCTATTTCTATTTTTATCCAAGACTTCAAAAAAAAATTATTAATAGAAGTTAAGAGGTTGAAAAGAAATTATGATGATAAACGTCGTTTATAATGCTTTCACTTTATATAAGGAAACACATTTTTATTTAAATAATTTTGAGCTTTATTTTTGTTAAAGATTAAATACTTTTGATTCTGATAATTTGTCTATATATAACTACTATACATAATAAATTTGAGAGTTATAATTAAGAAGTTATAATTCAAATCAAATTCATAATTATTTAAAATACCAAAATTTAAATATATTATTACCAATATATTATATTAATTTCTATTACAAAATTTTAATATATTATTAATAAATTCATTTACACTACACTTACGACACTTGTTTGAAGTTTTAAAAAATCTCAAGATAATCCTAAAGGATTGTTTCCTCTTACCTTCTTATAATGGCATGTTATAAGTTTTCTTTATGATTTATGTCAAAATAAACTTGAATTATTTAGGAAACCATAAATTTTTTTATTTGATTAAAGTGTTAATATGATTGAAAAATATATTATTAAAATTATGATGATGTTGATGGTTTTTAACATCTATTGAGATCAATCTTGATATATATGACTTTAAGAAGATAAAGATTATTTGTTTTTCTTTAAAATACTATTTCTATGATCAAAGAGCTTAGAAAGTTAGAAAGGTTAGTGTCAGAGCAAAGCTATTGAAATTGAGATCTCATGTGAGTGAACACTGAGCAATCTAAGAGAAAGTGATTTTCATCTTCCACACTCATAGAATCGCATAAATGACAAATTCTTTCATCCCAAGGCATTCGAGTGGTTGTCCAACGCCCAATTTCACTACGAAGCTCATGAGAGTTCATTCTAATCTTAGCAATATTAATTTTATTCTTTGAGATTCTTAAGATAGAAAAATAGTTTTGATCACCAAGATTAGGGTTAATGGTCTCTTTGTAATACTTAAGCTTTATTTTTACCTCTAATTATTATTTGCACCACATTTTCTCTTTGAATGTAGAAGTAATAATATAATTAATGTTATCAAAATTTTGTAGAGTGGTGGTTTCATTAATCCCCAATAATTTAACCAAGCCATGGCATCTTTAAGCCATCCCTGGTTGAGGTGTAGGTGCTTTTGGTTGGACTTAAGAGCGATTTTAGGAAGTCGGTTGTCTCCTATATTGTTTAATTTATTTTTATGCATCAGATATCTAATCATATCCATGCTTTCAATGGTGGAGATTGTTGCTTCTAAGAGGATAATAGGATAGGGTGTGTTGCTCTTAATTTTCATATTATAAGTAATAAATCGTTTCTGGATTTGTTCAATTATTCTCTAAGACTATCTGGAAATGTTGTGCATCCCCAGGCTTAACAGCCATATATATTAATGAGAGTGATGAGCGTTTTAAAGAGGAATTTATTTGTGTCCCATAGCACAAGGTTTGTCGATTTATAGTTGTTTTCAAGGCCCAATGTAATATTCCTCTTTTATGCCCCTAGTATTTTGTAAATGTAAGTGAATATTGTACTTTTTTATTGGTGAGGAGCTCAAGGCCAAGGCGCCACTAGTAAACCTTGTAACTTATGTGGTTTAATTCCTATGTTGAAAATTGTAAAATTAGGAGACTAAAAGATGGTGGCACAACTAAACGATGGGTATTTGAGTCTAGCAGGAGAGAAGCATAATGGTAGGTAGGGCATGAGTTGACGACTGACGTCATCATGGTTCCACAAGGATGTAAGTGAACATTTATATCTACCAAAGGTCATTTAAGTTTTCTTGGTTATATGTTAGTCCTAGAGAAGATACTGAAGATAGCCTTACCCGTCGAGAGACAATAAATGTCTCCTAAGACCTAAAGCATAACACTAAGTTAATTATTGCTAAAATCTATTATGAAAAACATAAAAACTCCTATGGATGTCTTTGAAATTCTAGTTCTGATAGAGGATGTCAAGGGTTTTCATCATTAAAACCCACTATCTAGTAATTAGTATAA
The DNA here is from genome assembly GCA_027924585.1 of Larix kaempferi. Taxonomy (NCBI): domain Eukaryota; kingdom Viridiplantae; phylum Streptophyta; class Pinopsida; order Pinales; family Pinaceae; genus Larix; species Larix kaempferi. The sequence goes on from BSBM01000096.1 coordinate 30,937,581, forward strand.
AGCTAACTATTTATTACAAGATGGACTAAAAGATTGTTAATACTATCTCGGTGTGGTTAGTAAAACCCCAAGATATATAGAAGATGGAAGAGATAACATATACATATATGTATATATATCATCACATTGATAAAATATTATTAGTTATAATATTTTAAAATTATATATATATATTATACATTGACAAGATTGTTAATACTATCTCGGTGTGGTTAGTAAAACCCCAAGATATATAGAAGATGGAAGAGATAACATATACATATATGTATATATATCATCACATTGATAAAATATTATTAGTTATAATATTTTAAAATTATATATATATATTATACATTGACATGCATTATAAAGATAATGCAACAAAAAAACTATATAAGTATATGAAAATATCTATATAGTTTGGTACTCTTAAAGAGGATAAATTATATTATCAAAGAATTATTGGGACTATTTTAGACTACGGTCTCTTATTATAAAGACATGGATAGGCCCAAAAAAACTTATGAAAAAGGAATTATTTAATTTAGTAAAAAGAAGCTTAGCCTATCAATTGATGTATTTGGTAAGCTTAGTTTATGGATATATTCGGTAAGTTTATCTTATTATTTGATATATTTGATAAGCTCATATTATTAAACAAAGTTTAGTTTATGGATATATTTGGTAAGTTTATGTTATTATTTGATATATTTGATAAATTCATATTATTAATTAAATATTAGTATACTTGTCATACTTGAAGTTATACTAAGAGACAAATAAACAGATAAAATTATATATATATATATATATATATATAAAAGAGTGATTTAAAGTGAAGTGTTAACCTTTATAAATATAAAGGGTTGTGGATAAATAAATGAATTTAAGGAGAGGTTAGCTATGGACTTAAAATGCTAATGGTATTATATTATGATATAAATATCAAATTATTAATTTGGCTATTAAATCTTGGATGATTAGAATTATGAAATTTAATTATAAGTTAGACATATATATATATAAGATGGCATCTGTTGATGTATATGTAACTTCGGAATGTATTTCATCTATGTATTTCATATATATTTATTGTACCCTTATAAGAGATGTGTTATTCATCTATAAGGAAGTGTCGTCATGTGGATTGACAAGTGTCGCAAGTGTGTGTACTTGCTGATGCGTTATTAGACTACCATGTGTGGGGTCGGCCCTGAAATATATCTTATATTGTGGATGTATCTAGATAGACAATTCGGACCCATAGGGTAACTGGGAAAATAGGTTAGTATAAATAGAGATCGGGAGATCTCTATTTTGATCACTCGGAAACTCACACTTCTCTCACTCAGAAAGTGGCGCACTAATGAGGAGGAGGATCATCTGCTACTAGGAGACTATATCAGTGTATTTTGGTTGTACATTGGTTGAGCCATTGCTCTCTCTATCTCTGAGGAAGTTGTGGGGTTTTTCACCTTAGGGTTTTCCCCACGGAAACTCTGTGTCTCTTGTCTCTCATGCTTTTGATTCTTGTGATGCTTGTCATGCTTATTGTGATTGTTAAGCATTGATATACTGTATATGTTATTCTCTAAGTAAATATCCAAGAGTATTGTGAATTAATGCTCAAAATTTAACATGGTATCAGAGCTAACCTGAAAAGAAGACATTTTGCAGTGACAAAAACTTGAGTTTCTTGTTTATTGGGTTTCTCTCCATAGATTTTGGAAAAGAAGTATAGTAGATTGACTCTACTCATCAAGGAGAATATATTTGTCCAATTAGAATTCAATTCTGAGCATTTTTAGATTTGGCCCTAAAAATTAGGGTTTTCACAAAAATAGGAATTTCTGAAATCTGAAGACATAGTTGGAATCAACTTGCAAAAATCGAAGTTTAGAGCTTTGGATCGAGATTTTTGGCTAGGTAGATCTCTCGGAAACTCAAACCCTGATTCAAGGCTCTCCCTAGTGAACGTGAGAGGACGAAAAGACAAATCTGAAGGGTAGAGCTTTGTTGATCTCAAATTCTAAATACACCAGGCTGATCAGCTCATCAAGGCACATCTTTCTATCCTTTCAGAAAGTTGAAATTCACATTTTGAATTTTTAGGGATTTTTCGACAAACCTTAATCCAGGACCAGATCCAGTTTTCAGCATTTCAAGTGGTAAGACCTAAATCTTTTCTATTTCCATTTGAAGTACTCTTTAATATGTCTCTCCACACCAAGCTTGAGGATAAGCTTGAAGGGTCTGATAACTTCCGAGGTTGGAAGTATAGTATTTGGTTAATATTGGAAGAAAATGAGTTGCACTCATATATAAAAGAAGACATCCCTATCCTAGAGGATGAAGAAGCTAAAGTATTGCATAAGAAGAACTTGGTCAAGGCAAAGAGAATCATTGTTGATTCTATCAACGACCATCTCATACCCCATGTGTCTTCTCTAAAGACACACAAGGAGATGTTTGACTCTTTGACCACGCTATTTGAAGGGAAGAACATAAATCGGAAGATGACCCTATGGAACCAATTGAAAGGAGTAAAGTTTCAGAATGGAGAAACCATTCAATCTTATTTTTCAAGGGTCTCCCAGATCAAGGAACAACTAGAAGCAATGGATGAAATGGTGGAGAATGGTGAAGTTGTCATGACCACTCTGAATGGCCTACCTAGGTCATGGGGCTCCTTCATTCAAGAAATCTGTGCAAGAAAGAAGTTGGTATCCTTCAGTAGACTACGGGAGGAATGCTCACAAGAAGAAGAAAGGCTTGTGGCAGGAGAAGAAAAGATGGGGAATGAAGATCAAGCTCTCACAGCTCACACCAAGAAAGGGAAGTCCAAGAGAGAGCCATCTCACTCCAAGAAATCTTCACATCACTACAAAGAAAGAAGAATATGCTTCACCTATAATGAAAAAGGACATATTGCCATAAATTGTCCCATGAGTAAGAAGGACAACAACAACTTCAACAAGAAGAAGAAGGGCAGCAAAAGAAGGTTTCATGCTCATGCTACCGAGGATGATGAACCACCCCAGAAGAAGGCTAGGGAAGAAGAGTATGTTCTAATCTCTGCTCTCACAGGTACTATCTCCCATGGTTGTAATGATTGGTTAATTGACAGCGGGGCTTCAAAACACATGACTGGGTTTAAAGAATCTTTTGCTAACCTATCTGAACATGAGTCACCCCATAAGGTGAAACTTGGGGATAACTACCAATACGCTATCAAAGGAAGTGGTGAGGCCTCCTACAATCTAGACTCTTGGAATTCTTCGAAGATGAAAGATGTTTTGTATGTACCTGGGCTCAAGAATAATCTACTCTCCATCTTTGCATTGGATGCAAACGGTATGAGGGTTGTATTTGTGGATGGCCAAGTCCTAATGTGGCCAAAGGGAAAGACCATAGATGATGCAGTAGTGATTGGAGAGCAAGAGGGAGGTTTGTATAAATTGAAGGGACAACCTGAACATCCCATGGTGCATGAATCCATGGAGCCAAGTGAAATTTGGCATAGAAGACTTGCTCATATGCATTATAGGGCACTTCCAATTGCAAGAAAGGTTGTAGAGGGTCTTCCTGAAATCAAGACCAAACACGAAGGTGTTTTCAAAGGATGTGCAAAAGGTAAGAACATTAAGAAGGCTTTCCCAAGCAGTGAAAACAAGTCAAAGTATATCGTGGAAATCATCCACTCAGATGTATGTGGTCCTATGTCATCCAGTTCTCTAAGTGGGTATGTTTACTATGTCTCATTTATTAATGACTTCTCTAGGAAGACTTGGGTATACTTATTAAAGAACAAAGATGAGGTGTTTGATAAGTTCAAGGAATTAAAAACCTTGATGGAGAATCAAACTGAGAATAAAATCAAAACATTCAGATCCGACAATGGTGGAGAATTCACCTCAGGTGACTTCAAGAAGCTTTGCAGTGATTCATGGATTAAGAGGGAGTTGACTGCTCCTTATAATTCTCAACAGAATGGAGTTGCAGAAAGGAAGAATAGAACAATCATGGAAGCAGCAAGGGTAATGCTGCATGACCAGTATCTACCTATGCATCTATGGGAAGAAGCAGCTAGAACAGATGTATATGTGCATAATAGAATGCCCCACAAGATATTGGACAACAAGACACCAGGAGAGGTCTTTTCTTGTAAGAAACTTGAAGTCAGCCATCTCAGAATATTTGGTTTTCCAGTATACACTCATGTCCCAAAGGAAAAGAGTACCAAACTAGATCCTTTAGGAAAGAAGGGTATCTTTATGGGTTACAGTGAAAGCTTGAAGGCTTACAGAATATACTTTCCAGGGTTTAAGAAGATTGATGTAAGCAGGGATGTAACATTTGATGAAAACTCAGCATTCATCAAATCAAGAAAGGCACCTATCGAAGTTTATGAAGAACCTAAGGAAACTAGATTTCAAGACACTACGATGATTCAGGCAATTCCAGAAGTTGTTCGTGAGTTTGAAGATCCACAAGAACCTGTAGATCCACCCTGTGAGGATAACTCTCACAAGAGGAAACTTGCATGGGCTAGAGAGCTCATTCAAGATGCAAAAATATTTGGCATTCCAGAAGAAGAACATAGAGCAAAGAAGAGAACCAGATCACATACTAGCTATGTTGCTTTACTCTGTGACATCATGAATAAAGAAACTTCCAGTTATGAAGAAGCAGCGGAAAAGAAAGAATGGAAGGATGCCATGGTCGAAGAATACCAATCAATAATGAAAAATGATGTTTGAGATGTTGTCCCAAGACCTAAAGGGAAGTATGTCGTGACTTCCAAATGGATATACAAAATCAAGCATGCTGTAGATGGCAGTGTAGAGAAATACAAACTAATATTTGTAGCTCGTGGCTTCTCTCAGAAAGAGGGAATAGATTATGAAGAAACTTTTGCACCTGTAGCCAAGTATACTTCCATCAGAACAGTACTAGCCCTAGCTGCAGCAATGAAATGGAAAATACACCAGATGGATGTCAAGACTGCTTTCTTGAATGGTATAGTTGAAGAGGAATTATATGTGGAGCAGCCACTTGGTTTTGAAATACATGACAGGGAGTCATATGTGTGCAGATTGAAGAAATCCTTGTATGGCTTGAAGCAAGCTCCCAGAACTTTGTATGGTAGGATGGACAGTTTCCTATCTAGTTTGGGCTTTACCAAGAGTAAAGTGGATTCCAACCTTTACTACAAGGTTGAGGAAGGGAATCCTGTGATTCTACTCCTGTATGTGGATGACTTATTTGTAATAGGACATGATAGATTGATTGCAGATACTAAGAAGAATCTTGCTGCTGAGTTTGATACGAAAGATTTGGGAATGATGCATTATTTTCTACGTGTGGAGGTATGGCAGAATGCAGGTGGGATCTTCCTTAATCAAGGGAAGTACATAGTAGATATTCTGAAGAGATTCGGGATGGTGGATTGCAAGGCCATGGCCACACCCATGGCATCGAATCTGAAGCTTCTATGTGATGCTTCATCTGATCCAGTTGATATCTCTATGTATCGTCAGATGATTGGGTCCTTGATGTACCTAACGAGCACGAGACCAGATATTTGCTTTGATGTGAATCCATTGAGTCAGTTCCTGACAGATCCGAGGAATGTTCACCTGGTTGCTGTAAAGCATGTTTTGAGGTACCTGAAGGGTACAGTGGATTATGGGCTCAAGTATGAAGTGAATCAAAAGTTTAACCTGCAGGGTTATGTTGATTCAGATTGGGCTGGCAGTGCTGCAGATAGGAAGAGCACATGTGGGTGCTACTTCAGTATGGGATCAGGTGTGATCTCTTGGTTTGGTAGGAAGCAGTCTTGCGTAGCACTAAGTACACCTGAGGCAGAGTATGTTACAGCTTGTTCTGCTAGTTGTGAGGCAGTATGGCTACGGAAGCTACTGTATGAGTTATTTGATCTCCCATTGGATGCTACTGGTATCTTCTACGATAACCAGAGTTGTGTGAAGCTATTTGAGAACCCAGTGTTTCATGATAGGTCGAAACACATGGAGATCAAATATCACTATATCAGGGATATGGTGCAGAGAGGAGCTATGAAGCTCCTGTATGTTGTGACAAACGAGCAGATTGCAGATGTTCTGATGAAGCCACTAGCCAGGGTGAAGTTCGAGTACTTCAGGGAGAGGCTTGGTGTTCTTTAGATCGAGGACACTTCAAGGAAGAAGTGATGGAAACATTTGCTAAAGCCATTCCAAGCATGTTGGAAGGAGGATCCTTCACATGGCTGTGGATGTAAGCGCTGGATGATGAGCATCAGGATGATGTTCTAGTTTCTGCTTTGTATGATCAGTTGGATCATTTATATGTATGTATGCATCATGTTGGATGCTGGATATGATCGGTTGGATCATTTATTTGTATGTACGCATCATGTTGGATGCTGGATATGATCAGTTGGATCATTTATATGTATGTATGCATCATGTTGGATGCTGGATATGATCAGTTGGATCATTTATATGTATGTACGCATCATGTTGGATGCTGGATATGATCGGTTGGATAATTTGTATGTATTTTGTATATGCATCATGTTGGATTCTTGGACCATGTATCTGTATATGTATTAGGCGGATACATTGTATGATTAGGTAGATCATGTATGTTGATATGTATCAGGTATGATCAGGTAGATCATGTATGTTGATGGATACATTGTGTGGATCATGTATCTATGTATCAGGTGGATACACTGTGTATGGTGATATGCATCAGGTAGATACTTGCTATGCATCAGGTAGATGCATTGTATGATTAGGATGATCGTGGATGATGATCTTCTCCAGATGACATGCATCAAGACAATGCAGTAATGATGCTCAGGATGATCATGTGTACATCAGGATGATGTATGGTGAGTATCAGGCTGATACTTTGTGGCCATGGATCAGGTTGTGCAGATGATCATGTCTGGGAGATCCTATAGGTCGGATTTGCGTACCAATAACAGCCTGGGATGCTCTTTCGAGACATTGCTTTGGGAGGACATGTAATTTGTGCCCTGGGAGATCTTCAGGTCGGATTTGTGTACACGTAACATCCTGAGATGCTCTTGCGAGGTTTTATCCTATGGCATGTAATTTGCTCCTAGGAGATCTGGACAGGATGAAAAAGGCCTCAGATGCTTCAGCCAGGTTTTTCCATGACCACATGTAATTTTCTCCTGGGAGATCTGGACAGGATGAAAAATGCCTCGAATGCTTCAACCAGGTTTTCTGGTGGACCACATGTAATGTGCTCCTGAGAGATCCGACAGTAGAGGTGTGTGCTCGTAACAGCCTGGGATGCTTCAGCCAGGTTTTGTGGTGAGATCACATGTAATGTGCTCCTGGGAGATCCAACAGGTAGATTTGTGTGCTCGTAATAGCTTGGGATGCTTTAGCCAGGTTTTGTGATGGGTCACATGTAATGTGCTCCTGGGAGATCCGACAGGTAGAGCTGAGTGCTCGTAATAGCCTGGGATGTTGCAGCCAGGTTTTGTGACGCATGTAATAAGTCTTGAGGATTCCACAATATGGCCAGTGATGATGAAGACCTGTAGGTGGTGGGCCTACATCCAGTATGAAAAATGACTAGCTCTGTAGAACTTCCTATGACGAGTAGAGTTAGAGATTGGTTGAGATAGCAGCAGCAGTGACGATGATGATGATGATGATCCCAAGCAGAAGACTTGTGTAACAAATCTGTGTCGAGAAATACCTTCCTAGATAAGAGGGAGTGTTGATGTATATGTAACTTCAGAATGTATTTCATCTATGTATTTCATATATATTTATTGTACCCTTACAAGAGATGTGTTATTCCTCTATATGGAAGTGTCTTCATGTGGATTGACAAGTGTCGCAAGTGTGTGTACTTGCCGATGGGCTATTAGACCACCATGTGTGGGGTCGGTCCTGAAATATATATTATATTGTGGATGTATCTAGATAGACAAGTCGGCCCCATAGTGTAACTGGGAAAACAGGTTAGTATAAATAGAGATCGAGAGATCTCTATTTTGATCACTTGGAAACTCACACTTCTCTTACTCAGAAAGTGGCGCACTAGTGAGGAGGAGGAACATCTGCTACTAGGAAACTATCTCAGTGTATTTTGGTTGTACTTTGGTTGAGCCATTGCTCTCTCTATCTCTGAGGAAGTTGTGGGGTTTTTCACCTTAGGGTTTTCCCCACAGAAACTCTATGTCTCTTGTCTCTCATGCTTTTGATTCTTGTGATGCTTGTCATTCTTATTGTGATTGTTATGCATTGATATACTGTATATGTTATTCTCTCAGTAAAGATCCAAGAGTATTGTGAATTATTGCTCAAAATTTAATAGCGTCGATCATCCTACAACTAACCGTACTCTTATGTTAGTTGTCATCAACTCTTGGTGGAGCACTCCAAGAATTTTTAGAGGGATGTCTCCTTAGTGGAGCACTCCCACTCCTCGCTACCGCCATTTGTTCCTTCGTGGAGTACTCTGACTCCTTACCAACACCATATCTCTCATTAATAGAGAGGTTGAACACTAGAAAGACAGCCATCTACCTCCGGGAAGGACAGGATCCCATCTATTTAAGAAACTAAAATCAAGTTGATGGGAGGGGGACGGTGGATGGTTTGTGAATGGTGTAAATGTTATGTTAGTTTTGAGTTTGGAAAGATACCCTTGCAGGTTGTGGTAACGACGGGTTAGTTTCGGTTTGGCTATACACGACGTTGGATATCTCTGTAAAATATTTTCATAGAGTATTTGGGGGAAGGGATTGTGCATAGCGCTTGAAACCAGGTTGTTTTTATGTTGTATACATTTTATAAATATTGGTATATCTCTTCCAACACCATTCAATAGAGTATTTGGGGAAGGGATAACGCATAGCTCTTGATCCCAGGTTTATGTTATTTACATTTTATAAATGTTGGGATAATCTTTGCAGCATGATTCTGTAGAGCTTGATCCCTGATCAACTCCTTGTTGGGGATCTATGAGTTCATTCATGCTACCAAAAGTTTGTGGGATCTCTATGTTCATTCATACTACCACGATTTTGTGTGATCTCTATGTTGATTCATACTTCCACGATTTTGTGTGATCTCTGTGCTCATTTAGACTGCCATGATTTTGGGTGATATCTCTATTCATTCATACTGCCACGAATCTGTGTGATCTTTGTGTTCATTCATACTGCCACGAATTTGTGTGATTAGGTCCTGGTTATCTCTATGTAGCTAAGCTGCCACAAAGTCGTGTGACCACTGTGATATGTGTTTATTATGATGCCACGATTTTACTGTGATCTCTGTCCATTCATATTGCCACAAATTTGCATGATCATATTCCTTGTGATCTCTGTGCAGTTAAGTTGACATTAAGTCGTGTGATCACTGTAACCTCTATTATATATATACTTCCAGGACTCTAGTTTAGATCTAGTTGAGGATCTCTTCTTTATTACATGCTTCCATAAACTTGTTTCCAGATCTAGGTTTTAGATCTCTGTTATATATATTTGCCACCGCGAATTAGTTTGGATCCAGTCATGATCTCTATTAGATATATTTGCTACCACGATATTGAATGTGAGCTTATATAATTATGATAGATAAAGCATTTGAATTATACAATTATCAGTTTTCCTCGAGCAATTTATTATGGATAGGCATGTTCTACAATGTAATGTTTCCATTTACACATAATTATCCTAAGTAAAATAGAAGAAGTTGTTTAGATGTTTCTATAACTTGTTAGATAATTTGATGTTGGATAAAAGTTAGAATTATTGACTAAGATCTTGCGTAAGCAAGCAAGTTTTATAAGAGCATTGAATGTAGGAATGCTTGAAATGAATGAATTATGCATGTTGAGATATTTATTTTATTGAAAACTAATCGTCATTTGTTGATGCAAGGATGGCAGACTTTCGGTCCTTAATACAAAGGAATTTCATTATAAGTCGAGGAGTTCTTTAATGTCTTGGAATTTCCATATGAGAACATGTTTCGTGTTAATGCATGGATTTGTAAAAGGTATATATTCTTAAGGAAGTTGATAATATTTGTTTAGAATTGAAAATGATACTTACAGAATAATGGATAGAATCTTGGTAAGGTTCATCGTCTTTCCATTACATATTTCTTTTATAATAGATGAACATCAATAAAGGAAGGGTATTTATTCTTCTTCGTTATATTAATGCTATGGTAAAACCAAAAGAAGGTATGGAACCTATGAATTAAATAAGTGAAAGTTGAAATAGTTTATCTCATGAAGTTTTTATGAATATTCCTTATGAGTTAAGTAGCCATTGTGATTTTTTTTTAAAATTCACTAAAATACTGACTTGGATATTTGGGTTTGTTACACCCATTTAGGATTTCCACCCTCCATTTATCCTCTTCTCAATGCTATAGTTCCAGTTGAGCTTGTGATGAAATTCAATTCCTAAGTACTTATAGGTGGTTACTTCCTCTAAGATTCTATTGTCATAAGGAAAATTGTCATAAGTGCCTTTATTGGACTTGATAATCATTACGTTTGTTTTGTTAGTGTTAATGGTCATGCCCATATTGGTGTAGAAACCTTTGAGAATCCGTAATTGATTCTCAAGATCATAAGGGAACCTAGCCATAAGAACAATATTGTTAGCATAAAGAAGAAGCATGATGACTATTCCTGCCAATGTCATGCCCACGCAACCTACCTCTTCTAGGAATTATTCAAGCTTATCGATGTAAATGAAAAAAAGGGTAGGGGAAAGGGGACACCCTTGCTTTACTACTTTTGAATTTGGCAATGACACTTGCCCCTTCGTACTTTGAATGGTTCCCCTTTATAGTGGCCTGTTGAGAAGGGGGTTGATGTGATGGCACAGGGGATCGACGCACATGATTCTGTCGCTCATGTTCCTAATGTTCTGCTGGTTGTTTCTGTGGAAGATGAGACCCCTATGTTTGAAGATGAAGAAGCTCGATATTTGGCCTTTGTTGTTAACTTGGATGTGATTATTCTGGTGCCGCTTACAACTGATATTTTTGGAGAGGTGGAGAAGACCTTCATAAGATCGGCGCCATCTGCATCAGGTACCTTTTTCTTCTCTCTTCATTTCTCTTTCGTTTAATTTCTTTTTTAAGAACTTAACTATCCCTAGTCATGACTCGTTGGAAGGACTTAAAAACTTGCACATCTCTTCACAACCCTTGTATCTTTGTTCATTAGCCTCTGTTTCCACTTTTATGGTAACGACTCCCAATCCTGTTCTTCAGTTATCCGATAATGTGACTCCCTCTGAAGTCTTACATGTTTCCCATGTTCCTATGGATCTGCCACAATCCCCCACTTGTTCATTTGAGTTAGGTTATTTTCATCGTTCCACTACAAAACCCTCTTTTGGTGGTCTTGGGAAAGACAAGTGCCGTTTGGGAAAGGGCCGTGGAAGTAAATCTCTCATTTCCAAAGCAAAGTCCAGAGCATGCTCGGACATGCAGGAAGGTAAACAACTCTCCCTTGAAAGGGCACTTAGAGGTTTACAGGCCCAGAAAAGGGGGTGCTGCTGAAGATTATGACCTTCAATTGTCGGGGTCTTGTTGGTCCCTCTAAAAGATCAGCGTTGCGATGGGTGTTGGATCTTGAGCATCCGGATTTACTTTTGTTACAAGAAACTATGGGGGGACGTATTGAGTTGTCTGAGAATTTGAATGGCTGGTTCTCGGGTTGGAATTTTGAAGCGTCAGATGCGCATGGGCATTCTGGGGGTTTGGCTGTGGGTTGGCATGAGGCACGTATCAAAGTTACCAATCTATGGGGAATGGATTCAGTATTGGGACTTTCTTTTCATGCTCTAGATTTTGATAGAGATTTCACTGTCGTTAACATTTATGGTCCCGATTGCAATAGGATTCCTTTTTAGGTATTGTTGTTGAATAAAGACTTGATTAAGGGAGATTCTATTATACTAGGGGGGGACCTTAATTTTTCATAGGGTCAAGCAGAAGTCTAAGGGCCTCATGCACAGGTGGATCCACTCACATATTTTTTTATTAGGAAGTTGGTTAAAGGTAATCTGGTTGATGTTGAACCTATTTGTCTTAAACCCCCCTGGCGAAACAAACGAGTGGGGGAGGATTGGGTTGCTAAATGTTTGGACAAATTCTTATTGGTGGTTCCTTTGGTGTAATTGTTTTTTCATGTTCGGAAATGGGTCAGTTCTGGTGGGTGTTCTGATCATGATCCCATTTTTCTCGAGATCAGGGATGTCCCTGTGAAGCCACCATCCCCTATGAAGTTCAATAAAACTTGGCTGAAGGACCCAACCATTTTTTATGTATTCCAGTCAATATGGACTCCGTATCGGCTTGGTAGAAACATCACGACTGCATTTAAGTTTGCTGAGAATATAAAAAACTTGAAGCGACCTATTAAGAAGTGGGCAGCTGATAAATGGCTTCCAGAGGATCGTGAACTTAAGCAGATCGAAGTGAACATTGCAACCATTGCATCGAGTTCTTGTGGGGGTTTTCTGACCAACAAGTCTAAAGTCACATTAGCTTAGCTAGAAGGAAGGAGAAATACTATTCTTTCGGAGATGGAGGAGACCTGGCGTTTGAAGAGTAGGGCTATATGGTTGGAAAGTGGTAATGAGAACTCAAAATTCTTCCAAGCTTATGCTAGAGGAAGACGGTCTGCAAACACTATCTGGAGTCTAAATGACCATCTGGGCAATGTACAACACACTTTTGAAGGGATGGCCGATGTGGGGGTTCAACCTTTCAAGAATCTATTCAAGGCTAGTGAGAGGGTAAATATTGAAGAAGTAATCCGGGTGGCTCAACTGTTTCCCAGGTTTGTAGAAGAGGATGATAACAGGAAGTTGATGGATATTATTTTGGCTGATGAATTAAAAGAAGTTCTCTCGAGTTTCTAGAAATATAAAATACCTAGGCCTCATGGTTGGACGATTGAATTCTTTTTGGGATTATTTGATTACATCGGTGAGGATCTTCTTAGATTGGTCGAAGATACTCGGCTGGAAGCCAAAATTACAGCAAGTATTAACTGTACTTTCATTGTTTTAATACCTAAGGTTGATACTCCTTCTTTCCTGAATGATTTTCGCCCTATTTTGCTATGCAATTGTGTCTACAAGATAGTCACAAAAGTTATTGCTCGACGTCTTAAGAACATCCTTTCTTCTCACATACCTAAGGAGCAATTCGGTTTTTTGGGAGTTCATCAGATTCATGAAGCCATTGGGATCGCACAGGAGGGCCTACACAGTATTAAAACCAAGAAGCTGAAAGGGGCGGTTCTGAAGATTGATCTATCCAAGGCATATGATAAAGTAAGTTGGGTCTATCTACGTCTCTTTATTACTCATTTGGGTTTTGACATCAGTTTTATCAAGTGGGTTATGAGTTGCATAACCACTGTATCCTTTTCAGTCCTCATCAATGGGGCTGCTACCCCTTTTTTCCATTCAGGGCATGGGTTGTGTCAGGGGTTCCCTTTATCACCCATGCTTTTCCTTTTGGTTGCGGAAGGTTTGAGTCAGGCTATTCTTGAGGCCAGGAGGTCGGGTCACTTCGGGGGAATTTTGGTAGCTCCGGGTTTCTTCATTACCCATCTGCTTTTTGTTGATGACATTCTCATTTTATGTTCGGGTTCTCGATGGGATGGGAACAAGTTAAAAGATATTTTGGACCTTTTCTCCCGTGCTACAGGGATGGACATTAATGCTGAAAAGTATACTTTGTCTACTAATCTTCTAAGTGAGGCGGAATTGCAGGTGTATACTCACCTTTTTCCCTTTTCACATCTTACAATAGAGAATGGGATGAAGTACTTGGGTTTCAACTTGAAACAAAATAATTACTTGAAACATGACTGGAAGTGGCTGATTGAAAAACTTGAGAAAAGATTGAAGTGTTGGAGCTTTAAGTGGTTGTCTAGGGATGGAAGATTGATCCTGGTCAAGTCAGTACTGGAGGCCATTCTGGTATATTGGATGTCTCTAGCTTGGATTCCCTGAGGAATCCTCGATCAAGCAAGGCGCTTGTGTTTTCAATTTTTATGGAGTGGCAAGGGGGATTCTTATGTTGCTCCATGGGTCAAGTGGGATCGTATTACTGTGCCCAAGGCACTAGGAGGATGGGTACTGAAGAACATTTTTTCCTTCCCTAAGGCCTTGGTCGCTAAGTTTGGATGGCCACTGATAAAATCTGGAGGGTTTTGGGCTCGTGTTATGATCCATAAATACATTGTTCATGAGTCTATTGAAAATTACATTCAGAATCCTGTTAAAGCACACACCGGCGGTTCGGTCATTTGGAAGGACTTGGTAGCATCTTTTCATATTATTGAACGAAACCTGGCATGGGATGTTGGAAATGCTCACTTAATCCGGACTGGTCGCGATCCATGGATGGGATTTGAACTACAACATTTGATGCCGGAAGGGACTATTGAAGCTCTCGGCCGCAGGGGCATATTATTTCTTCATCAACTTGCAGATCAGGGGGAACTTTTACTAGGACATCAAGTATGGATTCCGGCCAGTTCTTTCGACCTTGAGAAAGAAGAGGAGGGGGATCTAGCACGGTATATTAGGGCACTCTCAGTGGATCATATCTCGTTGGGGGATCAAGAGGGTGATCTTTGTTGGGATGGGGATCCTACGGGAAGCTACACTCGAAAAGCAGGGTATATCAGGATCAATGCTGAGAGGATTTAGAGGGAGCCGTTGTGGTGGTGATCGAAGGTTTGGAAACTTCCTTGTCCTCATAAGACTCATCTTTTTATGTGGTGTGCTCTTGTTAAAAGGGTCCCAACTTGGGATTTCTTACAGAAAAGAAAGAAACAAGGGTCGGTGTGGTTCCCTCTTTGTTGTCAAGATGAGGAAACAGTGGGTCGCCTTTTTCTGCACTGCACTTACTTCACTACTGTCTTGAATTTTGTATCCATGATCATGAATGTCATTTTTCAATGGAATGGGGCATCTATGGATGGGGATTGGTTTCATTGGTATTAGAATCCATTGTATCAGGGGTTTAGAGCTCTTCCACTCCTTGTTGTTTGGGGTGTATGGTTAGCCAAGAATAAGCGAGTGTTTACTGACACAGAGTGTCTACCGACACAAATGACTGTGAATTGTTGTGGGCTCTTTTTGTCATGCAAACAGGTTAAACCTATGGATAAAGTTCAGAATATACTGCCTATGGTTATCGATCGATCCCAACCGTGGTGTTTTTTTTTATGGGGCTTGTCAAAACAATCAATGTGGGGGTGGGGCAATACTCTTTCTTACACCTACACATTACTTTGAAATGTCTTTTGGTTTGGGGGCTGGAAGTAACAACCTGGAAGATATTTTAAGCCTTAAATACCTTGTCATCTTTGCTATCGAGAAGGGATGTCGGAATGTTAATGTCTTTGGGGACTCACTCAATGTTATACATTGGCTTTCTAGAACTCAACAATGTTGCAACCATGGAATCTCAAACATTTTGGCTTCTATCTGATCAACCATTGTTACTTTTGACAACTTTGCATGCACACATGTCTACAGGGAAAATAACGAGGAAGTGGACCCGGCATCGAAAGCGGGGTTTCTGTTGGGATTTGAACAATGGAAAATTAAAGAATTTGATGCACGCACAGTCAGGGAATACAATCACAGGCCTTTAATAGAATGATGACATTCTATGTTTTTTTTCTTCTCCGGGGGATTGGAATGTTTCCTTATGAACAAGAACATGGATTTGTCGGTTGTCCATATAGTCCACTCTGTTATCTTTCTATTTATGCATAGTTGTAGTACCTTATGACTCGACTCTCTTGGATTTACAAGAGTCACAGTTTCTTTTTGGACTATTGCGGACCTCTTTTCAGGATGGAACATTTATGTTAGTTTTTTACTTTAAACATGAAAATCCACAACTCTTGATACATTTTCTTGGAACCTTCTAAACCCAGAAATGAATCACTTCTCATAACACACTAGCCAAGTATTATACTAACTTCGAGTGTGCCATATTCGATACCATCACCTGAACAATATGTGCGCTAAAGTTGTTGAATGTACAAAAAAAAACATGAGGGAACTAGTCTACAAACTACAACTATGTGTTTTCTGATTGGTTTTGAAATAATGCAATAAGAGCGTTAGCAAGGTTCCCATTGCATTTATAAAACATTGGTTATTGCCTAAGATTAGAGATGAGGACTCAGGAGGATTCGTTCTTCCTTAGCATTTGTTGTTAACTTGCCATTTAGCGTTCGATGTTTATGAGTGAAGTATGCAAAATAATAAAAGAAGTCGGGAATATACATTGCACAATATTCTCTGACATAAACTTTGCATGGAAAACAGTAATGCATGTATTCAAAGTTATCCATTGCTTGTTTATTGGCCAGCTAATCTAAACTTTACTGCGTTATTAGCTGGCATTAAATTCCTATGGCACGCTATCATAGATCGTGGTAGTCAAAGTCATATAGGTATAGTACAATGCATGAGTGTGTAGATTCTCCTCTATTAATTATTCATGCCCAAGAAAAATTAAAATTCCGTATTTATGAAAACACTCGCATAACTTTCAAATTGTAATGAAAACATAACGTTTAATAAACAATAGCCCATGGTCCTTATCTTTTTCATTGTAAAAGAATACAAGGATAAGGGTTAATGAGGGGAGACCCTCTCCATTACTTAGAAAATTCTCGCTATTGGGTTCATTGTAGAAATGTCCCTGTGAAAAATAGTGAATGTTGGAAGCGTGGTGGCCTATAGTTACCAAGTTCAAATATGGATTTGAATTCTGTACCATAGAAAAAAAATTAAAACATAAACTTTTTATTTGGAAAAAATTATGTTATACCTGGACCAATACATATAAATGACTCAATATCTTTATAAAATTTAGAAAACACTTTCTAACTTCAAAAGATTCTTCCATTCCCTACCAAAAAGACCTCTGGAGAATCCTCCCATTCCCTAAGAAAAAATAGCGAAAAAGACCTAAAGCAAGACCCTATATTATCAATCCCTGCTCAAGCTAGTCCCCCCAAAAAAATCTATGGCAGAAGCCATGCTATTGCTACTTTAAAAATGCATTCGAGGGTTATATTGTCTCTTATGTTGAATAAGGAAACATGTTTATTGAATTTTAGAAGACAAGGTAGTTAGTGGATATATTACTAATCTACTCTGAGTGGTTCTTAACATTGTGTTATGAAGAATTTAAGGTTTATTTTAAGTACTTTTTATTTTTATTTTTATTCATTTTTAAAATGAAGAAATTAAGATTTATTTTAAATATTATTTATCTTTATCTATTTTTGAAATAAAGAAAGGTATAAAAATCTCTAATTTGGTAAAAAATACTTATTGAACATATTTATGTGATAAATATTTAATTTGACATATTACTGAAATATTGAAAATATTAACTACAATGAAAAGCTATTAACAATGTTAGGTAATTCACAATTTTAACATTGACCTAAACCATTTTAAATCTGGATTTATTAACAATTAAGTGGAATCAACTCTCTTAAAACAATCATCTTTAATCAAACTTTACATAAAATGACAAAACAATTGTCTTAACACAAAACAATTGTTTTATTGATTTTTCTTTTTCGTTGTGATTATTTTGTTTCTTTATTTGTTATCACGAATCCTTATTACCCTTCCATTATTTGTTTATGCGCTAGAGTTTAATTAATATAAACGGTTTTTTATTTGTTTATTTAGTTTGTATGTATTTAGTATAGTTTATAGACGCAAGAATTATTAGACTTTCATTTGTAAAATAAAAACATGCGTAGCACTTCTAATGAGAAATACTAAAGGAATACCAGATGTATGGTGTTACATGCTATGTCAGGAGGCGTCTAGTATTAAATCCTCATGCATAAAATAGAGAAAATTAGAATTTCATGTGAGAACAGCCAACAACAATTATATATTTTCATAATAATGTATATATATTTTCATTTAATAAAAAAATTATTTTTAATATTTCAAATTGTTATGATTGGGAATTTTTTCATGCTATCCAAAGTTTTTATTTAATAAAAAACTAATTTTATAAATTTAAATTTTAAATTTTTTTATTTTTTTTTCTATTTTTCAAATTAAGTTGTTTGGAAAAATGTTTTTTATATTTTATATGGGTGAGATGTATCATTTATATAAATATATCATTTCAAAATAATTGAATAATAAATTTAATATGATGATGATGATGATTAACATTCATTGAGATTATTTTTGGTGTATCCAACCTTAAAGGGTATTTTTTGGTTCGCTTAAATTTTTTATTCATATGATCTAAAAGCTTGGCAAGAAGCTTTCATAGCTCACTATAGTTTTGGCAAGTTAGGAGGTTAGAAAGATTTGTGTTGTAGCAAATACTATGAAACTCAAATCTAATGTGGGTGTAAGCAGGGCACTTTAAGAGAATGTAATTTTCATCCTCAACACTCATAGACTCACAAAAATGGAAAACTGTTTCTTCCCATGGAGTTCTAGGAATAGACCAACGCCTTGTTTTGCTAAGGAGCTCATGGGAGTTTGTTCTTATTTTTTCTATAATAATACCGAGATATACTTCTTGTCTTCCATATTAGCGTTAATGACCTCCACTCTCCGAGGACACCTTCTTCACTTAAAAGTGCTAAATGGTACACCTTTCACAAATGCTCTTTTCACAACACAGCTAACTGTCATGTCCTCGAGGGTCAACCCTCTGCCAAGACACTCTTTATTAACACTCCAAAAGCTTCTTCTGCAGCTATTCCTACCTCATATTCCATTCCCTTATAAAACCCCACCATTGCATTCCCCTCTCTGTTGTATGATTTTAGATCCAAATGCTACCTCTGTAGCTCCACTCCTCACCCACAATTGTCAAATAAGCAATCTCTTGCCACCTTAATAATTCATAATGGCATCTAGAAGAATCTTGTAGCCCAAGACTTAGTCCATCTTAGATACACTTACCCACATTTCCTCACCCTTCTCCTTACAAATTGGGGTGGGTACATAAGGACAGTCCTCATCTTATGGTCACCCAACATTGTGTGGTTACCTTCGCTATTGGGCCATTTCGTGACTCGCTTCTCTGTGATGTTTCCCCTTTAGAATGTGTGGACCTTCTATTGGGAATCCCTTACCAAGAGCAACAAAATGCTATCTATCATCCCTGTAGGCATCAATATCACCATACTCAGGATGGTGGGACATATGTGCTTACCTCCTCCTCTCTAAAATACCCTCCCCTCTTAACCAACCAATCTGCAGTGTTCCAATTTAGTCTCAATAAATCCATTTCCTTATGCTTGGTACGTATTATTAAAAATAATCATCCCCACAAACTATTGCTTCTGATATGGCAATGTTGCTCTTCGAATATTCAAATGTCTTCTCACCTCATGAAGGCCTTGCCCCTCAACGCTCTATTGAACACTCTATTAATATCATACCTGGTGCTTCTCTCAGTAATGCAATCTCCTATTGCCTCGCTCCTTGTGAGGATGAAGAGATTGAGTGCTAGCTTCAGCAACTTCTTAATGTCATCGACATCCAACCTAGTTTCTCTCCTTGTTCTTTGCTATCCTTCATTATCCCCCAAAAGGAGACTAACGAGTTGTTAAATTTTGAGCATTAATTCACAATACTCTTGGATATTTACTGATAGAATAACATATATAGTATATCAATGCATAACAATCACAATAAGCATGACAAGCATCACAAGAATCAAAAGCATGAGAGACAATAGACACAGAGTTTCCGTGGGGAAAACCCTAAGGTGAAAAACCCCACAACTTCCTCAGAGATAGAGAGGGAAATGGCTCAACCAAAATACAATTGAGATAGTCTCCTAGTAGCAGATGATCCTCCTCCTCACTAGTACGCCACTTTTTGAGTGAGAGAAGTATGACTTTCTACTAACCTGTTTGCCCAGTTACACTATGGGGCTGACTTGTCTATCTAGATACATCCACAATATAATATATATTTCAGGGCCGACCCCACACATGGTGGTCTAATAACCCATCGGCAAGTACACACACTTGCGACACTTGTCAATCCACATGATGACACTTCCTTATAGAGGAATAACACATCTCTTATAAGGGTACAATAAATATAGATGAAATACATAGATGAAATACATTCCGAAGTTACATTTACATCAACACTCCCTCTTAACTAGGAAAATATTTCTCGACACAGTTCTACTAGACAAGTCTTCTTCTCAAGATCATCATCATCGATGCATCATCATCATCATCATCACTGCTATTGCTATCTCAACCAATCTCTGACTCTACTCATCATAGGAATTTCTACAAATCCAGTCCTTTTTCATACTGGATGTAGGCCCACCACCTGTAGGTCTTCATCATCACTGGCCATACTGTGGAATCCTCAGGACTTATTACGTGCGTCACAAAACCTACTGCAGCATCCCCGGCTATTACGAGCACATAGCTCTACCTCTCAGATCTCCCAGGATCACATTGCATGTGACCCATCACAAAACCTGGGTGAAGCATCCCAGGCTGTTACGAGCACACAGCTCTACCTGTTGGATCTCCTAGGAGCACATTACATGTGATATCACCACAAAACCTGGCTGAAGCATCCCAAGTTGTTACGAGCACACAGCTCTACCTGTTGGATCTCCCAGGAGCACATTACATGTGGTCCACCAAAAAACCTGGCTAAAGCATCTGAGGCCTTTTTCGTCCTGTCTAGATCTCCCAGGAGCAAATTACATGTGGTCATGGCAAAACCTGGTTGAAGCATCTGAGGCCTTTTTCATCCTGTCCAGATCTCCCAGGAGCAAATTACATGCCATAGGACAAAACCTCGCAAGATCATCTCAAGATGTTATAGGTACACAACTCTGACCTAAAATCTCCCAGGGCACAAATTACATGTCCTCCCAAAGCAGTGTCTCGAAAGAGCATCCTAAGCTGTTATGGGTACACAACTTCGACCTATAGGATCTCCTAGACATGCTCATCTGCACAACCTGATCCAAGGCCACAAAGTATCATCTGATACTCACCATACATCATCCTGATGTACACATGATCATCCTAATCATCATCACTGCAACATCCTGCTGCATGCCATTTGGAGAAGCTCGTCATCCACGATCACCCTGATCATACAATGCATCCATCTGATGCACACCAAGTATCTACCTAATACATATAATCATACATAGTGTATCCACCTGATACATAGATACATGATCCACACAATGTACCCATCAACATACATGATCTACCTTATCATACCTGATACATATCAATATACATGATCTACCTGATCATACAATTCATCCACCTGATACAGATACATGGTCCAAGAATCCAACATGATGCATACATACATATAAATGATCCAACTGATCATATCCAACATCCAACAAGATGCGTACATACATATAAATGATCCAACTGATCATATCCAGCATCCAACATAATGCGTACATACATATAAATGATCCAACCGATCATACAAAGCAGAAACTAGAACATCATCCTGATGCTCATCATCCAATGCTTGCATCCATAGCCATGTGAAGGATCCTCCTTCCAACATGCTTGGAATGGATTTAGCAAATGTGTCCATCCCTTCTTCCTCGAAGTGTCCTCAATCTGAAGAACACCAAGCCTCTCCCTGAAGTACTTGAACTTCACCCTGGCTAGTGGCTTCGTCAACACATTTGCAATCTGCTCGTCCGTCGCAACATACAGGAGCTTCACAGCTCCTCTCTACACCATATCCCTGATATAGTGATATTTGATCTCTATGTGTTTCGACCTATCACGAAACAAGGATCTCTCAGACAGCTTCACACAACTCTGGTTATCACAGAAGATACCAGTAGCATCCAATGGGAGATCAAATAACTCAGACAGTAGCTTCCGTAGCCATACTGCCTCACATTTAGCTGAACAGACTGCAACATACTCTGCCTCAGCTGTACTTAGTGCTACATAGGACTGCTTCTTGCTAAACCAAGAGATCACACCTGATCCCATACTGAAGTAGCATCCAGATGTGCTCTTCCTATCTGCAGCACTGCCAGCACAATCTAAATCAACATAACCCTGTAGGTTAAACTTTTGTTTCGCTTCATACTTGAGCCCATAATCCACTGTACCCCTCAGGTACCTCAGAACATGCTTTACTGCAAC
The DNA here is from genome assembly GCA_027924585.1 of Larix kaempferi. Taxonomy (NCBI): domain Eukaryota; kingdom Viridiplantae; phylum Streptophyta; class Pinopsida; order Pinales; family Pinaceae; genus Larix; species Larix kaempferi. The sequence continues at coordinate 30,959,817 of BSBM01000096.1, forward strand.
CAGGTGAACACTCCTCGGATCCGTCAGAAACTGGCTCAATGTGTTCACAGCAAAGCAAATATCCGGTCTCGTGTTCGTTAGGTACATCAAGGACCCAATCATCTGACGATACATAGAGACATCAACCGGCTCAGATGAAGCATCACATAGAAGCTCCAGATTCGATGCCATAGGTGTGGCCATGGCCTTGTAATCCATCATCCCCAATCTCTTCAAAATATCTACTGTGTACTTCCCTTGACCAAGGAAGATCCCACCTGCACTCTGCCACACCTCCATACCTAGGAAATAATGCATCATTCCCAAATATTTCATATCAAACTCAGCAGCAAGCTTTCTCTTAGTATCTGCAATCAATCTGTCATCTACTGTTACAAATAATTCATCCACATACAGGAGTAGAATCATAGGATTCCCTTTCTCAACCTTGTAGTAAAGGTTGGAATCCGATTTACTCTTGGTAAAGCCCAAACTAGATAGGAAACTGTCCATCCTACCATACCAGGTTCTGGGAGCTTGTTTCAAGCCATACAAGGCTTTCTTCAATCTGCACACATATGACTCCCTGTCATGTATTTCAAAACCGGGTGGCTGCTCCACATATACTTCTTCGTCAACTACACCATTCAAGAAAGCAGTCTTGACATCCATCTGGTGTATTTTCCATTTCATTGCTACAGCCAGGGCAAGTACTGTTCTGATGGAAGTATACCTGGCTACAGGTGCAAAGGTTTCTTCATAATCTATTCCCTCTTTCTGAGAAAAGCCACGAGCTACGAATCCTGCTTTGTATTTCTCTACACTGCCATCTGCAGCATGCTTGATTTTGTAGATCCATTTGAAAGTCACAACATACTTCTCTTTAGGTCTTGGGACAACATCCCAAACATCATTCCTCATTATTGATTGGTATTCCTCAACCATGGCATCCTTCCATTCTTTCTTTTCTGGTACTTCTTCATAACTGGAAGGTTCTTTGTTCATATTATCACAGAGTAAAGCAACATAGCTAGTATGTGATCTGGTTCTCTTCTTTTCTCTATGTTCTTCTTCTGGAATGCCAAATCTTTCTACATCTTGAATGAGCTCTCTATCCCATGCATGTTTCCTCTTGTGAGAGTTATCCTCACGGGGTGGATCTACAGGTTCTTGCGGATCTTCAAACTCACGAACAACTTCTAGAACTACTTCAGTCATGGTAGTGTCTTGAAATCTAGTTTCCTTAGGTTCTTCATAAACTTCGATAGGTGCCTTCCTTGATTTGATGAATGTTGATTTTTCATCAAATGTTACATCCCTGCTGACATCAATCTTCTTGAACCCTGGAAAGTATATTCTGTAAGCCTTCGATCTTTCACTGTAACCCACAAAGATACCCTTCTTTCCTGAAGGATCTAGTTTAGTCCTCTTTTCCTTTGGGACATGAGTGTATATTGGACAACCAAATATTCTGAGATGGTTGACTTCAGGTTTCTTACTAGAAAAGACCTCTTCTGGTGTCTTGTTGTCCAATATCTTGTGGGGTGTTCTGTTCTGCACATATACAACTTTTCTAGCTGCTTCTGCCCATAGATGCATATGTAGATCATGGTCATGCGACATTGCCCTTGTTGCTTCCATGATAGTTCTATTCTTCCTTTCCGCAACTCCATTCTATTGAGGATTATAAGGAGCAGTCAACTCCCTCTTAATCCCTGAATCACTGCAAAGCTTCTTGAAGTCACCTGAGGTGAATTATCCACCATTGTTTTGATCTGAATGTTTTGATCTTCTTGTTAGTTTGATTCTCCATCAAGGTTTTGAATTCCTTAAACTTATCAAACACCTCATCTTTGTTCTTCAAGAAGTATACCCAAGTTTTCCTAGGGAATTCATCAATAAATGAGACATAATAAACATACCCACTTAGAGAACTGGATGACATAGGACCACATACATCTTAGTGGATGATTTCTAGGATATCCTTTGCCTTGCTTTCACTGCTTGGGAAAGCCTTCTTAATGTTCTTACCTTTTGCACATCCTTTGCAAACACCTTCATGTTTGGTCTTGATTTCAGGAAGACCCTCTACAACCTTGCTTGTAATTGGAAGTTCCCTATAGTGAATATGAGCAAGTCTTCTATGCCAAAGTTCACTTGGCTCCATGGATTCATGCACCATGGCATGTTCAGGTTGTCTCTTTAATTTATACAAACCTTCTTCTTGCTCTCCAATCACTACTGCATCATCTATGTTCTTTCCCTTTGGCCACATTAGGACTTGGCCATCCACAAATGCAACCCTCATACCTTTTGCATCCAATGCAGAGATGGAGAGTAAGTTCTTCTTGAGCCCAGGTACATAAAGGACTTTTTCATCTTCAAAGATTTTCTAGAATCTAGGTTGTAGGAGGCTTCACCACTTCCTTTGATTGGGTATTGACAATCATCCCCAAGTTTCACTTTATGGGGTGATTCATGTTCAGATAGGTTCACAAAAGATTCATTAAACCCAGTCATGTGTTTGGAAGCCCCACTGTCAATTAACCAATCATTACAACCATGGGAGATAGTACCTGTGAGAGCAGAGATCAGAACATACTCTTCTTCACTTGATGAGTCATCATTACTATCATCACCTTCTGCCCTAGCCTTGTTCTTGGGTGGTTCATCATCTTCGGCAGCATGAGCATGAAACCTTATTTTGCTTCCCTTCTTCTTCTTGTTGAAGTTGGTGTTGTCCTTCTTGTTCTTGGGACAATTTATGGCAATATGTCCTTCCTCATTACAGGTGAAGCATATTCTTCTTTCTTTGAAGTGATGTGAAGATCTCTTGGAGTGAGATGGCTCTCTCTTGGACTTCCCTTTCTTGGTGTGAGCTGTGAGAGATTGATCTTCATTCCCCATCTTTTCTTCTCGTGCCACAAGCCTTGCTTCTTCTTGTGAGCATTCTTCTCGTAGTCTACTGAAGGAAATCAACTTCTTTCTTGCATAGATTCCTTGAATGAAGGAGTCCCATGACCTAGGTAAGCCATTCAGAGTTGTCATGACAACTTCACCACTCTCCACCATTTCATCCACTACTTCTAGTTGTTCCTTGAACTAGGAGACCCTTGAAAAATAAGATTGAATGGTTTCTCCATTCTGAAACTTTACTCCTTTCAATAGGTTCTGCAGGGTCATCTTCTGATTTATGTTGTTCCCTTCAAATAGCTTGGTCAAAGAGTCAAACATCTCTTTGGGTGTCTTTAGAGAAGACACATGGGGTATGAGATGGTCTTTGATAGAATCAACAATGATTCTCTTTGCCTTGACCAAGTTCTTCTTATGCAATACTTAAGCCTCTTCATCCTCTGGGATAGGGATGTCTTCTTTTATATATGAGTCCAACTCATTCTCTTCCAGGATTAACCCAATCCTATACTTCCAAGCTCGGAAGTTATCAACCCCTTCAAGCTTATCGTCAAGCTTGGTGTGGTGAGACATTTCAAAGAGTACTTCAAATGGAAATAGAAATTTTTTAGGTCTTACCACTTGAAATGCTGAAAACTGGATCTGGTCCCAGATTAGGGTTTGTCGAAAAAACCCTAAAAATTCAAAATATGAATTTCAACTTTCTAAAAGGATAGAAAGATGCGCCTTGATGAGCTGATCAGCCTGGTGCATTCAGAATTTGAGATCAGCAAAAATTTACCCTTCAGATTTGACTTTTTGTCCTCCTGGGTTCACTCGCGAGAGCCCTGAATTAGGGTTGAGTTTCCCGGAGATCTACCCAGCCAAAAATCTTGATCCAAAGCTCTAAAATTCGATTTTTGCAAGGAGCTTCCAGCTATGTCTTAAGATTTCAAAAATTCCTATTTGTGTGGAAACCCTAATTTTTAGGACCAAATCTAAAAATCCTCAGAATTGAATTCCAATTGGACAGATGGATTCTCCTTGATGAGTAGAGTCAATCTACTATACTACTTTTCCAAAATCTATGGAGAGACCCAATAAACAAGAAACTCAAGTTTTCATCACTGCAAAATGTCTTCTTCTCAAGTTAGCTTTGATACCATGTTAAATTTTGAGCATTAATTCACAATACTCTTGGATCTTTACTGAGAGAATAACATATACAGTATATCAATGAATAAAAATCACAATAAGCATGACAAGCATCACAAAAATCAAAAGCATGAGAGACAAGAGACATAGAGTTTCCGTGGAGAAAACCATAAGGTGGAAAAACCCACAACTTCCTCAGAGATAGAGAGAGCAATGGCTCAACCGAAGTACAACCAAAATACAATTGAGATAGTCTCCTAGTAGCTGATGATCCTCCTCCTCACTAGTGCGCCATTTTCTGAGTGAGAGAAGTGTGACTTTCTGAATGATCAAAATAGAGATCTCCCGATCTCTATTTATACTAACCTGTTTGCCCAGCTACAGTATGGGGCTGACTTGTCTATCTAGATACATCCACAATATAACATATATTTCAGGGCCGACCCCACACATGGTGGTCTAATAACCCATCGGCAAGTACACACACTTGCGACACTTGTCAATCCACATGACGACACTTCCTTATAGAGGAATCACACATCTCTTATAAGGGTACAATAAATATATATGAAATACATAGATGAAATACATTTCGAAGTTACATATACATCAACACGAGTGGCATTTAGTCATATACTACCGGGATCTCAACAAGATTACTATCAAGAACCGTTATGCCTTCCCTCATATAGAAGACTTGTTGGATCAACTCGAAGGGGCATATTGCTCCACCAAGATGGATCTCACCATAGGCTGTCATCAAGTCTAAATGACACCCACAAACACTTGGAAGATGACACTCAGAACTTAGTTTGGGATCTATGAATGGATGGTGATGCATTTTGGGCTCACTAATGTCCCTGCCACCTTTGAACACCTCATCGATGATATCTTGAGGCCTTTTTTTGGCCGCATTGTTGTGACTTATTTAGATGATATTTTGGTCTTCAGTAACCCCTGTGAGGACCATTTACAACATGTCCACAGTGTCCTCAACCTACTGCTTATGCACAAACTCCAGGTAAAGGAACGAAAATAATTCCTTTTTTCTAGACTACTATTTCTTACTTGGGTTTTATCATTGATGATACTGGGGTCCATCCTGATGAATCCAAAGTTCGGTCCTCAACACAATGTCCTTTTCTTCTATAATGACCCTCTGGTTTGGCCCCTCAAATATTATTGTTGTTATTATGTTGGATATTATGGCAAGGTTCCGAGACTATGGTTTTCACGTTATTATTGTTTTTATTATGTTAAAAATTATTAATTAATAAAATAAAATAATAGGATCGACCGATGCCACAAAAGAGAGTATGAGGAACCATGATGTTACGAGCAAGGGGTTGTGGGAAAAGTGTTACCTTGTTTTTTGACCTATGTGGAATTGGACATTCTAAATCGTATTTCCTAAATATCTCTTTTAGCTTTATTTTCTAGCCATATGTTGATCTTATTTCAAAAATAATACCATATAAATTGTCAAGAGAGGACTAATCATAATGGTCCTATAATTAGAGGCGTTGTTTTTCTCATCATTTTAAAAAATAAGTGTACAATAAGGCTCCGAGTCAAAAGTTTAGGGAATCATTGCTTGACTGCTAGATTGAAGAGCTTGTAGATGTGATGAATGATTACAGGTTCCCGAATTTTTAGGATTTTAGCTTGGTATCCTTCTATGTCCTTACCTTTCCCATTCGCTAGCTGCTTAATCCCAAAATCTATAGCTTTTCAAGAAACAACTTCATCTTCCATTAAAAAGGGTAGAACGTTGTCCACGACATCATTAGATTCATAAATACTTTTAAGATAGGAAATCCAATCCTTCAATACAATCCTATTATTCTCTTTAGTTTTGAGAGTTATAATTTTTCTCCATAATTTCTTAGGACCTTCTTAGAGAGGTGTAAAAGATTTGTCTTTTTATTATTTATATATGTCCTTTTTCTTTTAATGACAGATTTGTATACGTGTTTATCTTGTCAATTTTTACGAACTCCTCAATAGCTTCTTCAATTTCTCTTCTTGCAATTTTACACTATTTTTCATACCAGGATTGGTCATTCTATTTCTATATTTGTATGACACTTCAAAAGAGAATTTATTAATGGAAGTTCAAAGGTTAAAAAGAAATTATGATAAAAGTATTTTATAATCTGTTGAAATATTGTAACTTCTAAAAATATTATATTTGTACTTTATTATTCCGGAGATGTTTCATTCCTCCATGAAGACCTTATTGTATATCCGGAGATGTTTTATTCCTCCGTGGATAATGTGGTAACTTGGGTTATTAGACTTCCCTAGTGCGGGTCGGCTCTGTATGTGTTATGTGGGTCAAAGGGTTATTAGACCACCCTAGAGGGGTCAGCCCAGTCAGCATTATGTAAAGTGGTTAAGTTGGGGCCGACCTAGTTTCTGTAAAAGTCAAATCGGAGTTGTGTATAAATAGAGGAGGTGTGTTCCTCATTTAACACACATTACACTCACTTATGATTGGCACATAGGTGAGGGAGAGATATGCTATGGAGGAGAAGTAGCTCATGTCTAGGGTTTACATCTTTGTATTTGTTGGTCATATATATGGAGGAAGCTTTGCTAGGTTTTCTACCCCATGAGGGTTTCCCAGGATAAATCTGTGTCTCTTGTGTTTATGCTGTGCTTGTTGTTCTTTCAGTGATCCTATATATGCTATTGTTGTGAAATGGAATGTAATGATGATATCTTTTGTCTTAGCATATTGAATCTTAACATGGTACCAGAGCTATCCTGAAGGAAGGCAATGTATGGCACTTACGACACTTGCTTCACTTGCAACAATTTGAAGGTTAGGGTTTTATATAGCAAAAAAAGTCATCGTGGAACTTTCGCTATAAATCCATTATGGCTAAGATTCAGGATCTAAAACCTTTACAGGTCGTAGATAACATCCCTCTGTACCTTGTGTCCGAAGGAAAGCCTCTAATTCATTGTACTTTGTGATTTAAGATTAGTACAAGTTAGGGTTTCTGCCTCTTCCATATCTCAGTAATAAACAGAAGACCTAGTAAAAAAAATCACAACTTGGGATAGGAAGCTCCAAATGAAATTTTGTAAAATGTGATAGGTAGAGAATGGATTGTAGTTTCTTAGGTATGTTTTTTAAAGGCCGAAGTTGAACCAGTGACACTTGGCACACAGTACAAGTTCGCTCTTATGTTTTATCCCATAAACATGTCACATTGCGACACTTGGCATAAATCTCTCTCAGAGAATCCAATTGAGGTCAGACCTGTGGGGTTGGAAAGATGACAGGTCAGGATAGCACAGGAAGAATTTGTAGACCTTGGGCATTCATAATTTTAGATATGCACTAGAAACAATTAGGTGAATATTTCTGTCAAAACAGAATTGGATTTTGAGCACCTCCATTCTTGGTTTGTCTCTACTACGGGAATTTAGGGCTACAGAGAAAGTTGGAATTTTTGGATCTGGAGACCACGAATGAATAATCCTCATCAAAATCAAAATTTAGAGACCAATATCAAATTTTTTGGTTGGGTAGAAGGTCGGGCTTGATCAAACCCTAATTTGGGATTTTGATCGGAAAGATAGAAAATTAGGGCTTCTGCAAAAGTTGGAATTTTTGAAGTTTGTGACCATGGCTGAAAGCTCCTCAGAAAAATCAAAGTTTAGAGCTTTGGATCAAACCTTTTGAGTTTGCAGAAGGGTGGGATTTATCAAACCCTAGTTCGAGGTCCTCTCTAGTGAATCCAGAAGTTTCAAAGGCATTTTTGAGGGGTCAAATTTTGCAGTTTTCAAAATTGAAGTATACCAGCTTGATCAGCTCAACAAGCCACATCTTTCCATCCATTCATAAGTTTGAAATTCAAAATTTGAATTTTTATGGTTTCTCTAACAAACCCTAATCCAGCTCGAGATCTAGTTTTAGGGGGAGATGAGGCTAAGGCCTTACATAAGAAGACTACAAGAAATCTTGACAGGTATGTGTTGAAATCTATTCATGATTAAGTTTATGATATGTTTGTTTTCATATTATTGACGTTAGTACAATCTTTATTAATATTAGAATTGTCTTATCACCCTAGTAAAAGTATGAATGCATGTGAATGATAGAAGACATTCATTGATTAGGGTTATATGATTGTACTAATGCACCTGTGGTGTTGTATGAGGATGATGTCATCTGCTAAAAAGATACAGGTACATGAAGAAAGACAAATCAAGTTCAATGACCATGATGACATGAAGAAAAATACTCATCCATAATCTTTGATCACATAGAAGCTCTACTTACAAGGTATGTACGAATTTTTTCTACTATGCTTAACTTATGAGATATGCAGGTTTTGGCACAAGGTCTCTAAATCATTGAAGAGAACAAAGAAGATATTGTTTGGGTATGTTAAGACATAACCGAGCTTGATAATCTAGGTATGTTTTCCTATATCAAGTTAGAATCCTACTTTGCTAGGATCTTAGGGAAGTATACCTATGTATGAAATGATCATGACCATACATACTTAAGATTATTTAGAATCAAAATGTTTTGATAGTATTAAGAATATACTAATGAATGTATGATTATGTATGAGATCATGAGGATGACACAAGTGCACACTTAAGCATGCATAGTGGTACAGAATGAATAGAAGTTCAAAAGACATATAGAGATCAAGCGGGAGGCAACCACACAAACATAAAAGATAAGTATTTGAGTTGTTATTTGAATCTTTGAATAGTCAATAATATTGATCGTAATAGCTGTATGCATATTTGTATATATCATGCATTGTATAAGCATTCATATGGCATTGAATAGTATACTACTAATATGCATATGATGGGTAAGTTAAACAAACATTCCATTGTTGCTTGTCTACAATGAAACCTCTTTGGTGACATGTTGAGAGATGTGTACGCTCTCGATAGTATGTTCTAGTAGAGATGGAAGGCATCTAGATAGCCACTGTATGCATACAAGATATGGAAAAGTGTTGTGCCAAAGTATTGGTCAAGATAGTTGCATAACTATGTGAATCATATCTGTATGCATAATAGGTTATCATGTCAACATGATTTGATAATTATGAAGTATTAATAATCATGTAATTAACTTTGATTTGTAGGAAATATCATGAAGAATGATGAACACTGAACAAGTGATGGATGTTCAATAAGAAGAGTTACAAATCAAACATACTATCGAAGGCTCGTGGCTAGAAGATTCTCTTAGAAAGAGGAAGAGGATCATGATGAACTGTTTGTTCCAAGTGGCTAGATAAGACCATTCTCTTAATGGTATAATTGAAGAAGAAGTGCGAATCGAGAAAAATCCTAGGATTCAATTGAAGAAAGCTCTGTACGGGTACCCAGGATCGATAGTCATTTGATGAGATTAATGATCACCATGGGTGATGCAAATTTCAACCTTTGATACAAGGTTAAAGATAGTGTATATATTTAGATGACATTCTTTTCTTAGATGAATGCAAGAAGGAACTCACCATAGAGTTCGAATGATATTGAGGCTCATATCAGTAGACCCATCTGACAGGAGATGGAACAAATAGATATGCAGAAGATCACTCAATGCAGAGTATGAATGATGTTCAGTCACAGAGGGAGAATTGATAGTTCTTGACAAGCTTGGGCTTTACCAGAAGTAAAGTTGATTGTAACCTTTACCTTAAGGTTATGGATGATACTATTAGTGTATGTGGATGATCTCTTTCTCACAGGTAATGAGAAACAGATCATGGAAAGCAAGAAGAAGCTAGCTACAGAATTTGAGATGAAAGATCTTGGATTGATGCATTACTTCCTAGGTCTAGAAGTATGGCAAGGCTCAAAAGGAATCTTTCTCAACCAGGGAAAGTATGCTATGCAAATATTGATAAGATTTGATATGTTGGAATGTACAACCATGGCCACTCTCATGGGTTCCGACTTGAAGCTATAAGATGATGACTCATCAAAGTTAGTGGATGTGACTCTGTGCAGACAGATTATTGAGTCATTGATGTATCTGACGAATACCAGGCCAAATATATGCTTTGCTATGAACACCTTGAGTTGGTATCTAGTGGAACCTAGGCATGTTCACCTGATAGCTGCAAAGCATGTGATGAGGTACCTAAAGGGTATGATATACTTTGGTCTATGTTATCGTGGAGATCATGACTTCAGATTTTATGGCTACATAGATGCTAATTGGGTAGGAAGTGTATCAGACAGGAATAACACATCGGGTGGATGTTATTGTCTGGGATCTACCATGATCTCGTGTTTTTGTAGGAAGCAGTCCAGTGTGGCTCTCAGCACAGCTGAAGCGGAATATATAGCTGCTTTCCCTGCTAGTTGTGAAGTAGTATGGCTTCAGAAGTTGTTATCAGGATTGTTTGACTTAGAGATGGACCCCGCTGTTATCCTATGTGACAACCAGAGTTGTATCAATATGGCAGAGAATCCAGTGTTCCATGATAAGTCAAAGCACATAGAGATTTGATATTTCTATATACGAGATATGGTGCAGAAAGGAGCTATCAAGCTCAAGTATGTGAGCACTGATGAACAAGTTGCTAATGTGTTGACAAAACCTCTGTCTCGAGTAAAGTTTGAGTATTTTCGAGACAAGCTTGGTGTAGTTCAGAAGGACCCTCCTTGAAAGGGGGAGTGATATGGTCGATGATGATATTTTAATATTGGTATCGTTGTGGATACCTGTATTGATGATGAGATTTCCTATATTGACGGTAAGGTCAATGATGAGGATACTTGTATTGATGATGAGGATAGTTGTGTCGATGATGGGGATACTTGTATCGATGATGAGGATACTTGTGTCAATGATATGGATACTTGTATCGATGATGAGGATACTTCTGTCGATGATGTGGATACTGTATTGATGTGGATACTTGTACCGATGATGAGGATACCTATTCTGACGATGAGTTCATTGTATGGTCCTTAGTGGACATGATAAGACTGCATCGTCCCTGAATGCTTGGTTCAAAATGTACGTGATGGGGATTGCATCATCCCGGAACCACTAGTTCAAAATGTACGTGATGGGAATTGCATCATCCAGGAACCACTGGTTCAAAATGTACATGATGGGGATTGCATCATCTCGGAACCACTAGTTCAAAATGTACATGATGGGGATTGCATCATCTCGGAACCACTAGTTCAAAATGTACATGATCGGGATTACATCATCCCGAAACCACTAGTTCAAAATGTACGTGATGGGGATTGAATCATATCGGAACCATTGGTTCAAAATGTACATGATGGGGATTGCATCATCCCGAAACCACTAGTTTAAAATGTACGTGATGTGGATTGTATCGTCCCCAGACTTCGGTCCCTTAATTTATCCGTAGACAAATGTATCCAAGAAGTGGTTGCTAGTGGACAAGAGGGGATTGTATCATCCCTGGACTTCAGTCCCTGAATTGATCCGTAGATAGATGTCTCTGAGAAGTGGTCCCTAGTGGACGAGAGGGAATTGTATCATCCCCGGACTTCGATCCCTGAATTGATCCATAGACAGATGTCTCCGAGAAATGGTCCCTAGTGGATGAGGGGATTGCATCATCCCTAGACTTCGGTCCCTGAATTGATCCGTATACATATGTCTTCGAAAAGGAGGTCCTTAGACTCTCTCTAAGTTGACGAGTGGACTACATCGTCCCTAGAAATGTTATGGTGTCTTAAATGGATCATTTGTATTGCAGGGTATGCTGCTACGATGATGTTGACTGTGATGATCTAGATGATGATGTTGTTGATCATGATGATCTAGATGACGATGATGTTGATCATGATGATCTAGATGACGATGCTATTGATCATGATGATCTAGATGATGATGTTGTTGATCGTGATGATCTAGATGACGATGTTGTTGATTGTGATGATCTAGATGACGATGCTCTTGATCATGATGATCTAGATGACGATGCTATTGATCATGATGATCTAGATGATGATGTTGTTGATTGTGATGATCTAGATGATGATTCTATTGATTGTGATGATCTAGATGACGGTGTTGTTGATCGTGATGATCTAGATGACGATGTTGTTGATCGTGATGATCTAGATGACGACGCTGTTGATCATGATGATCTGGATGATGATGATGTTGATCATGATGATCTAGATGACGATACTGTTGATCGTGATGATCTAGATGACGATGTTTTTGATCGTGATGATTTAGATGACGATGTTGTTGATCATGATGATCTAGATGATGATGTTGTTGATCGTGATGATCTAGATGACGATGTTGTTGATCGTGATGATCTAGATGACGATGCTGTTGATCGTGATGATCTAGATGATGATGTTGTTGATTGTGATGATCTAGATGATGATGTTGTTGATCGTGATGATCTAGATGATGATGATGTTGATCATGATGATCTAGATGATGATGTTGTTGATCGTGAGATAACGATGCTGCTGATCATGAGGATCCATATGTTGATGTTGTTGTAGTTGTTTAAGTACTGTGAAGATGAAGATTCAGTACTGAAGATATTTATGTTCCAATATTGAAGATGTTCCAGTAACTGCTTGAGTTACTGATGATGTATAAAGAAAACTTCCAATGATTTATAGATGTATCATGTATGATGTTGATGACTCCTTGCTCCTGTAGATATTGTTATAATATCCTTCTCATTAAGGGGGAGTGTTGAAATATTGTAACTTCTAAGAATACTATATTTTTACTTTATTATTTTGGAGATGTTTCATTCCTCCGTGAAGACCTTATTGTATCCGGAGATGTTTTATTCCTCTATGGATAATGTGGTAACTTCGGTTATTAGACTTCCCTAGTTGAGGTCGGCCTTGTATGTGTTATGTGCCACCCTAGAGGGGTCAGCCCAGTCAGCACTATGTAAAATGGTTAAGTTGGGGCTGACCTAGTTTGTGTAAAATTCAAGTCGAAGTTGTGTATAAATAGAGGAGGTGTGTTACTTATTTAACACACATTAGACTCACCTGTGATTGGCACATAGGTGAGGGAGAGATCTGCTATGGAGGAGAAGGAGCTCATGTATAGGGTTTACATCTTGCTATTTGTTGGTCATCTATAGTGAGGAAGCTTTGTTGGGTTTTCTACCCCATGAGGATTTCCCAGGATAAATCTGTGTCTCTTGTGTTTATGCTATGCTTGTTGTTCTTTCAGTGATCCTGTATATGCTATTGTTGTGAAATGGAATGTAATGCTAATATTTTCTGTCTTAGCATATTGAATCTTAACATAATCCCCCTACTGTATAAAGGAAACAAATTGTTATTTAAATCATTTTAAGTCTTATTTTTGTCAAAGATTAAATACTTTTGATTCTGATTATTTGTTTATATAAAAATACTGTACATAATAAATTTGAGAGTTACAATTAAAAATTTATAATTCAAATCAAATTCATAATTATTTAAAGTCTCAAAATTTAAATATATTATTATTAATTTATTTTTAAAAAATTTAATATATTACTAATAAATTCATTTACAGTACACTTACAACACTTGTTCTAAGTTTTAAGATATCTAAAGATAATCCTAAAGGATTGTTTCCTCTTACTTTCTTATAATGGTATGTTATAAGTTTTCTTTATGATTTATGTCAAAATAAAGTTGAATTATTTAGGAAACCAAAAATCTTTTTATTTGATTAAAGTGGTAAGATGATGGAAAAATATATTATGAAAAATTATAATAATGATGATGATAGTTTTTAACGTTCATTGAGACCAATCTTGATCTATCAGACCTTAAGAAGATAGAGATTATTGGATTTTCTTTAAAATACTATTTCTATGCTCAAAGAGCTTACAGAGGAGTGTCGCTAGCTCACTATAGTTTTGGGGACCTAGAAGGTTAGAAAGGTTACTGCCGGAGCAAAGATGTTGAAATTGAGATCTAATGTGAGTCACTAGTGTATTTGAACCCAAAATCTGATGACAAAATCTGACGACCTCCAACGAAAAGGACTTTGTCGTCGGATTTCACCTTCAAATTTACACAATTTGATGAGTTTTTTTAAAAATGATACAAGGTTATGTTGGATATCCGACGAAATTTCGATGAATATTGACCATTGCCAAAGCCAAGCAATCTAAGAGAAAATGATTTTCATCTTCCACGCTCATAGAATCGTATAGATGGAAAATTCTTTCAACTCGAGGAATTTTAGGGGTTCTGCAATGCCAAGTTTCACTATGAAACTCATGAGAGTTCGTTCTAATCTCACCAATATTAATTTTCTTATTTGAGCTTATTAAGATAGAAAGATAGTTTTGACCCTCGAGATTAGGGGTAATGATCTCTTTGTAATACTGAAGCTTTCTTTTTACCTCTAATTCTTCTTTGCACAACATTTTCTCTTTGAAGGTAGAAGTAATAATGTAATTAATGTTAACAATATTTTGTAAAGTGATAGTTTCATTACTCCCTCAATAATTTAACCAAGCCGTGGCATCTTTAAGCCATCCCTGCTTGAGGCGCAGGTGCTTTCGGGTGGATTTAAGAGCAATTTTAGGAAGTCGATCATCTCCTATATTGTTTAATTTGTTCTTGTACATTAGATATCTAATCGTAGGGATGATTTCAATCGGGGAGAGCCCTGCTTCCAAGAGGAGAGTAGGATAGGGCGTGTTGCTCTTAATATTTAGATTATAAGTAATAAACGGTTTTTAGATTCGCTTAATTCTTCTCCAAGATTCTCTGGAAATGCTGCATCCCTAGGCTTCACATCCATATAGAATAACAAGAATGACGAGCGTTTTAAAGAGCAATTTCTTTTTGTCCCACATCACAAGGTTTGCCAATTTATAGTTGTTTTCAAGGCCAAAGTAGGCTTTCAACCCTCCATTTATCCTCTTCTCAATGCTATAGTTCCAGTTGAGCTTGTGATGAAAGTCAATTCCGAAGTACTTATAGGAGGTTACTTCCTCTAGGATTCTATTGTCATAAGAAAAATTGTCATAAGTACCTTATTGGACTTGATAATCGTGACTTTTTTTTTGTCAATGTTAATGGTGATGCCCATATTGGTGCCAAAACCTTTGAGAATTCGTAATTGCTTCTCAAGATCATATGGCACCTAGCCATAAGAACGATATCGTCAACATAGAGAAAATGCATGATGACTATTCCTTCCAACGTTGTGCCCGCGCAACCTGCCTCGTCTAGGCATTCTTTAAGCTTATCGATGTAAATGCCAAAAAGGGTAGGGGAAAGGGGACACCCTTGCTTAACTCCAATATTTCAATTAATATCTTGCGACCATCCTTCAGCACTTTTGAATTTGACAATGACATAAATTTTTTAACAATATGATTCGAAAATATATTCCCTAAATTATAATAATGCGATATCATTGCTTTTTTTGGATCCTTAATATGGTACGCTATTTTATTTTTATAGTTTGTGGACTAGGATTTTAATATATTGGAACTATGATGATTTTATATTATTATATAATTAAAAATATAATATATATATATATATATATAACAATATAATAATTGCAGAAAAAATAATAAGTTTCTAAATCAGAAATATTATTTTTATTTTTTATTGACTAGGATTTTAATATATGATTTTATAATAACATATAATTAAAAATAATATATATATATATATATATATATAATGAGTTTCTAAATAAGAAAAACAATTAAAACTATTAACATAGAAATCATAATATAACTTCTTAAGTGTTTTTCTATTTTTTTTCATTAATCATGAATACATTTTAATTTATTGATATTATTAATATTATATTATATTATATTAAGCTTTAGATAAGACTTAGTTTTAGTTTTCCATAGAATTTGATAGAGATATACATTATTTTAAATCTTTTACCATAAATTATATATATTTGTTTGTAAATACATTGAATTTTAAATTCTTAATTCTTAATGTAGTAGGTTTCATATTAACTTAGTTTTCTTTTGTTTGATTCATTAGATGAATTTTTTATATTTTTTTTTATAAGTGTTTTTATAGTTAATTATAAATATTTATTTTTCTTTTAATAATTATGAATACATTGAATCGTAAGTTGTGAACATATTCAATTTTAGATTATAGTTATTCTTTGTCATTTTTTTTTTATTTTAATTGAATTTGATGAATATTTTAGTTTTTTTATAAGAATTGTTATGATTAATTATAAATATTTATTTTCCTTTCAATAATTTTAAGTTGTGAACATATTTAATTTTAAATTAAATCTATTCTTTGTCATAGAATTAAATGAGATATGATTAACTAGATTTTTTTTTTCAATAATTGTAATTACATTGAACCTTAAATTGTGAACATATTCAATTTTAGATTTATTTTAGTCTTTGTCATTGACGTAAATGTACATTGTTTTAATTATTAAAGTTAACAAATAATTGTGAATACAATGAACCTTAAAGTGTGAATATATTCAATTTTAAATTAGATCTATTCTTTAATTGAATTAAATGAGAGTTATAATTAATTAAATTTTTTTTTGAATAATTGTAAATGCATTGAACCTTAAATTGTCAACATACTCAATTTTAAATTTGATTCATTATTAAAATCATTGAATTAAATTAGAGGGAAATCTACATTATTTTAATTGTTAAAGTCAACAATGTATTTATGAATATTATTTAATAGTAATCATTTTTGTATAATTATAACATAATTTTAAATTAAATAAAAATATATATTATTTTAGTAATTTTTAGTGATAATTCTAATTAATGAAAGTTTTAAAAACCATCCTCCTCCTTCATGTTCTTCTTTTTTGTCTTCTTCTTCTTTATAAACAAAATTACCTTTTAAAATAAATATTTTTTATTTTCCTTTAATCATGAAAATCCACAACTCTTGATACATTTTCTTGGAACCTTCTAAACCCATATATGATGTACAAAATAGATCAGCGTTTTGGGTATGAATCACTTCTCACACTACCCAAGTATTATACTAACTTCCAATGTGGCATATTCGATACCATCACTTGAACAATATGTGCCCTAAAGTTGTTGAATGTACAAAAAACATGAGGGAACTAGTCTACAAACTAGAACTGTGTTTTCTAATTGGTTCTGAAATAATGCAATAAGAGCGTTAGCAAGGTTCCCATTGCATTGATAAAACATTGGTTATTGCTTAACTTTTGTCCTTCCTTAGCATTTGTTGTTAACTTGCCATTTAGTGTTCGATGTTTATGAGTGAAGTATGCAAAATAATAAAAGAAGTCGGGTATATACATTGCACAATATTCTCTGACATAAAATTTGCATGGCAAACAGTAATGCATTAAATTCCTATGGCACGCTATCATAGATCGTGGTAGTCAAAGTCATATAGGTATAGTACAATGAGTGTGTAAATGCTCCTCTATTCATTATTCATGCCCAAGAAAAATTAAGATTCCATATTTATGGAAACACTGGCATAACTTTCAAATTGTAATGAAATCATAACGTTTAACAAGTCAAATATTAATAGTTGAGATATTAAACATTATTTATTTAGGAATCTTTCCAAGAAAGACTAATAGATATCATGATGTTGTATAATAGTCATTTACCTTGACTAATAAAGTGAAAAATTAATATGAATAAGATTTTTGCAAAGAATTTAAGTTAGGTCTTTTTATAAAGTTAAATGTCTAAAAAAAGAAAATATGTCACGTTCGAAATGTACAAAAACATGGAATATGATCTTTATAGAAGTTTTATTTTAATCTTTTGTTGCTAGGCATCATAACACTTTGCCTTAGGCGTTGTCTTCAAAGCCATTAGAAACAAGAGATGCCATGATACAGACAGACAAGATGGAGGACAGAGAGATATACGAAGTATCTAAGCCATTAAAAACAAGAGATGCCATGAAACAGAGAGACAAGATGGAGGATAGAGAGATATAGGAAGTATCAAAGCCATTTAATTTAAGGATATAGTTTAGCCCAAGAAATAATAAAAACGTGGCGTACCAGGTATTGCAATAATTCTGGAGCATTCGAGTTCCAAATAGAAATGTTGTGCTGCTACAGTAAAGTCGTTGGAAAGCTGACAGTCTTCTCCGGTGGCCTGGAAAATCGGGATCCCAATTCCATGCCATTAGTCAAGCCAAACTTGCACTCAAGCAATCAAAATCACGGCTGTTAAATCCATCCAAAATACGGATTTGTGACTGGTCCCAAAAATCTAGGAAGAGCAACACGTGTGGAATAAATATATGGCTCAAATTGTGTCTTGAGACAATCATTACATATACCAAAAACTATACAAGTGTCCCATTTAGATTTTTTATAAATTCTAATTTTTTAATTTTATTTTTAATTTTAGAAAAGTCATATCTCAATAGGGCATATTATTCAAATCAAGTTTACTAGCGAATCAAAAATAAGAATAGCCAATAAAAAATAAGAATTATATAATTTATAAAATTTAAAATATGATTTTTTATTTGTTTAAAAATCAATTTAATAATTAAAATTTCTAAAACAATAGGTAACTATATAAAAATATAAAATGAAAATTTAGAAGTTAATTAAAAGTTGAATACATATTGATTGCTATAATCCCTACCTTGGCAGGGAGTAATAAACAATAGCTTATGGTCCTTTTATGCCATGTTCCCATAATGAATGAAATCACCGTACATTATCTTTTTCATTGTAAGAGAATACAGGGATAAGGGTTAATGAGGGGAGACCCTCGCCATTACTTAGAAAATTATCACTATTGGGTTCATTGTAGGAATGTCTCTCTGAACAATAGTGAATGTTGGAAGTGTGGTGGCTTATAGTTATCAACTTCCAATACGGATTTGAATTCTGTACTCTACGAAACAAATTTAAAAATATTTTTTTATTAGGAAAAAATTTTGTTATACCTGTTAATTGACTAATACATATAAATGACTCAAATTCTTTATTAAATTTAGAAAACACTTTCTAACTTCAAAATTTCTCCCATTCCCTACCAAAAAGATCTCTAGATAATCATCCCATTTCCTAAGAAAAAATCGCGAAAAAGACCAAAAGCAAGACCCTATATTATCAATCCATTCTCAAGTGTGCCCCCCCAAAAAAAACTATCACAGAAGCCATGCTATTGCTACTTTAAAAATGCATTCGAGAGTTATATTGTATGTTATGTTGAATAAGGAAACATGTTAATTGAATTTTAGAAGACAAGGTAGTTAGTGGATATATTAATAATCCATTTTGAGTGGTTCTTAACATTGTGTAATGAAGAATTTAGGGTTCATCTTAAGTACTGGTTATTTTTATTTTTATCCATTTTTAAAATGAATAAAAATAAAGTCTATTTTAAGTATTATTTATTTTAATCTGTATTTGAAATAAAAAAAGATATCAAAATCTATGATTTTGTAAAAAACACTTGTTGTGCTAAATATTTAATTGGGCATACCACTCAAATATTAAAAATATTAACTACAATGACAAGCAAACAAAGTAATTCTCAATTTTAATATTGACCTAAACCATTTTAAATCTTGATTTATTAAGAATTAAGTAAAATCAACCCTCTTAAGAGAATCATCTTTAAATTATCAAACTTTACATAAAATGACAAAACAATTGTCTCAACACAAAACCATTGTTTTATTGATTTTTCTTTTTCGTTGTGGTTATTTCGTTTCTTTCGTTGTTATCACGAATCCTTATTACCATTCCATTATTTGTTTATGCTTTCGAATTTAATTAGTATAAGCGGTTTTATATATGTTTATTTAGTTTGTATGTATTTAGTATAGTTTTCTATACGCAACAATTAAGAGACTTTCAATTGTAAAATAAAACCATGCCTACCACTTCTAATGAGAAATACTAAAGGATGGTATTACATGCTATGTCAGGAGACGTCTAGTATTAAATCCTCATGCATAACATGTGTAAGAGGTGATATATAAAATAGAGAAAATTAGAATTTTATGTGGGAACAACCAAGAACAATTATAAAATAGTGGTGCAAATATGTATGGAAAAAAATTTAATGTATGTATATTCATTTAATAAAAAAGTTATTTTTAATATTTTAATTATAAAATATTACAAATATGTATGAAAAAAAAATAATGTATATATATTAATTTAATAATAAAAAAGTCATTTTTAATATTTCAAATTTTTATGATTGGGATTTTTTTTCATGCTATCCAAAGTTTTTATTTAATAAAAAACTAATTTTATAAATTTAAATTTAAAAAGAATGTTTTTTATTTTTAAAATTAAGTTGTTTGGAAAAGTGTTTTTTATAATTTATATGGGTGAGATGTATCATTTATATAAATATATCATTTTAAATTAATTGATTAATTGAATAATAAATAATATGATGATGATGATGATTAACGTCCACTAAGAACATCTTTGGTCCATCGGATCCTAAAAAAGGTATTACTTAGTTCGCTTAAAAATTGTATTCATATGATCTAAAAGCTTGGTAAGAAGCTTTCATAGCTCACTATGAAACTAAAATCGAATATGGGTGTAAGCAAGGCACTCTAAGAGAATGTAATTTTCATCCTCAACACTCATAGACTCACAAAGATGGCAAAACCTTTCTTCCCATAGAGTTTTAGGAATAGACCAACACCTTGTTTTGCTAAGGAGCTCATGGGAGTTTGTTCTTATTTTGTCCATAATAATTTTTTTTTTGAACTAGTTAATACCAAGAGATGCTTCTGATCTTCCATATTAGCATTAATGACCTCCTTATAGTATCTTAATTTTCTTTTAGACTCAAAATTTTTCTTGCACCACAGTTTCTCTTTAAACTTAAAAGTGATAATATTTTTGACATTATCGATATTCTGTAAAGTGTCATTTTTCGTCAATGCCCCCATGGATTAACCAAGACACGGTATATTTACACAGCTCCGCTTGAGGCATAGTTGGTTTTGAATTGATTTTAAAGCAAGTTTTGGAATTCTTTCATCTCTCATGTTACTTGTCTTGTGCTTGTACATCAGGTACTTAGTCACAACCATGCTCTCGAAGGGAAAAGACCCACTTCTATGAGGAGATTATGATACGGCGTATTGCTTTTAATTTTTAGGTTATTTAAGTTATGAAACACTTTTGAATTTGCTCAATATTTCTCCAACATTCTCATAAATGTTGCAACCCCAAACTTCACAACCGTATATGTAGTGCCCCTAGACTACTTCAAACCTTGAAGGCAACTATTGAGTGACTGCAACTAATTGTGAATCAATAAAATAATGATATACGTATCTTAATAGTTGATGTAAATGAATGATTACATGCTGCTTAACGATTAACTTTGATTATGAAAATGTACATGTGAATGATGCTTAACGACTAGCTGTATGATTTATTATCTGATGAAAATGAAGAAAGTAAATATTGATGAGATGCATTTTTGATTAGATGAATGAGTAATGTTATGAGTAAAATATAAATGATTAACGAAGTAGTAGATTGATGAATCAAATTATGATAATTAAGGACAGTACTACTAATATATGTTTGTGAGAAATGTGTGTAGCGACAGGTGAAATGGTTCACCAATGGACACACAAAGGAATTGAAGGGTCGTAGAGTATGGATAAATCACACACGGGGAGAGAGACAATGATGTCAACTTCGATGGATTACCATGCATGAGAAGATAAGCACTGATCCACTTGCTCAATAGGAAAGCATGAGGGCGTATGAGGTGGGCCACGATGGAGCTGGTCACGTACGCATTGGGGGGCACGCAGTGATAATAGACTCACTCCTCAGTGCCTTTAGTCCCTAATAGCATGTAGATGGAGGATAGAAGGTAACAGCTAATGAAATCCCTACATGAATTTCTCAGAAGTCAAAACAAAAGGATGGCAGCAGAAGGGCCCGACGATGCAGTACCCTGCCGAGAACGGAAAGAGTGGACGCAAGGACCCGACGATGTGGTACCTTGCCGAGAAATGGAAATGATTGATGACTAAACCCAACGGAGTGGTGCCATGTTGAGGAAATGAATTAAGGAATGGGGAGGCCCAATGGTGTGTCACTGGGATCCTAGTAAAAATGATTGTTAACTTAATGGCCTAGAAACGTATAAATTGCACCTAGAGCATTTAGTTAGGAAAATGCACTTTTAGTACTTTTAACATTAGAAATTGTTATTTATTCATTTGTAGATAAAAGAATATTTTGGAATCTAAAATATTAGAAATGGTTATTTATGCATTTGCACATGAAAGAATATTTTTGAGTATTTCAAAATATTAGAAATATTTTTTTGGGAGCAAAATGGAATCCTAGGCATGGACACCTAGTCAACTCCACCTACACCACAAATCTAGGAGTCAAGTGAAATATCTTGGGGACAAACATGAGCAAACTTAGGAATGTTGGTGCATCTCTTAGAGAAACTGATACTTGGATGTGTGAGTATTATTAAATTAGAAATTTAATAAAATATATATTTATGCATGAAGCGACATGCGTCGCATGGAATTTTCTTTTAAAAGGAAGGCATTGGGAATGGGTAAAGCACCAAGATCCTGGATGGGTATCGTAATCTTGGATTAGTTTATGACTTGCTTCTATTGAGGGTTTGGCTGGAAATTTTAGTGAGGGGGAATCCCAAGTTAAGTTTCTTGATTATTGTGTGTGATCTCTATGACCCGAAGCTTGGGGGATGCCATGCGACTGAAAGCTTGAGCCTATGGTTGGGTGGAGAAGCTAACGGTCGCTTCGCCTATGGTTGATCGAGCTTTGCTAGAGGTATCCTATGGAAGACGGGGCAATGTACAAGATGGGCTGGATTGATGGTGACTTCTCCTTCGACCACGAACACGACCTAACAGTTGACAGGTTATGGTTTCATTGTATTTGCTAATTTATTTAGTTAAATTATTAATTTCTCTATGT
This sequence comes from Larix kaempferi, assembly GCA_027924585.1. Lineage (NCBI taxonomy): Eukaryota > Viridiplantae > Streptophyta > Pinopsida > Pinales > Pinaceae > Larix > Larix kaempferi. The sequence continues at coordinate 30,982,783 of BSBM01000096.1, forward strand.
ATGATGGTATCTAATCTGATTTAACTTAAGTGTTAAGTTTCAGATTCAGTTCGTGAGCAACCTACGGTAGGGGTCCCTACAGTATAAGATAATGGGAATGACAAGAGTTTAAAAGAGGAATTTATTTTTCTCCCACATGACTAGGTTGGATGATTTACAATTATTTTCAAGACCAAAATAAGCTTTCCACCCTCCGTTAATCATTTTATCGATTTAATACTTGGGTGTGTGCAAGAAGATGAGGGTCACTTTAGATGCAATGCTACTTTTTCAAAACTCGTTCCTGATACATAAAAACATAACGTGTTTTTGATATTTAGCACCTACCATGGTAAGACCAGAGCCTGACATGTCACTGGACATGTAGGATAGGTAAACATAACGCGTATGCATTATAGAACTACAAAACATGTACGCGTTATGTAGTTACAAAACACGTATGTGTTATTGAAATCTAAAATAAATTTAAAGAAATAGTACAGACCACCCCCGACCACCTGCGGCGCTCTTCATGCATCAAAAACGTGAAATAGAGGTTGGACGAGGATGGTTTCTGTGCCCTGGAGTATTGGTGGAGCTCGATTTAGCTAGAGGGGAGGCAAATTCACCGGTGGATTGTCATCTAATCAGGTAATTCATTCACCCATACCATTTTTTTGTCATTTTTAAACCTAAATTACTATTTTTTTATTGTTTAAAACAACCAGGTTTTGTAATATTGATAAAATTGGGAATAACCCAATCTCTAATTAAATTCACATCTCCCTCAACCAAGATGAGTGAATAATTAAAATGAATCCCTTTTCAAAAACTCAAAAATTCCTAATCCAACCAAAAATTGAAAAAAATAGAACTCCCCCCTTTCTACAATGTATCCATCTAAGTTACCTGACATCAGGACACGGGACACGAGTGTCCCCACAGGACACGGTGAACCCTGGAATTAGGACATGTAGGACACGTTTTATATACATATATATATATATATATATATATATTTTTAAAATATTTAAAAATTTAAAAATATAGACATATAGATCCAATAAAATTTAACATTTACAATTACAAATATTCAATAGAAATTACATTTACAATTACAAATATGAAATATTCAATAGAAATTAGGTCATTCACAAATCACAACACATTTGTCATTCACAATCACAAATCATAATGAGACATTGAGACACATAGATGCATGTGAGAGACTCGGAACCGTATTTCTCATTAAGTCATCAAAATCAAAATGTATTACATAGATGTTGGAATGCCACTAGGCACTAGCAAATTCCTAATAGACTAATAGTCTAATAGTCTAATAATAAATACAAAAAAGGAGTGGATCAAGATGGAAGAATCCCATCTATCAATGACTCAATAGTCCTCCTCCATGCCTGAATCAATAAACTTATCATTGCCCTGATCCTCCTCCTCCTCCTCTCTGCCAATCTGACTAACTGCATCTGCTAGTGTGGAGGATGACCCCTCCATATGATCACCCTCATCAAAAGTGACTGGCTCTAGCACTGGATCATTAAGATCCATGTTGGCTAATGCCAACTCAGGACTGCTGTCCAACCCATCTCATCAGGAAAGACATCCCACATCCGTGTCTTTCCCTTCACCCACTCCTATCTCTTCCTGTAAATAAGATGAAGATTGGAGTGCACATACACCATCGTCTCTGCCCTGGACTGCTCAAGCCTGCTCTTCTTCACACTGTACAAGTTCCCATATGTTCTCCAATTCCTCTCACAACAAGAGGATGAAGTAACTTGAGAGAGGACCCTCAAGGCTATCTTTTGTAGTATAGGGCATGTTGCCCCATGAGTTGTCCACCAAACAAGGGGTTTCTTAACCCCCATGTCTCTAACCACATATCCTCCAAATCTCCCAGTGGCACTAGAAAACTCATAAAATTCCTCCTCCACCACCTCAAGGTGGTCTCTATCCTAAAGTAGTTGTCTAAATGCTATCTTCCTCCCCTCTGAGATCTCTCCATCCATGTGAGAAGGGACTCTGGATGAGGGCCCCGACCCACCACTGAGCCAATCCTAAGCGTAGAACCTAGGGTTCAATGATTGGACCAAGCAATGCAAAGGTGTGCAATTCTTATCCCACCTGGAGATAAGAATGCCCTGTATGATGGACCATAAGTTCTCTGCCGATGTCTCATACTCAACACACTCACTCTCCATAAAAATGGTCCTCATGGACTCAATCATGGAATCCCACCCCTCATAAACATCTCCTAGGATGGCCTAGTAAATGTCTGCAAACCGCAACAAAGAAATGATTGGCTCCATGACCTTGATGCTAAGGACTACCCTATCCCACCAACCATCATCTAAAACCATGTCCCAAGCAACACGGCGACCCTGTTTGACGTGTCGGGTTACTTAGGTATCCATCCACATGAAACCCAAATTTCCAACCCTCAAAGGCCATTTCCCATGATGCTAATTAAATAATTTTCCTTGGTAATGGCCATAACAAGATGAAATGCATGCACAAGCGTGAATAGAAAAAATGTAAAAAAAATTAGTAACTTGGTTTCTCAAAATTTCATCACAATCATTTGTACATGAACATAATCAAAATTTCATCAAAAGTGTATGTAGCTATACATTTCCTCTTAGTTAAGCACCCTTGACTAAATGCCAAACACATTAACAAAGTGTCTCTCGAGCATGCCTTATCCACACCCTTGATCAATCTACTCAATGCTCAGGGACGGTCGATTCAACTGAAAGACTTCATATAGAAAATCACTATGTTTTTTATTTTATTTTCTGAACTTGCCATACAATGTAGAGATCGATTTTGTAGAGAGAAATTGTCTCTGTTTTGAGAAGTTGACATTCTTGTTATTGTAATTCTAGTCAAAATCTCTAGTTGATTATTCAACATATTAATCATTGATAGTCATCTCAAGTACATATGTAATCATATTGGCAAGACAAACTCATACATATCCATTTCATTCCATGCCACTTTGTCCTCCCCTCCAACCACAAGGTGTAATATGTTCAAATCAATAAATTTAATGTTAGGTTATGAAGTTGATGGAAATATTGTTTTCTGCAATGGACGTAAAGGCCAAAACATGTCAAAATAACACTCCTAAATTCTAAGAAGTTTAAACCCAAGTTTGCATGGAAAAGTCACCAATGAGGGTTAAGAAGTGTTTCAACTTCTAGAAAGAAGTTGAACGAAACTTACTTTTTAATTGTTAAATGTTTAATTTTAAGTCTTAAATGTATGTAAGTGAATGCCATTAAATTGCTTGAGTTTGATTTAATACATTTTCAATTTTGAAGAAACGTCATTATATACCATGTATATGTTTCTAATGATTTTTGTATTGATGTCTTTATTGCAGTTGTGGCTATGGACACCAATGCTGAGATACTGATTGAGCTTGCCCACTTCAGAGGCATTAGTGCAACTTTTAGTGGTGGTGACAGGATTCGCCACTCACTTGCATCAACCTTGGATGCAATTGTTGACACCATTTCACAGTCTAGAAATGTACTATATGATATTACATCATATAGAGAAAGAAAAAGACAACAATATGCTGATGGGCTAGACTACAATGCAATAAAAAAGTTGACAATATACAAAGATCTCATATTTGCATTGTTTAGGGACCCTTGGATGGGGGAAATACCAAATGAAAATAGGCCACATATCTCCATTGAGTGGTGCACGTTTCAACCATTTGTTGATAACTGGATGGATAGATGGTACATGGTTTTTGATATGCCACCACACAACAATAGGGAAATTCCCTTGTATTTCCTTCGAAAGATGTACGCAGAGTTCGTGTTACATAAACACATAAACTAGTTTGACATCTTGCAGTTTCAGGGGATCGGTGGGGGGATGCCCCAAAACTGACCCAATGCGAGGCTTTGAGACCAAGATCACATTATCCCTGCACCTCGCAGGCAGTTTCCTGGGCCAGATGTCCCACCTGCACATCGTATTATTCCACAGACACGGGATGCATTTTTTAGTTTGGCACGGGTGGTTGTTCACCATGGCACTATGGTTCAGCATATGGGTGATGAAGGGACATCTATCCCTGGTGTGGTACATACACCATCTCATCACCATGCAGGACCATCAACTAGTGTAGGACCATCAGGACCATCCACTAGTGCAGGACCATCAACACATCCCCATCCTAGTACCTATCCTCACGAGTGCACATCATGTGGTCGTCCCTGCTATGGTCTCACCTTAGATGTTGCCTTCAGTGGGTTTTTGAGAGAGGTATGTTGATGGTTAATTGTAATAAATTCTTCATTTATTTTCGTCTTTGTACACACATATATAGTTTGAGCTAATATATTAATTTTGTGAACTTGCAGTTGATGCTTTATGCTAGCAGCGACGCCCTGGAGCCGGATGTTCCAGACTCTATAAGGGGGCATGATGCTACCCATTTGGTGGGCCCATTTTATATAGCACCTATTGCCGTATCTCACACCGAGGTAAACATTTTAAAATTTCAGTTTTTTAATACTTGTTAATTTGTTAATTTCCACATACTTTACATTTTAGTTCACTAATGCTATCTACAGTCTAATATTTACAATTATTAAACTTGCAGATGGCAGATGCTTCAATGGGGCAAGGTAATGTGGAGGTAGCGCCCATGGTTGTACCGTCCCATGAAACATCTGGGCTCCGGGTAAACAATTAAAAATGACATTTTTTAAATACATGTTTGTTTGTTGAATCATGCATGTCTAGCTACATGAACACTTGCTGACTGTAGTCACCATCCAAAACATCTAGACCATTGCCTAGATTTGTATCTCCCTCCAGGCCATTCGTGAACAAGGTTCGTGTATATGTGAGGCGTTATACTCCTAGAAAGACTCCAGCTGCCCACAACCATGGGCTTACTCACACCATGGTAATGTGTATCCTTTGATGATATTTGTTGTTTAACTTGAAATCCAGTGCATAAATCATTTTTGTTAATGTTTGAATTGCATGTTTACTGCATCAAGAACCCGAGTTGTCTAATGAAAACCTATCATCGATGGTTGATGCAGCAGTCAGTGCCGCATCTGCAATGGCAACTGATCACACACAGGTATGTAACTATTTCAACATTATCTTTACATAGTTTATTATTGTTGTCTATCCTTTATTCATGCATTTCTAACTATTTCAACATTTTTTCATTGTAGCCATTACCAGCAGGAGGAGTTTTTGGGCCCCCTAGTTCGACCATCCTAGATGTTCAACCAATGGTTCCATCTGCTACAAAAGCAACTCACTCTCCTTTGTCAGTTGAGGTGAGATGTCCTTCAGTGACCAAGTGTTTCATGCACTTTCCATGCACCAGTTGATAATTGTTGAGCTAATGTATTAGTCTACATAGTTAGTCAAATTTAACAATTGATATTTAATTTGCAGGATTGAGAGACACACACTGATCCTAGAGATGTGCCTAGAGGATCAACGTCGGGAAAGAACAAGAGGAAGCGTGAGTTTTGATGTGTCTTATGGGATATATGTACATTTGTATATATGTACATGTGGATTTGATAGTTTTGGATAGCTTTGGACACATGTGCTTTTGGATACTTTTTGATATATGTGTACTTTTCGATACATTCACTTTTTGGAGACATGTACATTGACTTTATTGTGCATGTACTTTTGGAGACATGTACATTGACTTCATTGGATACATGTACTTTTGGATACTTTTGGATATACATGTACTTTTGGAGACACATGCACTTTTGGATATATATGTACTTTTGGATACATGTACTTTTGGAGACATGCACATTGACATTTTACTTATAAATGAATGATACATTTCACTTTGTATTTGTTCTTCGGTTTCCACGTGTTCTTGTGTCAATCTAATGTGTTGATTTGTGTGGATTATCTATTACTCATGAATGCACTATGTCAAAAGAACGAACTATTATATTTAAAGGTTTCAACGAACTCACTACATGCGTGCTCTAATTGGTATCTAATTAAAATTTGTGATTTTGGATAATCATTACGAGTTATGTAAAAGTTCTTGCTCGTGTAATTTAATCAAACTAAATGCAATACAATGTTTTTCAAGGTTTCAACGAACTCACTCATGCACACTAATTGGATAGGTGTAATTAAAATTTATGAGTTTGGATGATTAAATTACAAGTTAAGTCAATGTTCAAGTGTAATTTAATAAAACTATGTGCAATACATGCTACACATTTCATCAACGCCCAATATTTGACTATACAATTAGATTCAACACTACATATGAGTAACTACATACAAGTGCTCAAAGCAACATTGGTGAAAGGAACAAACGTTACCTCGGGATTCGAGAAATAAAGTGCCTTCTAATGTTGGTTGGGAAGGATATGCTTGGTCCAGCGCCTCTCTGACTTCATCGCTTGTATAACCACATATGTATAGAAAATTTTGTGTTTCTTCGTGAGCTTCATTTTGAGATGGTAACTTATCACTTTGAATTGATGTGGGAATTGAAACATTCCCTAATGAGCACCTACGTTTTTCTTCTTGATTACTTCCATAGGGTGCTTGTTCAACAACTATTGTGGAAATTAAAGGTCCCTCTTGTCGTGGATTAATAGGATGAACCGTGGTATCCTCTACAATTGGATTTGGATTAGTATCCAAAGAAAGCCTCCGATTCATCATGTATATTCTTTTCTTTCTCTTCTTCAATGACTTCTTGAGGTCTCTTCGTCCTTGTTGATTTGTTTACTTGGTTACATGCATTCCCCATCACCACAATGATCAATTCAATATAGTTTGTTTTTGTTGTTCTTCAATTACAAGCTCTTCAATAATAAGCAAATGGAAGTTAAATCATAAATTCTTTGGGCTCTTTGATTCTCTTGTACACTTGTGTATATCCACCATCACCATGAAATGGTCTTGAAGCTTGATATCTTATCTTGTGTGCTCCTCAAATATAGGCAAAATGAATCTTTCAAAGACCTTATCTTCGGTGTTATTCAATTGGAGATTCTTCAAGCTTGCTGATAATCTTCTTCAAATATGGCCATATAACCCAACACCACACTGAGCAACCATGAAAGATGTCCTTAATGCTGCACCTGCATAAAAAAAAATAATGATGGAGTTGGTGTGGAGTGTGAGAATTTCCAATGGCGTGCTCGTGCTTTTCGAAAAATCATGGGAGTGTTGTTTTGGCTCAGATAGAGTGAAATTGCTCTCGGACAGGGACAGTCCACTATTTATGGAGTTACAAAATGCACACGCATTATATAAAGCAAAAACGTGTGCATGATATGAAGTGCAAAAACGCGTACGCGATGTTGTCAAGCACAATAAATAGGTTAGGTGCACGGTTATGGCAATGAACAAAATCAAAAGAAAACTAATAATTTATATGGTTACATACAAAACAAATGTTTTGTATGGTTTAATACCCCCTAGCTCTCTCCCAATAATCCCTAGATACCCCCTATCTCTTTCTAAATATCTATCCCTCATTCTCCCTACATCCCTCCCTACGTGTTTCTTTCTCTCCCTTACTCCAACCATGTCCCTACCACCCCACTCTCCATCTCTCCACCTTCTCTTTATCTTCGTCATTATCCCTCCCTATAGCACTCTCTCCCTTCTTCTCCCTTAATCACTAACCCTCTATGACTTTATCCCTCCCCCCTGCCCTCTCTGTCTTACTTTGTTCCTAGAGCCCCTCCCCCATAAAGGACTTTAGACCCTCTTCTAAACATTAATCCCTAAGTGCATAAGTGCACAAGATGATGATGAGGAGGAGGGTGATGACAATGAAGATGATCATGATGCAAATGAAGATGATAAAGATGAGGAGGAGGAGGAGGGTGATGACAATGAAGATGATCATGATGTAGATGAAGATGATAAAGATGATGAGGAGGAGGAGGGTGATAACAGTGAAGATGATCATGATGCAGATGAAGATGATAAAGATGATGAGGAGGAGGAGGGTGAAGACAATGAAGATGATCATGATGCAGATGAAGATGATAAAGATGATGTTGATGAAGATGGTGGTGATGATGATGAAGATGTTGATGATGATGGTGAGGGTGATGTTCTGATGATGATGATGATGATGATGATGAAGATGATGGTGACATGATGGAGATGTTGATCTGATGAGGAAGATGATGATGATGATGGTGATGACGATGAAGATGTTGATGATGATGATGATGGTGATGAAGATGATGATGATGAAGAAGATGATGATGATGGAGATGTTGTGTTGATGGGGAACCTAGAGATGACAATTATGATGAGGATGGTGATGGTGATGGTGATGGTGATGGTGATGACGATGAAGATTTTGATGATGATGATGATGGTGATGATAATGAAGATGTTGATGATGATGATGGTGATGGTGATGTTTAGATGATGATCATGATGATGTTCAGAAGATCATGATGGTGATAATGGTGATGATGATGGAGAAGATGACGATGATGGATATGTTGATGAGGAACCTACAGATGCCAATGATGATAATGCTGATGGTGATGAAGATGATGATGATGGAGATGTTGATGAGGAACCTACAGATGCCAATGATGATGGTGATGACGATGAAGATGTTGATGATGATGGTGCTAGTAATGATGATGAAGATGTTGATTATGATGGTGATGGTGATGTTCGGATGATGATGATGATGAAGATGATGGTGACATGATGGAGATGTTTATGTGATGAGGAAGATGATGATGATGATGGTGATGATGATGAAGATGTTGATGATGATGATGATGGTGATGAAGATGATGATGATGACGAAGAAGATGATGATGATGGAGATGTTGTGTTGATGCGGAACCTAGAGATGACAATGATGATGAAGATGGTGATGGTGATGGTGATGGTGATGGTGATAACGATGAATATTTTGATGATGATGTTGATGGTGATGATGATGATGATGATGTTGATGGTGATGATGATGAAGATGTTGATGATGATGGTGATGGTGATGTTCAGATGATGATGATGATGATGATGATGATGATGATGGATATGTTGATGAGGAAGGGGGAGATGACAATGATGATGAAGATGTTTATGGTCATGAAGATGATGATGATGGTGATGGTGATGATGATGGAGATGTTGAAGATGATGGAGATGGCGATGAAGATGATGATGATGACGATGATGGTGAAGATGATGAAGAAGATGATGATGATGGAGATGTTGATCTAATGACGATGAATATGATGATTATGGTGATGATGATGAAGATGTTGATGCTGATGATGATGATGGAGAAGATGATGATGATGGAGATGTTGATGAGGAACCTACAAATGCCAATGATGATGATGATGATGGTGATGATGATGAAGATGTTGATGATGATTGTGATGGTAATGATGATGAAGAAGTTGATGATGATGGTGATGGTAATGTTCAGATGATGGTGACATGATGGAGATGTTGATCTGATTCAAGGAAGATGATGATGATGATGGTGATGATGATGAAGATGTTGATGATGATGATGACAGTGATGAAGATGATGATGATGAAGAAGATGATGATGATGGATATGTTGATGTTGATGTTGATGGGGAAACTAGAGATGACAATGATGATGAAGATGGTGATGGTGATGGTGATAGTGATGACGATGAAGATTTTGATGATGATGGTGATGGTGATGATGATGAAGATGTTGATGATGATGGTGATGGTGATGTTTAGATGATGATCATGATGATGCTCAGAAGATGATGATGATGATGATGGAGATGTTGATTTGATGAGGAATATGATGATGATGATGATGCTGATGATGATGAAGATGTTGATGATTACAATGATGGTCATGAAGATGATGATGATGAAGAATATGATGCTGATGGAGATGTTGATGGAGAACCTAGAGATGAAAATGATGATGAAGATGTTGATGATGATGATGATGATGGTGATGATGATGAAGATGTTGATGATGATAGTGCCGGTGATTAAGATGATGATGATGATGGTGATGGTGATGATGATGAAGATGTTGATGATGATAGTGCTAGTGATGAAGATGATGATGATGGAGATGTTGATGAGGAAGGGGTATATGATAGTGATGATGAAGATGTTAATGGTGATGAAGATGTTCATGATGATGGTGATGGTGATGAAGATGATGATGAATATGATAAGGATGAAGAAGATGATGATGATGGAGATGTTGATGAGGAACCTAGAGATGACAATGATGATGAATATGTTGATGATGATGATGAGGGTGATGATGATGAAGATGGTGATGGTGATGAAGATGATGACGAGGATGGTATCCAACTTATGTATATATTTGCAAATATACAAGTCCCTATAGAACTATCTCCCTTCGTTCGCCCTTAATCAAAAACCCTATGTGTCTTTATCCCTCCCCCCTGCCCTCTTTATCTCACCTTGTATCCCTCCCTCCCTATCTCTTTCTCTAGATCTGTCCATGGTTATGTCCCTCACTCCCTTTACCTCCCTCCCTCTATGTCGCTTTCTCTCCCTTACACCATCTTCATCCCTACCACCCCACTGATTCCTCCTTCCCTATCACACACACACACAGATAGAACCTCCCACTTTCTTTGTCGCTCACAACTCCCTCTAGTCTCTCTCTCCCCAACCACCAATCTCTCTCTCTCTCTCTCTCTCTCAAACACACACACATACACACACATTATGTCCCTTTTCATTCTCAAACCCATCCCCCATCCATCCATATCTATCTCCACCTTTCTCCCTCCATCCCTCACCCTACCTTCTCTCCCTCCCTCTCTCATCACCTGTCTCTCTCTCACCTTCTATCCCTCCCTCATGTTATCTTTCCCTCAACCTATCCCAATATCTCCATCACTCCCTTTCTCTCACATACTTTATGTCCTTTCCCCCTCCTTCCATATTTTCTCCCTCTCTCTCTCTCTCTCTCTCTCTCGCCACCACTCCCTGCATGTCCCCCACCAAAACTTTCTGTCCCTCCCTTCCTATCTCTTTATTTCATTCTATCCCCATCTATCTCTCACTCCCTCCAAATCCATTCCTCCCCATTGTCCCTCTCCCTCCCTCTCTCTATGTCTCCCCCCCCCTTGTATTCTTTCTGTCTCTTTCACATCCCCCTTGCCTCCATCCATTCCCCCTTGTCACTCAAGTCTCACTTTCAACTTCTAACCGTATACCTCTTCAGAACCTATTCTACTCCTAATAGTGCTCTCAAGCTCCACATCCCTTCATCTCTCCCCACTCAAGCTTCCAACATCCTTCTAAGCCCTTGACCCTTTTCCACCCCTATTAAATATTAACCATGGATTCCCTTGACCCTTCCCCACCTCTTCTCAAATATTAAACAAAAATTCCCTTGAGTTTTCCACACCCCCTCTTTCTCAAGTATTAAACATGTATTTTATGATTTACATAACGCGAGTGCCTTTTTTAACTATATTACGCGTACATGTTATGTAGTTATATAATGTGTACGCCTTATGTAGTTATATAATGTGAGCATGTTATGTACATCTTAAAGCATGGTAATATTTTTGAATTTAAACAGAACGCGTTTGTGTTTTGTAGAGCCTAAACCAGGCCAAGTCACATGCTCACATGTCAACAATAATCCTATGTGTATGCTTTGGAGTTTGCTTCGGTAATTCCAAACCTGTGCTATTTTAATGAAAAACCAAAGCTAATTGGGTATTTCTTCTAGTTTCTGGAGAAGGTTGTGCTTAGCCACTCGTTACAATATGCTACACAAAGTCATTTTTGACGAAATATTAGACACAAATAGCATTTTTTCTGCAGATTCCAAATATGTAACTTTTATTTTGAAATATTAATTTTTCCTATTTTCTTTCAATTTATTTTCTATCCTACCTTCTTAACTCGTGAAACACACCGTTAGTGTTTCTTTCATAACTTTTTCAATTCTCAATCATTTCAAAAAAAAATTGTATGGTGCACAAGAGGACACTAACCTCCACGTTCTATGAAAAACGCATTTCAAGATTTTTGCATTAAGACCTTCAAAGGATCTACTTACAAAAGAGGTACTATTTTCGAGGTTTTAATTGCAAAAAAAATTATAAAATTACTAATTTAATTTTCAAAAAATAATGGCGCACAAGTGCTATGTGTTCTCTACATGCATGCCGACTTTTGTAGCTTCATTCCATCATTTAGGCCCTCAAAGGCTCTACCCACAAAAACATATACCTTATCATTTGCTTGAAAAATAAAAAGTGTTAGGAAAAATGAAACTTGACATAGCTATGCAAATTTTCAATACATAAAAGTTATATATTCGGAAACGTGATTCAATTTCCTACATTTCATCTTTTTTACTCAATGCAAGATATTTTGCGTAAGTAGCTCAAAAAATCCAAGTAAGTTGAGGGATGTCTGCTTTTTCAGTTTTCTATTGCATCTAATGTGCCAAAAGTGACGCTCATTAGCTTGCACTGACCCACTTCCAGTTAAGCTTGTGATGAATATCAACTTCGAGGAATTTATAAGAAGTCACTTCCTCCAATTTTCTATTGTCATATATAAAATTACCATAGGTGTCTTTCTTGGATTTTATAATCGTAACTTTTATCTTGTCGGTGTTAACAATCATACCCATATTAGAGAAGAAGACTTTGAGAATTCTTAATTGCTTATCAATATTAAAGGGGCTTCTTGCCATAAGAACAATATCATTATCATAAAGCAGGGGGATGATAACTATCCCATCTAAGATCATTCCAATGCAACCTGCTTCTTCTAAACAACCCTCTAACTTATCAATATAAATGCAAAAAAGGGTATGGGAGAGAGGGAAGCCTTGCTTAACTCCAATATTACAGTTTATGTCCATCGACCACCCCTCGATTTTCTTAAACTTGAAAGTGACCTTTTCATATAATCTTATCATGGCATCTCTCAACTCAAAAGGAACTTTAATCTCCTCTAACATATTCCATAGGTTATTTTTAAGCACCGTATCTAAAGCTTTTCTAAATTCCACAAAGCAACAAAATAGATCAGACTTGTTATTACACCATTCCTTCGCAATGATCCTCAGCATAACAAGGTGTCCCATGGTAGAGTGATGCCTTCTAAAACCTGCCTAGACTTTATTTTTCTCACAATCCATTTCTAGCCATTTGTTGATCTTGTTTTCTAAGTTAATACTATATAACTTAGCTAAGAGAGGGCTAATCATAATTGTCCGATAATTAGAGGGGTTATTTGTATCATCACTTTTGAAAATAGGGATAATGAGGCTTTGAGACCAAGGTTGTAATGTCCCCTTCTCCTTATTAAATGCAGGGAAGGAAACATTAACAACATACCGGGCTTTTGACAGACTTAGCCCCAATATTTTCACTCATAAAACTGTAATAATTAAAACTTCTCTATACAGATGTAAACTTCAATAGAACACAGCGGATCTAAACATGACATATGCACACAGATTCATCATGCGTTCAATCATATAAACATCAGTCATTAAGTAAAATATTTGCAGAGCATAGAATTAACATAATTCCATTGCAAGAATACTTATCTCGAATTGTAATGGCCCAAATGACTGGCTACGTGAGAGCAACGTTCCACCCAACCATAGATCTCTGTCCAGCCTGTATTATTTCAGCAGAGAGATCACCCCCGAGCTGGGCTGTGTATCCACTAAGGAGGAACTAGGTGGCTCCCTCACAGTCAGGATTTCACTCAGACAACCATGCTAAGCCAACACATAGTTGGGTTTTTCAAGCATGCAATGGGAATTGGAGAGGGATGCTAGTCCATTGAGCTCAATCCCAGAGCTATTACACATCAAGCTAGACTCAAACGATCCTGGCCTCCATTCGAACATCCACACTTGGATTTCTCACAGCTTTGTTTAGCAAATAACCCAATCTGTCACTGATTTTCTGGGCAGTTAAAACTGGGTTTTTCCATGGATTTTGGGGTAGCTATTGTTCCCAAATTTTCCCCAAGGTTACTACCAATGGATCCCCCATTGGATTTCACTGTCCAATACCAAATCGGGGCGTTTTTGGCTTCCCAAAACGTGGGTTCTCCCACAGTCGCGATTTTCTGATTTCCTCACTGCTAGGAGCTCGTTTTTGGATGGAGAATGATGATGGTTCCTCCCCCATGGAATGGGGATGAGGAAGAGGCAACTCCAAGAAGTAGAGTGACTTGTGGGACAAGTAAACAGGGCCCATACCTACCCATACGAATTTCAGGGCTGCCCATGCTCCATTGAAGCCATGGGATGAAATCTCAACCACTTCCTTACAATAGGCATTAATGTCACCTAGGAAATCCAATGGGTTTTTATAAAGACAAATGGCAACCTATGGTTCACTCCCATAGCCCCCTCACCACTCCCTAGTGGATACACGTGGCCCCTTCTCATTCGTTGCCTCCGTAGCCAGCTTTGGTATTTATAATGCATGATGTCGAATTACATCCTATTACAATTTCCATGGCTTAAGAGCACATGGTGTCAAAATATCAAATACTTGCCCTTTAAATCAAATTCAGGCTTTCACTAGCGGGGCCTTTGCCTTGAGCTCCACGCTAGGAAAACACACATCACATGTACACATTATTCACATTAAAGGCTAATATATCCTAAGGGTCGAATTGGGGGTATTACAAAGGTGTAGGGAACCCTTGCTTAACCAATATATTAAAGAATTTGGGAATATGCGGGATGAGGATGGGCCCTCCAATTTTTAAGATTTATGCTTGGTAGCCTTCAATGTCTTTGGATTTTCCATTTTATAGGCATTTAACCCCAAAATATGTGTCTTCTAATGAGAAGACTTATTTTGTTGTAAGAAGGGTTTAAATGCTATCTATGATATCTAAGGATTCAGAGAGTTTTTCAAGCTAAGAATTCAAATCCGTCAAAACAATCTTATTATCTTCTTTTGTCTTGGGAGTAGGAATTTTCCTCTAGAATTTCTTAGGAACCATCTTGGAGAGGCGTAAGAGATTTTCCCATCTTTTACTTTGATAGTCCCTTTTTTTTCTTTTAATTAGAGATTTGTAGTGATTTATCTCGTCCACTTTCAACGATTCTACAACATACTCTCCCAAAATATAGATTCACAATTAAAATAAAAATATATGTTAA
This sequence comes from Larix kaempferi, assembly GCA_027924585.1. Taxonomy (NCBI): domain Eukaryota; kingdom Viridiplantae; phylum Streptophyta; class Pinopsida; order Pinales; family Pinaceae; genus Larix; species Larix kaempferi. The sequence continues at coordinate 30,997,964 of BSBM01000096.1, forward strand.
ATTTGTAGCCATGAATACAATTTCCAAATAGATTTATAGTATATTTAGTAGGAAATGTCGAAAAGATTGTAACATCCATTTTTATATGTTGGTTAAATATAATATTTAACAAAATAAAAAATATAATAGTAATTACATTAATGAATGGAGAATCTCATTGATTTTTTATTTCTTTTTGTAGTCAATGAATTTGTATATCTAGAACATTGCATAAAGAGTAATTAGATGTATTTATAACCGTATGATGTAGAAAATAACTAGGTGAATCTATAATTTGATTGTAATATTAATAAACTTAATCTAAAAATAAAAACCTCTTTAAAAATTATAAACTAAAATACTAAAAAATATCATTATAATAAAATAAATAAACGTAAAATCATTGTATTATGGTAGAGTATACTTAAGCATTGTTATTCTCTTAAGAAATGTTTCCAACCCTAATCCTATATGGTTAAATGAAGACCTTAGCTATAAAGATTTAGGGGAAAATTGTTTTGTTTTGAGATACTATAGCGTTCAAGCTCTAATAATTTGCAATAGTCCTATGGAATGGCCTATTTCTAGCTGAATGGCTTGCATTCATGGGATTGGAAGTAGGGTAGTTGACTATGTCATTTCTGATATCCTGTTAAACAACCAAATATTAAATTTTGATATTTTAAATTACCATGACCCTGATAGACCTTTAATTGTAACTCTCAACTTTGTTATGCATAGTAGCCCCATAGAAACAAATTCTCTAAGTCAAAGGTACTTAATCTTCAAGAAAAATAAATGTGATATTTTTCAAAATGATTTAAATAATTATCTATTTCCTCTCTCCAATAAGGGCAATATAGAAGACCTTTATCATAATTTATCTACAACCCTCACCTCTTTTATTAACAAGTTAATTGAAGTGTCACATATAAATAGAAATATGACCAAGCCTTGGTACACTACAAGGATAATAACTTCAAGTGGAGGCTTTAGTAGGACTCGCCAAAAAACATGTCCCTTCTTCATCTATAGGGGAGGTTTCTAGTGGAGGTAGGAGGGTGGATGTTTTAGCAGATGTTTTTTTATCGATGCACCTAAACCATTATGGAACACCAGTGCTTCACATAGTTTAGGTGCATCAGTGCTTGGTTTTTGTTAATGGTGGACCAATGTTCCTCATTGGTTTAGGAGCACTGATGCTCTATGAACCATGTGCACCTGTGTTATTTTAGCCAAAACAATTATCAGTGCTCCACTTTTGTAATGATGCACTGGTGCTCCTCTTTGGATAAGGTACACTACTATCAAGGCTCCTCATTGGTGAAGGCACACCAGTTTCAGTACTCCTCTTTGGTGAAGGCCTTCCAGTGTTATTTTTAAGGCATGGGTGCATCGATGCTCCATGACCCATGTGCACCTATATTATTTTGTAAAAAAAACCATCAATGCTCTACTTTTGAAATGGAAAACTCATGCTCCTCTTAGGTTATGGTGCATCGATGTGAGTGCTCCTCTTTGGTAAAGGTGCACTGGTTTTAGTGCTCCTCTTTGATGAAGGTGCACTAGTTCGCTTTTTATAGTCTAGGCACACTGGTGGTCCTTTTACATTAAAGGCGCACCAGTGCTTCTGATAAACAAAAGCATCGAACAATAAGTTGTTTTTTTAACTTATTGAAAAAAGAGGAAATTTTTAAATGTTTTAACGAAGTGGGAAACATGTATTGAAAAGACGAAAAAAATAGGATTTGTTTCATTTCTTAATTTCACATGGTTCTACCAGAGAGAAGAGGAAGAGGAAGAGAAAGAGTATTGTATCCAAGAAACCCATTTTTTCCCTCTTCATTGTTTCATTTCTTCCCATTATCTATTTTATTTATACTATTTTTCTCAGTATTGTTCCTAATTTCTTATTTGGTTTTGTTGCTTGTTTTGGTTTGTTTGAGTGCTTTTCATCTAATTGCAGGTTAATGGTGTATTTATTTCAGGGTTTTACACCAAAATGTATGGGATTTCCTCGGTTATTGAAGGAACCAAGTTTTTTTAAAACTTTTGAAAGAAGTAGGAAAAACGTCTTAAGAAGAGGGGAAAGAGAGGGTTTCTTTCATTTATTCATTTGACATGGTTCTACAAGAGAGAAGAGGAAGAGGAAGAGTTTTTATACTAGGAAACCATTTTTTCCCTCTTCATTGTTTTATTTCTTCATATTATCTACTTTATTTATAGTATTTTTTATTTCTCACTATTGTTCCTAATTTCTTATTTGGTTTCATCGTTCGTTTTTGTTGGTTTGTGTTGGCCCGGTTTTGCAACCAGGCTTAGTGCTATGGGCACCTGCTAACTAGTAGCAGCAGTTTCAATGTAAATAAATAACAATAAACTAATTAAACAAGACTATTCATGGATCTAAGCAAAGATATTAAGCAAATAACAAAAATAATTTAAGATCAAGAACAAGAACATATAAAATAAAGAATTTGTATTGAAAGTATGGGGCAATCAAGTGCTTGCGGAATCAATACCTCTAATGGTGAGGTTGAATAGCTCCAAGGATGAGCAACTTCCAATCTCCAATGGTCTCTTCTCCAATGTGGTTTGCAATGGCTAAAATGCTCAGGGGAGATTTCAGCAGCATAAGGATGAGATAATGGATGGATGTGAAATGAGGAGCCCATACCACCTTTTTATAGGTTTTGGTGGTGGGGAATACCATTTGTGGTTTTGTGGAAACCAAATGGTATTGACCAACATGGTTTAGGTACTTTTCCCTCCTTTTTCCTTTTTTGAATAAAAATAATATTTTAATTCCCTTTTTAATATTTTTGGGAATTTGGACCCTTTTTAAGGGTTTTTTATGCTTTTTGGGAAAAATAATCTTTTTTAATGGAAAAAGGGGTGTACTAAGGTCTTTTGGTGACCTTTTGTTGGTTTCAGAGGCTCTGATGGTGAAAAAGTGGATAAATGGGTCATGTGAATAGGGAAATGAGCTAGTGAGCACTTTTTGGGTGTTAACAGTTTGGGTGTTTTTCCTCTATTTTTCACATTAATGGTGGATTTATTTTAGGTTGATTTTTCTTCAAAATATATGGATAGAAAATGAGGGGCAATTTTATAAAAGAAAATGATACTTTTTTGTGCAGCATGGGTGCATATCCATAAGGGTTTTCTGTTAGGATATTTAGACACTTAGGAGTTAGTTAAGATCAACTTGTGTAATATATCCGTTAGGGATAGTGTGTTTCTTTAGTATGCATTAGTATGCATTTGTAAATACTTAATCCGACGGTCACGATATGTTTCCGACATAGAGTGATCCGACGGCTCAACTTCTCTTAGATCAAACCTAACCTTGATCCGTGGCTTAACACCCGATTGGTCCATGATCTCTATTTAAAGAGCATGGAGGGTCATTGTTTAGTTGATCGATTATGAGAAGCTCATTTGTAACTTTCTTTCTTTGCATAATAAATTGTCCCGTAGAAGCTATTTGGCCGGGGCCGTGGAGTGTTTCCCTCAAGAGGGTTTAAACCACGTCAAAACATCGGTGTGTTGATCTGTGATCTGTTTGTGTGAAGTGGTTGCTCTTGGTGTTCGGTCCTTTGGTAGTACCCTGTGTACCCGAACATTTTCAACTCCTTTTATTTGCATGTTAACGAGCTTTATGTATGCGTAGAAAACTATTTTCTCTTCACGACACTTTATTTTATGTTTGCGGTGCTTCTATTCTTTGTGAGAACATTGGTGCTTCTCTTTGGTGAAGGCACATTGGTTCTACTCTTTGGTTAAGGTGCACCAATGCTTCTCTTTTGTGAAGGCGCACCGATGCTTCTCTTTGGTGAAGGTGCACCAATGCTCATTTTTGGTAAAAGTGCACTAATGGTCCTATATTAATGTGTGGGCACACTAGTGCTCTTCTTTGGTACAAGAGCATTAATTCTCGATGTTACGAATATTATCTCTAGCGGATTAGTGGTTTTAGAGAGTTCTTATCAAATAATTTTCATGTAACAATTGAGTAGTTTTGTAATTACAAGAGGTCCACTCATTAAGTGGTAAATGGAGTGGTTTGACATTCACCATGGCTTTGAATGGGTGGCTTCATCACCATTACTATAAATTGTAATGCTTAATATTTCAATATTAATTATTGTACATTTTCATAGTATTTATTTTTACTTTTATTGATAATGTCTTATTTCATATACTTTTATTTGAAATTTATTATTTCAAATAATTAAATTTATAGTTTTTGTTTAATATTCAAAAAGTATTTCATTTTTAAATTGTACATAAGAGATCCATTAATAAACACAGGTAAGAAATAATACTTAAAATATTCAAAATCAAAGTTATTATATCACTACATGTTTATAATCTTGTATTTATTAAAACACCTCCCTTTATTTCCACGTCCACAAGGTTTATGTACACAACATATTGTTTCTTCATCATTGCTCTTTTTTTGTATGTGCACAAGTTCATTGTTGGTTAAGGTGCAAAGGTTCTCATATTTTTTTATAATAGCTTCTTTATTGTAGGTGCACGAGTGCTCCATGACTATAAATTAGAATGCTTAACATTACAATATTAATTATTATACATTTTTATAATATTATTTTTATGTTTATTGATAATTTCTTATTTCATATGCTTTTAATTGTAAAATTATATTTCAAACAATCAAAACTATATTTTTTGTTTAATATTAGGAAAGCATTTCATTTTTAAATTGTAAATAAGATATTCATTAATAAACAAGGGTAAAAACAACTCATGGCATCTTTGCAATAGGGTTTAGTCTATGAGCGTGCTAGGTCTCCCCAAGTCACCCTTCAGCTCTCTCTTCTAAGTGTGGCGGCCACTAGACTGCCACTCTCGGCAGCCTCCATGGACGCCCCCCTAGGAGGGCCATCAGGACCCTCCCACCAGATAATGCAAACTAATCGAAACGCCAATATTCTACCCAATAATGAGACCATTCGAATTGGATCCTCCGATGTACCTTTGGGTAACAATGCGGATCCCAAGAAAGTTCAGGAATCCCTGCAGAACAGTACAACAGTAAAAAGCACCACAACTTGCATCGCCAAAATCGTAGAAAGACCAATGCTCTATCTCTCAGCAGAACGAATCAATGCTCTATCTAGAAGAAAGTGTTGGGTCCTCCCAACCCTGAACGAAACCTTCCTCACTCTAATTCCCAAAGAAGTGGGAACCACCTGCCCTGGTAAGTTTCGACCTATCTCTCTCTGCAATGTCATTTACAAAATCATAACCAAAATGATTGCTAATAGACTGAAGGCCCTGTTGCCTATACTCATATCTCCTAAGAAAACTGGTTACATGGAAGGCAGACAGATCCTCGATGGAATCATCCTTGTGCATGAAGTGATTCACTCCTTCAAAACTGCCAAAATACCCAGCATGTTGGTTAAACTCGACCTCTCTAAATACTTTGATAAACTCAGCTGGGACTTTATCTAGCGAATGCTTCAAGCTTATGGCTTCTGCAATGATTAGATTCAATGGATTCTTTCCCTAACATCCTCAACTTTTTTCTCATTTTTGTTCAATGGCTACCCGACAGCTACCTTCTCTCCCTCCAGAGGTATTCGACAAGGTGACCCCCTTTCTCCCTTTCTCTTTATCCTTATGATGGAGGGCCTAAGTTGTATGCTCAAAACCTTGGCCTCAGCTAATTCCCTAAAAGGCATATCTCTTCATGGCAGCCCCCCCATCACTCAACGACAATTTGTAGACGACAACCTTCTATTTGGACATCCCTCTGTGCAAGAAGCTCGTACCCTGAAAAAATCTCTCAACACTTTCTCTGCAGCCTCAGGCACCACTATCAACCTCGATAAACCTTAGATCTTTTTCTTCAACACAAATTCCATCACCCAAAGAAACATATCGTGTATTCTTGGCTTCCAAATCTCCCTGATTCCCTCTAAATACCTGGGAGCTCCTCTTTTTGAGACTACTACTAAGCACTCCTCTTGGAGAGAACTTCTTGATAAGCTGGAATAAAAAATCTCCTCTTGGACCTTGAGAACCCTAAACCTTCCCAGTCGCCTTATCTTACTCAAGGCTATTCTGCAATCCATACCCCTTTATCTTTTCTCTGTCCTCGCTTCTCCCAAATGGGTCCTTAAATCGATGAAAAAAATCCAATGGTCTTTTCTTTGGGATGGTAATCATGACAACTGCAAATGGGCCCTAGTCAATTGGAAAACCATCTGCAAGAGAAAAAAATCTGTAGTTCTTGGTCTCAGAGACCTAGAAATCAACAATCAAGTTCTCTCCACAAAGATACAGTGGAACTGGGTTACTGCTAAAAACGCTACCTAGATTCAACTTTGGAATAGAAAATATGCAAGTACCTAGAACCCTCAACATAGAATCCATTACAATTTGGACCCCCCAGGTTCCCTTATATGGCGGGCAACCAATTGTCAACGTGCACAGGTTCAGCAGCACAGTTTCTAGGAAGTTTGTGCTGGTGACCAGGCCCTTTTTTGGCATGATTCCTGGCAACAAAGACCAAGCATCCAATCAATCATTACACACCTGGACCTCACCCAACATCTTCGAGAAAAGGAACAATGTACTATCAACCACTACTGGTAGCAAGAAGGACATATGGGAAATAGAATCTAGAAAAATCCAAGCACATGGGACCCACAGGTACCCCTGAATAGTTCTGAGATTATTTGGACTGAATTGTAGACCCGCCACCAAAAAGTTAATGAAAATAAAAAAATTCTTAGATGGGTACACTCTACTAAATGCACCTTCATGACAAAAGAGGCCTACTAGCTCAGTACTCAGGCAAACGTAGATCAAGCGGATCCCATCTGGAAGAGAATCTGGAGCTCTAATTTCTGGCCCAATGTTGCAACTTTTCTTTGGCTCCTTGTTCATCGCAAAATCCTCACCTGGGACAATCTACTTAAATGAGGCTTTCAGGGACCCTCTTGGTGCATCATGTGCAACTCCCAAGCGAAAGACACTAATCACCTTCTAGATTCCTGTGATATGGCTGAAAATTTCTGGAATCTCAATGCTGCGAATTTCCAGTGCTCCAACAGAACACGAGGAGACATTGTCAACACTATCCCCATTTGGGATCTGCACCCCTTCGAAAGAAACCTGCTTAACCGTATTTGGGACCTCACTCCAGGTCTAGCCATCTGGAACATCTGGAAGGAGAGAAACCGCAGAATTTTTGAAGGCATTTCCAAAAGCTTCCCTGAACTCTGGCTTTGCTTTTAAAATAACCTACAGGAAACTCTGGCCATCTCCAATTGGACCACCGCTGATCTCCCTGTTACCTCTTCGGAAAAAAATGTCCTCGTCCGATGGGATCTTGCTCACCCATCTCGTGCTCATTCCCCGCGTCCTACTTCTTTTATCTCTTCCAGTCCTGATACCTGGAGCAAACCACCACCTAATTTCTTTAAGCTTAATTTTGATGGCGCCTCCAAAGGAAACCCAGTGGATGTTGGCTTTGGGGGATTTTTATGCAACTCTGCTGGAACCATTATATGTATCGTTCATGGCTCTCTTGGGTATGACACCAACAACATCATTGAACTCTCAGGTCTTCTTGAAGGACTCAAACTTGCTAAAGCCAATGACTTTATCCCTCTGATTGCTGAAGGAGACTCTCAAATCATCTTATCCCTGGCTAGAAATATTTACCATTGCACCACCGTTAGAAAAGCTTCTCCCATTTGGAAACTTGAACAATGCCTTCATGATCTAGTTGAGTTGCTCACCAACTTCAGAACCATCAACTTTCAGCATGTCAAATGCAAAGCCAACTCTATGGCTGATATCCAGGCTAACAAGGGTGTGTAAGATGTCTCCCTCCTCACCATTGGTATTGTCACTACAATGGATAATAGGGATCTCCATGAGCAGTGTCAACGTCTAGCAAAAACAGATCTTCACAACCTGGATGCGGGTGCACCTTCTGCCGACACCATGTTTAATGCCAACCATGAATAGCTACCACTTGCACTGCTGCACATGGAAACGTCGGGCCGACCCTTCACATGCATGGACTGGTGGACGAGATAATCATAGCCGCACATCTGTCCACCAGGATCGAGGATTACTCCACCACCCTGAGCGCCGGCGCTTATTTAAGATCATGGGATGAAGAGAATGGTGTCGATCTGGTCTCGCGTGTTTAGAATGATGTCCTCCCTTGGTGACTGCGTCCTGCACTCAATTCTGCCACCTTCCTTGAGGTCGACAGACTGTAATATTTATGGTCTCGTCTCCTTAAAACACCCTACCAACATGCATTATGTTTCCACCGTTGAGTTCAGTCCTCTCTCTGAAAACTATTGCCTAGATCTTGAAATCCTAGGGGTGGTTTACTCTAATATTCTTAGAGCCATGACAATTCACAACAGGGGGATCTCTCGATGGGGCAGCAGTAGGAAAAGATCTAGTTGTAGTCCCAAGGTCGCCATGGACTCGTCTTTCATGGATGGTTATGCTCCACGAATCTATGCTAGAACTCGAAGCATTATCGACAGGTTGGAGGCTCGTAAGGTGGTAGCTCTCCTTGCCTCTGGCAGCAATGGATGCGCCATTAATCATTACTGGTTACTCAAGAACATGATGAGCAACCTCATAGAGGAAATGGAAGCTAGTTAAAAATCCAACTACAGTATTGTCAGGAATATCAATGCCGAGGAGACTTAATAGCTCAGCCGTGGTTAGTATTATATCGCACACCATTCATGTTTCGACATGCAAATCATTACCTCAACTCATGAGGCACCACCTCAACACATGAGGATCTATCTTGACACACAATACCTTATCCTTGATAAGTAAGATTGTACAACATAATCACTGTGACATACACATAATTTACCTCAACACATGAGACTTAACCTTTACACATAAGGATTAGTCATTCTTTAGTCCAAATCAAGAATCTACTCCAAGTTTCATGACTCCAACTCAAGCTCCCTAAGGAACTACCTCGACAGATGAGGCTCAATCTTGGTGCACAATCTTGACTTGGAAAATGAATCATGATGTTGTAACTTTAACATAGATAATGTTTTCCTAGAGTCTATGATACGGTCTGACATTCCTTTGGAGTTTGACATCCTTTCCAAAGATCCTCTACCTAGATTGGACCTATTGCAATCAAATCAAGCCCTGATTTTCCATTTGATTACGATCTCCCTATTTGTATATCCTCGGACATTGTCATTCCTATGTCTTTGGAATCTACCTTTGAAATGCAAGTCAATGTTCCCAATCAGTTTGATTTTTCTAGCATATTTTTCGACTCCCATGATGATGAGTTTATTCATGTAGAATCCATTTCTTATTTCATCTCTGATATTCCTCATGGTTTTGATCTTATTTTTTATAGGTCTCCATACTTTGGTACTCTGGAGTCTTCATTGGTAAACTCTTACTTGGTTATGAATATTGTTGAAGGTACTAAAGGTGAAAGTATTTCTACCAAAGCAACCTATATCAAATCTTTTTGTTTACATTTTTCAGATATGAGCGTGGTACTTTTGTTTCTTGGAGACATGAATCTTAGCTAGATTCATGGTTTCTTAGAGATTATTTTCTTCCTATTTCTCAATCTAGTCAGATATTTTCAGAACCTTGCATATAGGTTTAGAATTCCCCACTGTTATGATGCATTTGAATCTTTTTCCACCTGATTTTCCATAGGGTTGAACCTATTGGACACTGGTGTTTCATCCATATTTATCTTCATTTTTTACCAATCCAATAGAATATCCTACCTAACATGGGACACCCTAATCAACACCCCCTTTCTATTTTGGTTGCCATGTTGAGTTTTTCTCATAGGCTTGGCAGCCTTTTTAGTTTTACCATGATTTTGAGAAGAAGTTGCATGCCTCTCTTTCTCATACATTGATGGCATCCCCCATAAGGATCTTGTCATAATGGACTCATTTTTAAGCTCTTCTTAGACTCCTTAAACATAAAAATTTTGTTGAGCGATCTTGTCTTTTTTCATGCTCAATAAAATACTTGAAAAGGAGTCTAACGGGTAAAAGTTTACCCATTTTCCAGACCAAGTGGACTATTTTACGAAAAAGGTATACTCTAGTTACTTTGTGACTAGAAGAGTTATTCCACACATTAGTTTATGCTTCTTTGGGCATAGGGAACTAAATTTATGAAGAAGCAACCTTTATAGTCCTCTTTAATCTCTTTTCAGACTCATTAAAACTGAAAATATTATTGAGTAAGCTTGTTCTTTTCACACTTGTTAAAGGATTTGAAAGTACATCATTTTGTATTAGTTTAAACCTTTTTCGAACCATGTGGATTACTTAAAAAAAGGAATACTTTGTCCGATAGGGCAAGAAGAGTTCAGGATCCTTGTACACGTTTATCATTTTTGGGGAAGGGAGATGAAATTTATGAAAAAACAAATCTTATGGAGTTTTCTTTTACATTTTCAAACTCTTTAAAAGTGAAAACCTAAACGAGGATTAATTAACTAGGACTTGGAAAATCCATGAGATAGTGTTTGGGTTGAAGCTTACGAGTGTCCTTATCTGGATCAAGACCTATTTTGGGACTCTTTGGATTGTCTTGATACTCATTTATTCCTATGTACCATATAATTCTTTTATTCTTTTTTAGGATTTGATAATATGAAAAAGACAAAAGAATCAAATATTGCAAAAAAAAGGATGGGCATGAAAAAATTATGTTTAATCCCTATATGGTAGCAAGTTGCATCTCTTTTGAACATGGGACATTGTTGAGTCTCATCTCCATAGTTGGGTATGTAGTATGGCATTAGAATATGAACTAATATATGCATTTACTCCCACGATTGGTTAGTCTTCCAGTCACTGTGGAGTTGTCTTTGATGTCTCTTACATCATCGACTTATTTTTACATTCTCTTTTGAGTTTATGATGCCTCAGTCACATTTGTGTCTTGCTATTGTTCAAAGGAATTATTTAACCTATGTCATACATCCATAGAACTTTCTTAACATTATCATGTTGACCTTCCCATGTCAGGTACATCTCATCAATTGATCCATCACATCTTTGGCCTCATTCTATAGTCTCATGTTGGATGATGGGTGATTCATTAATTCCATCCTTCTAGTGGATTACTTCCCATCAACTTAAACACATTTATTTTTGGATAGTGATCTAGAGTTTATTAGTACCTTGGAACTTGTAGTCCTCAGTAGAAACTCTTCTTTCTTTGACAACAGGAATCCATCATTGTCCCATGATCATTTGAGTGAACAAGTGTTCAACGTCAAGTCCTTTATTCACACTTGATAGATTGTAGTAGCTACATTGCCTCTCATTATCTTTATTGGTGAGTTGGCTTGTGTGTCTTAACAATTTTTTCATTGATCGATAATCACACTATGTATTACTACATTCGAATTCAAGACATCTACTCACATAGTTTTGAATTGTACCTTTGTAAGTTGGTTTTGAATACCCCAAGTTCATTTTATAGTTCAACTTAAGTTTTGTTATGACTACGGTTGCGTTTCATTGCCATCTAGTCATTTGGCACTGATCTCAGATGGAGAGTGGTCTGTTTAGCTACTGCATACATACAGATATTTTCATATGATGTTGAGACTTTGATCCATGACCTACTCATGACTTGGGTCTACTTTGTATACTCGTGGCCATGTTCACTTTTATATGTATACTTAATGGATCTGTTTAGTACTTGATTCATGTCCTTGCTTTGTTACTTTTGAGCATGGATATGCTCACCTTATGAAAGAGAGTTCTTACTTGGATGATTGTTGTTAACTGCCTATGGTTGATTATTAAGGGCAATTTCTTCTAGGTTACTTCATGCACTTATTATCAAAACTTTATAATGTATTTTGGCCATCATATGCTCCTCTGACCTCACATATTAGGGGGCATTTTTTATAGCGTCTTTTTCCATTTTTCATCCTAAGACATTATAATAGCCAATATTATTCTTATCCCGAGTTGTCGACATCCTTTTTTCCTTTCTGACATAGTGGAAACTCATTATCTTGAGGAAATCTCTTTAAAAAAACTATTTCCTAAGAAATAGGTGAATCTACTGTGTAAACCTAGGTATTCCAGCAATTAGGTGACTTTCAACATTGTAGCTCGTGTATTTGTCTATAACAGAGTAAAGAAAAATAAAATAAAAAAATTTCATTGGTTTCTTCGATTGAGACTGTTTCCCAACTTCCCCAATCTCGTGAATAAATTCCTCTAACTCCCTAATTTCTCTTCTTAAAATATAAAATGAGCATGGGAGAAAGAAAAAGTGGTTGGAAACCATTGTTTTATCTTGGTTTCTTGAAGAAAACCTCATTGTTCATACAATCCTTTATCGCCAGTATACAACATCCCTCTCATTCTATATGGAACCCTAGTTTTCCATTATGTTCTCCTTTGATTTATTATGCTAAAGGTCTTACTAAATCTTTTTGGCATACTTGATGGACACACTTTGAGTTGGAGTGCTTGAGGTGACTTGGGAGGAAGAACCTAGAACTTAGTTTCCAAATGGTAAAAACATAATAGGTTCATTTTTTCTATGTAATTTGTTGTTATTATAAATATATAAATGAACTGTAACCTACCTAGTACTTGAAACATTTTATGTTTGTGGAAAAACATTACTCTAATTTTTATTGTAAAGTTTTATGATATTGACCAACGATGGTCAAGGATGACTGTAAATGAATAATATTATTATTTAAATCATTAAAATAGGAGACACTCACCCAAAGAGACTGTTGAAGAGTGTTCATTGACCCATTAGGAGGAATGAAACTTGTATAGAAGGTAATGGACAAGTGGCAGCATATGCACTCGCTTACTAGATTTTGCAGGGGGAAACTTCCCTAAAAATGTGGTCATGTTCCCCAAGGATGGTGGAACTGAGTAGGTGGATCGGTAAATGTGAACTGACCCAAAATACCTAGGAAATATTTTATAGCCATCGAATTGAGAAGAGGCTCGCAACTTTTTCCTTGTGTTGGCTGAAAAAATACTTTTGGCCACACAAGAGATTCGATGAGGGGAAGCTAGATAATGAGTTGCAGAGTGAGACTGTCTTATCCTACTGAGTGTAGAGAGAGAGTTATGTATGCAACTCTTCATGATTGTTGAATTACATAAGAGTGATTTGTTTGCAATTCTCCATGATTGTTGAAGTACAAAGAGAGTGTTTGTATGCAAGTCTTCTTGATTGCTAAAGTACAAACAGATTGTCTTGCTTCTACACAGTCTCTTCATCCTGGTGGTTCCATGAATAGGCTGTGAACAGGCTCGGGGGTCCAAAAGCAAGTGATCTCGGCTTCTTTCTGGAGAAGATTAGGAGGAACGGTCCTCTTTGGGTGTTTTCCACCCTAACAGTTATCAGGTTCTACTTTGTTTTTAATTTATTTACTTCTAAACTATTAATCTATTTCTGAAAACTATATTTATATGTTATCATAGTTTTTCAGATGTTTTTTCTAGATATCAGTTAGCTATTAGAAGTTATAGGTTACTGAACTGATAAATTATTCTTGTACAATGAATGGATGAATAAAGATTGGAAAAATGTAGAATGATGATTATAAATTTATTCCTGTATTTTTCCTTTCACTTTCGTGATGTACTATAGTACAGGAAGATGTTTAATTAACATAGATAAAATGATCTGTAGATTCTAAGGGAAGGAATTGTTCTTATAATATGTTGGATATAAACTTCATTATAGTAAGTATACTATAATAAATTTACAGTATCTAATCTTTCTAGAGATTATCTTTGTTTTTCTTATGGTCTATCCAAGTTCAAAACAATAGAGTTTATTGTTCAAAATAGAATAGATTTCTATAAGCAGAATGCTCCTCCCATTAACATATAATTATTCAATATAAACATTAATTATTTACAAACAGTTAATATTGAAAACCTAGCAGCAAAATCTTTATTTAAAATCATCATAGATTTTTACACTAGATGCATTTATAAACCCTAGATATGTAAATATTGCGATTTATGCTATTATACATAGGTAGATCATATTGTACATAAACTAGAAATAATTACATCATCGATTCATAAAGAATTTATAATTATATAAACAAAAGTATCGAGATGTATAGGATCAACATAGAACAATAACATATTTTATTACAATTCACTTTAAGAAAAGAAAAAAGTATCCTTCATAAACATAGTATGGTATAAGAATACAAATCGGAAACATAGATCCCAAATTCTAGGAAAATGCATTCACATAAACATTAATACATCGGATAAAATATATTATGAAATTATTTTGCTACTGCTCGATATCCCCATAACGGATCAACATACTTTGTACATTCATAATCTAATAGCATTTCAAGTTCAAAAGATAGTTCAGGGTCAAACCCGGCAACTAGTACACAGTATATAACAATATGAATTATGTCAAGGATCGAACCCTATAGACATCACTCTTTATCAAATATAGAATAGTCGTGAGACTGTAGTAAATACTTATTCAATATACCAGAACTATAATAATCCTATAAAAAGTGTTCGAGACCCGTAAGGGCTCTCCCTGAGTTCATATTATGAACCAAGTTAATACAAACCCAGGTTTGACAACGAAATTACATATAGTTGTACTTCGCATCTATATATGAATTACAAAAACTAAAAACTTAACCATCTTCCCAATACAGTAGAAACAACTTTAGTATTACAGAATGCATCAAGGACATAGTTCGATGACATCTATGGATGCATCGTTTCCTTTGTATATTTTTTTAACAGGATATCAAAAGAGCAATAGGTCAAGCATTCAAGTCTCAAGAGAGAGCTTACCTAGCCTTAAGTTATACAATATAAAATTATAAATATAAAATTTAAATACATGACAGGGTTTAGGGTTTAACCTTGTGGATACCATATTTAGAAACCATACTTAACATTGCATCATAATTTACGAAGAATGGCTTGGCCCCAAAACAAAATACGTTGACCAAAATACAAATAATAAACTATAAAGGAGGCCGAGAGCAACAACTTTGTTAACATTCAAGTAGATACAAGTATCGAAACTAGTAAACACTATTTCTTTCCATAAATGAGTACAACGCAGGGAAACTGCATAGGTCTACTAGAATGGTACTGAAACCAAATAGAAGTTTAAATTCATTTACAAACAATGGTTGAAACCTTAAATTTGGTTTTAGCCAAAAGACATATTACATTATCAATGCCATTGCAAAGAAATGCTAAATAGCTCATGCTCGTAGATAAACAATGCTAGAAAACCATTGTTGTACTAAAATTTGTTGATAGAGGTGACTCTCTTGTGGATGGGCCCGAAGCTTACCGTGGTTCCCAACCACTGGAGCTGTCTTTCCTTGTTCCAAATCTATCGTCGAGACCCAATTCGAGACTTGAGGAATGGTAGGAACCCTGTCAAACAAAGAAACGAGTGGTCAAAAGATGATTAACAACATACAAAGAATATTTACAAGAATACATAAAAATAGTTAAATACAATACAAAATTTGCAGAACCTTACCTTTAGTAATCTTCAACCCGACCAAGAGCTTCCCAGAAGTATGCCAACTGAAAGCCAAGTGACAAGAACCCTAAAATCTCACTGTAACCGTATCAGTGAGGACCACGATGATAACTTACTAGTGTTAATCCTGTGACTGAGAATTATCTAGCCTGCATTTCAATGCCTCATAGCCATGGCGACCGAGAGAGTATGGTGTTAATTTTTTGACAATTTAATTCAATATTATCTAGGATCACTAAGAGAATAACATGTACACCATATCAATCATAAACACAAGAGACAATAGACACAGAGTTTCCTCGGGGAAAACCAAGAAGGTGAAAAACCCTACAACTTCCTCAGAGATAGAATAAGCCACAAACCAAGATCACAATGACCAAACCCAAAGAGATGACTCTTGCAGATACTCCTCCTCCTCCACTTGTGCACCACTTTCTCTCTTAGCTATGCAAGCTTGAGAAGTGAGTGAATGAATAGAATGAGAGACACAACCTCTCTATTTATACACTGACTTGACCTACCAATAACCTAACCACATGACCTAACTAGGGCCGACCCCACACTGGTGGTCTAATAACCCATTAATACAAATGATGACACTTACAATGTAACTTTGCGACACTTGCAAATACAAATGATGACACTCCCAATCAAAGGAATAATACATCTCTGTTGGATATATAATAAAGTACAAATGTAATATACAAGTGAATATCTTATGAAGTTACAAATACATCAACATTCCCTCTTAACTAGGAAGGTATTCTCTAGACACAGGCCATCAATACATATTGGCGCAAGTCTTCAATTCTGGAGCTGGATCATCATCACTGAATCATGGAGCATCATCATCATCACAGCTACTATACTCGACATCTCGATCATTGGGCTATCTCTGAATTCTTCTCGTCATAGGAAGTTCTACAAAGACATCCCTTTTTCATGCTAGTTGTAGGCCTAGCCTCCTCTAGGTCTTCATCATCTCTGTGAGCTGGCCATCTTGTGGATCCCAAGAATAATTACGTGTGTCAACAAAACCTTGAAAGAGCATCCTAGGCATTTTACGAGCACATGGCCCAACTTATCGGATCTCCCAAGATCTTTTACATGTGACTTTCACAAAAACTTAAAAGAGTCTTTCCTAGCAAGATCAGTAAAGAGCATATGAGGCCTTTTACGTGACTAGCACAACCTATCCAGATCTCTAGGATGTATTACATGTGACCCCCACCACAAAACCTTAAAAGAGTGTCTTGCCTAGCAAGATCTCTAAAGAGCATCCGAGGCCATTTACATGACTAGCACAACCTGTCCGGATCTCCAGGACATATTACATGTGGTCCCCACAAAACCTTAAAAGAGTGTCTTGCCCAGTAAGATCTCTAAAGAGCATCTGAGGCCTTTTACGTGACTATCACAACCTTTCCAGATCTCCAAGACGTATTGCATGTGGTCTAGCAAAACCTTAAAAGAGTGTCTTTCCTAGCAGGATCTCTAAAGAGCATCCAAGGCTTTTTACGTGACTAGAACAATCTGTCTAGATCTCCAGGGCGTATTGCATGCTACCCTTGCACAACCTGTCCACAGCCAAAAAGTACCATCCTGATACTCAAGATCAATCTGATCATCCTCGCACACAGTATTGTCCTAATACTCATTATCATCCTGATCATAATCATATAGTACATAAGCCTAATGCACATCATCATCGCATGATCATCCTGATCATCGGCATAGCATCGTCCTGATGCATGTCATCTAGAGCATACTCTTGATACTCATTAGCATTGCATGATCATCATCATAGCATCGTCCTGACGCATATCATCCAGAGCATATTCCTGATGCTCATCACACAGTGCTTACATCCACAGCCATGGGAGGATCCTCCTACCACCATGCTTGGAATGGCTCCGGCAAATGTTTCCCATCACTTCTTCCTTGAATTAGCTTCTATCTGAAGAACACCAAGCCTCTCTCTGAAGTACTCGAACTTCACCTTGGCTAGTGGTTTGGTCAACACATCTGCAATCTGCTCATCTGTTGCAACATACAGGAGCTTCACTGCTCCTCTCTGCACCATATTCTTGATATAGTGATATTTGATCTCTATATGCTTCGACCTGTCATGGAACAGCGAATTCTCAGATAACTTTGCACAACTCTGGTTGTCATAGAAGATACAAGTAGCATCCAACGGGAGATCAAATAACTCACACAATAGCTTCCTAATCCATACTGCCTCACAACTAGCCAAACAAGCTGCAACATACTCTGCTTCGGCTATATTCAGTGCTACACAGGACTGCTTCTTGCTAAACCAAGAGATCACACCTGATCCCATACTAAAGCAACACCCAGAAGTGCTCTTCATATCTGCAGCACTTCCTGCCCAATTAGAATCAACATAACCCTCTATGTTAAACTTTTGATTCGCATCATACTTGATCCCATAATCAACCGTACCCTTCAGGTAGCTCAGAATATGCTTTACAGCAAACAAGTGAACATGTCTAGGATCTGTCAGAAACTAGCTCAATATGTTCACTACAAAGCAAATATATGGTCTCGTGTCCATCAGGTACATCAAGGACCCAATCATCTGACAATACATCATGGCATTAACCGACTCTGATGAAGCATCACTCAATAGCTTCAGATTTGATTCCATAGGTGTGGCCATGGCCTTGCAGTCCATCATCCCGAACCGCTTCAGGATCTCTACTGCATGCTTCCCTTGTCCAAGGAATATTCCATCTGTACTCTACCACACCTCCATACCTAGAAAGCAATGCATCATACCCAAGTCATTCATCTTGAACTCGGCAGCAAGCTTCCTCTTCGTGTCGGCAATCAACCTATCCTCTCTTGTCAAAAATAGGTCATCCACATACAATAGGAGTATCACTAGATTGCCTTCCTCAACCTTATAGTAAAGGTTGGAATCCTCTTTACTCTTGGTAAATCCCAAACTGGACAGGAAGCTGTCTATCCTACCCTACCATGTCCTAGGTGCTTGCTTCAACCATACAAGGCTTTCTTCAATCTGCCCACATATGACTCCGTGTCATGTGTCTCAAAACCAAGTGGCTGCTCCACATACACTTCCTCTTCGACTACACCATTCAAGAAAGATTTCTTCAAATCCATCTGGTGTATCTTCCATTTCATCACTGCAGCTAGAGCAAGTATTGTTCTGATGGAAGTGTATTTGGCTACAAGAGCAAAAGCCTCTTCATGATCTATCCCCTTTTTCAGGGAGAAGCCACGAGCTACAAATCTTGCCTTGTATTTCTCTATGCTGCCATCTGCAGCATGCTTGATCTCATAGATCCACTTGGAAGTCACAATAGACTTCCCTTCTGGTCTTGGGACCACATTCCAAACATCATTCTTCATGACCTACTGGCATTCCTCGATCATGGCTTTCTTCCATTACTGCATCCCGAATCCTGGGAACTTCAGATTCTTCAATATCTTCAATAGATAGTTTTATTTGAACTTCATTGCTGGAACAAATGTTGTAGTCCTTCTTTTGTAGGTGATTGTACATGATCTTTCCTACAAGTCAAATTCAATTGCATGATTAGAAACTTCTCATATTTTCAGAACAAAATCTTACACATAAAGGCATATGCCATACAGTCATGCAATTATCTTAGCCAATGCTTCAATACAGCATTCATCCATATCCCATATTCATACGGTAACTTTCTAGATGCCTTCCATCTCTACCAGAACATTGTTAAGAGTTTGCACTACTCCCAACATGTCAGCAAAGAGATTTCATTCTAGATAAGTAGCAATGGAATGTTGTGCAGTGCCATAGGCCACTTACCCATCACATGCATATTAGTAGTATATTGTTCATTAACGCAATTATTTTAATATGCATAATACACAACCTAAGTCTAGGAACATAAGTATATACATCATTGAACAATATTATTTAAACAATCAGATATACAAGAAATGACAATTCAAATACTTATCTTTGTTTGTTTGTTGGGTGGACTCCCTCTCAATCTTTGCTTCCTTTCTGCAACTCCATTATGTTGTGGATTGTGAGGTCAACTCCCTCTTAATCCCTGAATCACTACATAACTTCTTGAAGTCCTCTAAAGTGAGTTCTTTGCCATTGTCGAATCTTAAAGTTCTTGATATTCTTTTCAATGTGGTTCTCTATCAAGGCTTTGAATTCCTTGAATTTGCTAAATACTTCATCTTTTTTCTTCATGAAATAAATCAAATTTTTCCTAGAGAAATCATCAATGAAAGACCCATAATATACATACCCACTTAGAGAAATGGATGACATCGGAATGCATACATCGGAGTGCATAATCTCCAAGATTCATTTCACCTTCCTTTCATTGCTTGGAAATGCCTTCTTTGTGTTCTTTCCTTTTGCACATCCTTTGCAAACACCTTCATGCTTTGACTGGATTTTAGGAAGACCTTATACTACTTTGCTTGCAATTGGTAGTGCCCTATAGTGCACATGAGCAAGCCTTCTATTCCAAAGTTCACTTGGCTCCATGGATTCATGTACCATGGCATGTTTAGGTTGTCCCTTCAATTTGTACAATCCTCCCTCTTGCTCTTCAATCACTACTACATCATCAATGGTTTTACGTTTTGGCCACATAAGTACTTGGCCATCCAAAAATGCAAATCTCATCCCTTTTGCATCCAAAGATGATATGCAGAGAAGATTCTTCTTGAGTCCATGTACATATAGAACATCTTGCATCTTGATAGAATTCCCAGAGTCTAACTTGTATGAGGCTTCACCACTTCCTTTTATGGGGTATTGATAGTCATCCCCAAGTTTCACCTTATGAGGTGACTCATGTTCAGATAGGTCCATAAGATATTCTTTGAATCCCGTCATATTTTTAGAAGCCCCACTATCAGTAAGCCAATCATTACACCCATGTGTGACAGTACCTATGAGAGCAGAAATTAGAACATATTCATCATCACTTGAAGAGTCTTCACTTTCTACCTTAGTTTTCTTCCTGGGAGGTTCATCATCCTTGCCAGCATGAGCATGATACCTCTTCTTGTTGTTCTTCTTCTTCTTGTTGTTGAATCCCTTTTTTTTCTTGGGACAATCTGCGACAAAGTGTCCCTTCTCATTACATGTGAAGCATATTAGATCTTCCTTATCTCTTTGATGGTTGTGAAAAGATTTCTTGTGATGAGATTGCTCCCTCTTGGGATTACTTCTCTTGGCGTGAGTTGTGAGAGATTGGTCTTCACTTCCCATGTTTTCTTCTCGAGCTACAAGCTTAGCTTCTTCTTGTGAACATTCCTCCCATAGTCTACTGAAGGAGATCAACTTCTTTCTTGCACAAATAACTTGGATGAAGGAGTCCCATGACCTAGCTAGGCCATTCAATGTGGTCATGAAAATTTCTCCATTTTCCACTACTTCATCCACAGCTTCAAGTTGTTCTTTGATTTGAGATACTTTAGTTAAGTATGATTGGATGGTCTCTCCATTTTGGAACTTCACCCATTTCAATTCATTCCAAAGAGTCATCTTCCGATTTATATTCTTTCCTTCAAACAACTTGGTCAAGGAGTCAAACATCTCCTTAGGTGTCTTTAGAGAAGACTCGTGGGATATGAGATGGTATTTTATAGATTCAACAATGATTCTCTTCGCTTTGACCAAGTTCTTCTTTTGTAATATTTTAGCCTCATCTCCTTCTGGAACTCGAACCTCTTCTTTTATGTAGGTGTCCAGATCATTCTCTTCTAGGATTAACCCAATCCTATACTTCCATGCTTGGAAGTTGTCATCTCCTTCAAGCTTATCCTCAAGCTTGGTGTGGTGAAACATCTTAATGAGAAACTCAAATGGAAATAAAAGATTTAGGTCTTACCACTTGATTTGTTGAAAACTGGATCTGGTGCTGGATTAGGGCTTGTTAGAGAAACCCTAAAAATTCAAACTTTGAATTCAAAACTTCTTAAAGGATTTAAAGATGCACCTTGCTGAGCTAATCAAGCTAGTATACTTCAATTTTGAAATCTGCAAAATTTGACCCCTCAAAATTGCCTTTGAAACTTCTGGATTTCCTTGACAAGATCCCAAACTAGGGTTTGATATTTCTCAGGGTTCTACCCAACAAAAAAGTTTGATCTTGTGCTCTAAACTTTGATTTTTCTGAGGAGTATCCAGCGGTGGTCACAGATTCCAAAAATTTCAACTTTTTCAGAAACCCTAATTTTCCACCTTTGTGATCAAAATCCTGATTTAGGTTTTGATGAAGCTCAACCTTCTGCACAACCAAAAATTTTGATCTTGGTCTCTAAAATTTGATTTTCTTGAGGGGCATCCAGCCGTGGTCTCGAATTCCAAAAATTCAAACTTTCTTCGAAACCCTAACTTCCCGCAGCAATGACGGGCCAAAAACTGAAAGTCCTCAGAATTTAATTTTTTCTCGACAGAAAGATGTGCCCTTCAAAGGAGAGGCAGCCTAGCCTCCTTCCTTTGATGATCTGAGGAGAGAAAACCAAATATTAAGAATCCCTAGCTTCCGCAACTGCACAGTGTCTTCTTCTTAGCACGGCTCCGATACCATGTTAATTTTTCGATAATTTCATTCAATATTATCTAGGATCACTAAGAGAATAATGTGTACAACATATCAATCATAAAAACAAGATACAATAGACACAGAGTTTCCTCAAGGAAAACCAAGAAGGTGAAAAACCCACAACTTCCTCAAAGATAGAATAAGCCACAAACCAAGATCACAATGATCAAACCCAAAGAGATGTCTCTAGCAGATACTCCTCCTCCTCCACTTGTGCGCCACTTTCTCTCTTAGCTATGCGAGCTTGAGAAGTGAGTGAGTGAATAGAATGAGAGACACAACCTCTCTATTTATACATTGACTTGACCTGCCAATAACCTAACAGGGTCAACTTGCTAATGAAGTCTAATAACCCAACCACATGACCTAACTAGGGCCGACCCAACACTAGTGGTCTAATAACCCATCAATACAAATGACGACACTTACAATGTAACTTGAACACTTGCAAATACAAATGATGACACTTCCAATCAGAGGAATAATACATCTCTGTTTGATATACAATAAAGTACAAATGTAATATACAAGTGAATATCTTTCGAAGTTACAAATACATCAACACATGGCTCTCCAGCCCTTTGAAAAACACAATGAAAATGATAAAGACCAAACCCTTAGCGCATGGATAGGGTTTTCCCTATACATGGAGCTCACTCCCAAGTCAATCACGTGGGCTCATTTAATGCATGAACTGTCAACTACCATCTTTTAAATTAAAACCCCATTGCTATAGTTTTATGCCATTGTTTACATATTAATTCAACACTTGTATGTCGAATGGTCTTTGAACCATTTTTCATATAGTTTGGTTCATAAACATTTCATACCATTGAGTTTTTCCGAGGAACCTCGAAATCTATGGTGAAGAGTTAACCAACTAATAGAAGTATAATATAAATCAACTATAGAAACAAGGGTTTATCACTATTAAGATTGGGTTAGGAATCTCTAAATCCTTAGTCAAGATTTGACTAAGTCTCATAATTACAATCTAACTAGTAATAAGTAAGAAGTTGCTTGTCACCATAATAACCCCTGTTATAATATTAATCCTAATTCTTTGGATGCATGTTCTCACTTGTAACCTGGTCAAAATGGCAGAATGCATTAATTAATGTTACGTAATCTTCGGGGCGTCACAAGGAACCCCTTCAACAAAGAAATACATGTTCAATAATAACATCATAATAATAACTATAATATCATTTTACAACCCAAAGAATAGCAAACTAAATATCAACATCGTCTTAAGCATTAAATCGTCATATTAATGATAGTAAAAAAGAGGTATGTATTCAGTGGCTAAGTCACATTACCTAAACGATGAATTTTGTAATTAAGTGTCGCCATTACAATTTATAGTTAAGCAGTTAACTAGGAGATAAACGTTCATAATTGTACTTTCCGCATAGTAAATTGTACTATTTATACTACAAAGAAATTTTTTTATTTTTTATTAATTTTGGATGTGTTACATGAACTCTTTTCATCTTCAATATTAAATGTGTTCATATATATGTGAATCATTTTTCATTTGAAACAGGAAATCATTAATTTTGCAAGTTTCTTTATATATTTTTCATGGTTATTGTTATGCTTTCACTTTCTTTTGTTTCCATTTTAGGAATTGCGGCAAGAAGTTAAAGCGAAGGGGCAAAGCTCAAGACTAGAGGATTCTACTACAAACGTTCGGAACAAGGTGTGTATCTTGATACCCTTAAGGCTTAATTGTTTCTTTGAAAAGAAAAAAGATAAATCGTTTTTACTTGTAATATTAGGGTTTGTTTATCTTCCCACTCTTCAACAAGTGCACCCAATAGTTGTTGGGGAATTATTTCCCATCACACACATGCTTCCTCTATATAATTCACTTCCAAAGTGAGTGACCTCCTCCTCCATATGTATTCATAATAATCCATTCTAAATTTAGGGTATGAAACAATTATATGTAAAGTCATTAAATTTACTAAGAATCACCTAGAGTTTTGCACAATGTAGAATTAAAGAAAAAAATGGCCATTTGAGAAACCAATTACTTTTAATACATGAAAACCCCCTTTCCTTTTTTTCTTTGTAAACACATGTAACTCCCTCACTCAATCTCAAAATTTCAATCCATCAAAAGTAAAGATTGTCAAAAATAATAATATTTTGACCTCGATAAGCAACATGGATGTTCTTCACAACCACAATGTTGAAATAGAGCTCATCTGATGCAACTATCATGGATAGCAAACCAACCAATCCAGGGTTTTAGGGGCACTCCTCCCTTGAGGATGAAACCAAAAGTCCATCTCAAAACCCCTTGAGGGAACACAAATTCTAGGGGCATCTACATTATTTAATTAATCGTTGTGTAGGTTAGTTAGTTATGGAATATTTTCTCATAATGCAGCTTGGGCATATCTTTATTATATTGTTTTATTATAGATGAGTGACATGCATCCTTATATTAGGGTTTTAGACTTGGAGATCTATGTAAGCTTATAAAAGACCAGGGGTTTCATTAATAAATTTAATCATGATCTTGTAGTCTATACAATTTCTAGGATTCTCATCTTCTATTCTCTTCTTTAGATTGATCAAAAACATTTTTTTCATATCTTGAATTGGTTTTAGTGGAAATTCATTTCTTATCATTTGGTATAAAATCATTACTATATTGGCCTAATCCTTTTTAAATATTTAGAGTTTTTTGTAGGCCAGCCGCCCACCCTACACATCTTATTCTCTTCCTTATTGCTGGATATATCAGGATTTTGGGTTGATTGAAGCCCATTCTCCACCCTAGTTACCTTTTCTATTTAGTTTTCTTATCCATTATCTCCACCCAATGAAATATTATGCAACACAATTTATCTTCTAGCCTGTCATCAACACATATCTACCACTTATTCAATATTTTTGGAGGTCACCCCCTACCCAATGGTTCTTATTGTGCTTTCTCAAAACCCACCTTCCACCACAACTCTTGTCTATAAGTTTATGTCACCTTTCCTCGGGCTACATCACACTTGTGTGGAATTTATGGAAGCCTCCCTTCACCCTAGATATTCTCTCTAATATTGTATCACCTCTCCTAGATGTACATCATCCTCCTCAACTCTTAATCAACATTTCATTTGAGCATCAATCACCTAGGGTTTTCATCTACAAGTCTACCACAACATCTATCTATCTCTCAATGGATTGCACTGGAACTTAGTCCTCTAGGGATGCAGAGCCTCATTGGCATGGTGTGGTCTAAGAACTAGCTAGTGATCTAAATAAATCCCTCGGATTGCAACATAGGGTTTCCACCTCAACATTTCAAGTCAAGACCATATTATCATTACCTAAGTATCATGTCCAAATGCATACAAATCTTATCAATTCCTAGATATGTAGTCTCACTAGCTATTTTAAAACATGCCTAAACATGATAGAATATCAACACCTCCTTCTCATTGAAAAATCATTTAGAAGGAGTTTCTCAATCTTGGTGACAGTCTCATAAATATTTTTCCAAGTTATAAATGTAAATGGTTTTCCTTTTCAATTTACATTTTTTATGGGGTTAAATAGGATATGGGCAGGAGCTCTTCTCATGATGTAAAATATATTTCCCATAAAAACAAAATATGATTTCTTTTATGATTAGTGATAAGTAGTTATTTAAAAAAGATATATTAAATATCTCCCTTAAAAATTTTAACATTTTTCAACCATTTTCCATAGTCTTTTTAAAATTGGCCATAAATAATTATTAAAAAATATCAAAAAAGGAAATGACATATTCCTCTTAATCTTTTGTTTTGACATTCACAACTATAAATCCAAACTATATGTTTTCCAATCTCTTAAATTTCAATTAAAATGAAAATAAACTTTTCCTTTACCTTCAAAAGTATGATTCCAAACATATATTCTAATTCTTTCAAGCATATATTCTAATCCTTTTTCATTTTCAATTTTCAATCCTAATGAACACAAACTTCCTCAATCTCCAGCTCTAGAAAGTTTAATTGCCAATTAAAACTCAATCTCAATCTCTAGAAACTTTGATTGCCAATTAAAACTTAGAATCCAAGTCAACTCCCAAATAATATACAAGGAGTTCTCATCACTCTGGCCACCTCTCCACCTTAGAATCCAGGGATATGAATCTCATCACGTAATGTCTCTTAATAATGGACTGATGATAGAATATAGGAATACAGTTGACAATATCAACTGTCCTTTTTGTAAAACATAGAATGTAGCTCGGCGAGAACACTCCGAATAACTCTGCAGAATTACACAGACAGACTCTATCTTAGTCTTATCATGGTCGTAACGTTTAACCTGAAATAAAGTTTCCAGTCGCATATATATATATATATAGTTTTGAGTTCTCAATACAGTTCAACCAACATAGCTACTTTAACGTGTGGCTCATGGTTAGTGAACAAACCATAAGTCATAAGTTAAGTTAAGTGCTAAGTTACTTTTTTCCATGTGTAGTGGTAGGAACTATTTGTTATCCATGAGCTAAGAGTTATTTCAAAATTAATTACTAGTTATTTATACATAATTATTAATTATTTTTTATTTTTTTATATTTCATTTTTAATTTAGAATTTAGAACTATCATAAAATTAATATGGATAATACTTTTTAGTACAATCTAAGAAAAATATAAACATTAGTCTATCCCAAATTCAAAAATATAAAGGCATATTCATATAATTAATAATTCTACTTAATAAAAATATATTACTGAATTATTTTGGAAAAATAATATCCATTTTTAAATCATAATTCATAGGAAGCTATATTCATTAGCCATGAATAAAAAATAAAATCAAGTTTGTTTTTGAATCATAAACCTTTACCTTAATTTAATTGCTGCACGGTCCATGGAGGAGTAAGTTATCTAGTTTGACACGTGATGAGTATGAGACACGGATAAGGACCTCCATTGAGCTAGTAACCTCTCTTGTCTCATATAAACTTGAACTTCGCCAAAGTTAAAAATGATTGAAAGTTATAATTGATTAAAAAATGTTTAACAAACATTAAAAGTAAAAAAAAAGATCTTGCTAAAATATATATAAGAATTTAATACATTTTCTTGATATTTCACCACAAAATTTGAGTAATGCATAACAATATTAATTTAAAAATAATAAGAAGTATTGACCTTTTTCACCATTTGCTTCTTGATATGGAGATGAATAATCATGGCAAATTATTGAAAATTATAATTGATTAAATTTTTTTTAACAAACATTAAAAGTAAAAAAAAAGATCTTGCTAAAATATATATAAGAATTTAATACATTTTCTTGATATTTCACCCAAAAAAATTGAGTAATGCATGACAATATTAATTCAAAATATAATAAGAAGTATTCACCTTTTTCACCATTTATTCACCATTTGCTTCTTGATATGGAGATGAATAATCCTGGCTTCAACACAACCGTAAAGAGGTCAATGAAATTAATGAAGAGTATTAGCAATTGTTGTACGAAATTAGAACTAAGTTAAAAATACGTCGAATATTCAAAATGATACGGTACAGTCAACCATTTATTTACGGAATAAGAAACTCCAAATCATGGCCGCTCAACAATGACATGCATGAGCTAGAAAATCAAAATCATGGGCTAAGTTCAAGTTTGAACAGTGAGGTGTCACTTGTGTGTGCAAGAGTTAAAAGTTAAAAGTTAATTTTAAACTTCAACAGAAAGTATGTGCACATTGGATAATGCATTGCTTTTATATCATCTACTTACTAATACTATGCACATTGGATAATGCATTGTTTTTATATCATCTACTTACTAATACTAACTTACTTGTACATGTGTAGTTTTTTATTTAAGTTTTATTTTATTGTAATTGTTATTTTAATTTTTACTTTTATATTTCACTTTTTAGTATTTAGGTAGTTCCTTTGTTCTCATTTTTCTTAAGTCATTTTGTATAAAATTAGATTTGTGTAGATTTTTAGGTCATTTTGTATGTATTATGTAATTGTTATTTTAAATTTTATTTTTATGATTTACTATTTCTTTAATAATTCTCTTAGGATTGGTGAAGGAATGGATATGATGACATCATAAACATTGTTATATTATATGGTATGCCATATATCGAATTTGAATTTGAAATATGTTTCAAGTTGTTTTCAATGAATAATGAATAATATGTTAAAATTTGGAATGATTTATGTATAATTTTATTTTGTTTTAAATTAAAATTGCATTTTTTTGTATTTATAAGATGTCTACACTTTTTTTGTTACGTATTTTTTCTGTATTGTTTCCGAATCGTATTCGAATCCATACTCGAATCTTGCTACTATGATATATTCTATAAATGATTTTGATAAATACATGGAGATTGTGGTCCTCGTGAATCTTACATCTTTCAATAGGTGGCATGTCATTCTTTTACACATGCTATTGGTACTTGATCCTAAAGAATGGTTATAATAACTCAAGCTCAATGGTTATTAGCTGGTTGTGGACCTTCCTTAGTTTCTTTATAAAAATTATCTAATAATGTGTAAAGGCCTCTTCTAGTACCATTTGTTGGGCAATTTTCCATCCTCCACTCCAAATAGTGCTACATGGAATATTCCCATTCGAATGAAAAGTAGATTGGTCAGTGTCCGAGAGTAATGAATTAAGATTATCAAGTAAGAAGTTAGCTAGTCCACTACCCTTAATAGTATTTGCACCCATTCTTACCTTCATGCCATAACCTACTTTCCATTCCAAGGGGAATAACGAAAGAAAGATATTATTAGGTTTGTCCATTGATTTTAAACATGCAGTATACTTTTCCTATCCTTCCTTATCTAGTGAGATAAATTCCCATGAGAAATGTACTTCTTAAGTATGGTCATCCTCTATAAATTGTATTTGGAAAGAAAATTCCATAGATATTTATTTACCAACACCTTTCTGAATTGAAATATATACTTTATTACACTACCCACCTTTCCTTTGGTTTTGGATATTGTCATGTAGCTAGTTAAATGAGATCCCACCTTACTAGTGTTTCTTCTCCACGAAAAATTAAACCACTTATCATTAAAATTTTCCAATATGCACTTTCATATGAATTCCATCAATATATAGTACACATGGATGGATTCAAAAATTGAATTTAGAAAAATAAATATTCCCCCTTCTTTTGGCATCCACCTATTACACTAAACAATAATTATTCTCCTTCTTTTCCAAGAGCCACATCCACACCATTATGTATGAGAGTATATTTGTTAGTGTTCACCTCCATGCCTATGCCACAACTATAGAGCTGAAGGATCTCCTTATAACATCTAGCATCCCCTTTAGAACCAAATAAAAAAATAAGGGCATCATCCATAAACAGTAGATCGATCAGTACCTCCTCACCTCTAAACTTTATACATCTAATTTGCCTTATACTTTTGGATTCTAGAATCATTCTACTAAGGCCTTTTTCTACTAGTAGGAACAAGTGAGGTGAAAAATAGAACTCTTGATGAAGCCCTATTGAGGACTTGAAAAAATAGGAGGTTAAACCATTTATAACCACCAAAAAATTGGTAGATTGTACACAACCCCTAATCCATCCAACAATACAAAATGAAATACCAATATCGATCAATAGAAGCCTCAAATACAACCAAAACTCAATGACATAATCCTTAGGGAGTTAATGTTTGATAACTAAAACTGGAATGTTGTAATACCCCGATTTTGACCCTATTGCATTAAAATTGTAAATGATGTAAATATTGTTATTAAATCATGGTGAGGAGCTCAAGGCCGAGGCCCCACCATCGATTTTATCATTTTATGTATCGGCAATTAAAAATAGATGCCTACGGTTCTTGTGATAGACTGCCACAATGTAAATTAAGACATCATGTAAATACGAATTTTAATGAAATACCCACAACTAGCTATGCAATGCAACAAGAGATGGGGGCCTGATTTTTACAAGGAATAGGGAGGAAAAATATTCAAACCCTTGAGCCAATAGAGTCAATCCATTTGTAATTGAGAGAATCCATAAACCACCAACTACCCATTTTGACTTATGCACCCAATCATTTAATTCTTCCAGAAGTTGGTTGATCAGGTACTTAATGCCTTGGGATTGGAGTGGTATGGCAGCCAATTTCGTGTATGGGCAAGCCATCAATCTGAGAAATCGTATTTTTACTTCTTGGGCAAGAAAACACCTATGAAATTGTGCCCAAAGCCATTCTTCACCCATGGCCTTTGCTCTCTCACGCAGTCTGAGCTAGTTGGGGCTTCCTCCTTCACGTTTGGCATCATTTTCCTACATTTTCAATGGTTGGGAACTCGTTTTTGGTTGGTACAGTGACTGGGAGAGGAGAACCACGATTTGGGGGTGTGATGGAGGTCGTTTTTGCTCCTGGAATGTCCATAAACATTTTCTGAAGACAAATTTTCCTTCCCAGGGGTGAATCCCCAATTATCATTTAATTTTTGGTTGCCCACGTTTCCATTCATGCCCAACACTTGTGATTTTGCTGTTATGTGCATCCCTGTTTTGGTTTGAACCTATGAGCAAGAAATTTGGAGTGGAAGTGGACCAAAATTGCCTTGATAAACCTAGTGAGGAGGGAAACCTCTCAAGAAGATCAAAAGAGCTGGCTACTCTTCTATGCACACCTAGAAGAACATTATAATGGGAGGTATGGCCTGAGGGACTGTGCAGTAGTGGAGGGAATACTTCCTTGTGTCAGGGGTGTAGGTGTTCTGGGGACCACCCTAGATCGATCTTGTAGAGGGCATCCATATCTCTGTGGTTGAGCCCACTAGCTTAGCAATTCTTCCTTTCCATTGCCTTAGTAGCCTGATAAACCCAACTGTGGATTGGCTTGGCTAATTTTGGTGTATTTTGGCTATGTGTGAGTTTGTTGTTCCCTTTTTCCTTGTAGAAATCATGCCCAGCTCGGGGGTGGCCGTTGTGTTGAGAGATTGATGAGCACAACTAGCTTATGGTTGGGTGAAACGTTGCAGTTGCATAGCCAGTTGCTCGGTACTACTTTGTTTCAAGATAAGTACTCTCTTTTATAAATTCTGCAATGTCTTTATTTAATGGCTGTCATGAAAATGTTGAATGTATGTTAGATATTAAGATGATTTTAATTCCATTGTGTTTCTACAATATGCATATGTATATGCATTTTATTATTAATGAGTTTTACTTAATAATCATAGGGCTAGCTGCCCATTTTTAGTGTCATGTTCTCTCCCTAACTTGGTCTGATGGGAGGGGACTTGACAAATGTACTTTTTCTTATTGTAGACATTCCTTTTTGAGATGTACCAACGGATTCATGGATGTTTCAACCTCCCAAGAACGTATATTTTTCATGAGAGATGCAGTGATAATTTTTTTTTAGTCTAGTGGATAATACTTTGGATACTACCTTATACACAATATTACAAATGGATACAATGTGAAAGCATTAAATGAGTAAGTATACATTAGATATAAGGGCTATAAATATGGCATTAATATATCTAGGTTACCTTTAGGTAACTCTAATGTATTCCACTACTTTGATCAAATCCTCCCCATCATGTCAAAGTAGCCCAAAAAAAGTTCCATAGATCACCTTTCAAGCGCAGGGCTCTTATCCATATGCATTGTAGTGAAAATTTCAAGATGTAGTCAAATGAGAAGAAGCCATTTATATAGTTTTGAATTGATGGTGTCTAAATAAATCATCTTTCTTTCAAACTCATGTGCCATAAATCCAATTTGTTACGTAGGCACACAAAAAGATTCACGTATAAATTTCAAAACAAAATAAGAGAAACTTAAAGACACTATAAAACATGAAATTTATGAAGGATAACTCATCTACAAATAATAACATAATTGTTTCATTGTTAACATGAGTAAGCCACTTTGATCGAGCTTCTTATAAAGATGTTTTTAAATATTTAATATTTTCCCAATTCCTTTTCCATAGGGCCATTTCTAAAAATCAAACAACAAAATTACAGAGTGCTTCATGTCTAGATCAAAATAAATCCATCATGCCTTGTTTAAATTTCTATGGAAAATTTTTGAAAGGGCTCTCATGAAAAGCGACCATGCATATTTCAAAGATAAATTAATATGTTTAGAAAGGTCATGACACCAAGCCATCGGGGTTTATTTTAACATTCAAATATAAATTGAAATATTTGAAAAGGGTTAATGGAAAGTCATAATGGTTATTGTAAGGACCTAACATCAATTTGTAGATGTTATCACAGAATTCAATACAAACATGGATACCTCCTTTAATATTGAGAGAAAGTACCATGCTAGAAATCAATATTAAGCATTCTATCATTGAAATGAAACCAAATTTTAAGATTATATAAATTTTATTCTTTACAAGATGATATATATTTAGAGATTTGGGCCATTACATTGCTAAACTAAATTTTAATTAGAATAAGTCATAACATTATGGAGAATTAATAAAAGATATATTTATTACATATATTCCTACCCCATTGGAGATATATCCTCATATTTTGATAGTAGGGTATTGAAGTTAAGAACTTCTAACTCATAGAGAAAATTTCCTAGAATAGTGAACTTGGGTGATTCAAGGATATCGACATTGAAAGTTATAATCTCATAAATTAACACCATGTTGTCTTTTGCGACTTAACATTTGGACATGTAATTTTGGGAAAATAAAACCTAGGATTACACATGATTACTTGAACCCGTGACCATGAGAACTTGCTCGTTAGGATCCATTGCAACCAATCCTTGCTGCAAATCCTTTACAATCGCGCATGAGATTGATAATCATTGTAACACCCCTAGTTTGAAACCCCTAGTCTCATGATGCCAAGACATAAATACTAACTATGAATGCCTACAAGGATGAACATATTATATTTTTCAATTATTAATATTAAAATCCACAACTAACTTTGTTGAGGTAGTATGCAA
Source organism: Larix kaempferi (assembly GCA_027924585.1). Lineage (NCBI taxonomy): Eukaryota > Viridiplantae > Streptophyta > Pinopsida > Pinales > Pinaceae > Larix > Larix kaempferi. Next base: position 31,031,104 of record BSBM01000096.1, read on the forward strand.
AAAAGATCAAGGAATCATGTATTTACAAGAGATAGTAAGGGGGTTAGAATGACTAAGGGGGGAAAACCATGTTATGAACCCATTAAACCTTTAAACCCTAAAGTTTACCTTATGTCATGATTTAAGCGCAAAATTTCTTATTATTAACTTAAATTCAATTTATGACTTAAAAAGGGGATTAAGTGTGAGTAAGAAATGTTTTTTTAATTAAAAGGAGAAACGGGTGGCTCATGATAGAAATAACGTGGTTCCCTCTTGCCATACATTAAAATAATTACATGCAAAAATAAATCTAATTGGATTCATTCCAGAAGAACCCATGCGGGTGGGAATTCTGAGCATATAGAGGAGAATCATTGTGTGATAAGGGAATTTGATACAAATTTCTCAGTCTGTAAACTAGTTGTTGGAGTTTTTCTTTTGAAACTCTATCCAATTTGTCACTATAATGTTCCAGTGATGTGGCTAATGGTGTAGCTAAACGTCTTTGTGGAATTCTAAGCACATATGAAAGTGGTGTTTTCATTGTTGTATAGTTAGACCAATTTGTCTCTTGATGTACTTGTGAAGTTGAAAATGGTGTAGGGAGATAAAATGATGAAATTCTTAGCACATATGGCAATGACATCTATTAGTACTATGTAGTCAGAATGAAATCAAGGAGGTGAAATGCATCGTTTGGCATGGAATTAGATTCAAGTCAATTGTTAAATGATTTTCAAGAGTTTAATCCTCATAAATTATGGGACTAGTGAGATGTCCATTTGGTGAATGCATGAGTCTCAGCTCGTGGGTGTTCTTTTGTTGAAATATTAATGAGAAAAATTGCCTATGGTTTGGTGGAGCATGCCTCACATGCATCCAGTTGACCATTTGAAGTGATTTATAAGATAAGTGTTCTATTAGAAATTCAATTGTCTCCTTGTTAAATTTTGTTATGGCATTGTATTTGAATATGCAAGTTCCAAGTATTTGCTTAAAATTATAATGATATTGGTGAAAATTCTAAGTCTGGAAATGTATTTCTGGGTTTCATTTTCCATAAATAATTAAATTGAGCACTCTTGAAATTGAAGTCTCTGTGGCCAATTATTATAAATTCAAGGGAATGGTATTTGTGCATGCTTAGTCGTGGTATGTTTTCCATAAAACCTATTTGTTTATCAGTTGTTGTAAAATTTCATGTAAGTTAATTTTTGAGTGCCCAATTGCCATAATATTTCCTTAGACTTGTCATTTATTCACCATGATGTTATAAATCTATCCCATTTACCTTGGAGAGGATGGTTGCTGGAAGCTCAACCAAGAAGTGGCTATCTTGTCCCGATATTGAATTATTGTTGCGTGCACAAATTGATTCTTTCAATTTGAGTGTTGAAAAATTACAGAATATGGATTAGAAATGAGTGGCATTTCTTATGCATGGAAATGGTGTGACTTTTAATTCCACCAATCCTAATTTACAGGGCCAAAACTAAATTTTATGAATACCAATTCTTTAATGAAAGTAAAGAGTGGGAAATTTATTCTCGGTGGAAGATAGTTTATTTAATTTAAAAAAAAAGGCGCAATAATTAGACCTTATGCATGCAATGGTTTACTACACATAGCTTACTCTGTAGTGGTTGAACCATGTTTGAACTATTATTTAATAGATACATAAGAAAATAATTACCAATTACCAAGGCTTGTTTATTAAGCTTAGTATAAAATGGTATTATTGTTTATGAAATCCATAGCCAGAATTTACAATCGGTGGTATTTTGTATTTCAAAAATCACAGGTTGAATTGGTTTATTCAAAGTAGAACTAATATTTATGTCAAAGTAGGTTGAATTGGTTTATTCAAAGTAGAAATAATATTTATGTCAAAATTTAAGATTTAGCTGTGTTTATTATTCCTTGCATGAATGGTATGGTGGTTTTTGAAAATCAGAAGCTGAAACAAGCAAAATACCATGGGTTGCATTTGTAAGGAATTGGTCAATGCATTTCATGCAATAAAAAGATTGGTAGTTATTTTCATAAATAAATTATGAAAACCATAGTTTGGAGTTCCTATGATTTAGTTCATACCATGCAAATTTTCTAATATGTTAGATTAATGTTTTTCTTTATTACGCCGAGAGGCACTCTACAGCCAATATGAGGGAGATCTTGTAACATGTGAGTGTTTGTCTAGTAATAAAATAATACAAAGTAAAGAAACAAAAAATAATACAAAGTAAAAAGTAATAAATATTATGTTAGCCATAAACAAAAAAGAATAATACAAAGTAAAAAACAAATATGAGACTTAAACTAGAGACTTTAGAGCTTAGGATTAGGTGATAAATATTATGTTGGTCATAAACAAAAAAGAATAATTCAAAGTAAAAAGTAAATATGCGACTTAAACTAGAGACTTTACTTTTTACTTTTTATACAAAGTAAAAAGTAAATATGAGATTTTAGAGTGTTTATCGAGTAACAAAATAATACAAAGTAAACAAAAAAGAATAATACAAAGTAAACAAAAAAGAATAATACAAAGTAAAAAGTAATAAATATTATGTTGGACATAAACAAAAAAGAATAATACAAAGTAAGAAGTAAATATGAGACTTGAATTAGAGACTTTAGAGCTTAGAATTAGGTGGCTGAGGTATTGCACTCAAGGAGCTATTCAAGGAGAGGTTTGCACCTCTCGAGATTTGATAAATATGAGACCTAAACTAGAGACTTTAGAGCTTAGGATTAAGTGGATGAGGTATTGCACTCAAGGAGCTATTCAAGGAGAGGTTTGCACCTCTAGAGATTTGATCCCTCTTGACGCTTGATAGAGCCTAAGATTTTTATAGTAATTTCGAAAAATTGAACAACTTAAGGGTTAACTATGTATATAACTTTATTTGCATTTGTTATGCATTTGATATAATATTTCATGGATCTTATAAAATAATTTATACTTCTTCTATTTACTCATAGTTATTATTCATTTTAATATGTATTTGTGATAAGAATGCAATGTGCACTTACCACCTATTTTATTTTATTTTTTAATAAAAAATTATTGTCTTAAATCTAGTGGAGTGAAGGGCGTGTTACAAGGGTGAGCCTTATCCAACAGACACACTCGCCTTAGAGGAAAGATCATGTCCGGTGCTAGACCATGTGCACTCATCCAGGATTCAAATTTGAAGCCTTCAGTGCCCTTCAGAGGCCATTTTACACGTCATAGAAGACCACCTCAAATTTTACCATGCAAAAAAAAATTAATTTCATGCTAAGCCCTTCAATAATTAAATTAACCTCTACTGTTTAAAATTGCAATAGAAGGGTAGCTTCAAATTTCACCCATCAATAGTTTTCAGTGGGAAATTGGGAATGCGGGTACTAGCTAGCTGACTTGGGAGTGGAACTTGGTACTCGGTTACTCTCCAATATCCCCATGTCCGATCATCGATGGATCATGGACCATTGGGCCTCTAATAATATCATTGACCAGCTTACGTGGACAGGCTTACAATGTGCAACCCATGGCTTGAACGCTTCTAAGTTCTTGTGTTAGCGACGAGTGCTTACGTGTTTAAAACATGTAATGGAAGAAACAATTTTATTAAACATGGTTTTGGCTCATACGTGTTGCTGTAAGTGGGATTACCAAGTTACCAGTTATCACATACCAATTCATGACTTCTCACTCCGTGAGTTAATTGATTATTCAATGTATAATATATTATGTTAATGTGCCCCGAATTTGGCATTGTAGACAAAATCCACTATCTAGAAACTTCTTGTAATGTTGTAGGTTGTCGCTCCCTCCTGTGGCCCCTGCCCATAGCCCTATGTTTTATTTGTTGTATCAAGTTAATCCTATCGTCTACGGCTCCCAGCTTCACACCCTGTGTTTTCTTTGTTGTATCAAGTCAATCCTACAGCTCTCGAGTCCCACCTTGTGTTTTCTTTGTTGTATCAAGTCAATGCTCGAATTCCATGCTTCCATGGATCTGACCATCAATAAATAATATTACAGGAATACAAACAAGCTTTTGCTTATACCCCTGCTCCACCTTGGTTGAGCTACTTCCAAGTTCCACCTACCCTATCTCCTCCAGTCGTCTATGAGAGTTTGCAGAGTGAAGCTACTAATGTCATCCCGCCATAAACATATATAAAGAAATTTGTTTTCTTTGAGGATCTCAACTTCAAGGCTGAATGGATTGTTGACATCCTATGAATTTATAGGTATGTAAATCATTTTATCCATTCATGATCCCATCAATTATTTAAAAAAAAAATTATTTGATTAAAATTTTATAACTTCAAAGTTCAAACACAATATTATTATTTGATTGAAATTTTGTAACTTCAAATGGGCCTTGAAGGCTTCAAATTTGAAGCCTAGACCAGAGAGTGGGTTTGTCACAAATCTCCATCAGAGGTTGTTCAGAACAACATTTATCTATTCCCAGCCACAACAGGAACAACAATTGCTTCTTTCTTCATATGTTATGTGTACATGCATATGATTCCATGTGCTCCTTTCCTTGCCCTATTTGTCATTGTCGCCCAATTGAAGCTCTTGAGAATTTAGCCGCCGTTTAACTTTCCTGAAATGGAGGGGACAAGGACGACCATTGTTTTCACTCTGAAACCAAGTGCTTCCCCGCGCAGCTGCCACTGGCTATGGTTGCAGCCCTAAGGGAAACATGTGTGTGCACTACGCCTCCATCTTTACCAAAAAGCCTGGGGATTTGGGGAAGTTCCCACTTTGCCAACCTCCATGCCTCTAGTTAATGAGTCAGATCAAGAATCCAGACTTTGTATCTAAAACTGTATTGCATGAGCCATTTTTCCCAATTGCTCGGTCATCGACTCGATACTCTAGTACACGGTTTAAGATTCTTGGGATTTATTAATATGAAAACCACCGATGCTACTACACTTACAATCCCAACTTGCTAACAAATTTCAATATGATTGAAAATATGCAACAACATATGGTGAAGGACAATGCTGAAAGCTTACAGTTTTCTTAAAATGCCCAGTCCCCACTCCTATGTTCGACTGTACGAACTAGGATAAAAATGGTTTTTTAATCTTGATTTTTAGAATGACAGTGCTACTTTACCTTTTGATTTTGTTTCCCTTATTGGTTGGTCTTGAATAGAATAGGAACTTCAACCATATAACAGGAACTTCAACTATCTATGCATCTCCTCTCTACTTGGTTTGCCTACATTTTACTTATGCTTCACAACCCATCCTCTACTCTGTCACACCACAAAGTTATTATGTATAAAGAGATATAGTGGGGGGGGGCTATAGAGAAGAAGCAGCTAGGGTCCTTAATCAACTATTGAGAACAAAATCTGCCTGTAGTCCGATAGTTCTCTTTGCTCAAACCATAACATAGCATGCAACATGTAAGAAGTGCTTAAACTTATTCTATCCCAAGTAAGTGTGGCATTCATAGCGTTTAATGAAAAATTAAAACATATATTGTTGTCATTGGCATTCAATTCTATTGTAGGGTATACAATTAGAGTGACAAAGAAACTTGCTAATGGTTTTCAATCCAATCCAACTTCCTTGTTGAACTTTTCTCTCTGATAGACTTGCCTAAAGGAGGATTATAAATGCTATAGGCAACGCAATTGTTTAATAGATGTGCATGAATGTGAATTATGGTCCTCAATTCAACAAACTAAAAGAAGTTACCATACAGATGAAGATCTTTCCCTTCACCCTTTTTACTTCCTTTTTGCATACATCTCTATTGCTCACTAATTTAATAGCAGATACAGACCAAACTCAACGTCCAATGTTTTTGGCTTCTAAAACAATTTCTTCCTTTTTTGGCTTACATGATCATTTTTTCCATTATTAACTAGGCTAGATTTTATCTAGGCTGGAATTTATATTAGTTTGAAGAAAGCTAGTGATTTACAAAGATTGAACTTTTCCAAGAATAAGCAACGTGTTGCTTTTAGAAGAGTTGAAGAACCCAATTCTTCATCAAGCTTGTATTGTTCGAACCAGCCTAGGAACCTATTTTAAGAGGTATTAAATATTATTATACTGGTTAAAAGTTGGATTCGAATTGGGCTAGCAAGCTAACTGTAGCTGCACTGATGTAGGAAAAAAAAATCTATAAAATTAGTTATGGCAATTAACATTGAACATCTGGAAAGTGGATTTCTGTGTGTGTCTCCTAAGTTATGTTTCACTAATAAATTCCTCATGTTCAGGCAGATCATGAAAGAGTAAAATAGTATTAATTTTTGCTATAAGGATGAAAAGTTGGATTGGAATGGGGTTAGCAAGTTAACTATATTATTATATTGGTTAAAAGTTTAAGAGGCAAGATCAATTTTGGAAACTGCTGAGACAACAAAGGTGGCATAGTGGCCTAGAGACTGAGCCGCTAGATCGAGACAAAATATGGTTGTATTATATGACATATGTAACATTTAGTATTGCCATATCCACTACAAAATAAATCCTTTTGACTTTACTAAGTAAGTAAACAATGAAATTGTAATGTACAATGACTTATTTTTACATGTCAGCATTGAAGGGTTCAATATCTCATAGCCCTTCAAAGTGAAATTCAAAGTGAAATATGACCCCACCCTTCAAATTTGATCCCTGCACCCATCTATGGTATGAGCCTCACCCATCCATTGCATCAGGTATGGACGTTCATGGTATTCACCAGCTCCGGCGACGGAAAATTTTGATTTCCAATCCACCTGACACTATTTAATGTTGATCGGAGGACAGCACAGAGAGGAACACATCAATCACAAAAATTTAAATTTGAATTTGAACCGGAGTATTCACGCCCGCGTAGGATAATGCACGCCCATTCCATACGGCCAAAGACCAGGAGGCTGACGTTGCGTGGATCTTTCATGCCTCCCACCGCGGCATGGAAATCGTAATCAGAGCGCTGGTGAGGGAATTGAACGCTAGACCAGGTGAAGGAGTCATCAACGGGAATTCAAACAAAAAAATCGAGGGAAATTCCACAAGCGAGGTAGTGTCATTGTCCATGTGCAGTTGCGACCCGGGCTGCCCTTCCCAGGCCTCCATCGAAGCAAAAGCAAGCACAAGCGTGGAATTTTAGGATTCCAAGGAGAGCCAATCTGAGGCTCCGGGGACACAAAGCCCGCCCACTGAGGCGTTGTCAAGATCCTGTAATAATCAGAAATCCATCCGAGTGATGAATAATTTCATTGGAAAGAAGCTGTCGCAAAAGAGAAGGCGGGTTTCCCCATTGAAAAGAGCAGCAAAGCGGCCCCCTCTCTCTCTTGAAGCCACAGCTAAAGCGGTCGGCCTAGTCGGTAGCACTAGTTTATTTGTCATGACTCGCCCTAATTATATGCATCCAAGAGCCTTCTGTAATAAATTACCAGATAATTTTGTGTATTCGGTCCGCAATGCAACTTCTAGCTCACATATTACTTCCATCGGAATTGAGAAGGTAAAAAATTTACAGACTTAGATTAAATCTCTTTCTCAAAGCGATTTTTGGAATTAAACAATTCCTACGCCAACGTTGGCAATTCATAAGTCTTCTTATCCTTCTTGTTCATAAATTTAAGGTTGCAATGTCTGGTTATGGTGGCGGATTTGTTTCTGTAAAGGACATCCAAGAAGATAGTGGACAATGAGGAGTGAGGAACATGAAGAGTGCACAAATCCATCCATGGTCTTTAAGTTGGGTACTATTTTGTACTGGAGGAATTTGCAGTTCCTGCGAGAGTGAATTCAATTTTGCCGACATGAGAATACTGCAAATTCTGTAATTTTCTTACACTAGGATTTTGCGTTATGAATAGATTGATGGCTATTAAATAAGACGAAATTAGCAAATTTAATTGCCATTGCTGGATATTTTTGATGATTTTGTTTTTCTTCTAATAAATCACATGAATGTAGTGAATTAACGAGAACTCACATGTCTCATTCTAAAGAATCTATAATTGAAAGAGGGGTAATAGATGTCGCTGGGATTCAGTAACTAAATTTTGGCAGAGTTTTCATCGATCTGAAATTCTGTTTAATTTTTAGTGCATTTGGGTTAGTTTAAAATTGGCCAAAACCACAAGGGTAGAGTTCCATAGTGGAATTCTACCACCACACCCTTGGAACTCTACTCCCACCTAGAATTCCCCCATTTATAGAAGAACTTTATAAAAAAAAAATCATCTCAAAAAAAGAAAAACTGTGTGATTTTAAATTACTTCTATTTTAATTTCTAGATATAATGTCCAATACCTTGGAAACTTGGAAAATAGGTTATAACTATGATAGTTTTGTAATTCCTCACATTATTTATATCATCACCTTTGTGAATATGTAATCACTTTGTTAACATATAAATTTTAAGGAAACCTATGTTTTATATCATCACCTTTGTGAATATGTAATCACTTTGTTAACATATAAATTTTAAGGAAACCTATGTTATATGGTGTCATTGAATATATATTTGAGAAATACATCCAAAAGTGGACTTTTCTATTTGTCTATTTCAATGGTTAGACGATGAAGTTAAGTGATTTTCCATTGGCATTATGCTTAATTTGAGCATTTAGATAGATTTGAAATAACTTTTGTTTTTTTATTATTATTGAGAATCCATGATTGGATTTTTTTTATTAATGTTTTTCATAAAACTGATATAAATATACAATCATTTCTTCTTCATTTGTCTCACGAGTTAAGTTAAGTAATTCGTAAATGTAGTTGTTTCCTTTTTCTTCGAGCACATGTGATGGTATCAATTAACTCTTCTTATTTTATAAAGAAACATATTTTTTTATTTTCTAAAGAAACATATTGTTTTCTTATACAAAAGGTTTTGTATATCTATTCATCCAATGTGAATATAGACTAGAGGAACTTAATAACCAATTTTGTGTCAATTTACATTTTTCATCATACAAACTATTACATGTATATCTATTCATCTAATGTGAATATAGACTAGAGGCACTTAATAACCAATTTTGTGTCAATTTACGTTTTTCATCATACAAATTATTACAAGGTCTTTCACTAGGCTTTCCTTTGTGATCATGAAGGGATCCCCTCGCACTTGTACCAATTTTTTTATTTCATCCTAGTTTCTATAAAATAAATAGTCTTTGTGACATTATTGGTTTCACTTTCTATCAAGTAAGAACATACTATATAAATTGGTAATTTAGTTTTCTAATAGGATTTTTATTGCTATCATTTTTGTTTTAACATTAGCTATTATACTAAGAGAAAGTAAAATAGGCATAAGAGGGGATTTTGTAGCATAATCCCACTCTTAAAATTCTTCATTTGCTAATTTGTTCTCTATTATACCATTAAATAGTCCATCACACTATTTCCTTGTTTGATTTGGAAAGAGTATCTTCATGCCTTAACAAAATGTGTTGTACAATTACAAATAAAAATTTCAAAGAAAATACATAAACTCTTTGTAACATCCTAAAAATTGCAAAATAATTTTTTTTTTGATGTAGCTAGTTTATAAGATAAATGCTAACCGCGGAATGATAATAATTAGCTAACAATGATAACGGCCTCATACAATTGCCTTAATTGTTTTAAACACGAATATGTATTTGGTTATAAGTAGGATGCAACAGAACAATGGTTGTTTTGTTAAGTGTAAGAATCTGTTAACAATTCTGATGAAGTTGTTTGCATGTTTCTGAAGGGGTTCCTATCAGGTGCCCTTGGGTTTACTTAGCTTTGAAAGCTAAAGCATTGGATTCTTCTTTCGCAGACCTGCAGGTAAGGTCATAGAATAATTCTAGTTTAAGATGATTATAAAATCTGTCGAGCATGAAGATGTCGATGGTATGTATCTTCAGTTTAACTTCGTTACTTGTATTGTCTTTTATGGTTATGTTTTCACGTGTCGTCCATCAATGTTTAAGCACTAGACTCGTTGTAACTGTTTGAATTTGTAACATGTTGGTATTTGTGAAAGATATTGTCATTCATATAATAAATGACTCTTCTGGAAATGACGGCTGTAAACAATAAGTCTTGGAATGCTAATGATAATGTTTGTATTGCATTCCTGAGTGAATCGAGATGCGATTGAGCTTCTAACATACGACATTATAGAGTTAATGTCACAACCTAGCTTTCAATTATAGTGTGAAAGTTTTTGATTCTCCTTACAACATTCTTATGTAGGTGACATAGCTTAAAAATGTAACGTGGCCTAGCTCATACAATGCAAAGTGGCCTAGCTATGAATATAATGCATTTTTATTAAAATGTCTATGTTAAAAGTGAACCTTGTGATAACTTCTCTTATACTATGGCGTTGTATGGTTTTATAATATATAGTTGATATATTAATTATATCGATTCCAAGTTTGGTAACTTATGGAAACTATAATAATAGAATTGTTGCAATGTTATATGGTACACACGAAAACATGGTAATGATTATGTGTAAAACTATAGTTCAGTGAACTATACATTTATGTGATATGTAAATTTGGGACAAGGTTAATACTTTTAGCATGAATGGTGTCATGTTAATCTTATGAATTGAATCTTATATCTTGTTTATGGTGTCGTTAAGCCTTTACTCGATGGTTTGATGGCTTTATAATGTGTTTGTAGCAGTTGTAAGACATTTGAAATCCCGAGGCCTCTGCTGCCACATAACTTGAACTTTGTTATGTATTTAATGTTTATGCAGTTGAGACATGGTATAAATCTCCTGTGAGATTTCAGCATTGAATTCGACCCTGAAGTGATGTCAGTTGCTACAATGTTGGCATCAACATGGCTAGCTCCATGTAATGATAATGCAAAAAGAAAGTGAGGTGTCGTTGACCTGTGAACTCAAGTCTGGGGGAAAAGAAATCCGACTAAGCTACAATTAAATGTAGTCATTGAATTCGATTTGATTGTATCTGTGCATTGATTCCAATGTAACTCGTTGATGAATCTTGATCATTGACCTTGGGGTCTCTATAGTTGGGGTGTGTAAACCCTAACTCAGACTTGACTTAACGAATGTTTTACCTTCGTGCATTCATTGTTGTGGTTTTGTTTGGGAGAAGAAGGCCGACAGGCCGCTGATTTACAGGGCTCGACCCTGGCGGTTGTGGAGGGCTCTCAGCCTTCAATCTCTATTATTTCAATGAAGAAATAGCATATAAGTGCTATGAGTGTTTGTTGTGAGGATAAATGGAATTTATGTATCTTCCGTTCAATGGTAAGATAGGTTAATAGTAAAATTTAACTCCAAGTTCGATTTTGAATTCCGTTGCATGGCAACTCTGCTGCATTGGATGGAGAAAATTGGAAGTTGAGAACATTTCAATCGTTTGTTTGAAAGCATGGTAAGTCTTCTAGTTTTTCTTTGTTTTGTAAAGTGTTTCCCTTTGTTTTATCAACAGTCAAACTGTAATTTGCTAACTCCTTACAATTTTCTTGTGGTAGGTAATTCCAAGGTTCTATATTCAACGTTTTTGGTGGCAATGAAGTTCGGAGACAATGGGGAGAAAGCAGTTAAAAATGGTAAGCCCGGTGGCAAACCCTTGTAGGTTCTCCTCACAGAAAACATGGCAAATTGTTGTATCGTCAATCTGGTGTCATGGTTACAAACCCTGAATTGTTTTCTTATTTTAAAGCGTCGTTGTTCTAGCTGGTAGCGTTATATGGTATAAGTACAGGGTTTTCATCTTGAACACAACCCTCTGTTTTTATATGAGGTTTTTGACTCTGTTGAGGTGATAAATAAGAGTTCTTTTTACAAATCTCGAATGGCCGTAACTCTTTTGTATTTGAATGATGGGTCTTGACCTACTATGACAACCTGTAACTTATCGAGGATTAGAGAACGTATAATGCTTTAGCAACCTCTATGTTTATTTTGGTTATAAAATCGACGGATGAATGTTTTGTAAAACAATAATAATTGTTTTCTTATTAGAACAATGAATAGATGATAATATGAAAGTGGCTTAGGGCCTGTATGTGCCTTGTTTAAAAACGATGTTGCTGTGTCTTAAGGAATAGATAGGTAATTCTAATACTAAGGTTTAGCCTTTTTTAGGAAATAAAAGTTTAACGAGGCTGTTAATGAAAGTCTCGGTATAAGCCTTTGTTCACTAACTCCATCATTCATTCTGATAAGTAAATCTTAAACGATATACATGCATGATTTGGGTTTACACGTTTCTTGTAATTGTTTTGTTTACAAAAAGGAAATGTTTACTGTGAGTTAAGATAAGAAAACGACAGTGAGCTTGTTCATCTGACCTGATTCTCTAACAGCATTTGAATATGCAATTTTTTTAAATTTATGTTTGCAATGCGAAAGAAAAACATTAAACCCTAGCTCTATGATAAGGGACTTGTTTGATTTTTCTACTCTGTATGTACAGTAATGGAATTATCAGTAGTAACAGTAGATTGGAAAGAATTTAAGATGTAAATATTTCAGAAAACCCTAAGTTGGAAATGTGGTGTTTCTTGATTTTCTATCAGTCCTATATGTACATTAATGATAACAACAACAACTATAATATTCTTTGAATATAAACATTTGCAAAAAAAAGAAATGGATTCTACTATAAACTCTGCTATTTAAACAAAATTAGATTTACTGTCTTTATGGAAGGAATGGAAATAAGGAGAGTACAGTGAATTAAATACTGTAATTACTGATAATAATTAATAGCAGATAATTTAAACAGAATATATATATAAAACAATACTTCCATCAACATGGAAGCTTTCATGTCATATCTAATCAACATTAATATGTTTCTGTACTGGAGTACGATGCTATTCCTTTTTGCATGGGGAAAAATACATAAGCTATTTCATTCAATTATTTCGAATTTACAGAATCATTGACTTACATAGGAACTGAAATGACCTAGAAAATAAATAGTGAAAGTTAAAACAACAGAACTGTAAATATACAAAATAGATGACAGAACTTGAAATGAATTAGATAAGACAATAGAACCTGTAACTGACGATAGGGCCGACAAACACCCAAGGAGGCCTGTTCCTCCCAACGTAGTTCAGAAGAAGCAGCTCAACTGCTGACTTCTAGTGAACCTCCAAGCTTGATTACTGATCCAGTAAGTGGGTGGAATCTGTGTAGAAGCAAGGCACTCAAAAATACCTTCTCCACTCAGTATCAAACTCCTGAAATAAATGCCTTCTCCACTCAGCATCAAACTCCTGAACTCAATAAGAGTTTGGCAAACTCATAACATGATCAACAATAGCATATCCCCTCATCAAATCTCTTGGGTGAAAACATAGCAAAACCCCAAGGTAAATTTCCTCGTCTGGAAAAGTGATGAACCTCACTTCAATATTTGATGGCTATTATATAGACTACCTAGGTCTTTTAGTGGTCAGATTGGAATAAATGAGCCTCAAGCTCCAGTCCCATCTTTTCAGGGCACTATGACCACATTTCAAGGGAGTTGTCCCATACCAACAGCTAGTTAGTTGCATCATGATGCTGCCACTTATCCATTGCCTTCTACCCCAGATTCCATTCCACCTAGTGTATTAGTAACCACTCTTTCAATAGTCTTCTTAGGTGTTTGTCTCCTATTTTATTTATTAAATAATAATATATTGTGCAAATTATTGTCATCGTTGGACACCTATCCAATATAAACTTTACAATAAAAGTTATCATAATGTTTCTAAACACAAAATGTTTTTCTAGCTTAAAGGGTATGTTACACTCTTAGTAAGGGACATCTTATGTATTCATTGAAATCCTCGATCAACCCTTCCCTCTTAATTCATCACATTGAAAACTTCTTTTATCACATGGAATCACTACCCTTTATACACATATTTGTTTGCATGCATCATGTCCGAGTATTAAAATATTTGACGAAAATCACCACCCCAACTTGTAAAAAATATGAAATGTCATTCTCTAGGTACATATAAAAGTCATCATGCAATATATTTTAACTTCTATATATTAAACAATGAAGGTTAGCAAAATAGCACACAACTATGATTATATTTTATCTTCCTCTATTCATTTTAAGCCAACAAAATTGTTTATTATAATCAATTCAGATGATGGATATATTATTTTCAAAACATTTACATATGTAATAAGTGACCTTTCCAAAATAACCTTCCTCTTGTATTATTTTTATGATTCCACACGGACTATTTATAAAGATGAGGCATGCCAAGCATTACCAGATCTTCCCACCTCGATTTATAAAAGAAAGAATACATCAAGATTGTGGCCACATTGCTTTCCACAATTTTATTCAACGCTAGCTCAAAAAATCAAAGGCATTACCAAAACGATCAAAGGGCTTCGTTGTGAGTTTAGTGTGTCAAATGAGTAAAATGAATGGAGATGAAGCTCAAAATCAAGTGAGGATCATACGTTCTTTTCCCACCATACTTGAATCATACACTGTTTGAATTCAAATGAATGTAAGAGCTCTCCAGTGACTTTGGATGGAATCTGATACCACACATATCACAAATATCATTGGAGTGTTTGGAATTGGGGAAGTTTGTAAAACCTATCTACTGCAAAAAATAATAACTAGTGAAGGCGTCCTGATCAAGACATCTTGTGGCTCTGTAATTTGGCTGATCATTTCCCAGAATCATGTTGTTCAAAAGCTACAGGCTAGGCTGTGCATACAAATCGTTCAGATTTAAACGAATTTGCCACCGAATAGGAGTTTAGGTTTGAAATTTATGCATTCCTCAAAGATAAAGTTTCTTGATGATGTTGGATGATGTATGGCCTGGAGGAGAGCGAATACTAGAGCAATTAACCAGGTTTCGCTACTCAAAAAATGGAAAATTTATCATCTCAAGTCGTGATCAAAGTGTACTCCAAAGAAGGGCAGCCAATCATATAAAAGGGTTGAACCATTGACATGTGAACAAAGTTGGGAAATTTGTTTATATTAAATAAATTTCTTATATTTTGCATTATGTCCGGTATAAATTGGCAAGGCATCCCTCATAAAATGCATAAATTTTCGCCATCATAAAGTCGGAGGTTGATCGATTTTTTCCCATAGGTTCTAAAAAGGAATAATCAAATTAGTTCTTCCATATTTTTGTACTTGAGAGATGTTTCTCTTCATTTACAGGTATAAGGTAATGGGTTTCATGGTCTCAATCTCTACTATTACATATACATGCATCATCTTTTTTAATCCGTGGCTTATTACGCCATCTTCACCAATGTTTTTGAAGTGCAATAGAGCATAGATAATGGAAATTCACAAGAAAACCAACTCTTTGAAAGCATAGAATGGGCAAGCAATCTCTAGTACTAGTCATCAACTTCTAGTAAGCTCAAATGGATAGAAACAAATCATTTACAAATTGATTATTCACCACTATAGAAATATTTGGAAGTGAAATTCTCTTAATATTCCCTTGCAAATGGGAATCATCCAACAAATAACCAAGGGCATCGATAGTAAAAACATAGAGTTAAAGTACATAGGGGCATCCATGCCTAATTCTACTGGAGAACAATACATGGAGATAGTTTATTATTCACCACAACAAAACCAAGGATCAAGAGAAAAAGATGTTCACTATACCCATGCAATTCAAACCAATGCCTAAATAAAACAACATATCTGCAATGAAAGCCTAGTCAATTTGGTTGTAGGCTTTATCAAAAAAAATTTCAAGGAGGAGAGGTTGTTTCCTAGATTCTGTTACCCACTCCATGGCCTCCAAAGTGAAATCATTGTATCCAAAATAAACTGCCCTTGAATAAAATGTGTTTTACCATGGTATAAGTTTTAAAATGTATATATACTTTTCTTTTTTAATTTAATTTTATAATTTTAAACAGAGAAATATATGTACATGTGGGGGAAAAGAGAAAATGGAACTAAATACTTTTGGAAATTGAAAATTCATTATGAAATAATTATTCATTTATACTTTTAACCCTAATCTAAATATTAACAAAATTTGAAATTAACTATTATTTATAAAATTAATTTTATTTTTTAAATATATAAATTTATTTTTAAACATATAATTTTGTTTTTAAATCATTCAAATTCGTTGTCATCCAATCATATATATATGTAACCACATTACTAAATTTTATTGGTGATCCAAACTTATTAAAAGGAGGGATAAACCATCATCTATCAATGTACTTTGTAATGGAAGCAGATTTCATTTTTAATAATGTATGAGAAATATTCCATCTAAAAGACTAGTGCATGATGAAATGAGTCTTTATGATGATGTTTCTATCCATAAATGATTAGTTAAGAGGTTAAATTACCTTGTAAATTGTCAACATTGAAGATGAGTCTATGTTCTTCTATGGATTAGCCATGAAGTATACAAATTGGTCAACTCAAACATTCCACCCAACTAAGCAATATTCCTAAGCAACCACAATCATGTAAAGATCACTATGGATATATGTAAATTAGAAAATGAGGAATTTTGGCCTCGTCACTTTGACCAAGTTAAGGCTATAGTGAATATTAATAATTATAATAATTAAAGGCTTGAACTGATGTAACACATAAAAGATGGGCATGGACATGTGTAGTTGACACCGGTGCTTACACATAGATAAAAACAATCATAACATTGTGGTTTGCAAGTTTTAAAATTTTAGTTTTATTTATTATTATTTATAAATTTCCGCACATCACATATGAATTTCAATTTAAATTCTTTACAATTTTAAACCTAAACTGTCACATGTTACTTTAATTCAAGTAACATGTTAATTTTATATTCAACATAAAATAAATTATACATCATCTTTTAAAATTTTAGTTATATTTATTATTATTTATAAATTTCTACACATCACATATGAATTTCAATTTAGATTGTTTATAATTTTAAACTTAAAGTATCACATGTTACTTTAATTCAAATAATAATTAATTCACATGAATTTCTATTTGCACCACATTTTCTCTTTGAATGTAGAAGTAATAATATAATTAATGTTATCAAAATTTTGTAGAGTGGTGGTTTCATTAATCCCCAATAATTTAACCAAGCCATGGCATCTTTAAGCCATCCCTGGTTGAGGTGTAGGTGCTTTTGGTTGGATTTAAGAGCGATTTTAGGAAGTCGGTTGTCTCCTATATTGTTTAATTTATTTTTATGCATCAGATATCTAATCATATCCATGCTTTTAATGGTGGAGATCGCTGCTTCTAAGAGGATAATAGGATAGGGTGTGTTTCTCTTAATTTTCATATTATAAGTAATAAATCGTTTCTGGATTTGTTCAATTATTCTCTAAGACTATCTGGAAATGTTGTGCATCCCCAGGCTTCACAGCCATATATATATTAATGAGAGCGATGAGAGTTTTAAAGAGGAATTTATTTGTGTCCCACAACACAAGGTTTGTCGATTTACAGTTATTTTCAAGGCCCAATGTAATATTCCTCTTTTATACCCCTAGTATTTTGTAAATGTAAGTGAATATTGTACTTGTTTATTGGTGAGGAGCTCAAGGCCAAGGCGCCACTAGTAAACCTTGTAACTTATGTGGTTTAATTCCTAAGTTGTAAATTGTAAAATTAGGAGACTAAAAGATGGTGGCACAACTAAACGATGGGTATTTGAGTCCACCAGGACAGAAGCATAATGGTAGGTAGGGCATGAGTTGATGACTCACGTCATCATGGTGCCACAAGGATGTAAGTGAACATTTATATTCACCAAAGGTCATTTAAGTTTTCTTGGTTATATGTTAGTCCTAGAGAAGATACCAAAGATAGCCTTACCCGTCGAGAGACAATAAATGTCTCCTAAGACCTAAAGCATAACACTAAGTTAATTATTGCTAAAAGCTATTATGAAAACATAGAAACTCCTATGGATGTCTTTGAAATTCTAGTTCTGATAAAGGATGTCAAGGGTTTTCATCATTAAAACCCACTATCTAGTAATTAGTATAAAGCTAACTATTTATTACAAGATGGACTAAAAGATTGTTAATACTATGTCGGTGTGGTTAGTAAAACCCCAAGATATATAAAAGATGGAAGAGACAACATATACATATATGTATATATATCATCACATTGATAAAATATTATTAGTTATAATATTTTAAAATTATATATATATATTATACATTGAAATGCATGATAAAGATAATGCAACAAAAAACTATATAAGTATATGAAGATATCTATATAGTTTGGTACTCTTAAAGAGGATAAATTATATTATCAAAGAATTATTGGGACTATTTTAGACTACGGTCTCTTATTATAAAGACATGGATAGGCCCATAAAAACTTATGAAAAAGGAATTATTTAATTTAGTAAAAAGAAGCTTAGCCTATCAATTGATGTATTTGGTAAGCTTAGTTTATGGATATATTCGGTAAGTTTATCTTATTATTTGATATATTTGATAAGCTCATATTATTAAACAAAGTTTATTTTATGGATATATTTGGTAAGTTTATGTTATTATTTGATATATTTGATAAGCTCATATTATTAATTAAATATTAGTATACTTGTCATACTTGAAGTTATACTAAGAGACAAATAAACATATAAAATTATATATATATATAAATAGAAGCCAAGAGTGATTTAAAGTGATTTAAAGTGAAGTGTTAACCTTTATAAATATAAAGGGTTGTGGATAAATAAATGAATTTAAGGAGAGGTTAGCTATGGACTTAACATGCTAATGGTATTATATTATGATACAAATATCAAATTATTAATTTGGCTATTAAACCTTGGATCATTAGAATTATGAAATTTAATTATAACTTAGACATATATATATATATATAAGATGGTATCTGTTGATGTATATGTAACTTCAGAATGTATTTCATCTATGTATTTCATATATATTTATTGTACCCTTATAAGAGATGTGTTATTCATCTATAAGGAAGTGTCGTCATGTGGATTGACAAGTGTCGCAAGTGTGCGTACTTGCTGATGCGTTATTAGACTACCATGTGTGGGGTCGGCCCTGAAATATATCTTATATTGTGGATGTATCTAGATAGACAATTCGGACCCATAGGGTAACTGGGAAAATAAGTTAGTATAAATAGAGATTGGGAGATCTCTATTTTGATCACTCGGAAACTCACACTTCTCTCACTCAGAAAGTGGTGCACTAATGAGGAGGAGGATCATCTGCTACTAGGAGACTATCTCATTGTATTTTGGTTGTACTTTGGTTGAGCCATTTCTCTCTCTATCTCTGAGGAAGTTGTGGGGTTTTTCACCTCAGGGTTTTCCCCACGGAAACTCTGTTTCTCTTGTCTCTCATGCTTTTGATTCTTGTGATGCTTGTCATGCTTATTGTGATTGTTAAGCATTGATATACTGTATATGTTATTCTCTAAGTAAATATCCAAGAGTATTGTGAATTAATGCTCAAAATTTAACATGGTATCAGAGCTAACCTGAAAAAAAGACATTTTGCAGTGACAAAAACTTGAGTTTCTTGTTTATTGGGTTTCTCTCCATAGATTTTGGAAAAGAAGTATAGTAGATTGACTCTACTCATCAAGGAGAATATATCTGTCCAATCAGAATTCAATTCTGAGCATTTTTAGATTTGGCCCTAAAAATTAGGGTTTTCACAAAAATAGGAATTTCTAAAATCTGAAGACATAGCTGGAAGCTCCTCGCAAAAATTGAAGTTTAGAGCTTTGGATCGAGATTTTTGGCTGGGTATATCTCTAGGAAACTCAAACCCTAATTCAGGGCTCTCCCTAGTGAACCCGAGAGGACAAAAAGACAAATCTGAAGGGCAAAGCTTTGTTGATCTCAAATTATGAATACACCAGGATGATCATCTCATCAAGGCACATCTTTCTATCCTTTCAGAAAGTTGAAATTCGAATTTTGAATTTTTAGGGCTTTTTCGACAAACCCTAATCCAGCGCCAGATCCAGTTTTCAGCATTTCAAGTGGTAAGACCTAAATCTTTTCTATTTCCATTTGAAGTACTCTTTAATATGTCTCTCCACACCAAGCTTGAGGATAAGATTGAAGGGGCTGATAACTTTCGAGGTTGGAAGTATAGGATTTGGTTAATCTTGGAAGATCAAGGAACAACTAGAAGTAATGGATGAAATGGTGGAGAATGGTGAAGTTGTCATGACCACTTTGAATGGCCTACCTAGGTCATGGGGCTCCTTAATTCAAAGAATCTGTGCAAGAAAGAAGTTGGTATCCTTCAGTAGACTACGGGAAGAATGCTCACAAGAAGAAGAAAGGCTTGTGGCAGGAGAAGAAAAGATGGGGAATGAAGATCAAGCTCTCACAACTCACACCAAGAAAGGGAAGTCCAAGAGAGATCCATCTCACTCCAAGAAATATTCACATCACTACAAAGAAAGAAGAATATGCTTCACCTATAATGAAAAAGAACATATTGCCATAAATTGTACCATGAACAAGAAGGACAACAACAACTTCAACAACAAAAAGAAGGGCAGCAAAAGAAGGTTTCATGCTCATGCTGCCGAGGATGATGAACCACCCCAGAAGAAGGCTAGGGAAGAAGAGTATGTTCTAATCTATGCTCTCACAGGTACTATCTCCCATGGTTGTAATGATTGGTTAATTGACAGTGGGGCTTCAAAACACATGACTGGGTTTAAAGAATCTTTTGCTAACCTATTTGAACATGAGTCACCCCATAAGGTGAAACTTGGGGATGACTACCAATACCCTATCAAAGGAAGTGGTGAGGCCTCCTATAATCTAGACTCTGGGAAGTCTTTGAAGATGAAAGATGTTTTGTATGTACCTAGGCTCAAGAAGAATCTACTCTCCATATTTGGATTGGATGCAAAAGGTATGAGGGTTTCATTTGTGGATGGCCAAGTCCTAATGTGGCCAAAGGGAAAGACCATAGATGATGCAGTAGTGATTGGAGAGCAAGAGGGAGGTTTGTATAAATTGAAGGGACAACCTGAACATCCCATGGTGCATGAATCCATGGACCCAAGTGAAATTTGGCATAGAAGACTTGCTCATATGCAGTATAGGGAACTTTCAATTGCAAGAAAGGTTGTAGAGGGTCTTCCTGAAATCAAGACCAAACATGAAGGTGTTTTCAAAGGATGTGTAAAAGGTAAGAACATTAAGAAGGATTTCCCAAGCAGTGAAAACAAGGAAAAGGATATCATGGAAATCATCCACTCAGATGTATGTGGTCCTATGTCATCCAGTTCTCTAAGTGGGTATGTTTACTATGTCTCATTTATTAATGACTTCTCTAGGAAGACTTGGGTATACTTATTGAAGAATAAAGATGAGGTGTTTGATAAGTTCAAGGAATTAAAAACCTTGATGGAGAATCAAACTGACAAAAAAAATCAAAACATTCAGATCCGACAATGGTGGAGAATTCACCTCAGGTGACTTCAAGAAGTTTTGCAGTGATTCAGGGATTAAGAGGGAGTTGACTGCTCCTTATAATCCTCAACAGAATGGAGTTGTAGAAAGGAAGAATAGAACAATCATGGAAGCAGCAAGGGTAATGCTGCATGACCAGGATCTACCTATGCATCTATGGGAAGAAGCAGCTAGAACAGATGTATATGTGCATAATAGAACACCCCACAAGATATTGGACAACAAGACACCAAGAGAGGTCTTTTCTGGTAAGAAACCTGAAGTCAACCATCTCAGAATATTTGGTTGTCCAGTATACACTCATGTCCCAAAGGAAAAGAGTACCAAACTAGATCCTTTAGGAAAGAAGGGTATCTTTATGGGTTACAGTGAAAGCTTGAAGGCTTACAAAATATACTTTCCAGGGTTCAAGAAGATTGATGTAAGCAAGGATGTAACATTTGATGAAAACTCAACATTCATCAAATCGAGAAAGGTACCTATCAAAGTTTATGAAGAACCTAAGTAAACTAGATTTCAAGACACTACCATGATTGAAGCAATCCAGAAGTTGTTCGTGAGTTTGAAGATCCACAAGAACCTGTAGATCCACCCTGTGAGGATAACTCTCACAAGATGAAAACTTGCATGGGCTAGAGAGCTCATTCAAGATGTAGAAATATTTGGCATTCCAGAAGAAGAACACAGAGCAAAGAAGAGAACCATATCACATACCAGCTATGTTGCTTTACTCTGTGACATCATGAATAAAGAACCTTCCAGTTATGAAGAAGCAGCGGAAAAGAAAGAATGGAAGGATGCCATGGTCGAAGAATACCAATCAATAATGAAAAATGATGTTTGGGATGTTGTCCCAAGACCTAAAGGGAAGTATGTCGTGACTTCCAAATGGATCTACAAAATCAAGCATGCTGCAGATGGTAGTGTAGAGAAATACAAACTAAGATTTGTAGCTCGTGGCTTCTCTTAGAAAGAGGGAATAGATTATGAAGAAACTTTTGCACCTGTAGCCAAGTATACTTCCATCAGAACAGTACTTGCCCTAGCTGTAGCAATGAAATGGAAAACACACCAGATGGATGTCAAGACTGCTTTCTTGAATGGTTTAGTTGAAGAGGAAGTATATGTGGAGCAGCCACTTGGTTTTGAAATACATGACAGGGAGTCATATGTGTGCAGATTGAAGAAAGCCTTGTATGGCTTGAAGCAAGCTCCCAGAACTTGGTATGTTAGGATGGACAGTTTCCTATCTAGTTTGGGCTTGACCAAGAGTAAAGCAGATTCCAACCTTTACTACAAGGTTGAGGAAGGGAATCCTGTGATTCTACTCCTGTATGTGGATGACTTATTTGTAATAGGAGATGATAGATTGATTGCAGATACTAAGAAGAATCTTGCTGCTGAGTTTGATATGAAAGATTTGGGAATGATGCATTATTTTCTAGGTATGGAGGTATGGCAGAATGCAGGTGGGATCTTCATTAGTTAAGGGAAGTACACAGTAGATATTCTGAAGAGATTCAGGATGGTGGATTGCAAGGCCATGGCCACACCCATGGCATCAAATCTGAAGCTTCTATGTGATGCTTTGTCTGAGCCATTTGATATCTCTATGTATCGTCAGATGATTGGGTCCTTGAAGTACCTAACGAGCACGCGACCAAATATTTGCTTTGCTGTGAACCAATTGAGTCGGTTCCTGACAGATCCGAGGAGTGTTCACCTGGTTGCTGTAAATCATGTTTTGAGGTACCTGAAGGGTACAGTGGATTATGGGCTCAAGTATGAAGCGAATCAAAAGTTTAACCTACAGGGTTATGTTGATTCAGATTGGGTTGGCAGTGATGTAGATAGGAAGAGCACATCTGGGTGCTACTTCAGTATGGGATCAGGTGTGATCTCTTGGTTTAGTAGGAAGCAGTCTTGCGTAGCACTGAGTACACCTGAGGTAGAGTATGTTGCAGCTTGTTCAACTAGTTGTGAGGAAGTATGGCTACGGAAGCTACTGTCTAAGTTATTTGATCTCCCATTGGATGCTACTGGTATCTTCTACGATAACCAGAGTTGTGTGAAGCTGTCTGAGAACCCAGTGTTTCATGACTGGTCGAAACACATAGATATCAAATATCACTATATCAGGGATATGGTGCAGAGAGGATCTGTGAAGCTCCTGTATGTTGCGACAGACGAGCAGATTGCAAATGTGCTGACGAAGCCACTAGCTAGGGTGAAGTTCGAGTACTTCAGGGAGAGGCTTGGTGTTCTTTAGATCGAGGACACTTCAAGGAAGAAGTGATGGACACATTTGCTGAAGCCATTCCAAGCATGTTGGAAGGAGGATCCTTCACATGGCTATGGATGTAAGCGCTGGATGATGAGCATCAGGATGATGTTCTAGTTTCTGCTTTGTATGATCAATTGGATCATTTATATGTATGTATGCATCATGTTGGATGTTGGATATGATCAGTTGGATCATTTATATGTATGTACGCATCATGTTGGATGCTAGATATGATCAGTTGGATCATTTATATGTATGTATGCATCATGTTGGATGATAGATATGATCAGTTGGATCATTTATATGTATGTACGCATCATGTTGGATGCTGGATATGATCGGTTGGATAATTTGTATGTATTTTGTATATGCATCATGTTGGATGCTTGGACCATGTATCTGTATATGTATTAGGTGGATACATTGTATGATTAGGTAGATCATGTATGTTGATATGTATTAGGTATGATCAGGTAGATCATGTATGTTGATGGATACATTGTGTGGATCATGTATCTATGTATCAGGTGGATACAATGTGTATGGTGATATGCATCAGGTAGATGCATTGTATGATCAGGATGATCGTGGATGACGATCTTCTCCAGATGACATGCATCAAGACAATGCAGTAATGATGCTCAAGATGATCATGTGTACATCAGGATGATGTATGGTGAGTATCAGGCTGATACTTTGTGGCCATGGATCAGGTTGTGCAGAAGAGCATGTCTGGGAAATCCTATAGGTCGGAGTTGCATACCAATAACAGCCTGGGATGCTCTTTCGAGACATTGCTCTGGGAGGACATGTAATTTGTGCCCTGGGATATCTTCAGGTCGGAGTTGTGTACCCATAACATCCTGAGATGCTCTTGCAAGGTTTTATCCTATGGCATGTAATTTGCTCCTGGGAGATTTGGACAGGATGAAAAAGGCCTCAGATGCTTCAGCCAGGTTTTTCCATGACCACATGTAATTTGCTCTTGGGAGATCTAGACGGGATGAAAAATGCCTCAAATGCTTCAACCAAGTTTTGTGGTGGACAACATGTAATATGCTCCTGAGAGATCCGACAGGTAGAGTTGTGTGCTCGTAATAGCCTGGGATGCTTCAGCCAGGTTTTGTGGTGAGATCACATGTAATGTGCTCCTGGGAGATCCAACAGGTAGAGTTGTGTGCTCGTAATAGCTTGGGATGCTTTAGCCAAGTTTTGTGATGGGTCACATGTAATGTGCTCCTGGGAGATCCGACAGGTAGAGCTGAGTGCTCGTAATAGCCTGGGATGTTGCAGCTAGGTTTTGTGATGCACGTAATAAGTCCTAAGGATTCCACAATATGGCCAGTGATGATGAAGACCTGCAGGTGGTGGGCCTACATCCAGTATGAAAAAAGACTGGCTCTGTATAAATTCCTATGACGAGTAGAGTCAGAGATTGGTTGAGATAGCAGCAGAAGTGTTGATGATGATGACGATGATCCCGAGAAGAAGACTTGTCTAACAAATCTGTGTCGAGAAATACCTTCCTAGCTAAGAGGGAGTGTTGATGTATATGTAACTTCAGAATGTATTTCATCTATGTATTTCATATATATTTATTGTACCCTTATAAGAGATGTGTTATTCCTCTATATGGAAGTGTCGTCATGTGGATTGACAAGTGTCGCAAGTGTGTGTACTTGCCGATGGGTTATTAGACCACCATGTGTGGGGTCGGTCCTGAAATATATATTATATTGTGGATGTATCTAGATAGACAAGTCGGCCCCATAGTGTAACTGGGCAAACAGGTTAGTATAAATAGAGATCGAGAGATCTCTATTTTGATCACTCAAAAACTCACACTTCTCTTACTCAGAAAGTGGTGCACTAGTGAGGAGGAGGATCATCTACTACTAGGAAACTATCTCAGTGTATTTTGGTTGTACTTTGGTTGAGCCATTGCTCTCTCTATCTCTGAGGAAGTTGTGGGGTTTTTCACCTTAGGGTTTTCCCCACAGAAACTTTGTGTCTCTTGTCTCTCATGCTTTTGATTCTTGTGATGCTTGTGATGCTTATTGTGATTGTTATGCATTGATATACTGTATATGTTATTCTCTCTTTAAATATCCAAGAGTATTGTGAATTAATGCTCAAAATTTAACAGCATCGATTATCCTACAACTAACCGTACTCTTATGTTAGTTGTCATCAACTCTTGGCAGAGCACTCCGAGAATTTTTAGAGGGATGTCTCCTTAGTGGAGCACTCCCACTCCTCGCTACCGCCATTTGTTCCTTCGTGGAGTAATCTGACTCCTTACCAACACCATATCTCTCATTAGTAGAGAGCTTGAACACTTGAAAGACAGCCATCTACCTCCGAGAAGGATAGGATCCCATCTATTTAAGAAATTAAAATCAAGTTGATGGGAGGGCGATGGTGGATGGTTTGTGAATGGTGTAAATGTTATGTTAGTTTTGAGTTTGGAAAGATACCCTTCCAGGTTGTGGTAACGGCGGGTTAGTTTCGGTTTGGCTATATACGACGTTGGATATCTCTGTAAAATATTTTCATAGAGTATTTGGGGGAAGGGATTGTGCATAGCGCTTGAAACCAGGTTGCTTTTATGTTGTATACATTTTATAAATATTGGTATATCTCTTCCAACACCATTCAATAGAGTATTTGGGGAAGGGATAGCGCATAGCTTTCGATCCCAGGTTTATGTTGTTTACATTTTATAAATGTTGGGATAATCTTTGCAGCATGATTCTGCAGAGCTTGATCCCTGATCAACTCCCTGTTGGGGATCTATGATTTCATTCATGCTACCACAAGTTTGTGGGATCTCTATGTTCATTCATACTCCCACGATTTTGTGTGATCTCTATGTTGATTCCTACTTCCACGATTTTGTGTGATCTCTGTGCTCATTTAGACTGCCATGATTTTGGGTGATATCTCTATTCATTCATACTGCCACGAATCTGTGTGATCTTTGTGTTCATTCATACTGCAACGAATTTGTGTGATTAGGTCCTGGTTATCTCTATGTAGTTAAGCTGCCACAAAGTCGTGTGACCACTGTGATCTGTGTTTATTATGATGCCACGATTTTACTGTGATCTCTGTCCATTCATATTGACACAAATTTGCATGATCATATTCCTTGTGATCTCTGTGCAGTTAAGTTGCCATTAAGTCGTGTGATCACTGTAACCTCTATTATATATATACTTCCAGGACTCTAGTTAAGATCTAGTTGAGGATCTCTTCTTTATTACATGCTTCCACAAGCTTGTTTCCAGATCTAGGTTTTAGATCTCTGTGATATATATTTGCCACCGCGAATTAGTTTGGATCCAGTCATGATCTCTATTAGATATATCTGCTACCACGATTTAGTTTGGATCTAGTTAGGATCTCTATCATATATCTTTGCTACCGCGATTTAGTTTGGATCCAGTTACGATCTCTATTATATATATATATACTGCCATGATTTTAGTTTAGATCGAATCTAGGTATCTGCTTTATTACATGTTGCCATGGATTTGTTTAGATCCATGTTTTATATCTATGTTTATATTATTGCTGCAACAAAATCGTTGATCCTTTTTTATCTCTTCTTTAGTAAATAAGTTTATGCCAGCGTGAATGCCTGGAAACACTATTTTTGTATTTTGTTGTAGAGATAAATCTTTGTCATTATGTTGATGTTAGCATCGAATGTCTTGAAAATGCTCTCTATAAGAGAGGCTTGAGAAAGTTGAAAGGAAAGTAAATATTGCAACAATTGTGTTGCGGGATGTAACCTCTATATTGGATAAATAATACAGATGTGACATTTCTTTGTGGACGTAGCCCATAGATTTGGATGAACCACGTATATTGGTCTCTCTTGTATTTACAACTTATGTGCTTCATTCTCCTTGATAATTGTGATTTAAAATGGTGAGTCCTTTCATGAAGATGTTCATGTTAGTGATATTGAATGTGATCTTATATAATTATGATAGATAATGCATTTGAATTATACAATTATCAGTTTTCCTCGAGCAATTTATTATGGATAGGCATGTTCTACAATGTAATGTTTCCATTTACACATAATTATCCTAAGTAAAATAGAAGAAGTTGTTTGGATGTTTCTATAACTTGTTAGATAATTTGATGTTGGATAAACGTTAGAATTATTGACTAAGATCTTGCGTAAGCAAGCAAGTTTTATGAGAGCATTGAATGTAGGAATGCTTGAAATGAATGAATTATGCATGTTGAGATATTTATTTTATGTAAAACTAATCGTCATTTGTTGATGCAAGGATGGCAGACTTTCGGTCTTTAATACAAACGAATTTCATTATAAGTGGACGAGTTCTTTAAGGTCTTGGAATTTCCATATGAGAACATGTTTCGTGTTAATGCATGGATTTGTAAAAGGTATATATTCTTAAGGAGTTGATAATATTTGTTTAGAATTGAAAATGATACTTATAGAATAATGGATAGAATCTTGGTAAGGTTCATCATATTTCCATTACATATTTCTTTTATAATAGATGAACATCAATAAAGGAAGGGTATTTATTCTTCTTCGTTATATTAATGCTATGGTAAAACCAGAAGAAGGTATGGAACCTATGAATTAAATAAGTGAAAGTTGAAATAGTTTATTTCATGAAGTTTTTATGAATATTCCTTATGAGTTAAGTAGCCATTGTGATATTTTTTTTAAATTCACTAAAATACTAACTTGGATATTTGGGTTTGTTACACCCATTTAGGATTTCCACCCTCCATTTATCCTCTTCTCGATGCTATAGTTCCAGTTGAGCTTGTGATGAAATTCAATTCCTAAGTACTTATAGGTGGTTACTTCCTCTAAGATTCTATTGTCATAAGGAAAATTGTTAGAAGTGCCTTTATTGGACTTGATAATCATTACGTTTGTTTTGTTAGTGTTAATGTTCATGCCCATATTGGTGTAGAAACCTTTGAGAATCCGTAATTGATTCTCAAGATCATAAGGGAACCTAGCCATATGAACAATATTGTTAGCATAAAGAAGAAGCATGATGACTATTCCTGCCAATGTCATGCCCACGCAACCTACCTCTTCTAGGAATTCTTCAAGCTTATCGATGTAAATGAAAAAAAGGGTAGGGGAAAGGGGACACCCTTGCTTTACTGCTTTTGAATTTGGCAATGACACTTGCCCCTTCGTACTTTGAATGGTTCCCCTTTACAGTGGCCTGTTGAGAAGGGGGTTGATGTGGTGGCACAGGGGATCGGCGCACAGGATTCTATCGCTCATGTTCCTAATGTTCCACTGGTTGTTTCTTTGGAAGATGAGACCCCTATGTTTTAAGATGAAGAAGCTCGAGATTTGGCCTTTGCTGTTAACTTGGATGTGATTATTTTGGTGCCCCTTACAATTGATATTTTTGGAGAGGTAGAGAACACCTTCATAAGATCGGCGCCATCTTCATCGGGTACCTTTTTCTTCTCTCTCCATTTCTCTATCTTTTAATTTCTTTTTTAAGAACTTAACTATCCCTGGTCATGACTCGTTGGAAGGACTTAAAAACTTGCACATCTCTTCACAACCCTTGTATCTTTGTTCATTAGCCTCTATTTCCACTTTTATGGTAACGGTTCCCAATCCTGTTCTTCAGTTATCAGATAATGTGACTCCCTCTGAAGTCTTACATGTTTCCCATGTTCCTGTGGATCTGCCACAATCCCCCACTTGTTCATCTGAGTTAGGTTATTTTCATAGTTCTACTACCAAACCCTCTTCCGGTGGTCTTGGGAAAGACAAGTGTCGTTTGGGCAAGGGCCGTGGAAGTAAATCTCTCATTTCCAAAGAAAAGTCCAGAGCATGCTCGGACATGCTGGAAGGTAAACAAATCTCCATTGAAAGGGCACTTAGAGCTGTGCAGGCCTAGAAAAGGGGGTGCTGATGAAGATTATGACCTTCAATTGTCGGGGTATTGCTGGTCCCTCTAAAAGATCAACGTTGCGATGGGTGTTGGATCTTGAGCATCCGGATTTACTTTTGTTACAAGAAACTATGGGGGGACGTATTGAGGTGTCTAAGAATTTGAATGGCTGGTTCTCGGGTTGGAATTTTGAAGCGTCAGATGCGCATGGGCATTCTGGGGGTTTGGCTATGGGTTGGCATGAGGCACGTATCAAAGTTACCAATCTATGGGGAATGGATTCGGTATTGGGACTTTCTTTTCGTGCTCTAGATTTTGATAGAGATTTCACTGTCGTTAACATTTATGGTCCCGATTGCAATAGGATTCCTTTTTAGGTATTGTTGTTGAATAAAGACTTGATTAAGGGAGATTCTGTTATACTGGGGGGGGACCTTAATTTTTCATAGGGTCAAGCGGAAGTCTAAGGGCCTCATGCACAGGTGGATCCACTCACAGATTTTTTTATCAGGAAGCTGGTTAAAGGTAATCTGGTTGATGTTGAACCTATTTGTCTTAAACCCCCCTGGCGAAACAAACGAATGGGGGAGGATTGGGTTGCTAAATGTTTGGAAAAAATCTTATTGGTGGATCCTTTGGTGGAATTGTTTTTTCATGTTCGGCAATGGGTCAGTTCTGGTGGGTGTTCTGATCATGATCCCATTTTTCTCGAGATCAGTGATGGCCCTGTGAAGCCACCATCCCCTATGAAGTTCAATAAAACTTGGCTGAAGGACCCAACCATTTTTTATGTATTCCAGTCAATATGGACTCCGTATCAGCTTGGCAGAAACATCACGAATGCATTTAAGTTTGCTGAGAATATAAAAAACTTGAAGCGACCTATTAAGAAATGGGAAGCTAATAAATGGCTACTAGAGGATCGTGAACTTAAGCAGATCGAAGCGAACATTGCAACCATTGCATCGAGTTCTTGTGGGGGTTTTCTGACCAACAAGTCTAAAGTCACATTAGCTTAGCTGGAAGGAAGGAGAAATACTATTCTTTCGGAGATGGAGGAGACTTGGCATTTGAAGAGTAGGGCTATATGGTTGGAAAGTGGTAATGAGAACTCAAAATTATTCCATGCTTATGCTAGAGGAAGACGGTCTGCAAACACTATTTGGAGTCTAAATGACCATCTGGGCAATGTACAACACACTTTTAAGGGATGGCCGATGTGGGGGTTCAACCTTTCAAGAATCTATTCAAGGCTAGTGAGAGGGTAAATATTGAAGAAGTAATCCGGGTGGCTCAACTGTTTCCCAGGTTTGTAGAAGAGGATGATAACATGAAGTTGATGGATATTATTTTGGATGATGAATTAAAAGAAGTTCTCTCAAGTTTCTAGAAATATAAAATACCTAGGCCTCATGGTTGGACGATTGAATTCTTTTTGGGATTATTTGATTACATCGGTGAGGATCTTCTTAGATTGGTCGAAGATACTCGGTTGGAAGCCAAAATTACAGCAAGTATTAACTCTACTTTCATTGCTTTAATTCCTAAGGTTGATACTCCTTCTTTCCCGAATGATTTTCGCCCTATTTTGCTATGCAATTGTGTCTACAAGATAGTAACAAAAGTTATTGCTCGACGTCTTAAGAACATCCTTTCTTCTCACATACCTTAGGAGCAATTTGATTTTTTGGGAGTTCATCAGATTCATGAAGCCATTGGGATCGCACAGGAGGGCCTACACAGTATTAAAACCAAGAAGATGAATAGGGCGGTTCTGAAGTTGATCTATCCAAGGCATATGATAAAATAAGTTGGCTCTATTTGCGTCTCTTTCTTACTCATCTGGGTTTTGACATCAGTTTTATCAAGTGGGTTATGAGTTGCATAACCACTGTATCCTTTTCAGTCCTCATCAATGGGGCTGCTACCCCTTTTTTCCATTCAGGGCATGGGTTGCGTCAGGGGTTCCCTTTATCACCCATGCTTTTCCTTTTGGTTGCGGAAGGTTTGAGTTAGGCTATTCTTGAGGCTAGGAGGTCGGGTCACTTCGGGGGAATTTTGGTAGCTCTGGGTTTCTTCATTACCCATCTGCTTTTTGTTGATGACATTCTCATTTTATGTTCAGGTTCTCGATGGGATGGGAACAAGTTAAAAGATATTTTGGACCTTTTCTCCCGTGCTACAGGGATGGACATTAATGCTGAAAAGTATACTTTGTCTACTAATCTTCTAAGTGAGGCGGAATTGCAGGTGTATACTCACCTTTTTCCCTTTTCGCATCTTACAATAGAGAATGGGATGAAGTACTTGGGTTTCAACTTGAAACAAAATAGTTACTGACTGGAAGTGGCTGATTGAAAAACTTGAGAAAAGATTGAAGTGTTGGAACTTTAAGTGGTTGTCTAGGGATGGAAGATTGATCCTGGTCAAAGCAGTACTGGAGGCCATTCTGGTATATTGGATGTCTTTAGCTTGGATTCCCCGAGGAATCCTTGATCAAGCAAGGCCCTTGTGTTTTCGATTTTTATGGAGTGGCAAGGGGGATTCTTATGTTGCTCCATGGGTCAAGTGGGATCGTATTACTGTGCCCAAGGCACTGGGAGGATGGGGACTGAAGAACATTTTTTCCTTCTCTAAGGCCTTGGTCGCTAAGTTTGGATGGCCACTGATAAAATATGGAGGTTTTTGGGCTCGTGTTATGATCCATAAATACATTGTTCATGAGTCTGTTGAAAATTAGATTCGGAATCTTGTTAAAGCACACACTGGGGGTTCGGTAATTTGGAAGGACTTGGTAGCATCTTTTCATATTATTGAACGAAACCTGGCATGGGATGTTGGAAATGGTCAGTTAATTCGGATTGGTCGGGATCCATGGATGGGATTTGAACTACAACATTTGATGTCGGAAGGGACTATTGAAGCTCTCGGCCGCAGGGGCATATTATTTCTTCATCAACTTGTAGATCAGGAGGAACTTTTACTGGGACGTCAAGTATGGATTCCGGCCAGTTCTTTCGGCCTCGAGAAAGAAGAGGAGGGGGATCTAGCATGGTATATTAGGGCGCTCTTAGTGGATCATATCTCGTTGGGGGATCAAGAGGATGATCTTTGTTGGGATGGGGATCCTACGGGAAGCTACACTCAAAAAGTAGGGTATATCAGGATCAATGCTGAGAGGATTTAGAGGGAGCCGTTGTGGTGGTGATCGAAGGTTTGGAAACTTCCTTGTCCTCATAAGACTCGTCTTTTTATGTGGTGTGCTCTTGTTAAAAGGGTCCCGACTTGGGATTTCTTACATAAAAGAAAGAAACAAGGGTCGGTGTGGTGCCCTCTTTGTTGTCAAGATGAGGAAACAGTGGGTCACCTTTTTCTGCACTGCACTTACTTCACTACTGTCTTGAATTTTGTATCCATGATCCTGAATGTCATTTTTCAATGGAATGGGGCATCTGTGGATGGGGATTGGTTTCATTGGTATTAGAATCCGTTGTATCGGGGGTTTAGAGATCTTCCACTCCTTGTTGTTTGGGGTGTATGGTTAGCCAAGAATAAGCGAGTGTTTACTGACACAAAGTGTCTACCGACACAAATGACTGTGAATTGTTGTGGGCTCTTTTTGTCATGCAAACAGGTTAAACCTATGGAGAAAGTTCAGAATATACTGCCTGTGGTTATCGATCGATCCCAACCGTGGTGTTGTTTTTATGGGGCTTTTCAAAACAATTAATGTGGGGGTGGGGCAATACTCTTTCTTACACCTACACATTACTTTGAAATGTCTTTTGGTTTGGGGGATGGAAGTAACAACCTGGCAGAGATTTTAAGCCTTAAATACCTTGTCATATTTGCTATCGAGAAGGTATGTCGAAATGTCAATGTATTTGGGGACTCACTCAATGTTATACACTGGCTTTCTAGAACTCAACAATGTTGCAACCATGGACTCTCAAACATTTTGGCTTCTATCTGATCAACCATTGTTACTTTTGACAATTTTGCATGCACAAATGTCTACAGGGAAAATAATGAGGAAGTGGACCGGGCATCGAAAGCGGGGTTGCTGTTGGGATTTGAACAATGGAAAATTAAAGAATTTGATGCAGGCATGGTCAGGGAATACTACCAAGGGCCTTTCATAGAATAATGACATTCTATGTTTTTTATCTTCTCCGGAAGATTGGAATGTTTCCTTATGAACAGGAACATGGATTTGTCGGTTGTCCATACAGTCCACTCTATTATCTTTCTATTTATGCACAGTTGTAGTACCTTATGACTCGACTCTCTTGGATTTACAAGAGTCACAATTTCTTTTTGGACTATTGCGGACCTCTTTTCAGGATGGAACATTTATGTTAGTTTTTTATTTTAAACATGAAAATCCACAACTCTTGATACATTTTCTTGGAACCTTCTACACCCAGAAATGAATCACTTCTCATAACACACAAGCCAAGTATTATACTAACTTCGAGTGTGCCATATTCGATACCATCACCTGAACAATATGTGCCCTGAAGTTGTTGAATGTACAAAAAAAACATGAGGGAACTAGTCTACGAACTAGAACTATGTGTTTTCTGATTGGTTCTGAAATAATGCAATAAGAGCGTTTGCAAGGTTCCCATTGCATTGATAAAACATTGGTTATTGCTTAAGATTAGAGATGAGGACTCATGAGGATTCGTTCTTGCTTAGCATTTGTTGTTAACTTGCCATTTAGCGTTCGATGTTTATGAGTGAAGTATGCAAAATAATAAAAGAAGTCGGGAATAAACATTGCACAATATTCTCTGACATAAACTTTGCATGGCAAAGAGTAATGCATGTAATCAAAGTTGTCCATTGCTTGTTTATTGGCCAGCTAATCTAAACTTTACTGCGTTATTAGCTGGCATTAAATTCCTATGGCACGCTATCATAGATCGTGGTAGTCAAAGTCATATAGGTATAGTACAATGCATGAGTGTGTAGATTCTCCTCTATTCATTATTCATGCCCAAGAAAAATTAAAATTCCGTATTTATGGAAACACTCGCATAACTTTCAAATTGTAATTAAAACATAACGTTTAATAAACAATAGCCCATGGTCCTTTTATGCCATGTTCCCATATTGAATGAAAACACCGTACATTATATTTTTCATTGTAAAAGAATACAGGTATAAGGGTTAATGAGGGGAGACCCTCTCCGTTACTTAGAAAATTCTCACTATTGGGTTTATTGTAGAAATGTCCCTGTGAAAAATAGTGAATGTTGGAAGCGTGGTGGCCTATAGTTACCAAGTTCAAATATGGATTTGAATTCTGTACCATAGGAAAAAAATTTAAAACATAAATTTTTTATTTGGAAAAAATTTTGTTATACCTGGATCAATACATATAAATGACTCAATATCTTTATAAAATTTAGAAAACACTTTCTAACTTCAAAAGATTCTTCCATTCCCTACCAAAAAGACCTCTGGAAATCCTCTCATTCCCTAAGAAAAAATAGCGAAAAAGACCTAAAGCAAGACCGTATATTATCAATCCCTGCTCAAGCTAGTCCCCCAAAAAAAATCTATGGCAGAAGCCATGCTATTGCTACTTTAAAAATGCTTTCGAGGGTTATATTGTCTCTTATGTTGAATAAGGAAACATGTTTATTGAATTTTAGAAGACAAGGTAGTTAGTAGATATATTACTAATCTACTCTGAGTGGTTCTTAACATTGTGTTATGAAGAATTTAAGGTTTATTTTAAGTACTTTTTATTTTTATTTTTATTCAGTTTTAAAATGAAGAAATTAAGGTTTATTTTAAATATTATTTATCTTTATCTATTTTTGAAATAAAGAAAGATATAAAAATCTCTAATTTGGTAAAAAATACTTATTGAACATATTTATGTGATAAATATTTAATTTTACATATTACTTAAATATTGAAAATATTAACTACAATGAAAAGCTATTAACAATGTTAGGTAATTCACAATTTTAACATTTACCTAAACCATTTTAAATCTAGATTTATTAAGAATTAAGTGGAATCAACTCTCTTGAAACAATCATCTTTAATCAAACTTTACCTAAAATGACAAAACAATTGTCTTAACACAAAACAATTGTTTTATTGATTTTTCTTTTTCGTTGTGATTATTTTGTTTCTTTATTTGTTATCACGAATCCTTATTACCATTCCATTATTTGTTTATGCGTTAGAATTTAATTAATATAAACGGTTTTTTATTTGTTTATTTAGTTTGTATGTATTTAGTATAGTTTATAGACGCAGGAATTATTAAACTTTCATTTGTAAAATAAAAACATGCCTAGCACTTCTAATGAGAAATACTAAAGGAATACCAGATGTATGGTGTTACATGCTATGTCACGAGACGTCTAGTATTAAATCCTCATGCATAACATGTGTAAGAGGTGATATATAAAATAGAGAAAATTAGAATTTCATGTGAGAACAGCTAACAACAATTATAAAATAGTGCAAATATGCATGGGAAAAAAAATAATGTATATATATTTTCATTTAATAAAAAAATTATTTTTAATATTTCAAATTGCTATGATTGGGAATTTTTTCATGCTATCCAAAGTTTTTATTTAATAAAAAACTAATTTTATAAATTTAAATTTAAAAAAAAATGTTAGTTTTCTATTTTTCAAATTAAGTTGTTTGGAAAAGTGTTTTTTATATTTTATATGGGTGAGATGTATCATTTATATAAATATATCATTTCAAAATAATTGAATAATAAATTTAATATGATGATGATGATGATTAACATTCATTGAGATCATTTTTGGTCTATCCAACCTTAAAGGGTATTTTTTGGTTCGCTTAAAATTTTTATTCATATGATCTAAAACCTTGGCAAGAAGTTTTCATAGCTCACTATAGTTTTGGCAAGTTAGGAGGTTAGAAATATTTGTGTTGTAGCAAATACTATGAAACTCAAATCTAATGTGGGTGTAAGCAGGGCACTCTAAGAGAATCTAATTTTCATCCTCAACACTCATAGACTCACAAAAATGGAAAATTGTTTCTTCCCATGGAGTTTTAGGAATAGACCAACGCCTTGTTTTGTTAAGGAGCTCATGGGAGTTTGTTCTTATTTTGTCTATAATAATGCCGAGTGATACTTCTTGTCTTCCATATTAGCATTAATGACCTCCACTCTCCGAGGACACCTTCTTCACTTAAAAGTGCTAAATGGTACACCTTTCTCAAATGCTCTTTTCACAACACAGCTAACTGTCATGTCCTCGAGGGCCAACCCTTTGCCAAGACACTCTTTATTAACAGTCCAAAATCTTCTTCTGCAACTATTCCTACCTCAGATTCCATTCCCTTATAAAACCCCACCGTTGCATTCCCATCTCTGATTTGTATGATTTTAGATCCAAATGCTACCTATGTAGCTCCACTCCTCACCCACAATTGTCAAATAAGCAATCTCTTGCCACCCTAATAATTCATAATGGCATCTAGAAGAATCTTGTAGCCCAAGACTTAGTCCATCTTAGATACACTTACCCACATTTCCTCACCCTTCTCCTTACAAATTGGGGTGGGTACATAAGGACAGTCCTCATCTTATGGTCACCCAACATTGTTTGGTTACCTTCGCTATTGGGCCATTTCGTGACTCGCTTCTCTGTGATGTTTCCCCTTTAGACTGTGTGGACCCTCTATTGGGAATCCCTTACCAAGAGCAACAAAATGCTATCTATCATCCCTGTAGGCATCAATATCACCTTACTCAGGATGGTGGGACATATG
This sequence comes from Larix kaempferi, assembly GCA_027924585.1. Classification (NCBI taxonomy): domain Eukaryota; kingdom Viridiplantae; phylum Streptophyta; class Pinopsida; order Pinales; family Pinaceae; genus Larix; species Larix kaempferi. The sequence continues at coordinate 31,068,523 of BSBM01000096.1, forward strand.
TGCTTACCTCCTCCTCTCTAAAATCCCCTCCCCTCTTAACCAGCCAATCTGCAGTATTCCAATTTAGTCTCAATAAATCCATTTCCTTATGCTTGGTATGTATTATTAAAAATAATCATCCCCACAAACTATTGCTTCTGATATGGCAACGTTGCTCTTCGAATATTCAGTTGTCTTATCACCTCTTGAAGGCCTTGCCCCTCAACGCCCTATTGAAGACTCTATTAATATCATACCTGGTGCTTCTCTCACTAATGCAATCTCCTATTGCTTCGCTCCTTGTGAGGATGAAGAGATTGAGTGCTAGCTTCAGCAACTTCTTAATGTCATCGACATCCAACCTAGTTTCTCTCCTTGTTCTTTGCTATCCTTCATTATCCCCAAAAAGGAGACTAACGAGTTGTTAAATTTTGAGCATTAATTCATGATACTCTTGGATCTTTACTGAGAGAATAACATATATAGTATATCAATGCATAACAATCACAATAAGCATGACAAGCATCACAAGAATCAAAAGCATGAGAGACAAGAGACACAGAGTTTCCGTGGGGAAAACCATAAGGTGAAAAACCCCACAACTTCCTCAGAGACAGAGAGGGAAATGGCTCAACCAAAATACAATTGAGATAGTCTCCTAGTAGCTGATGATCCTCCTCCTCACTAGTGCGCCACTTTCTGAGTGAGAGAAATGTGACTTTATGAATGATCAAAATAGAGATCTCCCGATCTCTATTTATACTAACATGTTTTCCCAGTTACACTATGGGGCTGACTTGTCTATCTAGATACATCCACAATATAATATATATTTCAGGTCCGACCCCACACATGGTGGTCTAATAACCCATTGGCAAGTACACACACTTGCAACACTTGTCAATCCACATGACGACACTTCCTTATAGAGGAATAACACATCTCTTATAAGGGTACAATAAATATATATGAAATACATAGATGAAATACATTCCAAAGTTACATTTACATCAACACTCCCTCTTAACTAGGAAGGTATTTCTCGACACAGTTCTGCTAGACAAGTCTTCTTCTCGGGATCATCGTCATCGATGCATCATCATCATCATCATCACTGCTATTGCTATCTCAACCAATCTCTAACTCTACTCATCATAGGAATTTCTACAAATCTAGTCCTTTTTCATACTGGATGTAGGCCCAGCATTTATAGGTCTTCATCATCACTGGCCATACTGTGGAATCCTCAGGACTTATTACGTGCGTCACAAAACCTGGCTACAGCATCCCCGGCTATTACGAGCACATAGCTCTACTTGTCGGATCTCCTACGATCACATTGCATGTGACCCATCACAAAACCTAGTTGAAGCATCCCAGGCTGTTACGAGCACACAGATCTACCTGTCGGATCTCCCAAGAGAACATTACATGTGATCTCACCACAAAACCTGGCTGAAGCATCCCAGGTTGTTACGAGCACACAGCTCTACCTGTTGGATCTCCGAGGAGCACATTACATGTGGTCCACCACAAAACCTGGCTAAAGCATCTGAGGCCTTTTTCATCCTGTCCAGATCTCCCAGGAGAAAATTACATGTGGTCATGGCAAAACCTGGCTGAAGCATCTAAGGCCTTTTTCATCCTGTCCAGATCTCCCAGCAGCAAATTACATGCCATAGGAAAAAACCTCGCAAGAGCATCTCAAGATGTTATAGGTACACAAATATGACCTGAAATCTCCCAGGGCACAAATTACATGTCCTCCCAGAGCAATGTCTTGAAAGAGCATCCTAAGCTGTTATGGGTACGCAACTTCGACCTATAGGATCTCCTAGACATGCTCATCTGCACAACCTGATCCACGGCCACAAAGCATCATCTGATACTCACCATACATCATCCTGATGTACACATGATCATCCTGATCATCATCATTGCAACATCCTGCTGCATGTCATTTGGAGAAGCTTGTCATCCACGATCACCCTGATCATACAATGCATCCATCTGATGCACACCAAGTATCTACCTGATACATATAATCATACATAGTGTATCCACCTGATACATAGATACATGATCCACACAATGTACCCATCAACATACATGATCTACCTGATCATACCTGATACATATCAATATACATGATCTACCTGATCATACAATGTATCCACCTGATACAGATACATGGTCCAAGAATCCAACATGATGCGTACATACATATAAATGATCCAACTGATCATATCCAGCATCCAACATGATGCATACATACATATAAATGATCCAACTGATCATACAAAGCAGAAACTAGAACATCATCCTGATGCTCATCATCCAGTGCTTACATCCAAAGCCATGTGAAGGATCCTCCTTCCAACATGCTTGGAATGGCTTTAGCAAATGTGTCCATCACTTCTTCCTCAAAGTGTCCTCAATCTGAAGAACACCAAGCCTCTCCTTGAAGTACTCGAACTTCACCCTGGCTAGTGGCTTCGTCAACACATCTGCAATCTGCTCGTCCGTCGCAACATACAGGAGATTCACAGCTCCTCTCTGCACCATATCCCTGATATAGTGATATTTGATCTTTATGTGTTTCGACCTATCACGAAACAATGAGCTCTCAGACAGCTTCACACAACTCTGTTTATCGCAGAAGATACCAGTAGCATCCAATGGGAGATCAAATAACTCAGATAGTAGCTTCCGTAGCCATACTGCCTCACAATTAGCTGAACAGGCTGCAACATACTCTGCCTTAGCTGTACTCAGTGCTACACAGGACTGCTTCTTGCTAAACCAAGAGATCACACCTGATCCCATACTAAAGCAGCATCCAGATGTGCTCTTCCTATCTGCAGCACTGCCAGCCCAATCTGAATCAACATAACCCTGCAGGTTAAACTTTTGTTTCGCTTCATACTTGAGCCCATAATCCACTGTACCCCTCAGGTACCTCAGAACATGCTTTACTGCAACCAGGTGAACACTCCTCGAATCCATCAGGAACTAGCTCAATGTGTTCATAGCAAAGAAAATATCCGGTCTCGTGTTCGTTAGGTACATCAAGGACCCAATCATCTGGCGATACATAGAGACATCAACTGGCTTAGATGAAGCATCACATAGAAGCTCCAGATTCGATGCCATAGGTGTGGCCATGGCCTTGCGATCCATCATCCCCAATCTCTTCAGGTTATCTACTGTGTACTTCCCTTGACCAAGGAAGATCCCACCTGCACTCTGCCACACCTCCATACCTAGGAAATAATGCATCATTCCCAAATATTTCATATCAAACTCAGCAGCAAGCTTCCTCTTAGTATCTGCAATCAATCTGTCATCTACTGTTACAAATAATTCATCCACATACAGGAGTAGAATCACAGGATTCCCTTCCTCAACCTTGTAGTAAAGATTGGAATCCGATTTACTCTTGGTAAAGCCCGAACTAGATAGGAAACTGTCCATCCTACCATACCAGGTTCTGGGAGCTTGTTTCAAGCCATACAAGGCTTTCTTCAATCTGCACACATATGACTCCCTGTCATGTATTTCGAAATCGATTGGCTGCTCCACATATACTTCTTCTTCAACTACACCATTCAAGAAAGCAGTCTTGACATCCATCTGGTGTATTTTCCATTTCATTGCTACAGCCACGGAAAGTACTGTTCTGATGGGAGTATACCTGGCTATAGTGCAAAGGTTTCTTCATAATCTATTCCCTCTTTCTGAGAAAAGCCACGAGCTATGAATCCTGCTTTGTATTTCTCTACACTGCCATCTGCAGCATGCTTGATTTTGTAGATCCATTTGAAAGTCACAACAGACTTCTCTTTAGGTCTTGGGACAACATCCCAAACATCATTCCTCATTATTGATTGGTATTCCTCAACCATGGCATCCTTCCATACTTTCTTTTCTGCTACTTCTTCATAACTGGAAGGTTCTTTGTTCATAATATCACAGAGTAAAGCAACATAGCTAGTATGTGATCTGGTTCTCTTATTTGCTCTGTGTTCTTCTTCTGGAATGCCAAATCTTTCTGCATCTTGAATGAGCTCTCTAGCCCATGCAGGTTTCCTCTTGTGAGAGTTATCCTCACGGGGTGGATCTACAGGTTCTTGCGGATCTTCAAACTCATGAACAACTTCTAGAACTGCTTCAGTCATGGTATTGTCTTGAAATCTAGTTTCCTTAGGTTCTTCATAAACTTCGATAGGTGCCTTCCTTGATTTGATGAATGCTGAGTTTTCATCAAATGTTACATCCCTGCTGACATCAATCTTCTTGAACCCAGGAAAGTATATTCTGTAAGGCTTCGATCTTTCACTGTAACCCACAAAGATACCCTTCTTTCCTGAAGGATCTAGTTTATTCCTCTTTTCCTTTGGGACATGAGTGTATACTGGACAACCAAATATTCTGAGATGGTTGACTTCAGGTTTCTTACTAGAAAATACCTCTTCTAGTGTCTTGTTGTCCAATATCTTGTGGGGTGTTCTGTTTTGCACATATACAACTTTTCTAGCTGCTTCTGCCCATAGATGCATAGGTAGATCCTGGTCATGCGGCATTGCCCTTGCTGCTTCCACGATATTTATGTTCTTCCTTTCCACAACTCCATTCTGTTGAGGATTATAAGGAGCAATCAACTCCCTCTTAATCCCTGAATCACTGCAAAGATTCTTCAAGTCAGCTGAGGTGAATTCTCCACCATTGTTGGATCTGAATGTTTTGATCTTCTTGTTAGTTTGATTCTCCATCAAGGTTTTGAATTCCTTAAACTTATCAAACACCTCATCTTTGTTCTTCAAGAAGTATACCCAAGTCTTCCTAGGGAAGTCATCAATGAATGAGACATAATAAACATACCCACTTAGAGAACAGGATGACATAGGACCACATACATCTTAGTGGATGATTTCTAGGATATCCTTTGCCTTGCTTTCACTGCTTGGGAAAGCCTTCTTAATGTTCTTACCTTTTGCACATCCTTTGCAAACACCTTCATGTTTGGTCTTGATTTCAGGAAGACCCTCTACAACCTTGCTTGTAATTGGAAGTGCCCTATAGTGCATATCAGCAAGTCTTCTATGCCAAATTTCACTTGGCTCCATGGATTCATGCACCATGGCATGTTCAAGTTGTCCCTTTAATTTATACAAACCTCCATCTTGCTCTCCAATCACTATTGCACCATCTATGGTCTTTCCCTTTGGCCACATTAGGACTTGGCCATCCACAAATGCAACCCTCATACCTTTTGCATCCAATGCAGAGATGGAGGGTAAGTTCTTCTTGAGCCCAGGTACATAAAGGACTTCTTTCATCTTCAAAGATTTTCTAGAATCTAGGTTGTAGGAGGCTTCACCACTTCCTTTGATTGGGTATTGACAATCATCCCCAAGTTTCACTTTATGGGGTGATTCATGTTCAGATAGGTTCACAAAAGATTCCTTAAACCCAGTCATGTGTTTGGAAGCCCCACTGTCAATTAACCAATCATTGCAACCATGGGAGATAGTACCTGTGAGAGCAGAGATTAGAACATACTCTTCTTCACTTGATGAGTCATAATTACTATCATCACCTTCTGCCCTAGCCTTGTTCTTGGGTGGTTCATCATCTTCGGCAGCATGAGCATGAAGCCTTCTTTTGCTGCCCTTCTTCTTCTTGTTGAAGTTGGTGTTGTCCTTCTTGTTCTTGGGACAATTTATGGCAATATGTCCTTTCTCATTATAGGTGAAGCATATTCTTCTTTCTTTGAAGTGATCTGAAGATCTCTTGTTGTGAGATGGCTCTCTCTTGGACTTCCCTTTCTTGGTGTGAGCTGTGAGAGATTGATCTTCATTCACCATCTTTTCTTCTTGTGCCACAAGCCTTTCTTCTTCTTGTTAGCATTCTTCTCGTAGTTTACTGAAGGAAATCAACTTCTTTCTTGCGCAGATTCCTTGAATGAAGGAGTCCCATGACCTAGGTAAGCCATTCAGAGTGGTCATGACAACTTCACCACTCTCCACCATTTCATCCACTACTTCTAGTTGTTCCTTGATCTAGGAGACCCTTGAAAAATAAGATTGAATGGTTTCTCCATTCTGAAACTTTACTCCTTTCAATTGGTTCTGCAGGGTCATCTTCTGATTTATGTTCTTCCCTTCAAATAGCTTGGTCAAAGAGTCAAACATCTCTTTGGGTGTCTTTAGAGAAGACACATGGGGTATGAGATGGTCTTTGATAGAATCAACAATGATTCTCTTTGCCTTGACCAAGTTCTTCTTATGCAATACTTAAGCCTCTTCATCCTCTAGCATAGGGATGTCTTCTTTTATATATGAGTCCAACTCATTCTCTTCCAGGATTAACCCAATCCTATACTTCCAAGCTCAGAAGTTATCAGCCCCTTCAAGCTTATCCTCAAGCTTGGTGTGGTGAGACATTTTAAAGAGTACTTCAAATGGAAATAGAAAAGATTTAGGTCTTACCATTTGAAATGCTGAAAACTAGATCTGGTCCCAGATTAGGGTTTGTCGAAAAAACCCTAAAAATTCAAAATATGAATTTCAACTTTCTGAAAGGATAGAAAGATGCGCCTTGATGAGCTAATCATCCTGGTCATTCAGAATTTGAGATCAACAAAGTTTTACACTTCAGATTTGACTTTTTGTCCTCCCGGGTTCACTAGGAGAGCCCTGAATTAGGGTTGAGTTTCCTGGAGATCTACCGAGCCAAAAATCTCGATCCAAATCTCTAAACTTCGATTTTTGCAAGGATATTCCAGCTATGTCTTCAGATTTCAGAAATTCCTATTTGTGTGGAAACCCTAATTTTTAGGACCAAATCTAAAAATGCTCAGAATTGAATTCCGATTGGACAGATGGATTCTCCTTGATGAGTAGAGTCAATCTACTATACTACTTTTCCAAAAGCTATGGAGAGACCCAATAAACAAGAAACTCAAGTTTTCATCACTGCAAAATGTCTTCTTCTCACGTTAGCTTTGATACCATGTTAAATTTTGAGCATTAATTCACAATAATCTTGGATCTTTACTGATAGAATAACATATACAGTATATCAATGCATAAAAATCACAATAAGTGTGACAAGCATCACAAGAATCAAAAGCATGAGAGACAAGAGACACAGAGTTTTCGTGGGGAAAACCATAAGGTGAAAAAACCCACAACTTCCTCAGAGATAGAGAGAGCAATGGCTCAACCGAAGTACAACCAAAATACAATTGAGATAGTCTCCTAGTAGCAGATGATCCTCCTACTCACTAGTGCGCCAGTTTCTGAGTGAGAGAAGTGTGACTTTCTGAATTATCAAAATAGAGATCTCCCGATCTTTATTTATACTAACCTGTTTTCCCAGCTACAGTATGGGGCTGACTTGTCTATCTAGATACATCCACAATATAATATATATTTCAGGGCCGACCCCACACATGGTGGTCTAATAACCCATCGGCAAGTACACACACTTGCAACACTTGTCAATCCACATGACGACACTTCCTTATAGAGGAATAACACATCTCTTATAAGGGTACAATAAATATATATGAAATACATAGATGAAATACATTCCGAAGTTACATATACATCAACACGAGTGGCATTTAGTCATATACTACTGGGATCTCAATAAGATTACTATCAAGAACCGTTACGCATTCCCTCATATAGAAGACTTGTTGGATCAACTCGAAGGGGCATATTGCTTCACCAAGATAAATCTCACCATAGGTTGTCACCAAGTCTAAATGACACCCACAAACACTTGGAAGATGACACTCAGAACTTAGTTTGGGCTCTATGAATGGATGGTGATGCATTTTGGGCTCACTAATGTCCTTGCCGCCTTTGAACACATCATCGATGATATCTTGAGGCCTTTTTTTGGCCGCATTGTTGTGATTTATTTAGATGATATTTTGGTCTTCAGTAACACCTTTGAGGACCATTTACAACATGTCCACAGTGTCCTCAACGTAATGCTTATGCACAAACTCTAGGTAAAGGAACGAAAATAATTCCTTGTTTCTAGACTACTATTTCTTACTTGGGTTTTATCATTGATGATACCAGGGTCCATCCTGATGAATCCAAAGTTCGGTCCTTAGCACAATGCTCTTTTCTTCTATAATGACCCTCTGGTTTGGCCCCTCAAATATTATTGTTGTTATTATGTTGGATATTATGGCAAGGTTCCGAGACTATGGTTTTCATGTTATTATTGTTTTTATTATGTTAAAAATTATTAATTAGAAAAATAAAATAATAGGATCGACCGATGCCACAAAAGAGAGTATGAGGAACCATGATGTTACGAGCAAGGGGTTGTGGAAAAAGTGTTACCTTGTTTTTTGACCTATGTGGAATGAGACATTCTAAAACTGTATTTCCTAAATATCTCTTTTAGCTTGACTTTCTAGCCATATGTTGATCTTATTTCAAAAATAATACCATATAAATTGTCAAGAGAGGACTAATCATAATGGTCCTATAATTAGAGGCATTGTTTTTCTCATCATTTTAAAAAATAAGGGTACAATAAGGCTCCGAGTCAAAATTTTAGGGAATCCTTACTTGACTGCTAGATTGAAGAGCTTGTAGATGTGAGGAATGATTACAGGTTCCCAAATTTTTAGGATTTTAGCTTGGTATCCTTCTATGTCCTTACCTTTCCCATTCGCGAGTTGCTTACTCCCAAAATCTATAGCTTTTCAAGAAACAACTTCATCTTCCATTAAAAGGGGTATAACGTTGTCCACGGCATCATTAGATTCATAAATACTTTTAAGATAGGAAATCCAATCCTTCAATACAATCCTATTATTCTCTTTAGTTTTGAGAGTTATAATTTTTCTCCATAATTTCTTAGGACCATCTTAGAGAGGTGTAAAAGATTCATATTTTTATTATTTATATATGTCCTTTTTCTTTTAATGACAGATTTGTATACGTGTTTATCTTGTCAATTTTTACGAACTCCTCAATAGCTTCTTCAATTTCTCTTCTTGCGATTTTACACTAGTTTTCATACTAGGATTGGTCATTCTATTTCTATATTTGTATGACACTTCAAAAGAGAATTTATTAATGGAAGTTCAAAGGTTAAAAAGAAATTCTGATAAAAGTATTTTATAATCTGTTGAAATATTGTAACTTCTAAAAATATTATATTTGTACTTTATTATTCCGGAGATGTTTCATTCCTCCATGAAGACCTTATTGTATATCCGGAGATGTTTTATTCCTCCGTGGATAATGTGGTAACTTGGGTTATTAGACTTCCCTAGTGCGGGTCAGCTCTGTATGTGTTATGTGGGTCAAAGGGTTATTAGACCACCATAGAGGGGTCAGCCCAGTCAGCATTATGTAAAGTGGTTAAGTTGGGGCTGACCTAGTTTCTGTAAAAGCCAAATCGGAGTTTTGTATAAATAGAGGAGGTGTGTTTCTCATTTAACACACATTACACTCACTTGTGATTGGCGCATAGGTGAGGGAGAGATATGCTATGGAGGAGAAGTAGCTCATGTCTAGGGTTTACATCTTTGTATTTGTTGGTCATCTATATGGAGGAAGCTTTGCTGGGTTTTCTACCCCATGAGGGTTTCCCAGGATAAATCTGTGTCTCTTGTGTTTATATTGTGCTTGTTGTTCTTTCAGTGATCCTATATATGCTATTGTTGTGAAATGGAAAGTAATGATGATATCTTTTGTTTTAGCATATTGAATCTTAACATGGTACCAGAGCTAGCCTGAAGGAAGGCAATGTATGGCACTTACGACACTTGCTTCACTTGCAACAATTTGAAGGTTAGGGTTTTATATAGAAAAAAATAGTCATCGTGGAACTTTCGCTATAAATCCATTCTGGCTAAGGTTCAGGATCTAAAACCTTTACAGGTCATAGATAACATCCCTCTGTACCTTGTGTCCGAAGGAAAGCCTCTAATTCATTGTACTTTATGATTTAAGATTAGTACAACTTAGGGTTTCTGCCTCTTCCATATCTCAGTAATAAACAGGTGACCTAGTAAAAAAGATCACAACTTGGGATAGGAAGCTCCAAATGAAATTTTGTAAAATGTGACAGGTAGAGAATGGATTGTAGTTTCTTAGGTATGTTTTTTAGAGGCTGAAGTTGAACCAGTGACACGTGGCACATAATACAAGTTAGCTCTTCTGTTTTATCCCATAAACATGTCACATTGCAACAATTGGCATAACTCTCTCTCAGAGAATCCAATTGAGGTTAGACCTGTGGGGTTGGAAAGATGACAGGTCAGGATAGCACAAGAAGAATTTGTAGACCTTGGGCATTCATAATTTCATATATGCACTAGAAACAATCAGGTGCATATTTCTGTCAAAACAGAATTGGATTTTGAGCACCTCCATTCTTGGCTTGTCTCTACTGCGGGAATTTAGGGCTACAGAGAAAGTTGGAATTTTTGGATATGGAGACTATGGCTGAATAATCCTCATCAAAATCAAAATTTAGAGACCAATATCAATTTTTTTGGTTGGGTAGAAGGCCGGGCTTGATCAAACCCTGATTTGGGATTTTGATCCGAAAGATAGAAAATTAGGGCTTCTGCAAAAGTTGGAATTTTTGAAGTTTGTGACCATGGCTGGAAGCTCCTCAGAAAAATCAAAGTTTAGAGCTTTGGATCGAACCTTTTGAGTTTGCAGAAGGGTGGGATTTATCAAACCCTAGTTTGAGGTCCTCTCTAGTGAATCCAGAAGTTTCAAAGGCAATTTTGAGGGGTCAAATTTTGCAGTTTTCAAAATTGAAGTATACCAGCTTGATCAGCTCAGTAAGCCACATCTTTCCATCCATTCATAAGTTTGAAATTCAAAATTTGAATTTTTAGGGTTTCTCTGACAAACCCTAATCCAGCTCCAGATCTAGTTTTAGGAGGAGATGAGGCTAAGGCCTTACATAAGAAGACTACAAGAAATCTTGATAGGTATGTGTTGAAATCTATTCATGATTATGTTTATGATATGTTTGTTTTCATATTATTGAGGTTAGTACTATCTTGATTAATCTTAGAATTGTCTTATCACCCTAGTAAAAGTATGAATGCATGTGAATGATAGAAGACATTCATTGATTAGGGTTATATGATTGTACTAATGCTCATGTGGTGTTGTATGAGGATGATGTCATCTGCTAAAAAGATACAGGTACATCAAGAAAGGCAAATCAAGTTCTATGACCATGATGACATGAAGAAAAATACTCATCCATAATCTTTGATCACATAGAAGCTCTACTTACAAGGTATGTATGAATTTGTTCTACTATGCTTAACTTATGAGATATGAGGGTTCTGGCACAAGGTCTCTAAATCATTGAAGAGAAGAAAGAAGATATTGTTTGGGTATGTTAAGACATAACCGAGCTTGATAATCTAGGTATGTTTTCCTATATCAAGTTAGAATCCTACTTTGTTAGGATCTTAGGGAAGTATACCTATGTATGAAATGATCATGACCATACATACTGAAGATTATTTAGAATCAAAATGTTTTGATAGTATTAAGACTATACTAATGAATGTATGATTATGTATGAGATCATGAGGATGACACAAGTACACACTTAAGCATGCATAGTGGTATAGAATGAATAGAAGTTCAAAAGACATATAGAGATCAAGCGGGAGGCAAACACACAAACATAAAAGATAAGTATTTGAGTTGTTATTTGAATCTTTGAAAAGTCAATAATATTGATCGTAATAGTTGTATGCATATTTGTATATATCATGCATTGTATAAGCATTCATATGGCATTGAATAGTATACTACTAATATGCACATGATGGGTAAGTTAAACAAACATTCCATTGTTGCTTGTCTACAATGAAACCTCTTTGCTGACATGCTGAGAGTTGTGTACGCTCTAGATAGTATGTTCTACTAGAGATGGAAGGCATCTAGATAGCCACTGTATGCATACAAGATATGGAAAAGTGTTGTGCCAAAGTATTGTTCAAGATAGTTGCATAACTGTGTGAATCATATCTGTATGCATAATAGGTTATCATGTCAACATGATTTGATAATTATGAAGTATTAATAATCATGTAATTAACTTTGATTTGTAGGAAAGATCATGAAAACTGATGAACACCGAACAAGTGATGGATGTTCAACAAGAAGACTTACAAATCAAACATACTATAGAAGGCTCGTGGCTAGAAGATTCTCTTAGAAAGAGGAAGAGGATCATGATGAACTGTTTTCTCCAAGTGGCTAGATAAGACCATTCTCTTAATGGTATAATTGAAGAAGAAGTGTGAATCGAGAAAAATCCTAGGATTCAATTGAATAAAGCTCTGTACGGGTACCCAGGATCGATAGTCATTTGATGAGATTAATGATCACCATGGGTGATGCAGATTTCAACCTTTGATACAAGGTTAAAGATAGTGTATATATTCAGATGACATTCTTCTCTTAGATGAATGCAAGAAGGAACTCATCATAGAGTTCGAATGATATTGAGGCTCATATCAGTAGACGCATCTGACAGGAGATGGAACAGATAGATATGCAGAAGATCACTCAATGCAGAGTACGAATGATGTTCAGTCACAGAGGGAGAATTGATAGTTCTTGACAAGCTTGGGCTTTACCAGAAGTAAAGTTGATTGTAACCTTTACCTTAAGGTTATGGATGATACTATTAGTGTATGTGGATGATCTCTTTCTGACAGGTAATGAGAAACGGATCATGGAAAGCAAGAAGAAGCTAGCTACATAATTTGAGATGAAAGATCTCGGATTGATGCATTACTTCCTAGGTCTAAAAGTATGGCAAGGCTCAAAAGGAATCTTTCTCAACCAGGGAAAGTATGTTATGCAAATCTTGATAAGATTTGATATGTTGGAATGTACAACCATGGCCACTCTCATGGGTTCCGACTTGAAGCTGTAAGCTGATGACTCATCAAAGTTAGTGGATGTTACTCTGTGCAGACAGATTATTGGGTCATTGATGTATCTGACGAATACCAGGCCAAATATATGCTTTGCTGTGAACACCTTGAGTTGGTATCTAGTGGAACCTAGGCATGTTCACCTGATAGCTGCAAAGCATGTGATGAGGTACCTAAAGGGTATGATAGACTTTGGTCTATGTTATCGTGGAGATCATGACTTTAGATTGTATGGCTACATAGATGTTGATTGGGCAGGAAGTGTATCAGACAAGAATAGCACATCGGGTGGATGTTATTGTCTGGGATCTACCATGATCTCGTGTTTTTGCAGGAAGCAGTCTAGTGTGGCTCTCAGCACAGCTGAAGCGGAATATATAGTTGCTTTCCCTGCTAGTTGTGAAGTAGTATGGATTCAGAAGTTGTTATCAGGATCGTTTGACTTAGAGATGGACCCCGCTGTGATCATGTGTGACAACCAGAGTTGTATCAATATGGCAGAGAATCCAGTGTTCCATGATAAGTCAAAGCACATAGAGATCTGATATTTCTATATACGAGATATGCTGCAGAAATGAGCTATCAAGCTCAAGTATGTGAGCACCGATGAACAAGTTGCTAATGTGTTGACAAAACCTCTGTCTCGAGTAAAGTTTGAGTATTTCTGAGACAATCTTGGTGTAGTTCAGAAGGACCCTCCTTGAAAGGGGGAGTGATATGGTCGATGATGATATTTGGATATTGGTATCGTTATGGATACCTGTATCGATGATGAGATTTCCTATATTGACGGTAAGGTCAACGATGAGGATACTTGTATTGATGATGAGGATAGTTGTGTCGATGATGGGGATACTTGTATCGATGATGAGGATACTTGTGTCGATGATATGGATACTTGTATCGATGATGAGGATACTTGTGTCGATGATGTGGATACTGTATTGATGTGGATACTTGTACCGATGATGAGGCTACCTATTCTGATGATGAGTTCATTGTATGGTCCTTAGTGGACATGATAAGACTTCATCGTCCCTAAATGCTTGGTTCAAAATGTACGTGATGGGGATTGCATCATCCCGGAACCACTAGTTCAAAATGTAAGTGATGGGGATTGCATCATCCAGGAACCACTGGTTCAAAATGTACATGATGGGGATTGCATCATCTCGAAACCACTAGTTCAAAATGTACATGATGGGGATTGCATCATCCCGGAACCACTAGTTCAAAATGTACATGATGGGGATTACATCATCCTGAAACCACTAGTTCAAAATGTACGTGATGGGGATTGCATCATCTCGAAACCATTGGTTCAAAATGTACACGATGGGGATTGCATCATCCTGAAACCACTAGTTCAAAATGTACGTGATGGGGATTGTATCGTCCCCAGACTTCGGTCCCTTAATTTATCCGTAGACAAATGTATCCAAGAAGTGGTTTCTACTGGACAAGAGGGGATTGTATCATCCCTGGACTTCAGTCGCTAAATTGATCCGTAGATAGATGTCTCCGAGAAGTGGTCCCTAGTGGACGAGAGGGGATTGTATCATCCCAAGACTTCGATCCCTGAATTGATCCATAGACAGATGTCTCCGAGAAGTGGTCCCTAGTGGACGAGGGGATTGCATCATCCTCGAACTTCAGTCCTGAATTGATCCGTATACATATGTCTTCGAAAAGGAGGTCCTTAGACTCTGTCTAAGTTGACGAGTGTACTGCATCGTCCCTAGACATGTTATGGTGTCTTAAATGGATCATTTGTATTGCAGGGTATGCTACTACGATGATGTTGACCGTGATGATCTAGATGACGATGTTTTTGATCATGATGATCTAGATGACGATGATGTTGATCGCGATGATCTAGATGACGATGCTATTGATCATGATGATCTAGATGATGATGCTGTTGATCATGATGATCTAGATGACGATGTTGTTGATTGTGATGATCTAGATGACGATGCTCTTGATCATGATGATATAGATGACGATGCTATTGATCATGATGATCTAGATGATGATGTTGTTGATTGTGATGATCTAGATGATGATGTTGTTGATTGTGATGATCTAGATGACGATGCTATTGATCGTGATGACGATGTTGTTGATCGTGATGATCTAGATGACGATGTTGTTGATCATCATGATCTAGATGATGATGATGTTGATCATGATGATCTAGATGACGATGATGTTGATCGTGATGATCTAGATGATGATGTTTTTGATTGTGATGATTTAAATGACGATGTTGTTGATCATGATGATCTAGATGACGATGTTGTTGATCGTGATGATCTAGATGACGATGCTGTTGATCGTGATGATCTAGATGACGATGCTATTGATTGTGATGATCTAGATGATGATGTTGTTGATCGTGATGATATAGATGATGATGATGTTGATCGTGATGTTCTAGATGATGATGTTGTTGATCGTGAGATGACGATGCTACTGATCATGAGGATCCAGATGTTGATGTTGCTGTAGCTGTTCAAGTACTGAGAAGATGAAGATTCAGTACTGAAGATATTGATGTTCCAATATTGAAGATGTTCCAGTAACTGCTTGAGTTACTGATGATGTATAAAGAAAGCTTCCAATGATTTATAGATGTATCATGTATGATGTTGATGACTCCTTGCTCCTGCAGATGTTGTTATAAAATCCTTCTCATTAAGGGGGAGTGTTGAAATATTGTAACTTCTAAGAATACTATATTTTTACTTTATTATTCCGGAGATGTTTCATTCCTCCGTGAAGACCTTATTGTATCCGGAGATGTTTTATTCCTCTATGGATAATGTGGTAACTTGGGTTATTAGACTTCCCTAGTGGGGGTCGGCCCTGTATGTGTTATGTGCCACCCTAGAGGGGTCGGCCGAGTCAGCACTATGTAAAATGGTTAAGTTGGGGCTGACCTAGTTTGTGTAAAATTCAAGTCGAAGTTGTGTATAAATAGAGGAGGTGTGTTACTTATTTAAAACACATTACACTCAGTTGTGATTGGCACATAGGTGACGGAGAGATCTGCTATGGAGGAGAAGGAGCTCATGTATAGGGTTTACATTTTGGTATTTGTTGGTCATCTATATTGAGGAAGCTTTGCTAGGTTTTCTACCCCATAAGGATTTCCCAGGATAAATCTGTGTCTCTTGTGTTTATGCTATGCTTGTTGTTCTTTTAATGATCCTGTATATGCTATTGTTGTGAAATGGAATGTAATGCTAATATTTTCTGTCTTAGCATATTGAATATTAACATAATCCTCCTACTATATAAAGGAAACAAATTGTTATTTAAATCATTTTGAGCCTGATTTTTGTCAAAATTAAATACTTTTGATTCTTATTATTTGTTTATATAAAAATACTGTACATAATAAATTTGAGAGTTACAATTATAAATTTATAATTCAAATCAAATTCATAATTATTTAAAGTGTCAAAATTTAAATATATTATTATTAATTTATTATATTAATTTATTTTTAAAAAATTTAATATATTACTAATAAATTCATTTACACTACACTTACAACACTTGTTCTATGTTTTAAGATATCTAAAGATAATCCTAAAGGATTGTTTCCTCTTACTTTCTTATAATGGTATGTTATAAGTTTTCTTTATGATTTATGTCAAAATAAAGTTGAATTATTTAGGAAACCAAAAATATTTTTATTTGATTAAAGTGGTAAGATGATGGAAAAATATATTATGAAAAATTATAATATTGATGATGATAGTTTTTAACGTCCATTGAGACCAATCTTGATCTATCGGACCTTAAGAAGATAGAGATTATTGGATTTTCTTTAAAATACTATTTCTATGCTCAAAGAGCTTATAGAGGAGTGTCCCTAGCTCACTCTAGTTTTGGGGACCTAGAAGGTTAGAAAGGTTACTGTCGGAGCTAAGATGTTGAAATTGAGATCTAAATGTGAGTCACTAGCGTATTTGAACCCAAAATCCGACGAAAAAATCTGACGACCTCTGACGAAAAGGACTTTGTCGTCGGATTTCACCTTCAAATTTACACAATTTGATGAGTTTTTTTAAAAATGATACAAGGTTACGTTGGATATCCGACGAAATTTCGATGAATATTGACCATTGCCAAAGCCAAGCAATCTAAGAGAAATTGATTTTCATCTTCCACGCTCATAGAATCGCATAGATGGAAAATTCTTTCAACTCGAGGAATTTTAGGAGTTATGCAATGCCAAGTTTCACTATGAAACTCATGAGAGTTCGTTCTAATCTCAGCAATATTAATTTTCTTCTTTGAGCTTATTAAGATAGAAAGATAGTTTTGACCCTCGAGATTAGGGGTAATGATCTCTTTGTAATATTGAAGCTTTCTTTTTACCTCTAATTCTTCTTTGCACAACATTTTCTCTTTGAAGGTAGAAGTAATAATGTAATTAATGTTAAAAATATTTTGTAGAGTGATAGTTTCATTACTCCCTCAATAATTTAACCAAGCCGTGGCATCTTTAAGCCATCCCTACTTGAGGCACAGGTGCTTTTGGGTGGATTTAAGAGCGATTTTAGGAAGTCGATCATCTCCTATATTGTTTAATTTGTTCTTGTACATTATATATCTAATCGTAGGGATGATTTCAATCGGGGAGAGCCCTGCTTCCAAGAGGAGAGTAGGATAGGGCGTGTTGCTCTTAATTTTTAGATTATAAGTAATAAACAGTTTTTAGATTTGCTCAATTCCTCTCCAAGATTCTCTGGAAATGTTGCATCCCTAGGCTTCACATCCATATAGAATAACAAGAATGACGAGCGTTTTAAAGAGGAATTTCTTTTTGTCCGACATCACAAGGTTTTCCAATTTACAGTTGTTTTCAAGGCCAAAGTAGGCTTTCCACCCTCCATTTATCCTCTTCTCAATGCTATAGTTCCAGTTGAGCTTGTGATGAAAGTCAATTCCGAAGTACTTATAGGAGGTTACTTCCTCTAAGATTCTATTGTCATAAGAAAAATTGTCATAAGTACCTTATTGGACTTGATAATTGTGACTTTTTTTTTGTCAGTGTTAATGGTCATGCCCATATTGGTGCCGAAACCTTTGAGAATTCGTAATTGCTTCTCAAGATCATATGGCACCTAGCCATAAGAACGATATCGTTAGCATAGAGAAGATGCATGATGACTGTTCCTTCCAAGGTCGTGCCCGCGCAACCTGCCTCTTCTAGGCATTCTTTAAGCTTATCGATGTAAATGCCAAAAAGGGTAGGGGAAAGGGGACACCCTTACTTAACTCCAATATTACAATCAATATCTTGCGACCATCCTTCAACACTTTTGAATTTGACAATGACATAAATTTTTTAACAATATGATTCGAAGATATATTCCCTAAATTATAATAATGCGATATCATTGCTTTTTTTGGATCCTTAATATGGTACGCTATTTTATTTTTATAGTTTGTGGACTAGGATTTTAATATATTGGAACTATGATGATTTTATACTATTATATAATTAAAAATATAATATATATATATATATATATATATATATATATATATAACAATATAATAATTGCAGAAAAAATAATAAGTTTCTAAATCAGAAATATTATTTTTATTTTTTATTAACTAGGATTTTAATATACTGGAACTATGATGATTTTATAATAACATATAATTAAAAATAATATATATATAAAATGAGTTTCTAAATAAGAAAAAGGATTAAAACTATTAACATAGAAATCATAATATAACTTCTTAAGTGTTTTTCTATTTTTTTTCATTAATCATGAATACATTTTAATTTATTGATATTATTAATATTATATTATATTAGATTAAGCTTTAGATAAGACTTAGTTTTATTTTTCCATAGAATTTGATAGAGATATACATTATATTTGTTTGTAAATACATTGAATTTTAAATTCTTAATTCTTAATGTAGTAGGTTTCATATTAACTTAGTTTTCTTTTGTTTGATTGATTAGATGAATATTTTAGATTTTTTTTTTTATGAGAGTTTTTATAGTTAATTAGAAATATTTATTTTCCTTTTAATAATTGTGAATACATTGAACTTTAAGTTGTGAACATATTTAATTTTAAATTAAATCTATTCTTTGTCATAGAATTAAATGAGAGTTGATATGATTTATTAGATTTTTTTTTTTCAATAATTGTAATTATATTGAACCTTAAATTGTGAACATATTCAATTTTAGATTTATTTCAGTCTTTGTCATTAACGTAAATGTACATTGTTTTAATTATTAAAGTTAACAAATAATTGTGAATAAAATGAACCTTAAGTTGTGAATATATTCAATTTTAAATTAGATCTATTCTTTGATTAAATTAAATGAGAGTTATAATTAATTAGATTTTTTTTTTGAATAATTGTAAATGCATTGAACCTTAAGTTGTCAACATACTCAATTTTAAATTTGATTCATTATTAAAATCATTGAATTAAATTAGAGGGAAATCTACATTATTTTAATTGTTAAAGTCAACAATGTATTTATGAATATTATTTCATAGTAATCATTTTTCTATAATTATAACATAATTTTAAATTAAATAAAAATATATATTATTTTAGTAATTTTTAGTGATAATTCTAATTAATAAAAGTTTTAAAAACCATCCTCCTCCATGTTCTATTTTTTCGTCTTTTTCTTCTTTATAAACAAAATTACCTTTTAAAATAAATATTTTTTATTTTTCTTTAATCATGAAAATCCACAACTCTTGATACATTTTCTTGGAACCTTCTAAACCCATATATGATGTACAAAATAGATCAACGTTTTGGGTATGAATCACTTCTCACACTACCCAAGTATTATACTAACTTCCAGTGTGGCATATTCGATACCATCACTTAACAATATGTGCCCTAAACTTGTTGAATGTACAAAAAACATGAGGGAACTAGTCTACAAACTAGAACTGTGTTTTCTAATTGGTTCTGAAATAATGCAATAAGAGCGTTAGCAAGGTTCCCATTGCATTGATAAAACATTGGTTATTGCTTAACATTTGTCCTTCCTTAGCATTTGTTGTTAACTTGCCATTTAGCGTTCGATGTTTATGAGTGAAGTATGCAAAATAATAAAAGAAGTCGGGTATATACATTGCACAATATTCTCTGACATAAACTTTGCATGGAAAATAGTAATGCATTAAATTCCTATGGCACGCTGTCATAGATCGTGGTAGTCAAAGTCATATAGGTATAGTACAATGAGTGTGTAGATGCTCCTCTATTCATTATTCATGCCCAAGAAAAATTAAGATTCCGTATTTATGGAAACACTGGCATAACTTTCAAATTGTAATGAAATCATAACGTTTAAAAAGTCAAATATTAATAGTTGAGATATTAAACACTATTGATTTAGGCATCTTTCCAAGAAAGAATAATAGATGTCATGATGTTGTATAATAGTCATTTACCTCGACTAATAAAGTGAAAAATTAATATGAATAAGACTTTTGCAAAGAATTTAAGTTAGGTCTTTTTGTAGAGTTAAATGTTTAAAAAAAAAAATATGTCACGTTGGAAATGTACAAAAACATGGAATATGATCTTTATAGATGTTTTATTTTAAGCTTTTGTTGCTAGGCGTCATAACGCTCTGCCTTAGGCGTTGTCTTCAAAGCCATTAGAAATAAGAGATGCCATGATACAGACAGACAAGATGGAGGACAGAGAGATATACGAAGTATCAAAGCCATTAAAAACAAGAGATTCCATGATACAGACAGACAAGATGGAGGATAGAGAGATATACGAAGTATCAAAGCCATTTAATTTAAGGATATAGTTTAGCCCAAGAAATAATAAAAACGTGGCGTACCAGGTATTGCAATAATTCTGGAGCGTTCAAGTTCCAAATAGAAATGTGGTGCTACTGGAGTGCAGTCGTTGGAAAGCTGACAGTCTTCTCTGGTGGTCTGGAAAATCGGGATCCCAATTCCATGCCATTAGTCAGGCCAAACTTGCACTCAAGCAATCAAAATCACGACTGTTAAATCCATCCAAAATACGGATTTGTGACTGGTCCCAAAAATCTAGGAAGAGAAACACGTGTGGAATAAATATATGGCTCAAATTGTGTCTTGAGACAATCATTACATATACCAAAAACTATACAAGTGTCCCATTTAGATTTTTTATAAATTCTAATTTTTTAATTTTATTTTTAATTTTAGAAAAGTCATATCTCAACAGGGCTTATTATTCAAATCAAGTTTACTAGCCATTCAAAAATAAGAATAGCCAATAAAAAATAAGAATTATATAATTTATAAAATTTAAAATATGATTTTTTATTTGTTTAAAAATCAATTTAATAATTAAAATTTCTAAAACAATAGGTAACTATATAAAAATTTAAAATGAAAATTTAGAAGTTAATTAAAAGTTGAATACATATTGATTGCTATAATCCCTACCTTGGCAGGGAGTAATAAACAATAGCTTATGGTCCTTTTATGCCATGTTCCCATATTGAATGAAAACACCGTACATTATCTTTTTCATTGTAAGAGAATACAGGGATAAGGGTTAATGAGGGGAGATCCTCGCCATTACTTAGAAAATTATCACTATTGGGTTCATTGTAGGAATGTCTCTCTGAACAATAGTGAATGTTGGAAGTGTGGTGGCTTATAGTTATCAACTTCCAATACGGATTTGAAGTCTGTACTCTACGGAACAAATTTAAAAATATTTTTTTATTAGGAAAAAATTCTGTTATACCTGTTAATTGACTAATACATATAAATGACTCAAATTATCTATTAAATTTAGAAAACACTTTCTAACTTCAAAAGTTCTCCCATTCCCTACCAAAAAGATCTCTAGATAATCATCCCATTCCCTAAGAAAAAATCGCGAAAAAGATCAAAAGCAAGACCCTATATTATCAATCCATTCTCAAGTGTGCCCCCCCCAAAAATAACTATCGCAGAAGCCATTCTATTGCTACTTTAAGAATGCATTCGAGAGTTATATTGTATCTTCTGTTGAATAAGGAAACATGTTAATTGAATTTTAGAAGACAAGGTAGTTAGTGGATATATTAATAATCTATTTTGAGTGGTTCTTAACATTGTGTTATGAAGAATTTAGGGTTCATCTTAAGTGCTGGTTATTTTTATTTTTATCCATTTTTAAAATGAATAAAAATAAAGTCTATTTTAAGTATTATTTATTTTAATCTATATTTGAAATGAAAGAAGATATCAAAATCTATGATTTGGCAAAAAACACTTACTGTGCTAAATATTTAATTGGGCATACCACTGAAATATTAAAAATATTAACTACAATGACAAACAAACAAAGTAATTCTCAATTTTAATATTGACCTAAACCATTTTCAATCTTGATTTATTAAGAATTAAGTAAAATCAACCCTCTTAAGACAATCATCTTTAAATTATCAAACTTTACATAAAATGACAAAACAATTGTCTCAACACAAAACCACTGTTTTATTGATTTTTCTTTTTCGTTGTGGTTATTTCGTTTCTTTCGTTGTTATCACGAATCCTTATTACCATTCCATTATTTGTTTATGCTTTCGAATTTAATTAGTATAAGCGGTTTTATATATGTTTATTTAGTTTGTATGTATTTAGTATAGTTTTCTATACGAAACAATTAAGCGACTTTCAATTGTAAAATAAAACCATGCCTACCACTTCTAATGAGAAATACTAAAGGATGATATTAAATCCTCATGCATAACATGTGTAAGAGGTGATATATAAAATAGAGAAAATTAGAATTTTAACATGTGTAAGAGGTGATATATAAAATAGAGAAAATTAGAATTTTATGTGGGAACAACCAAGAACAATTATAAAATAGTGGTGCAAATATGTATGGAAAAAAAATTAATGTATGTATATTAATTTAATAAAAAAGTTATTTTTAATATTTTAATTATAAAATATTACAAATATGTATGAAAAAAAAATAATGTATATATAGTAATTTAATAAAAAAAAGTCATTTTTAATATTTCAAATTTTTATGATTGGGATTTTTTTCATGCTATCCAAAGTTTTTATTTAATAAAAAACTAATTTTATAAATTTAAATTTAAAAAGAATGTTTTTTATTTTTAAAATTAAGTTGTTTGGAAAAGTGTTTTTTATAATTTATATGGGTGAGATGTATCATTTATATAAATATATCATTTTAAAATAATTGATTAATTGAATAATAAATAATATGATGATGATGATGATTAACGTCTACTAAGATCATCTTTGGTCCATCGGATCCTAAAAAAGGTATTACTTGGTTCGCTTAAAAATTGTATTCATATGATCTAAAATCTTGGTAAGAACCTTTCATACCTCACTATAGTTTTGGGAAGTTAGGAGGTTAGAAAGGTTTGTGTTGTAGTAAATACTATGAAACTGAAATCTAATATGGGTGTAAGCAAGGCACTCTAAGAGAATGTAATTTTCATCCTCAACACTCATAGACTCACAAAGATGGCAAAACCTTTCTTCCCATAGAGTTTTAGGAATAGACCAACACCTTGTTTTGCTAAGGAGCTCATGGGAGTTTGTTCTTATTTTGGCTATTAGAATTTTTTTTTTGAACTAGTTAATACCAAGAGATGCTTCTGATCTTCCATATTAGCGTTAATGACCTCCTTATAGTATCTTAATTTTCTTTTAGACTCAAAATTTTTCTTGCGCCACAGTTTCTCTTTAAACTTAAAAGTGATAATATTTTTGACATTATCGATATCCTGTAAAGTGTCATTTTTCGTCAATGCCCCCATGGATTAACCAAGACACGGTATCTTTACACAGCTCCACTTGAGGCATAGTTGGTTTTGAATTGATTTTAAAGCAAGTTTTGGAATTCTTTCATCTCTCATGTTACTTGTCTTGTGCTTGTACATCAGGTACCTAGTCACAACCATGCTCTCGAAGGGGAAATACCCACTTCTATGAGGAGATTATGATAAGTCGTATTGCTTTTAATTTTTAGGTTATTTAAGTTATGAAACACTTTTGAATTTGCTCAATATTTCTCCAACATTATCATAAATGTTGCAACCCCAAACTTCACAACCGTATATGCAGTGCCCCTAGACTACTTCAAACCTTGAAGGCAACTATTGAGTGACTACGACTAATTGTGAATCAATAAAATAATGATATATGTATCTTGATAGTTGATGTAAATGAATAATTACATGTTGCTTAACAATTAACTTTGATTATGAAAATGTACATCTGAATGATGCTTAACGACTAGCTGTATGATTTATTATGTGATGAAAATGAAGAAAGTAAATATTGACGAGATGCATTTCTGATTAGATGAATGAGTAATGTTATGAGTAAAATATAAATGATTAACGAAGTAGCAGATTGATGAATCAAATTATGATAATTGAGGACAGTACTACTAATATATGTTTGTGAGAAATGTGTGTAGCGACAGGTGAAACGGTTCACCGATGGACACACAAAGGAATTGAAGCGTCGTACAGTATGGATAAATCACACACGGGGAGAGAGACGATGATGTCAACTTCCGATGGAATACCATGCATGAGAAGATAAGCACTAATCCACTGGGCCACGATGGAGCTGGTCACGTACACGTTGGGGGGCATGCAGTGAGAATAGACTCACTCCTCAGTGCCTTTAGTCCCTAATAGCATGTAGACAGAGGATAGAAGGTAACAGCTCCTGAAATCCCTACATGAAGTTCTCACAAGTCAAAACAAAAGGATGGCAACAAAAGAAACCGACGATGCAGTACCCTGCCGAGAACAGAAAGAGTGGATGCAAGGACCCGACGATGTGGTACCTTGCCGAGAAATGGAAATGATTGATGACTAGACCCAACGGAGTGGTGCCATGTTGAGGAAATGAATTAAGGAATGGGGAGGCCCAATGGTGTGGCACCAAGATCCTAGTAAAAATGATTGTTAACTTAATGGCCTAGAAACGTATAAATTGCACCTAGAGCATTTACTTAGGAAAATGTATTTTTAGTACTTTTAACATTAGAAATTTTTATTTATTCATTTGCAGATAAAAGAATATTTTGGCATCTAAAATATTAGAAATGGTTATTTATGCATTTGCACATGAAAGAATATTTTTGAGTATTTAAAAATATTAAAAATATTTATTTAGGAGCAAAATGGAATCCTAGGCATGGACACCTAGTCAACTCCACCTACACCACAAATCTAGGAGTCAAGTGAAATATCTTGGGGACAAACATGAGCAAACTTATGAATGTTGGTGCATCTCTTAGAGAAACTGATACATGGATGTGTGAGTATTATTAAATTAGAAATTTAATAAAATATATATTTATGCATGAAGTGACATGCGTCGCATGGAATTTTCTTTTAAAAGGAAGGCATTGAAAATGGGTAAAGCACCCAGATCCTGGATGGGTATTGTAATCTTGGATTAGTTTATGACTTGCTTCTATTGAGGGTTTGGCTGGAAATTTTAGTGGGGGGGAATCCCAAGTTAAGTTTCTTGATTATTGTGTGTGATCTCTATGACCCGAAGCTTAGGGGAGGCCATGCGACTGAAAGCATGAGCCTATGGTTGGGTGGAGAAGCTAACGGTTGCTTCGCCTATGGTTAATCGAGCTTTTCTAGAGGGATCCTATGAAAGACGTGGCAATGGACAAGATGGGATGGATTGATGGTGACTTCTCATTCGACCATGAACACGACTTAACAGTTGACAGGTTATGGTTTCATTGTATTTGCTAAGTTATTTAGTTAAATTATTAATTTCTCTATGTATGATGGTATCTAATCTGTTTTAACTTAAGTGTTAAGTTTCAGATTCAGTTCGTGAGCAGCCTACGGTAGGGGTCCCTATAGTATAAGATAATGGGAATGACAAGAGTTTAAAAGATGAATTTATTTTTCTCCCACATGACTAGGTTGGATGATTTACAATTGTTTTCAAGACCAAAATAAGCTTTCCACCCTCTGTTAATAATTTTCTCGATTTAATACTTGGGTGTGTGCAAGAAGATGAGGGTCACTTTAGATGCAATGCTACTTTTTCAAAACTCGTTCCTGATACATAAAAACATAACGTGTTTCTGATATTTAGCACCTACCATGGTAAGACCGGAGCCTGACATGTCATTGGACATGTAGGATAGGTAAACATAACGCGTACGCATTATAGAACTACAAAACACGTACGCGTTATTGAAATCTAAAATCAATTTAAAAAAATAGTACAGACCACCCCTGACCACCTGCGGCGCTCTTCATGCATCAGAAACGCGAAATAGAGGTTGGACGAGGATGGTTTGTGTGCCCTGGAGTATCGGTGGAGCTCGATTTAGCTAGAGGGGAGGCAAATTCACCAGTGGATTTTCATCTAATCAAGTAATTCATTCACCCATACCATTTTTTTGTCATTTCTTAACCTAAATTACTATTTTTTTATTGTTTAAAACAACCTAGTTTTGTAATATTGATAAAATTGGGAATAACCCAATCTCTAATTAAATTCACATCTCCCTCAACCAAGATGAGTGAATAATTAAAATGAATCCCTTTTCAAAAACTCAAAAATTCCTAATCCAACCAAAAATTGAAAAAAATAGAACTCCCCCCTTTCTACAATGTATCCATCTAAGTCACCTGACATGAGGACACAGGACACGAGTGTCCCCACAGGACACGGTGACCCCTGGAATTAGGACATGTAGGACACGTTTTATATACATATATATATATATATATATATATATATATATATATTTAAAATATTTAAAAATTTAAAAATATAGACAAATAGATCCAGTAAAATTTAACATTTACAATTACAAATATGAAATATTCAATAGAAATTAGATCATTCACAAATCACAACACATTTGTCATTCACAATCACAAATCACAATGAGACATTGAGACACATAGATGCATGTCAGAGACTCAGAACCATATTTCTCATTAAGTCATCATAATCAAAAAGTATTACATAGATGTTGGAATTCCACTGGGCACTAGCAAATGCAAAATACACTAATAGTCTAATAGTCTAATAGTAAATACAAAAAAGGAGTGGATCAAGATGGAAGAATCCCATCTGTCAATGACTCAATAGTCCTCCTCCATGCCTGAATCAACAAACTCATCACTGCCTTGATCCTCCTCCTCCTCCTCTCTGCCAATCTGACTAACTGCATCTGCTAGTGTGGAGGATGACCCCTCCATATGATCACCCTCATCAAAAGTGAATGGCTCTAGCACTGGATCATTAAGATCCATGTTGGCTAATGCCAACTCAGTACTGTTGTCCAAACCCATCTCATCAAAAAAGACATTCCACATCCATGTCTTTCCCTTCACCCACTCCTATCTCTTCCTGTAAATAAGATGAAGATTGGAGTGCACATACACCATCGTCTCTGCCCTGGACTGCTCAAGCCTGCTCTTCTTCACATTGTACTAGTTCCCATATGTGCTCCAATTCCTCTCACAACAAGAGGATGAAGTAACTTGAGAGAGGACCCTCAAGGCTATCTTTTGTAGAAGAGGGCATGTTGCCCCATGAGTTGTCCACCAAACAAGGGGTTTCTTAACCCCCATGTCTCTAACCACCTCATATCCTCCAAATCTCCCAGTGCCACTAGAAAACTCATAAAATTCCTCCTCCACCACCTCAAGGTGGTCTCTATCCTAGAGTAGTTGTCTAAATGCTATCTTCCTCCCCTCTGAGATCTCTCCATCCATGTGAGGAGGGAATCTGGATGAGGGCCCCGATCCACCACTGAGCCAATCCTAAGCGTAGAACCTAGGGTTCAATGAGTGGACCAAGCAATGCAAAGGTGTGCAATTCTTATCCCACCTGGAGATAAGAATGCCCTGTATGATGGAACATAAGTTCTTTGTCAATGTATCATACTCAACACACTCACTCTCCATAACAATTGTCCTCATGGACTCAATCATGGAATCCCACCCCTCATAAACATCTCCTAGGATGGCCTAGTCCATGTCTGCAAACCGCAACAAAGAAATGATTGGATCCATGATCTTGATGCTAAGGACTACCCTATCCCACCAACCATCATCTAAAACCGTGTCCCAAGCAACACGGGGACCCTGTTTGACGTGTCCGGATACTTAGGTATCCATCCACATGAAACCCAAATTTCCAACCCTCAAAGGCCATTTCCCATGATGCTAATTAAATAATTTTCCTTGGTAATGGCCATAACAAGATGAAATGCATGCACAAGCATGAATAGAAAAAATGTAAAAAAATTTAGTAACTTGGTTTCTCAAAATTTCATCACAATCATTTGTCCATGAACATAATCAAAATTTCATCAAAAGTGTATGTAGCTATACATTGCCTCTTAGTTAAGCACCCTTGACTAAATGCCAAACACATTAACAAAGTGTCTCTTGAGCATGCCCTATCCACACCCTCAATCAATCTACTCAACGCTCAGGGACCGTCGATTCAAATGAAAGACTTCATATAGAAAATCACTATGTTTTTTATTTAATTTTCTGAACTTGCCATACAATGTAGAGATCGATTTTGTAGAGAGAAATTGTCTATGTTTTGAGAAGTTGACATTCTTGTTATTGTCATTCTAGTCACAATCTCTAGTTGATTATTCAACATCTTAATCATTGATAGTCATCTCAAGTACATATGTAATCATATTGGAAAGACAAACTCATACATATCCATTTCATTCCATGCCACTTTGTCCTCCCCTCCAACCACAAGGCGTAATATGTTCAAATTAATAAATTTAATGTTAGGTTATGAAGTTGATGGAAATATTGTTTTCTGCAATGGACATAAAGGCCAAAACATGTCAAAATAACACTCCTAAATTCTAAGAAGTTTAAACCCAAGTTTGCATGGAAAAGTCACCAATGAGGGTTAAGAAGTGCCTTAACTTCTAGAAAGAAGTTGAATGAAACTTACTTTTTAATTGTTAAATGTTTAATTTTAAGTCTTAAATGTATGTAAGTGAATGCCATTAAATTGCTTGAGTTTGATTTAATACATTTTCAATTTTGAAGAGACGTCATTATATACCATGTATATATTTCTAATGATTTTCATATTGATGTCTTTATTGCAGTTGTGGCTATGGACACCAATGCTGAGATATTGATTGAGCTTGCCCACTTGAGGGGCATTAGTGCAGCTTTTAGTGGTGGTGACAAGATTCTCCACTCGCTTGCATCAACCTTGGATGCAATTGTTGACACCATTTCACAGTCTAG
Organism: Larix kaempferi; assembly: GCA_027924585.1. NCBI lineage: Eukaryota > Viridiplantae > Streptophyta > Pinopsida > Pinales > Pinaceae > Larix > Larix kaempferi. The sequence continues at coordinate 31,097,787 of BSBM01000096.1, forward strand.
CAATGTACTATATGATATTACATCATATAGAGAAAGAAAAAGACAACAATATGCTGATGGGCTAGACTACAATGCAATAAAAAAGTTGAAAATATCCAAAGATCTCATATTTGCATTGTTTAGGGACCCTTGGATGGGGGAAATCCCATATGCAAACAGGCCGCATATCTCCATTGAGTGGTGCACGTTTCAACCATTTGTTGATAACTGGATGGATAGATGGTACATGGCTTTTGATATGCCACCACACAACAACAGGGAAATTCCCTTGTATTTCCTTCGAAAGATGTACACAGAGTTCGTGTTACATAAACACTTAAACTATTTTGACATCTTGCAGTTTCAGGGGATCGGTGGGGGGATGCCCCAAAACTGACCCAATGCGAGGCTTCGAGACCAAGATCGCCCTATCCCTGCACCTCACAGGCAGTTTCCTGGGCCAGATGTCCCGCCTGCACATCGTATTATTCCACAGACACGGGATGCATTTTTGAGTTTGCCACGGGTGGTTGTTCGCCATGACACTATGGTTCAACATATGGGTGAGGAAGGAACATCTATCCTTGGTGTGGTACATACACCAGCTCATCACCATGCAGGACCATCAGCTAGTGTAGGACCATTAGGACCATCCACTAGTGTAGGACCATCAACACATCCCCATCCTAGTACTGATCCTCATGAGTGCACATCATGTGGTCATCCCTACTATGGTCTTGCCTCAGATGTTGCCTTCAGTGGGTTTTTGAGAGAGGTATGTTGATGGTTAATTGTAATAAATTCTTCATTTATTTTCGTCTTTGTACACACATATATAGTTTGAGCTAATATATTAATTTTGTGAACTTGCAGTTGATGCTTTATGCTAGCAGCGACGCCCCAGAGCCGGATGTTCCAGACTCTATAGGGGGGCATGATGATACCCATTTGGTGGGCCCATTTTATATAGCACCTATTGTTGTATCTCACACTGAGGTAAACATTTTAAAATTTCAGTTTTTTAATACTTGTTAATTTGTTAATTTCCACATACTTTACATTTTAGTTCACTAATGCTATCTACGCTCTAATATTTACAATTATTAATCTTGCAAATGGCAGATCCTTCAATGGGGCAAGGTAATGTTGAGGTAGCACCCATGGTCGTACCGTCCCATGAAACATCTGGGCTCTGGGTAAACAATTAAAAATGACATTTTTTAAATACATGTTTGTTTGTTGAATCATGCATGTCTAACTACATGAACACTTGCTGACTATAGGCACCATCTGAAACATCTGGACCATTGCCTGGATTTGTATCTCCCTCCAAGTTATTCGTGAACAAGGGTCGTGTGTATGTGAGGCGTTCTACTCCTAGAAATACTCCAGCTGCCCACAACCATGGGCTTACTCACACCATGGTAATGTATATCCTTCGATGATATTTGTTGTTTAACTTGAAATCCAGTGCATAAATCGTTTTTCTTAATGTTTGAATTGCATGTTTACTGCATCAAGAACCCGAGTTGTCTAATGAAAACCTCGCATCGATGGTTGATGCAGCAATCAGTGCCGCATCTGGAATGGCAACTGATCACACACATGTATGTAACTACTTCAACATTATCTTTACATAGTTTATTATTGTTGTCTATTCTTTATTCATGCATTTCTAACTATTTCAACATTTTTTCATTGTAGCCATGACCAGTAGGAGCAGTTCCTGGCCCCCCTAGTTCGACCATCCTAGATGTTCAACCAATGGCTCCATCTGCTACAAAAGCAACGCAATCTCCTTTTTCAGTTGAGGTGAGATGTCCTTCAGTGACCAAGTGTTTCATGCACTTTCCATGCACCAGTTGATAATTGTTGAGTTAATTGTTGAGCTAATGTATTAGTGTACATAGTTAGTCAAATTTAACAATTGATATTTAATTTGCAGGATCCAGAGACACACACTGATCCTAGAGATGTTCCTAGAGGATCAACGTCGAGAAAGAACAAGAGTAAGCTTGAGTTTTGATGTGTCTTATGGGATATATGTAAATTTGTATATATGTACATGTGGCTTTGATAGTTTTGGACACATGTGCTTTTGGATACTTTGGGATATATGTGTACTTTTCGATACATTCACTTTTGGAGACATGTACATTGACTTTATTGTGCATGTACTTTTGGAGACATGTACATTGACTTCATGGGATACATGTACTTTTGGAGACACATGCACTTTTGGATACTTTTGGATATATATGTACTTTTGGATACATGTACTTTTGGAGACATGCACATTGACATTTCACTTATAAATGAATGATACATTTCACTTTGTATTTGTTCTTCGGTTTCCACGTGTTCTTGTGTCAATCTATGTGTTGATTTGTGTGGATTATCTATTACTCATGAATGTGCTATGTCAAAAGAACAAACTATTATATTTAAAGGTTTCAACGAACTCACTACATGCATGCTCTAATTGGTATCTAATTAAAATTTGTGATTTTGGATAATCATTACGAGTTATGTCAAAGTTCTTGCTCGTGTAATTTAATCAAACTAAATGCAATACAATGTTTTTCAAGGTTTCAACAAACTCACTCATGCACACTAATTGGATAGGTGTAATTAAAATTTATGAGTTTGGATGATTAAATTACAAGTTAAGTCAATGTTGAAGTGTAATTTAATAAAACTAAGTGCAATACATGCTACACATTTCATCAACGCCCAATATTTGACTGTACAATTAGATTCAACACTACATATGAGTAACTACATACAAGTGCTCAAAGCAACACTGGTGAAAGGAACAAACGTTACCTCGGGATTCGAGAAATAAAGTGCCTTGTAATGTTGGTTGGGAAGGATATGCTTGGTCCAGCGCCTCTCTGACCTCATCGCTTGTATAACCACATATGTATAGAAAATTTTGTGTTTCTTCGTGAGCTTCATTTTGAGATGGTAACTTATCACTTTGACTTGATGTGGGAATTGAAACATTCCCTAATGAGCACCTACGTTTTGCTTCTTGATTACTTCCATGGGGTGCTTGTTCAACAACTATTGTGGAAATTGAAGGTCCCTCTTGTCGTGGATTAATAGGATGAACCGTGGTATCCTCTACAATTGGATTTGGATTAGTATCCAAAGAAAGCCTTCGATTCATCATGTATATTCTTTTATTTTCTTTCTCTTCTTCAATGACTTCTTGAGGTCTCTTCGTCCTTGTTGATTTGTTTACTTGGTTACATGCATTCCCCATCACCACAATGATCAATTCAATATAGTTTGTTTTTGTTGTTCTTCAATTACAAGCTCTTCAATAATAAGAAAATGGAAGTTAAATCATAAATTCTTTGGGCTCTTTGATTCTCTTGTACACTTGTGTATATCCACCATCACCATGAAATGGTCTTGAAGCTTGATATCTTATCTTGTGTGCTCCTCAAATATAGGCAAAATGAATCTTTCAAAGACCTTATCTTTGGTGTTATTCAATTGGAGATTCTTCAAGCTTGCTGATAATCTTCTTCAAATATGGCCATATAACCCAACACCACACTGAGAAACCATGAAAGATGTCCTCAATGATGCACCTGCATAAAAAAAAATAATGATGGAGTTGGTGTATAGTGTGAGAATTTCCAATGGCGGGCTCGTGCTTTTCGAAAAATCGTGGGAGTGTTGTTTTGGCTCGGACAGAGTGAAATTGCTCTCGGACAGGGACAGTCCACTATTTATGGAGTTACAAAATGCACACGCATTATATAAAGCAAAAACGTGTGCGCGATATGTAGTGCAAAAACGCGTACGCGATGTTGTCAAGCACAATAAAAAGGTTAGGTGCATGGTTAGGGAAATGAACAAAATCAAAAGAAAACTAATAATTTATATGGTTACATACAAAACAAATGTTTTTAGTGTGGGGACAAATGTTTTGTATGGTTTAATACCCCCTAGCTCTCTCCCAATAATCCCTAGATACCCCCTATCTCTTTCTAAATATCTATCCCTCATTCTCCCTACATCCCTCCCTACATGTTTCTTTATCTGCCTTACTCCAACCATGTCCCTACCACCAAACTCTCCATCTCTCCACCTTCTCTTTGTCTTCGTCATTATCCCTCCCTATAGCACTCTCTCCCTTCTTCTCCCTTAATCACTAACCCTCTACGCCTTTATCCCTCCCCCCTTCCATCTCTGTCTTACCTTGTTCCTAGAGCCCCTCCCCCATAAAGGCCTTTAGACCCTCTTCTAAACATTAATCCCTAAGTGCATAAGTGCACAAGATGATGATGAGGAGGAGGGTGATGACAATGAAGATGATCATGATGCAAATGAAGATGATAAAGATGAGGAGGAGGAGGAGGGAGATGACAATGAAGATGATCATGATGCAGATGAAGATGATAAAGATGATGAGGAGGAGGAGGGTGATAACAATGAAGATGATCATGATGCAGACGAAGATGATAAAGATGGTGAGGAGGAGGAGGGTGATGACAATGAAGATGATCATGATGCAGATGAAGATGATAAAGATGATGTTGATGAAGATGGTGGTGATGATGATGAAGATGTTGATGATGATGGTGAGGGCGATGTTATGATGATGATGATGAAGATGATGGTGACATGATTGAGATGTTGATTTGATGAGGAAGATGATGATGATGATGGTGATGACGATGAAGATGTTGATGATGATGATGATGGTGATGAAGATGATGATGATGAAGAAGATGAAGATGATGGAGATGTTGTGTTGATGGGGATCCTAGAGATGACAATGAGGATGAAGATGGTGATGGTGATGGTGATGGTGATGACGATGATGATGGTGGTGATGATGATGAATATGTTGACGATGATGGAGAAGATGACGATGATGGATATGTTGATGAGGAACCTACAGATGCCAATGATGATAATGCTGATGGTGATGAAGATGATGATGATGGAGATCTTGATGAGGAACCTACAAATGCCAATGATGATGGTGATGACGATGAAGATGTTGATGATGATGGTGCTGGTAATGATGATGAAGATGTTGATTATGATGGTGATGGTGATGTTCGGATGATGATGATGACGATGATGATGATGAAGATGATGGTGACATGATGGAGATGTTTATCTGATGAGGAAGATGATGATGGTGGTGATGATGATCAAGATGTTGATGATGATGATGATGGTGATGAAGATGATGATGATGATGATGAAGATGATGATGATGGAGATGTTGTGTTGATGGGGAACCTAGAGATGACAATGATGATGAAGATGGTGATGGTGATGGTGATGGTGATAACGATGAAGATTTTGATGATGATGTTGATGTTGATGATGATGATGATGATGTTGATGGTGATGATGATGAAGATGTTGACGATGATGGTGATGGTGATGTTCAGATGATCATGATGATGATGATGATGATGATGATGATGATGATGGAGATGTTGATGAGGAAGGGGGAGATGACAATGATGATGAAGATGTTTATGGTCATGAAGATGATGATGATGGTGATGGTGATGATGATGGAGATGTTGAAGATGATAGAGATGGCGATGAAGATGATGATGATGACGATGATGGTGAAGATGATGAAGAAGATGATGATGATGGAGATGTTGATCTAATGACGATGAAGATGATGATTATGGTGATGATGATGAAGATGTTGATGCTGATGATGATGGTGATGAATATGATGATGATGGAGAAGATGATGATGATGGAGATGTTGATGAGGAACCTACAAATGCCAATGATGATGATGTTGATGGTGATGACGATGAAGATGTTGATGATGATGGTGATGGTAATGATGATGAAGAAGTTGATGATGATGGTGATGGTGATGTTCAGATGATGATGATGATGAAGATGATGGTGACATGATCGAGATGTTGATCTGATTCAACGAAGATGATGATGATGATGGTGATGATGATGATGACGGTGATGAAGATGATGATGATGAAGAAGATGATGATGATGGAGATGTTGATGTTAATGTTGATGGGGAACCTAGAGATGACAATGATGATGAAGATGGTGATGGTGATGGTGATAGTGATGACGATGAAGATTTTGATGATGATGGTGATGGTGATGATGATGAAGATGTTGATGATGATGGTGATGGTGATGTTTAGATGATGATCATGGTGATGTTTAGAAGATGATGATGATGATGATGGAGATGTTTATTTGATGAGGAATATGATGATGATGACGATGGTGATGATGATGAAGATGTTGATGATGATGATGATGGTCATGAAGATGATGATGATGAAGAATATGATGCTGATGGAGATGTTGATGCAGAACCTAGAGATGAAAATGATGATGAAGATGTTGATGATGATGATGATGATGGTTATGATGATGAAGATGTTGATGATGATAGTGCCGATGATGAAGATGATGATGATGATGGTGATGGTGATGATGATGAAGATGTTGATGATGATAGTGCCAGTGATGAAGATGATGATGATGGAGATGTTGATGAGGAAGGGGGAGATGACAATGATGATGAAGATGTTAATGGTGATGAAGATGTTCATGATGATGGTGATGGTGATGAAGATGATGATGAAGATGATAAGGATGAAGAAGATGATGATGGTGGAGATGTTGATGAGGAACCTAGAGATGACAATGATGATGAATATGTTGATGATGATGATGAGGGTGATGATGAAGAAGATGGTGATGGTGATGAAGATGATGACGAGGATGGTATCCAACTTATGTATATATTTGCAAATATCCAAGTCCCTATAGAACTCTCTCCCTTCGTTCGCCCTTAATCAAAAACCCTATGTGTCTTTATCCCTCCCCCCTGCCCTCTTTATCTCACCTTGTATCCCTCCCTCCCTATCTCTTTCTCTAGATCTGTCCATGGTTATGTCCCTCACTCCCTTTACCTCCCTCCCTCTATGTCGCTTTCTCTCCCTTACACCATCTTCGTCCTTGCCACCCCACTGATTCCTCCTTCCCTATCACACACACACACACACACAACCTCCCACTTTCTTTGTCGCTCACAACTCCCTATAGTCTCTCTCTCCCGAACCATCAATCTCTATCTCTCTCTCTCTTTTCTCTCTCTCTCTCTCTCTCTCTCTAAAACACACACACATACACACACATTATGTCCCTTTTCATTCTCAAACCCATCCCCCATCCATCCATATCTATCTCCACCTTTATCCCTCCATCCCTCACCCTACCTTCTCTCCCTCCCTCTCTCATCACCTATCTCTCTCTCACCTTCTATCCCTCCCTCATGTTATATTTCCCTCAACCTATCCCAATATCTCCATCACTCCCTCTCTCTCACATACTTTATGTCCTTTCCCCCTCCTTCCATATTCTCTCTCTCTCTCTCTCTCTCTCTCTCTCCATCGCCACCACTCCCTGCATGTCCCCCACCAACACTTTCTGTCCCTCCCTTCCTATCTCTTTATTTCGTTCTATCCCCATCTATCTCTCACTCCCTCCAAATCCATTCCTCCCCATTGTCCCTCTCCCTCCCTCACTCTATGTCTCCCCCCCCCTTGTATTCTTTATTTCTCTTTCACATCCCCCTTGCCTCCATCCATTCCCCCTTGTCACTCAAGTCTCACTTTCAACTTCTAACCGTATACCTCTTCAAAACCTATTCTACTCCTAATAGTGCTCTCAAGCTCCACTTCCCTTCATCTCTCCCCACTCAAGCTTTCATCATCCTTCTAAGCCCTTGACCCTTTTCCACCCCTATTAAATATTAACCATAGATTCCCTTGACCCTTCCCCACCTCTTCTCAAATATTAAACAAAAATTCCCTTGAGTTTTCCACACCCCCTCTTTCTCAAGTATTAAACATGTATTTTATGATTTACATAACGCGAGTGCGTTTTTTATCTATATAACGTGTACACGTTATGTAGTTATATAACGCGTACGCCTTATGTAGTTATATAACGTGAGCACGTTATGTACATCTAAAAGCATGGTAATATTTTTGAATTTAAACAGAACACGCTCATGTTTTGTAGAGCCTAAACCAGGCCGAGTCACATGCTCACATGTCAACAATAATACTATGTGTATGCTTTGGAGTTTGCTTCGGTAATTCCAAACCAGTGCTATGTTAATGAAAAACCAAAGATAATTGGGTATTTCTTCTAGTTTCTGGAGAAGGATGTGCTTAGCCACTCGTTACAATATGCTACACAGAGTCATTTTTGACGAAATCTTAGACACAAATAGCATGTTTTCTGCAGATTCCAAATATGTAACTTTTATTTTGAAATATTAATTTTTCCTATTTTCTTTCAATTTATTTTCTGTCCTACCTCCTTAACTCGTGAAACACACCGTTAGTGTTTCTTTCATAACTTTTTCAATTCTCAATCATTTCAAAAAAAATTGTATGGTGCACAAGAGGACACTAACCTCCACGTTCTATGAAAAAACCATTTCAAGATTTTTGCATTAAGACCTTCAAAGGCTCTACTTACAAAAGAGGTACTATTTTCAAGGTTTGACCACTTAGACAATTGCAAAAAAAATTATAAAATTACTAATTTAATTTTCAAAAAATAATGGCGCACAAGTGCTATGTGTTTTCTACATGCATGCCGATTTTTGTAGCTTGATTCCATCATTTAGGCCCTCAAAGGCTCTACCCACAAAAACATATACCTTATCATTTGCCTGAAAAATAAAAAGTGTGTGTTAGGAAAAATGAAACTTGACATATCTATGCAAATTTTCAATACATAAAAGTTATATATTCGGAAACATGATTCAATTTCCTACATTTCATCTTTTTTACTCAATGCAATATATTTTGCGTAAGTAGCTCAAAAAATCCAAGTAAGTTGAGGGATGCCTTCTTTTTCACTTTTCTATTGCATCTAACGTGCCAAAAGTGACCCTCATTAGCTTGCACTGACCCACTTCCAATTAAGCTTGTGATGAATATCAACTCCGAGGAATTTATAAGAAGTCACTTCCTCCAATTTTCTATTGTCATATATAAAATTACCATAGGTGTCTTTCTTCGATTTTATAATCGTAACTTTTATCTTGTCGGTGTTAACAATCATACCCATATTAGAGAAGAAGACTTTGAGAATTCTTAATTGCTTATCAATATTAAAGGGTCTTCTTGCCAACGCAACCTGCTTCTTCTAAACAACCCTCTAACTTATCAATATAAATGCAAAAAATGGTATGGGAGAGGGGGAAGCCTTGCTTAACTCCAATATTACAGTTTATGTCCATCGACCACCCCTCGGTGTCCTTAAACTTGAAAGTGACCTTTTCATATAATCTTATCACGACATCTCTCAACTCAAAAACTTTAATCTCCTCTAACATATTCCATAGGTTATTTTTAAGCACCGTATCTAAAGCTTTTCTAAATTCCACAAAGCAACAAAATAGATCAGACTTGTTATTATGACATTCCTTCGCAATGATCCTCAGCATAACAAGGTGGCCCATGGTAGAGTGATGGCTTCTAAAACCTGCCTAGACTTTATTTTTCTCACAATCCATTTCTAGCCATTTGTTGATCTTGTTTTCTAAGTTAATACTATATAACTTATCTAAGAGAGGGCTAATCATAATTGTCCGATAATTAGAGGGGTTATTTGTATCATCACTTTTGAAAATAGGAATAATGAGGCTTTGAGACCAAGGTGTAGGGAACCCTTGCTTAACCAATATATTAAAGAATTTGGGGATATGCGGGATGAGGATGGGCCCTCCAATTTTTAAGATTTATGCTTGGTATCCTTCATTGTCTTTGGATTTTCCATTTTCTAGGCATTTAACCCCAAAATATGTGTCTTCTAATGAGAAGACTTATTTTGTTGTAAGAAGGGTTTAAATGCTATCTATGATATCTAAGGATTCAGAGAGTTTTTCAAGCTAAGAATTCAAATCCTTCAAAACAATCTTATTATCTTCTTTTGTCTTGGGAGTAGGAATTTTCCTCTAGAATTTCTTAGGAGCCATCTTGGAGAGGCGTAAGAGATTTTCCCATCTTTTACTTTGATAGTCCCTTTTTTTTCTTTTAATTAGGGATTTGTAGTGATTTATCTCGTCCACTTTCAACGATTCTACAACATACTCTCCCAAAATATAGATTCACAATTAAAAGAAAAATATATGTTAAATTTGTAGCCATGAATACAATTGCCAAAATAGATTTATAGTATATTTAGTAGGAAATGTCGAAAAGATTGTAACATCCATTTTTATATGTTGGTTAAATATAATATTTAACAAAATAAAAAATATAATAGTAATTACAATAATGAATGGAGAATCTCATTGATTTTTTATTTCTTTTTGTAGTCAATGAATTTGTATATCTAGAACATTGCATAAAGAGTAATTAGATGTATTTATAACCATATGATGTAGAAAATATCTAGGTGAATATATAATTTGATTGTAACATTAATAAACTTAATCTAAAAATAGAAACCTCTTTAAAAATTATAAACTAAAATACTAAAAAATATCATTATAATAAAATAAATAAACATAAAATCATTGTATTATGGTAGAGTATACTTAAGCATTGTTATTCTCTTAAGAAATGTTTCCAACCCTAATCCTATATGGTTAAATGAAGACCTTAGCTATAAAGATTTAGGGGGAAATTGTTTTTTTTTGAGATACTATAGCGTTCAAGCTCTAATAATTTGCAATAGTCCTATGGAATGGCCTATTTATAGCTGAATGGCTTGCATTCATGGGATTGGAAGTAGGGTGGTTGACTATGTCATTTCCGATATCCTGTTAAACAACCAAATATTAAATTTTTATATTTTAAATTACCATGACCCTGATAGACCTTTAATTGTAACTCTCAACTTTGTTATGCATAGTAGCTGCATAGAAACAAATTCTCTAAGTCAAAGGTACTTAATCTTCAAGAAAAATAAATGTGATATTTTTCAAAATGATTTAAATAATTATCTGTTTCCTCTCTCCAATAAGGGCAATATAGAAGACCTTTATCATAATTTATCTACAACCCTCACCTCTTTTATTAACAAGTTAATTGAAGTGTCACATATAAATAGAAATATGACCAACCCTTGGTACACTACAAGGAGAATATCTTCTAGTGGAGGCTTTAGTAGGACTCGCCAAAAAACACGTCCCTTCTTCATCTATAGGGGAGGTTTCTAGTGGAGGTAGGAGGGTGGATGTTTTAGCAAATGTTTTTTTATCGATGCACCTAAACCATTATGGAACATCGGTGCTTCACATAGTTTAGGTGCATCAGTGCTTGGTTTTTGTTAATGGCGGACCAATGTTTCTCATTGGTTTAGGAGCACTGATGCTCTATGAACCATGTGCACCTGTGTGATTTTAACCAAAACAATTATCAGTGCTCCACTTTTGTAATGATGCACTGGTGCTCCTCTTTGGATAAGGTACACTACTATCAGGGCTACTCATTGGTGAAGGCACACCGGTTTCAGTACTCCTCTTTGGTGAAGACCTTCCAGTGTTATTTTTAAGGCGTGGGTGCATCAATGCTCCATGACCCATGTGCACCTATATTATTTTGTAAAAAAACCATCAATGCTCTACTTTTGAAATAGAAAACTCATTCTCCTCTTAGGTTATGGTGCATCGATGTGAGTGCTCCTCTTTGGTAAAGGTGCACTGGTTTCAGTGCTCCTCTTTGATGAAGGTGCACTAGTTCGCTTTTATAGTCTAGGCACACTGGTGGTCCTTTTACATTAAAGGCGCACTAGTGCTTCTGATAAACAAAAGCATTGAACAATAAGTTGTTTTTTTAACTTATTGAAAAAAGAGGAAATTTTTAAATGTTTTAACGAAGTGGGAAACATGTATTGAAAAGACGAAAAGAATAGTATTTGTTTCATTTCTTAATTTCACATGGTTCTACCAGAGAGAAGAGGAAGAGGAAGGGAAAGAGTATTGTAGCCAAGCAACCAATTTTTTCCCTCTTCATTGTTTCATTTCTTCCCATTATCTATTTTATTTATACTATTTTTCTCAGTATTGTTCCTAATTTCTTATTTGGTTTTGTTGCTTGTTTTGGTTTGTTTGAGTGCTTTTCATCTAATTGCAGGTTAATGCTGTATTTATTTCAGGGTTTTACACCAAAATGTATGGGATTTCCTCGGTTATTGAAGGAAGCAAGTTTTTTTTTTAACTTTTGAAAGAAGTAGGAAAAACGTCTTAAGAAGAGGGGAAAGAGAGGGTTTCTTTCATTTATTCATTTGACATGGTTCTACAAGAGAGAAGAGGAAGAGGAAGAGTTTTTATACTAGGAAACCATTTTTTCCCTCTTCATTGTTTTATTTCTTCATATTATCTACTTTATTTATAGTATTTTTTATTTCTCACTATTGTTCCTAATTTCTTATTTGGTTTTATCGTTCGTTTTTGTTGGTTTGGGTGTTTTTCCTCTATTTTGCACATTAATGGTGGATTTATTTTAGGTTGATTTTTCTTCAAAATATATGGATAGAAAATGAGGGGCAATTTTATAAAAGAAAATGATACTTTTTTGTGCAGCATGGGTGCATATCCATAAGGGTTTTCAACTCCTTTTATTTGCATGTTAACAAGCTTTATGTATGCGCAGAAAACTATTGTCTCTTCACGACACTTTATTTTATGTTTGCGGTGCTTCTATTCTTTGTGAGAACATTGGTGCTTCTCTTTGGTGAAGGCACATTGGTGCTACTCTTTGGTTAAGGTGCACCAATGCTTCTCTTTTGTGAAGGCGCACCGATGCTTCTCTTTGGTGAAGGTGCACCAATGCTCATTTTTGGTAGAAGTGCACTAATGGTACTATTTTAATGTGTGGGCACACTAGTGCTCTTCTTTGGTACAAGAGCATCAATTCTTGATGTTACGAATATTATCTCTAGTGGATTAGTGGTTTTAGAGAGTTCTTATCAAATGATTTTCATGTAACAATTGAGTAGTTTTGTAATTACAAGAGGTCCACTCATTAAGTGGTAAATGGATTGGTTTGACATTCACCATGGCTTTGAATGGGTGGCTTCATCACCATTACTATAAATTGTAATGCTTAATATTTCAATATTAATTATTGTACATTTTCATAGTATTTATTTTTACTTTTATTGATAATGTCTTATTTCATATACTTTTAATTGAAATTTATTATTTCAAATAATTAAATTTATAGTTTTTGTTTAATATTCAAAAAGTATTTCATTTTTAAATTGTACATAAGAGATCCATTAATAAACACAGGTAAGAAATAATACTTAAAATATTCAAAATCGAAGTTATTATATCACTACATGTTTATAATCTTGTATTTATTAAAACACCTCCCTTTATTTCCACGTCCACAAGGTTTATGTACACAACATATTGTTTTTCATCATTGCTCTTTTTTTGTATGTGCACAAGATCATTGTTGGTTAAGGTGCAAAGGTTCTCATATTTTGTATAATAGCTTCTTTATTGTAGGTGCACCAGTGCTCCATGACTATAAATTAGAATGCTTAACATTTCAATATTAATTATTATACATTTTTATAATATTATTTTATGTTTATTGATAATTTCTTATTTCATATGCTTTTAATTGTAAAATTATATTTCAAACAATCAAAACTATATTTTTTGTTTAATATTAGGAAAGCATTTCATTTTTAAATTGTAAATAAGATATTCATTAATAAACAAGGGTAAAAACAACTCATGGCATCTTTGCATTAGGGTTTGGTCTATGAGCATGCTAGGTCTCCCCAAGTCACCCTTCGGCTCTCTCTTCTGAGTGTGGTGGCCACTGGAATGCCACTCTTGGCAGCCTCCATGGACGCCCCCCTAGGAGGGGCATCACGACCCTCCCACCAGATAATGCAAAAAAATCAAAACGCCAATATTCTACCCAATAATGAGACCATTCGAATTCGATCCTCCGATGTACCTTTGGGTAACAATGTGGATCCCAAGAAAGTTCAGGAAGCCCCGCAGAACAATACAGTAGTAGAAATCACCACAACTTGCATTGCCAAAACCGCAAAAAGACCAATGCTCTGTCTCTCAGCAGAACGAATCAACGCTAGAGCACAACATATGAAAAACCATGACCTCATCGGAAAGTTCATGGGATTCTGGCCTACGGAACAAGCTCTCAGAGGATGGATCATGGAAAAATGGAAACCCAAGGCACACTTCAACCTGCAGCTTGGATCCAAAGGCTTTTTTACTATCATTTTTGAGAGGCTAGACGACGAAGCTAGGGTCGAGGAAGGAGGACCTTAAGTCTTCAACTCTGCTGACTTATATATGAAAAACTGGACGGAAAGATTTATCTCTGAGAAAGAAAATTTCACTTGGGCTCCAGTCTGGATCCGCATGTACTCACTCCCATGAGAATATTGGGATGAAGACACTCTCCGGGACATCAGCAACTCACTGGGAAGCTTCGTCAAAGTCGCAGAACAAACCAAATACATCGGGTATACCTCTTACGCCATAATATGTGTTCATATGCATATAGCCAAAGATCACCTAGACTCTATCAATCTCAATCATGAAGATTATGAATGGATTCAACCTCTAGATTACAAGCATATCCCCTTTCACTGCAGAAGATGTCATGAACATGGAAATCTATATAGAGACTTCCCTTTAGGTCAAATGATCATAGAGACGGCTAGAGATGAAGACGACTTCCATAAAATAAGTCGTAGGAGACAGCACACCCGCAGACCACAGCAAGAAGAAAAAAATCCGACTATCTCCAACACCAGTAACAGTTTCGATATTCTCACTGATCAGTCGGAGAACCCTACCATAGAACCGAAAAAAATGGAAGCGGCCACTTAAAACCCTAGCAATACTAATACCCTGAACGAAATGCTAATCCCAGCCAAGACCCTTCGGGGGGAAACCTCTCTACCCCAGGATAAGGCCGCATACTCTTTATCACAAGAAGGGGCCAAGACTCAAGAGAAAGATGATAACCCCAACTTTGAAACACTGAAGGATGACCCCATGCCCAATATGGACATAGGATATCTTGACATTTTGGGCCTGGAAGATGCTTGTTCTAGAAATGCTTTCCACTCCATCTCGCCCAAGCAAATCTAGCTCCTATCAGAAGTTTTGAAAAAAGTTAAAAGCAATAAGCTAGGAGTCCTGAACCTTTCACAAAAAGACAAGCAAAAGCTCTTCAAAGAGACAACAAGAAAAGAGGCAGAAAAACTGATCTTCAAGGAATTAGTCAGCTACGCACAAGACTAATTGAATCTGGGCAATACACTCAGATCACGGAGTTTTTCCCCACTTTTAATACTGGTTCTCAATGCAGTTAATCTCTTGGAATGTAAGAGGTCTGAACGGTGCCTCCAAACACCATATGATGAAAAGGAAAATAATACAAGACAAGCCCACCGTAATCTTCCTTTAGGAAACCAAATGCTCTGACATCACTGTTCAAAATCTCTTCCAAAGATTCATTTGGAGAGGCTTCCAAACAATGGCATTAGACGCTAACAGAGCCTCCAGAGGCTTAGCCATTTCCTGGAACCCTTCCTTGATCTAACTTAATAACTTTGTAGCTACTACCCACTCCCTTTCCACCTCTTTTCATCTATTGGGTATGGACATCTCTGGTCACCTTAAGAATGTCTATGCGCCTCAAATCCTAGCCCTAAAATCTCTTCTTCTCAGGCATCTATCCTGGTTCTCCCAACTTCACTCGAGAGAAATGATGATCATCGAAGGCGACTTCAACATGATAACCTCTCTACAAGACAAAAAAGGCGGAAGACGCTTTCTTACCAATGAGGACAATAGCTTCAAAGACTGCATCAAAGACTGCAATCTCATTGATATTCTTCCAACGGAAGGATACATGACCTGGAACAACAAGAGAGAAGGCAGCAATCAGATCTCATCCAGACTTGATCGCTTTCTCATCTCCAAGGAAATCATTGAAGCCTCGGGAAACATCTCTATAGCCGTTCTACCCTCTACAAGACCTGATCACTAGCCGATTTCACTTGCATGGCAGAACTCAGGTAATCTTAAGTCTCGTCCTTTCAGATTCGAAAATTTTTGGCTAACCCATCATACTTTCATGGAGATGGTAAGCTCCTGGTGGGCTAACACCTTCATTGAAGGGTGCTCAAAAATGGTAGTTATGCATCAAAAACTCAAGCTCCTAAGGGCCAAGCTAAAGGTTTGGAACCACACCTCCTTTGGAAAAATATTCAAATAAAAATCAACTTGGAGAAGGAACTCGAGCAAAACTAAAAGAATATTTTGGAGACAGGATACTCAAAGTCCCTCAAAGAAAAGCAACAAATTCTCCAAAAACAGCTTGATGAAAGATGCCACCAGGAGGCAATTTTCTGGAAGCAGAAATCCCGCAACAACTGGCTGAAGGAAAGAGAGAAGAATAATGTTTTCTTTGACAGGGCCACGATTCAACACAGGATGTCCAATCGCATCTTGGCCATCAAAGATGAACATGGAAATATGCTAAGGACCCAGGAAGATATTGAACATGAGCTAACATCACACTTCCACAACCTACTTACTGAGGACACTCCCAACAGGGTAGAGGCTATTCATGAAGTCACTAGCCACATCCCTAAGCTTTTGAATGCTGAGCACAATGCCTCGCTCATGAAACATATTGCTCTGCAAGAAGTTGAACTGGTGGTCAATCAAATGGCTGAAGGAAAATCTCCGGGACCAGACAGGTTTACCATCAACTTCTTCAAGCACTAGTGGAGCTTTCTTAAGCATGACATCCTTGAACTGGTGGATGAATCTAGAAGAAAGTGTTGGGTCCTCCCATCCCTGAACGCAACCTTCCTCACTCTAATTCCCAAAGAAGTGGGAACCACCTGCCCTGGTAAGTTTCGACCTATCTCTCTCTGCAATGTCATTTACAAAATCATAACCAAAATGATTGCTAATAGACTGAAAGCCCTGTTGCCTATACTCATATCTCTTGAGAAAACTGGTTACATGGAAGGTAGACAGATCCTCGATGGAATCATCCTTGTGCATGAAGTGATTCACTCCTTCAAAACTGCCAAAATACCCGGCATGTTGGTTAAACTCGACCTCTCTAAATCCTTTGATAAACTCAGCTGGGACTTTATCTAGAAAATGATTCAAGCTTATGGCTTCTGCAATGATTAGATTCAATGGATTCTTTCCCTAACATCCCCAACTTTTTTCTCAGTTTTGGTCAATGGCTACCTGGAAGCTACCTTCTCCCCCTCCAAAGGTATTCGACAAGGTGACCCCCTTTCTCCCTTTCTCTTTATCCTTATGATGGAGGGCCTAAGTTGTATGCTCAAAACCTTGGCCTCAGTTAATGCCCTAAAAGGCCTCTCTCTTCATGGAATCCCCCCCATCACTCACCAACAATTTGTAGACGACAACCTTCTATTTGGACATCCCTCTGTGCAAGAAGCTCGTACCCTGAAAAAAGCTCTCAACACTTTCTCTGCAGCCTTAGGCACCACTATCAACCTTGATAAATCTTAGATATTTTTCTTCAACACAAATGCCATCACCCAAAGAAACATAGCACGTATTCTTGGCTTCCAAATCTCCCTGCTTCCCTCTAAATACCTGGGAGCTCCTCTTTTTGAGACTGCTATTAAGCACTCCTCTTGGAGAGAACTTCTTGATAAGCTGGAATAAAAAATCTCCCCTTGGACCTTTAGAACCCTAAACCTTCCCAGTCGCCTTATCTTACTCAAGGCTATTCTGCAATCCATACCCCTTTATCTTTTCTCTGTCGTGGCTGCTCCCAAATGGGTCCTTAAATCGATGAAAAACTCCAGTGCTATTTTCTTTGGGATGGTAATCATGACAACCACAAATGGGCCCTAGTCAATTGGAAAACCATCTGCAAGAGAAAAAAATCTGTAGTTCTTGGTCTCAAACACCTAGAAATCAACAATCAAGTTCTCTCCACAAAGATACAGTGGAACTGGGTTACTGCTAAAAACGCTACCTAGATTCAACTTTGGAATAGAAAATATTCAAGTACCTGGAACCCTCAACATAGAATCCATTACAATTTGGACCCCCGAGGTTCCCTTCTATGGCGGGCAACCAACTGTCAACGTGCACTGGTTCAGCAACACAGTTTCTAGGAAGTTCGTGCTGGTGACCAGGCCCTTTTTTGGCATGATTCCTGGCAACAAAGACCGAGCATCCACTCAATCATTACACACCTGGACCTCACCCAACATCTTCAATAAAAGGAACAATGTACTATCAACCACTACTGGTAGCAAGAAGGACATATGGGAAATAGAATCTGGAAAAATCCAAGCACATGGGACCCATAGATACCCTTGAATAGTTCTGAGATTATTTGGACTAAATTGCAGACCCGCCACCAAAATGTTAATGAAAATCCCAAAATTCTTAGATGGGGAAACTCTACTAAAGGCACCTTCATGACAAAAGAGGCCTACTAGCTCAGTACTCAGGCAAACCTAGATCAAGCGGATCCCATCTAGAAGAGAATCTGGAGCTCTAATTTCTGGCCCAATGTTGCAACTTTTCTTTGGCTCCTTGTTCATCGCAAAATCCTCACCTGGGACAATCTACTTAAATGAGGCTTTCAGGGACCCTTTTGGTGCATCATGTGCAACTCCCAAGAGGAAGACACTAATCACCTTCTAGATTCCTGTGATATGGCTGAAAATTTCTGGAATCTCATTGCTGCGAATTTCCAGTGCTCCAACAGAACACGAGGAGACATTGCCAACACTATCTCCATTTGGGATCTACACCCCTTCCAAAGAAACCTGATTAACCGTATTTGGGACCTCACTCCAGGTCTAGCCATCTGGAACATCTAGAAGGAGAGAAACTGCAGAATTTTTGATGGCATTTCCAAAAGCTTCCCTGAACTCTGGCTTTGCTTCAAAACTAACCTACAGGAAACTATGGCCATCTCCAATTGGACCACCGCTAATATCCCTCTTACCTCTTCGGAAAAAAATGTCCTCTTCCGATGGGATGTTGCTCACCCATCTCATGCTCATTCCCCGCATCCTACTCCTTTTAGCTCTTCCAGTCCTGATACCTGGAGCAAACCACCGCTTGATTTCTTTAAGCTTAATTTTGATGGCGCCTCCAAAGGAAACCCAGTGGACGCTGGCTTTGGGGGATTTTTATGCAACTCTGCTGGAACCATTATATATATCGTTCATGGCTCTCTTGGGTATGACACCAACAACGTCGCTGAACTCTCAGGTCTTCTTGAAGGACTCAAACTTGCTAAAGCCAATGACTTTATCCCTCTGATTGTTGAAGGAGACTGTCAAATCATCTTAGCCCTAGCTAGAAAGCTTTACCATGGCACCACCATTAGAAAATATTCTCCCATTTGGAAACTTGAACAATGCCTTCATGATCTAGTTGAGTTGCTCACCAACTTCATAACCATCAACTTTCAGCATGTCAAATGCAATGCCAACTCTATGGCTGATATCCAGGCTAACAAGGGTGTGTAAGATGTCTCCCTCCTCACCATTGGTATTGTCATTACAATGGATAATAGGGACCTCCATGAGCAGTGTCAATGTCTAGCAAAAAATGATCTTCACAACCTAGATGCGGGTGCACCTCCTGCCGACACCATGTTTAATGCCAACCATGAACAGCTACCACCTGCACTGCTGCATGTGGCAACATTGGGCCGACCCTTCACATGCATGGACTGGTGGACGAGACAATCGTAGCCGCACATATGTCCACCAGGACCGAGGATTACTCCACCACCCTGAGCGCTAGCACTTATTTAAGATCACGGGATGAAGAGAATGGTGTCGATCTGGTCCCGCGTGTTTAGAATGACGTCCTCCCTTGGTGACTGCGTCCTGCACTCAATTCTTCCACCTTCCTTGAGGTTGACAGACTGTAACATTTATGGTCTCGGCTCCTTAAAACACCCTACCAACATGCATTATGTTTCCACCGTCGAGTTCAGTCCTCTCTCTGAAAACTATTGCACAGAGCTTGAAATCCTAGGGGTGGTTTACTCTAATACTCTCAGTGCCATGACAATTCACAACAGGGGGATCTCTCGATGGGGAAGCAACAGGAAAAGATCTAGTTGTAGGCCCAAGGTCACCATGGACTGGTCGTTCATGGATGGTTATGCTCCACGAATCTCTGCTAGAACTTGAAGCATTATCGACAGGTTGGAGGCTCGTAAGGTGGCAGCTGTCCTTGCCTCTGGCAGCAATGGAGGCGCCATTAATCATTACTGGTTGCTCAAGAACATGATGAGCAACCTCATAGAGGAAATGGAAGCTAGTTAGAAAGACAACTACAGTATTGTCAGGAATATCAATGCCGAGGAGACTTAATAGCTCAACCATGGTTAGTATTATATCACACACCATTCATGTTTCGACATGGAAATCATTACCTCAACTCATGAGGCACCACCTCAACACATGAGACTTAACCTTTACACATAAGGATTAGTCATTCTTTAGTCCAAATCAAGAATCTACTCCAAGTTTCATGACTCCAACTCAGTCTCCCTAAGGAACTACCTCGATAGATGAGGCTCAATCTTGGTGCACAATCTTGACTTGGAAAATGAATCATGATGTTGTAACTTTAACATAGATAATGTTTTCCTAGAGTCTATGATACAGTCTGACATTCCTTTGGAGTTTGACATCCTTTCCAATGATCCTCTACCTGGATTGGACCTATTGCAATCAAATCAAGACCTGATTTTCCATTTGATTATGATCTCCCTATTTGTATATCCTCGGACATTGTCATTCCTAAGTCTTTGGAATCTACCTTTGAAATGCAAGTCAATGTTCCGAATGAGTTTGATTTTTCTAGCATATTTTTCGACTCCCACGATGATGAGTTTATTCATGTAGAATCCATTTCTTATTTCATCTTTGATGTTCCTCATGGTTTTGATCTTATTTTTTATAGGTCCCCATACTTTGGTACTCTAGAGTCTTCACTGGTAAACTCTTCCTTGGTTATGAATATTGTTGAAGGTACTAAAGGTGAAAGTATTTCTACCAAAGCAGCCTATATCAAATCTTTTTGTTTACATTTTTCAGATATGATCGTGGTACTTTTGTTTCTTGGAGACATGAATCTTAGCTAGATTCTTGGTTTCTTAGGGATCATTTTCTTCCTATTTCTCAATCTAGTCAGGTATTTTCAGAAGCTTGCATATAGGTTTAGAATTCCCCACTGTTATGATGCATTTGAATCTTTTGCCACCTGATTTTCCATAGAGTTGAACCTATTGGACATTGGTGTTTCATCCATATTTATGTTCATTTTTTACCAGTCCAATAGAATATCCTACCTAACATGGGACACCCTAATCAACACCCCCTTTCTATTTTGGTTTCCATGTTGAGTTTTTCTCATAGGCTTGGGAGCCTTTTTAGTTTTACCATGATTTTGAGAAGAAGTTGCATGCCTCTCTTTCTCATACATTGATGGCATCCCCCATAAGGATCCTGTTATAATGGACTCATTTGTAAGCTCTTCTTAGACTCATTAAACATAAAAATATTGTTGAGCGATCTTGTCTTTTTTCATGCTCAATAAAATACTTGAAAAGGAGTCTAACGGGTAAAAGTTTACCCATTTTCTAGACCAAGCAGACTATTTTACGAAAAAGGTATACTCTATTTACTTTGTGACTAGAAGAGTTATTCCACACATTATTTTATGCTTCTTTGGGCATAGGGAACTAAATTTATGAAGAAGCAACCTTTATAGTCCTCTTTAATCTCTTTTCAGACTCATTAAAACTGAAAATATTATTGAGTAAGCTTGTTCTTTTCACACTTGTTAAAGGATTTGAAAGTACATCATTTTGTATTAGTTTAAACCTTTTTCGAACCATGTGGATTACTTAAAAAAAGGAATACTTTGTCCGATAGGGCAAGAAGAGTTCAGGGTCCTTGTACACGTTTATCATTTTTGGGGAAGGGAGATGAAATTTATGAAAAAACAAATCTTATGGAGTTTTCTTTTACATTTTCAAACTCTTTAAAAGTGAAAACCTAAACGAGGATTAATTAACTAGGACTTGGAAAATCCATGAGATAGTGTTTGGGTTGAAGCTTATGAGTGTCCTTATCTAGATCATGACCTATTTTGGGACTAGTTGGATTGTCTTGATACTCATTTATTCCTATGTACCATATAATTCTTTTATTCTTTTTTAGGCTTTGATAATATGAAAAAGACAAAAGAATCAAATATTGCAAAAAAAAGATGGGCAGGAAAAAATTATGTTTAATCCCTATATGGTAGCAATTTGCATCTCTTTTGAACACGGGACATTGTTGAGTCTCATCTCCATAGTTGGGTATGTAGTATGACCTTAGAATATGAACTAGTATATGCATTTACTCCCATGATTGGTTAGCCTTCTAGTCATTGTGGAGTTGTCTTTGATGTCTCTTACATCATCGACTTATTTTTACATTCTCTTTTGAGTTTATGATGCCTCAGTCACATTTGTGTCTTGCTATTGTTCAAAGGAATTATTTAACCTATGTCATACATCCATAGAACTTTCTTAACATTATCATGTTGACCTTCCCATGTCAGGTACATCTCATCAATTGATCCATCACATCTTTGGCCTCATTCTATAGTCTCATGTTGGATGATGGGTGATTCATTAATTCCATCCTTCTAGTGGATTACTTCCCATCAACTTAAACACATTTATTTTTGGATAGTGATCTAGAGTTTATTAGTACCTTGGAACTTGCAGTCCTCAGTAGAAACTCTTCTTTCTTTGACAACAGGAATCCATCATTGTCCCATGATCATTTGAGTGAACAAGTGTTCAACGTCAAGTCCTTTATTCACACTTGATAGATTGTAGTAGATACATTGCCTCTCATTATCTTTATTGGTGAATTGGCTTGTGTGTCTTAACAATTTTTTCATTGATCGGTAATCACACTATGTATTACTACATTCAAATTCAAGACATCTACTCACATAGTTTTGAATTGTACCTTTGTAAGTTGGTTTTGAATACCCTAAGTTCATTTTATAGTTCAACTTAAGTTTTGTTATGACTACGGTTGCGTTGCATTGCCATCTAGTCATTTGGCACTGATCTCAGATGGAGAGTGGTCTATTTAGCTACTGCATACATAAAGATATTTTCATATGATGTTGAGACTTTGATCCTTGACCTACTCATGACTTGGGTCTACTTTGTATACTCGTGGCCATGTTCACTTTTATATGTATACTTAATGGATCTGTTTAGTACTTGATTCATGTCCTTGCTTTGTTACTTTTGAGCATGGATATGCTCACCTTATGAAAGAGAGTTCTTACTTGGATGATTGTTGTTAAATGCCTACGGTTGATGATTAAGGGCAATTTCTTCTAGGTTACTTCATGCACTTATTATCAAAACTTTATAATGTATTTTGGCCATCATATGCTCCTTTGACCTCACATATTAGGGGGCATTTTTTATAGCGTCTTTTTCCATTTTTTATCCTAAGACATTATAATAGCCAATATTATCCTTATCCCGAGTTGTCGACATCCTTTTTTCCTTTGTGACATAGTGGAAACTCATTATCTTGAGGAAATCTCTTTAAAAAAACTATTTCCTAAGAAATATGTGAATCTATTGTGTAAACCTACGTATTCCAGCAATTAGGTGACTTTCAACATTGTAGCTCGTGTATTTGTCTGTAACAGAGTAAAGAAAAACAAAATAAAAAAATTTCATTGGTTTCTTCGATTGAGACTGTTTCCCAACTTCCCCAATCTCGTGAATAACTTCCTCTAACTCCCTAATTTCTCTTCTTAAAATATAAAATGAGCATGGGAGAAAGAAAAAGTGGTTGGAAACCATTGTTTTATCTTGGTTTCTTGAAGAAAACCTCATTGTTCATACAATCCTTTATCTCCAGTATACAACATCCCTCTCATTCTATATGGAACCCTAGTTTTCCATTATGTTCTGCTTTGATTTATTATGCTAAAGGTCTTACTAAATCTTTTTGGCATACTTGATGGACACACTTTGAGTTGGAGTGCTTGAGGTGACTTGGGAGGAAGAACCTAGAACTCACTTTCCAAATGGTAAAAACATAATAGGTTCATTTGTTCTATGTAATTTGTTGTTATTATAAATATATAAATGAACTGTAACCTACCTAGTACTTGAAACATTTTATGTTTGTGGAAAAACATTACTCTAATTTTTATTGTAAAGTTTTATGATATTGACCAACGATGGTTAAGGATGACTGTAAATGAATAATATTATTATTTAAATCATTAAAATAGGAGACACTCACCCAAAGAGACTGTTGAAGAGTGTTCATTGACCCACTAGGAGGAATGAAACTGGTAAAGAAGGTAATGGACAAGTGGCAACATCTGCACTCACTTACTAGATTTTGCAGGGGGAAACTTCCCTAAAAATGTGATCATGTTCCCCAAGGATGGTGGAACTGAGTAGGTGGCTCGGTAAATGTGAACTGACCCAAAATACCTAGGAAATATTTTATAGCCATCGAATTGAGCAGAGGCTAGCAACTTTTTCCTTGTGTTGGCTGGAAAAATACTTTTGGTCACACAAGAGATTCAATGAGGGGAAGCTAGATAATGACTTGCAGAGTGAGACTGTCTTATCCTACTGAGTGTAGAGAGAGAGTTATGTATGCAACTCTTCATGATTGTTGAATTACATAAGAGTGATTTGTATGCAATTCTCCATGATTGTTGAAGTACAAAGAGAGTGTTTGTATGCAATTCTTCTTGATTGCTAAAGTACAAACAGATTGTCTTGCTTCTACACAGTGTCTTCATCCTGGTGGTTCCATGAATAGGCCATGAACAGGCTCGGGGGTCCAAAAGCAAGTAATCTTGGCTGCTTTCTGGAGAAGGTTAGGAGGAACGGTCCTCTTTGGGTGTTTTTCCACCCTATCAGTTATCAGGTTCTACTTTGTTTTTAATTTATTTACTTCTAAACTATTAATATATTTCTGAAAACTATATTTATATGTTATCATAGTTTTTCAGATGTTTTTCCTAGATAGTAGTTAGCTGTTAGAAGTTATAGGTTACTGAACTGATAAATTATTCTTGTACAATGAATGGATGAATAAAGCTTGGAAAAATGTAGAATGATGATTATAAATTTATTCCTGTATTTTTCCTTTCACTTTCGTGATGTACTATAGTACAGGAAGATGTTTAATTAACATAGATAAAATGATCTGTAGATTCTAAGAGAAGGAATTGTTCTTATAATATGTTGGATATAAACTTCATTATAGTAAGTATACTGTAATAAATTTACAGTATCTAATCTTCCTAGAGATTATCTTTGTTTTTCTTATGGTCTATCCAAGTTCAAAACAATAGAGTTTATTGTTCAAAATAGAATAGATTTCTATAAGCAGAATGCTCCTCCCATTAACATATAATTATTTAATATAAACATTAATTATTTACAAATAGTTAATATTGAAAACCTAGCAGCAAAATCTTTATTTAAAATCATCATATATTTTTACACTAGATGCATTTATAAACCCTAGATATGTAAATATTGTGATTTATGCTATTATACATAGGTAGATCATATTGTACATAAACTAGAAAGACTTACATCATCGATTCATAAAGAAGTTATAATCATATAAACAAAAGTATCGAGATGTTTAGGATCAACATAGAACAATAACATATTTTATTACAATTCACTTTAAGAAAAGAAAGGAGTATCCTTCATAAACATAGTATGGTATAAGAATACAAATCGAAAACATAGATCCTAAATTCTGGGAAAATGCATTCACATAAACATTAATACATCGGATAAAATATATTATGAAATTATTTTTCTACTGCTCGATATCCCCATAACGGATCAACATACTTTGTACATTCATAATCTAATAGCATTTCAAGTTCAAAAGATAGTTCAGGGTCGAACCCGGCAACTAGTACACAGTATATAACAATATGAATTATGTCAAGGATCGAACCCTATAGACATCACTCTTTATCAAATATAGAATAGTCGTGAGACTGTAGTAAATACTTATTCAATATACCAGAACTATAATAATCCTATAAAAAGTGTTCGAGACCCGTAAGGGCTCTCCTTGGGTTCATATTATGAACCAAGTTAATACAAACCCAGTTTTGACAACCAAATTACATATAGTTGTACCCCGCATCTATATAGGAATTACAAAAACTAAAAACTTAACCATCTTCCCAATACAGTAGAAACAACTTTAGTGTTACAGAACGCATCAAGGACATAGTTCGATGACATCTATGGATGCATCGTTTCCTTTGTATATTCTTTTAACAGGATATCAAAAGAGTAATAGGTCAAGCATTCAAGTCTCGAGAGAGAGCGTACCTAGCCTTAAGTTATACAATATAAAATTTAAATACATGATAGGGTTTAGGGTTTAACCTTGTGGATACCATATTTAGAAACCATACTTAACATTGCATCATAATTTACGAAGAATGGCTTGGCCCCAAAACAAAATACGTTGACCAAAATACAAATAATAAACTATAAAGGAGGCCGAGAGCAACAACTTTGTTAACATTCAAGTAGATACAAGTATCGAAACTAGTAAACACTATTTCTTTCCATAAACGATTACAATGCAGGGACACTGCATAGGTCTACTAGAATGGTACTCAAAACAAACAGAAGTTTAAATTCGTTTACAAATAGTGGTTGAAACCCTAAATTTGGTTTTAGCCAAAAGACATATTACATTATCAATGCCATTGCAAAGAAATGCTAAATAGCTCATGCTCGTAGATAAACAATGCTAGAAAACCATCGTTGTACTAAAATTTGTTGACAGCGGTGCCTCTCTTGTGGATGGGCCCGAAGCTTACCGTGGTTCCCAACCACTGGAGCTGTCTTTCCTTGTTCCAAAGCTATCGTCGAGACCCAATTCGAGACTTGAGGAATGGTAGGAACCCTGTCAAACAAAGAAATGATTGGTCAAAATATGATTAACAACATAAAAAAGAATATTTACAAGAATACATAAAAATAGTTAAATACAATACAAAATTTGCAGAACCTTACCTTTACTAATCTTCAACCCGACCAAGAGCTTCCCAGAAGTATGCCAACTGAAAGCCAAGTGACAAGAACTGTAAAATCTCACTGTAATCGTATCAATGAGGACCACGATGATAACTTACTAGTGTTAATCCTGTGACTGAGAATTATCTAGCCTGCGTTTCACTGCCTCATAGCCATGGCAGCCGAGGGAGCATGGTGTTAATTTTTTGACAATTTAATTGAATATTATCTAGGATCACTAAGAGAATAACATGTACACCATATCAATCATAAACACAAGAGACAATAGACACAGAGTTTCCTTGGGGAAAACCAAGAAGGTGAAAAACCCTACAACTTCCTCAGAGATAGAATAAGCCACAAACCAAGATCACAATGATCAAACCCAAAGAGATGTCTCTTGTAGATACTCCTACTCCTCCACTTGTGCACCACTTTCTCTCTTAGCTATACAAGCTTGAGAAGTGAGTGAATGAATAGAATGAGAGACACAACCTCTCTATTTATACACTGACTTGACCTGCTAATAACCTAACCACATGACCTAACTAGGGCCGACCCCACATTGGTGGTCTAATAACCCATCAATACAAATGATGACACTTAAAATGTAACTTGCGACACTTGCAAATACAAATGACGACACTCCCAATCAAAGGAATAATACATCTCTGTTGGATATACAATAAAGCACAAATGTAATATACAAGTGAATATCTTATGAAGTTACAAATACATCAACAGTCCCTCTTAACTAGGAAGGTATTCTCTAGACATAGGCCATCAATACATATTGGCGCAAGTCTTCAATTCTAGAGCTGGATCATCATCACTGGATCATGGAGCATCATCGTCATCACAACTACTGTACTCAACATCTCGATCATTGGGATATCTCTGAATTCTTCTCGTCATAGGAAGTTCTACAAAGCCATCCCTTTTTCATGCTGGTTGTAGGCCTAGCCTCCTCTAGGTCTTCATCATCTCTGCGAGCTGGCCATCCTGTGGATCCCAAGACTAATTAGGTGTCTCAACAAAACCTTGAAAGAGCATCCTAGGCATTTTACGAGCACATGGCTCAACCTATCGGATTTCCCAAGATCTTTTACATCTGACTTTCACAAAAACTTAAAAGAGTCTTTCCTAGCAAGATCACTAAAGAGCATCTAAGGCCTTTTATGTGACTAACACAACTTGTCCATATCTCTAGGATGTATTACATGTGACCCCCACCACAAAACCTTAAAAGAGTGTCTTGCCTAGCAAGATCTCTAAAGAGCATCCGAGGCCATTTACATGACTAGCACAACCTGTCCGGATCTCCAGGACATATTATATGTGGTCCCCACAAAACCTTAAAAGAGTGTCTTTCCCAGTAAGATCTCTAAAGAGCATCTGAGGCCTTTTACGTGACTATCACAAACTTTCCATATCTCCAGGACGTATTGCATGTGCTCTAGCAAAACCTTAAAAGAGTGTCTTTCCTAGCAGGATCTCTAAAGAGAATCTGAGGCCTTTTACGTGACTAGCACAATCTGTCTAGATCTCCAGGGCGTATTGCATGCTACCCTTGCACAACCTGTCCACGGCCAAAGAGTACCATCCTGATACTCAAGATCAATCTGATCATCATCGCACACAGTATTGTCCTAATACTCATTATCATCCTGATCATAATCATATAGTACATAATCTTGATGCACATCATCATCGCATGATCATCCTGATCATCGTCATAGCATCGTCCTGATGCATGTCATCTGGAGCATCCTCTTGATACTCATTAGCATTGAATGATCATCATCATAGCATCATCCTGACGCATATCATCCAGAGCATCTTCCTAATGCTCATCACACAGTGCTTACATCCAAAGCCATGGGAGGATCCTCCTACCACCATGCTTGGAATGGCTCCTGCAAATGTTTCCCATCACTTCTTCCTTGAATTATCTTCTATCTGAAGAACACCAAGCCTCTCTCTGAAGTACTCGAACTTCACCTTGGCTAGTGGTTTGGTCAACACATCTGCAATCTGCTCATCTGTTGCAACATACAGGAGCTTCACTGCTCCTCTCTGCACCATATTCTTGATATAGTGATATTTGATCTCTATATGCTTCGACCTGTCATGGAACACCGAATTCTCAGACAACTTCGCACAACTCTGGTTGTCACAAAAGAAACAAGTAGCATCCAACGGGAGATCAAATAACTCACATAGTAGCTTCCTAATCCATACTGCCTCACAACTGGCCGAACAAGCTGCGACATACTCTGCTTCAGCTGTACTCAATGCTACACAGGACTGCTTCCTGCTAAACCAAGAGATCACACCTGATCCCATACTAAAGCAACACCCAGAACTGCTCTTCATATCTGCAGCACTTCCTGCCCAATTAGAATCAACATAACCCTCTATGTTAAACTTTTGATTCACATCATACATGACCCCATAATCAACCATACCCTTCAGGTACCTCAGAATATGCTTTACAGCAAACAAGTGAACATGTCTAGGATCTATCAGAAACTAGCTCAATGTGTTCACTGCAAAGCAAATATATGGTCTCATGTCCATCAAGTACATCAAGGACCCAATCATCTGATGATACATCATGGCATTAACCGACTCTGATGAAGCATCACGCAATAGCTTTAGATTTGATTCCATAGGTGTGGCCATGTCCTTGCATTCCATCATCCCGAAGCGCTTCAGGATCTCTACTGCATGCTTCCCTTGTCCAAGGAATATTCCATCTGCACTCTACCACACCTCCATACCTAGAAAGTAATGCATCATACCCAAGTCCTTCATCTCGAACTCGGTAGCAAGATTCCTCTTCGTGTCGGCAATCAACCTATCCTCTCTTGTCAAAAATAGGTCATCCACATACAATAGGAGTATCACTAGATTGCCTTCCTCAACCTTATAGTAAAGGTTGGAATCCTCTTTACTCTTGGTAAAGCCCAAACTGGATAGGAAGTTGTCTATCCTACCCTACCATGTCCTAGGTGCTTGCTTCAAGCCATACAAGTATTTCTTCAATCTTCCCACATATGACTCCCTGTCATGTGCCTCAAAACCAAGTGGCTGCTCCACATACACTTCCTCTTCGACTACACCATTCAAGAAAGATGTCTTCAAATCCATCTGGTGTATCTTCCATTTCATCACTGCAGCTAGAGCAAGTATTGTTCTGATGGAAGTGTATTTGTCTAGAAGAGCAAAAGCCTCTTCATGATCTATCCCCTTTTTTTGGGAGAAGCCACGAGCTACAAATCTTGCCTTGTATTTCTCTATGCTGCCATCTGCAGCATGCTTGATCTTATATATCCACTTGGAAGTCACAATAGACTTCCCTTCTGGTCTTGGGACCACATTCCAAACATCATTCTTCATGACCTACTGGTATTCCTCGATCATGGCTTTCTTCCATTACTGCATCCCAAATCCTGGGAACTTCAGATTCTTCAATATCTTCAATAGATAGTTTTCTTTGAACTTCGTTGTTGGAACAAATGTTGTAGTCCTTCTTTTGTAGGTGATTGTACACGATCTTTCCTACAATTCAAATTCAATTGCATGATTAGAAAATTCTCATATTTTCGGAACAAAATCTTACACATAAAGGCATATGCCATATAGTCATGCAATTATCTTAGCCAATGCCTCAATACAACATTCATCCATATCCCGTATTCATATGGTAACTTTCTAGATGCCTTCTATCTCTACCAGAACATTGTTAAGAGTTTGCACTACTCCCAACATGTCAGCAAAGAGGTTTCATTCTAGATAAGTAGCAATGGAATGTTGTGCAGTGCCATAGGCCACTTACCCATCACATGCATATTAGTAGTATATTGTTCATTAACGCAATTATTTTAATATGCATAATACACAACCTAAGTCTAGGAACATAAGTATATACATCATTGAACAATATTATTTAAACAGTCAGATATACAAGAAATGACAATTCAAATACTTATCTTTGTTTGTTTGTTGGGTGGACTCCCTCTCAATCTTTGCTTCCTTTCCACAACTCCATTCTGTTGTGGATTGTGAGGTCAACTCCCTCTTAATGCCTGAATCACTGCATAACTTCTTGAAGTCCTCTAAAGTGAGTTCTTTGCCATTGTCAAATCTTAAAGTTCTTGATCTTCTTTTCAATGTGGTTCTCTATCAAGGCTTTGAATTCCTTGAATTTGCTGAATACTTCATTTTTTTTCTTCAAGAAATAAATCAAATTTTTTCTAGAGAAATCATCAATGAAAGACCCATAATATACATACCCACTTAGAGAACTGGATGACATCAGAATGCATACATCAGAGTGGATAATCTCCAATATTCATTTCGCCTTCCTTTCCTTGCTTGGAAATGCCTTCTTTGTGTTCTTTCCTTTTGCACATCCTTTGCAAACACCTTCATGCTTTGACTGGATTTTAGGAAGACCTTCTACTACTTTGCTTGCAATTGGTAATGCCCTATAGTGCACATGAGCAAGCCTTCTATGCCAAAGTTCACTTGGCTCCATGGATTCATGTACCATGGCATGTTCAGGTTGTCCCTTCAATTTGTACAATCCTCCCTCTTGCTCTTCAATCACTACTACATCATCAATTGTTTTACGTTTTGGCCACATAAGTACTTGGCCATCCACAAATGCAACTCTCATCCCTTTTGCATCCAAAGATGATATGGAGAGAAGATTCTTCTTGAGTCCATGTACATATAGAACATCTTGCATCTTGATAGAATTCCTAGAGTCTAACTTGTAGGAGGCTTCACCACTTCCTTTTATGGGGTATTGATAGTCATCCCCAAGTTTCACCTTATGAGGTGACTCATGTTCAGATAGGTCCATAAGATATTCTTTGAATCCCGTCATATTTTTAGAATCCCCACTATCAGTACGCCAATCATTACACCCATGTGTGACAGTACCTATGAGAGAAGAAATTAGAACATATTCATCATCACTTGAAGAGTCTTTACTTTCTACCTTAGTCTTCTTCCTGGGAGGTTCATCATCCTTACCAGCATGAGCATGATACCTCTTATTCTTCTTCCTCTTCTTCTTCTTCTTGAATCCCTTTTTGTTCTTGGGACAATCTGCGACAAAGTGTCCCTTCTCATTACATGTGAAGCATCTTAGATCTTCCTTATCTCTTTGATGGTTGTGAAAAGATTTCTTGTGATGAGATTGCTCCCTCTTGGGATTACTTCTCTTGGCGTGAGTTGTGAGAGATTGTTCTTCACTTCCCATATTTTTTTCTCAAGCTACAAGCCTAGCTTCTTCTTGTGAACATTACTCCCATAGTCTACTGAAGGAGATCAACTTCTTTCTTGCACAAATAACTTGGATGAAGGAGTCCCATGACCTAGGTAGGCCATTCAATGTGGTCATGACAATTTCTCCATTTTCCACTACTTCATCCATAGCTTCAAGTTGTTCTTTGATTTGAGATACTTTAGTTAAATATGATTGGATGGTCTCTCCATTCTGAAACTTCACCCATTTCAATTGATTCCACAGAGTCATCTTCCGATTTATATTCTTTCCTTCAAACAACTTGGTCAAGGAGTCAAACATCTCCTTAGGTGTCTGTAGAGAAGACTCGTGGGGTATGAGATGGTATTTTATAGATTCAACAATGATTCTCTTGGCTTTGACCAAGTTCTTCTTTTGTAATATTTTAGCCTCATCTCCTTCTCCAACTGGAACCTCTTCTTTTATGTAGGTGTCCAAATCATTCTCTTCTAGGATTAACCCAATCCTATACTTCCATGCTTGGAAGTTGTCATCTCCTTCAAGCTTATCCTCAAGCTTGGTGTGGTGAGACATCTTAATGAGAAACTCAAATGGAAATAAAAGATTTAGGTCTTACCACTTGATTTGTTGAAAACTGGATCTGGAGCTGGATTAGGGCTTGTTAGAGAAACCCTAAAAATTCAAACTTTGAATTCAAAACTTCTTAAAGGATTTAAAGATGCACCTTGCTGAGCTGATCAAGCTAGTATACTTCAATTTTGAAATCTGCAAAATTTGACCCCTCAAAATTGCCTTTGAAACTTCTGGATTTCCTTGACAAGATCCCAAACTAGGGTTTGATAT
The DNA here is from genome assembly GCA_027924585.1 of Larix kaempferi. Classification (NCBI taxonomy): domain Eukaryota; kingdom Viridiplantae; phylum Streptophyta; class Pinopsida; order Pinales; family Pinaceae; genus Larix; species Larix kaempferi. The sequence continues at coordinate 31,131,072 of BSBM01000096.1, forward strand.
TTCTCAGGGTTCTACCCAGCAAAAAAGTTTGATCTTGTGCTCTAAACTTTTATTTTTCTGAGGAGCATCCAGCGGTGCTCACAGATTCCAAAAATTTCAACTTTTTCAGAAACCCTAATTTTCCACCTTTCCGATAAAAATCCCGATTTAGGTTTTGATGAAGCCCGACCTTCTGCACAACCAAAAAGTTTGATCTTGGTCTCTAAAATTTGATTTTCTTGAGGAGCATCCAGCCGTGGTATCGAATTCCAAAAATTCCAACTTTCTTCGAAACCCTAACTTCGCGCAGCAATGACGGGCCAAAAACTGAAAGTCCTTGGAATTTAATTTTGTCTCGACAGAAAGATGTGCCCTTCAAAGGAGAGTCATCCTAGCCTCCTTCCTTTGATGATCTGAGGAGAGAAAACCAAATATAAAGAATCCCTAGCTTCCGCAACTGCACAGTGTCTTCTTCTTAGCACGGCTCCGATAGCATGTTAATTTTTCGATAATTTCATTCAATATTATCTAGGATCACTAAGAGAATAATGCGTACAGCATATCAATCATAAACACAAGAGACAATAGACATAGAGTTTCGTTGGGGAAAACCAAGAAGGTGAAAAACCCCACAACTTCCTCAAAGATAGAATAAGCCACAAACCAAGATCACAATGATCAAACCCAAAGAGATGTCTCTAGTAGATACTCCTCCTCCTCCACTTGTGCACCACTTTCTCTCTTAGCTATGCGAGCTTGAGAAGTGAGTGAGTGAATAGAATGAGAGACACAACCTCTCTATTTATACATTGACTTGACCTGCAAATAACCTAACAGGGTCAACTTGCTAATGAAGTCTAATAACCCAACCACATGACCTAACTAGGGCCGACCCAACACTAGTGGTCTAATAACCCATCAATACCAATGACGACACTTACAATGTAACTTGAACACTTGCAAATACAAATGATGACACTTCCAATTAGAGGAATAATACATCTCTGTTTGATATACAATAAAGTACAAATGTAATATACAAATGAATATCTTTCGAAGTTACAAATACATCAACACATGGCTCTCCAGCCCTCTGAAAAACACAACGAAAATGATAAAGACCAAACCCTTAGCGCATGGATAGGGTTTTCCCTATACATGGAGCTCACTCCCAAGTCAATCACGTGGGCTCATTTAATGCATGAACTGTCAACCACCATCTTTTAAATTTAAAACCCCATTGCTATAGTTTTATGCCATTGTTTACATATTAATTCAACACTTGTATGTCGAATGGTCTTTGAACCATTTTTCATATAGTTTGGTTCATAAACATTTCATACCATTGACTTTTTCCGAGGAACCTCGAAATCTATGGTGAAGAGTTAACCAACTAATAGAAGTATACTATAAATCATCTATAGAAACAAGGGTTTATCACTATTAATATTGGGTTAGGAATCTCTAAATCCTTAGTCAAGATTTGAATAAGTCTCATAATTACAATCTAACTAGTAATAAGTAAGCAGTTGCTTGTCACCATAATAACCCCTGTTATAATATTAATACCAATTCTTTGGATGCATGTTCTCACCTGTAACCTGGTCAAAATGGCAGAATGCATTAAATTAATGCTACGTAATCTTCGGGGCATCACAAGGAACCCCTTCAACAAAGAAATAGATGTTCAATAATTACATCATAATAATAACTATAATATCATTTTACAACCCAAAGAATAACAAACTAAATATCCACATCGTCTTAAGCATTAAATCGTCATATTAATGATAGTAAAAAAGAGGTATGTATTCGGTGGCTAAGTCACATTAACTAAACGATGAATTTTGTAATTAAGTGTCGCCATTACAATTTATAGTTAAGCTGTTAACTAGGAGATAAATGTTCATAATTGTACTTTCCGCATAGTAAATTGTAGTATTTATACTACAAAGAATTTTTTTTATTTTTTATTAATTTTGGATGTGTTACATGAACTCTTTTCATCTTCAATATTAAATGTGTTCATATATATGTGAATCATTGTTCATTTGAAACTGGAAATCATTAATTTTGCGAGTTTCTTTATATAATTTTCATGGTTATTGTTATGCTTTCACTTTCTTTTGTTTCCATTTCAGGAATTGCAGCAAGAAGTTAAAGCGAAGGGGAAAAGCTCAAGACTAGAGGATTCTACTACAAACGTTCGGAAGAAGGTGTGTATCTTGATACTCTTAAGGCTTAATTGTTTCTTTGAAAAGAAAAAAGAGAAATCGTTTTTACTTGTAATATTAGGGTTTGTTTATCTTCCCACTCTTCAACAAGTGCACCCAATAGTTGTTGGGGAATTATTTCCCATCACACACATGCTTCCTCTATATAATTCACTTCCAAAGTGAATGACCTCCTCCTCCATATGTATTCATAACAACCCATTCTAAATTTAGGGTATGAAACAATTATATGTAAAGTCATTAAATTTAGTAAGAATCACCTAGAATTTTGCACAATGTAGAATTAAAGAAAAAAATGGCCATTTGAGAAACCAATTACTTTTAATACATGAAAACCCCCTTTCCTTTTTTTCTTCGTAAACACATGAAACTCCCTCACTCAATTTCAAAATTTCAATCCATCAAAAGTAAAGATTGTCAAAAATAATAATATTTTGAACTCGATAAGCAACATGGATGTTCTTCACAACCACAATGTTGAAATAGAGCTCATCTGATGCGACTATCATGGATAACAAACCAACCAATCTAGGGTTTTAGGGGCACTCCTCGCTTGAGGATGAAACCAAAAGTCCATCTCAAAACCCCTTGAGGGAACACAAATTCTAGGGGCATCTACATTATTTAATTAATCGTTGTGTAGGTTAGTTAGTTATGGAATATTTTCTCATAATGCCGCTTGGGCATATCTTTATTATATTGTTTTATTATCCTTGAGTGACATGCATCCTTATAATAGGGTTTTAGACTTGGTGATCTATGTAAGCTTATAAAATACCAGGGGTTTCATTAATAAATTTAATCATGATCTTGTAGTCTATACAATTTCTAGGATTCACATCTTCTATTCTCTTCTTTAGATTGATCAAAAACATTTTTTTCATATCTTGAATTGGTTTTAGTGGAAATTCATTTCTTATCATTTGGTATAAAATCATTACTATATTGGCCTAATCCTTTTTAAATATTTAGAGTTTTTTGTAGGCCAGCCGCCCACCCTACACATCTTATTCTCTTCCTCATTCCTAGATATATCAGGATTTTGGGTTGATTGAAGCCCATTCTCCACCCTAGTTACCTTCTCTATTTAGTTTTCTTATCCATTAGCTCCACCCAATGAAATATTATGCAACACAATTTATCTTCTAGCCTGTCATCAACACATATCTACCACTTATTCAATATTTTTGGAGGTCACCCCCTACCCAATGGTTCTTATTGTGCTTTCTCAAAACCCACCTTCCACCACAACTCTTATCTATAAGTTTATGTCACCTTTCCTCGGGCTACATCACACTTGTGTGGAATTTATGGAAGCCTCCCTTCACCCTAGATATTCTCTCTAATATTGTATCACCTCTCCTAGAGGTACATCATCCTCCTCAACTCTTAATCAACATTTCATTTGAGCATCAATCACCTAGGGTTTTCATCTACAAGTCTACCACAACATCTATCTATCTCTCAATGGATTGCACTAGAACTTAGTCCTCTAGGGATGCAGAGCCTCATTGGCATGGTGTGGTCTAAGAACTAGCTAGTGATCTAAATAAATCCCTCGGATTGCAACATAGGGTTTCCACCTCAACATTTCAAGTCAAGACCATATTATCATTACCTAAGTATCATGTCCAAATGCATACAAATCTTATCAATTCCTAGATATGTAGTCTCACTAGCTATTTTAAAACATGCCTAAACATGATAGAATATCAACACCTCCTTCTCATTGAAAAATCATTTAGAAGGAGTTTCTCAATCTTGGTGGCAGTCTCATAAATATTTTTCCAAGTTATAAATGTAAATGGTTTTCGTTTTAAATTTATATTTTTTATGGGGTTAAATAGGATATGGGAAGGAGCTCTTCTCATGATGTAAAATATATTTCATATAAAAAAAAAATATGATTGCTTTTATGATTAGTGATAAGTAGTTATTTAAAAAAGAAATATTAAATATCTCCCTTAAAAATTTTAACATTTTTCAACCATTTTCCATAGTCTTTTTAAAATTGGCCATAAGTAATTATTAAAAAATATCAAAAAAGGAAATGACATATTCCTCTTAATCTGTTGTTTTGACATTCACAACTATAAATCCAAACTATACGTTTTCCAATCTCTTAAATTTCAATTAAAATGAAAATAAACTTTTCCTTTACCTTCAAAAGTATGAATCCAAACATATATTCTAATTCTTTCAAGCATATATTCTAATCCTTTTTCATTTTCAATTTTCAATCTAAATGAACACAAAGCTCCTCAATCTCCAGCTCTAGAAAGTTTGATTGCCAATTAAAACTCAATCTCAATCTCTAGAAAGTTTGATTGCCAATTAAAACTTAGAATCCAAGTCAACTCCCAAATAATATACAAGAAATTCTCATCACTCTGGCCACCTCTCCACCAGGGATATGAATCTCACGTAATGTCTCTTAATAATGGACTGATGATAGAATATAGGAATACAGTTGACAATATCAACTGTCCTTTTTGTAAAACATGGAATGTAGCTCGGCGAAAACACTCTGAATAACTCTGCAGAATTACACAGACAGACTCTATCTTAGTCTTATCTTAGTCTTATCATGGTCGTAAAGTTTCCAGTCGCTTTCTTTCAAAATATATATATAGTTAATAAAACTAATTATTAAGGGTTAATACATATTGCATATATATATATATATATATATATATATATATATATATAGTTTTGAGTTCTTAATTATTAAGTTAAGTGCTAAGTTACTTTTTTCCATGTGTAGTGGTAGGAACTATTTGTTATCCATCAACTAAGAGTTATTCCAAAATTAATTACTAGTTATTTATGTATAATTATTAATTATTTTTTATATTTTTTTATTTTATTTTTAATTTTAAATTTAGAACTGTCATAAAATTAATATGGATAATACTTTCTAGTACAATCTAAGAAAAACATAAACATTAATCTATCCCAAATTCAAAAATATAAACTCATATTCATATAATTAATAATCTGCTTAATAAAAATATATTATTGAATTATTTTGGAAAAATAATATCCATTTTTAAATCATAATTCATAGGCAGCTATATTCATTAGCCATGAATAAAAAATAAAATCAAGTTTGTTTTTGAATCATAAACCTTTACCTTAATTTAATTGCTGCACGGTCCATGGAGGAGTAAGTTATCTAGTTTTAATCTGCTTAATAAAAATATATTACTGAATTATTTTTGAAAAATAATATCCATTTTTAAATCATAATTCATAGGCAGCTATATTCATTAGCCATGAATAAAAAATAAAATCAAGTTTGTTTTTGAATCATAAACCTTTACCTTAATTTAATTGCTGCACGGTCCATGGAGGAGTAAGTTATCTAGTTTGACACGTGATGAGTATGAGACACGGATAAGGACCTCCATTGAGCTTGGAACCTCTCTTGTCTCATATAAACTTGAACTTCGCCAAAGTTAAAAATTATTGAAAGTTATAATTGATTAAAAAATGTTTAACAAACATTAAAAGTCAAAAAAACATCTTGCTAAAATATATATAAGAATTTAATACATTTTCTTCATATTTCACCACAAAATTTGAGTAATGCATGACAATAATAATTCAAAAATAATAAGTATTCACCTTTTTCACCATTTGCTTCTTGATATGGAGATGAATAATCCTAGCAAATTATTGAAAGTTATAATTGATTAAAAAATGTTTAACAAACATTAAAAGTAAAAAAAAGATCTTGCTAAAATATATATAAGAATTTAATACATTTTCTTGATATTTCACCACAAAATTTGAGTAATGCATGACAATATTAATTCAAAAATAATAAGAAGTATTCACCTTTTTCACCATTTATTCACCATTTGCTTCTTGATATGGAGATGAATAATCCTGGCTTCAACACACCCGTAAAGAGTTCAATAAAATTAATGAAGAGTATTTATGTCTAGTATCAATGGAACTCTTGTTCGTGATTCTTTCACCATACAAGGTTGTACAAGAAATGATTTTGAATAAGGAAATTTGGATCAATGTTAAAGCATTGGGTTTGGATCTAATTGTCAAATTTTGATATATATCTTGATATATTCCATAGTAATAAAATATGATCGTATTAGCAATTGTTGTATGAAATTAGAACCAAGATATGGGTTTGGTACAGTTAACCATTTATTTATGGAATAAGAAACTCCAAATCATGACCGCTCAACAATGACATGCATGAGCTAGAAAATCAAAATCGTGGGCTAAATTCAAGTTTGAACAGTGAGGTGCCACTTATATGTGCAAGAGTTAAAAGTTAAAAGTTAATTTTAAACTTCAACAAAAAGTATGTGCACATTGGATACTGCATTGCTTTTATATCATCTACTTACTAATACTAACTTACTTGTACATGTGTAGTTTTTTATTTAAGTTTTATTTTATTGTAATTGTTATTTTAATTTTTACTTTTATGTTTTACTTTTTAGTATTTAGGTAGTTCCTTTGTTCTCATTTTTCTTAAGTCATTTTGTATAAAAGTAGATTTGTGTAGATTTTTAGGTCATTTTGTATGTATTATGTAGTTGTTATTTTAAATTTTATTTTTATGATTTACTATTTATTTAATAATTATCTTAGGATTGGTGAAGGAATGGATATGATGACATCATAAACATTGTTATATTATATGGTATGCCATGGATCGAATTTGAATTTGAGATATGTTTCAAGTTGTTTTCAATGAATAATGAATAATATATTAAAATTTGGAATGATTTATGTATAATTTTATTTTATTTTAAATTAAAATTGCATTTTTTTGTATTTATAAGATGTTTACTCTTTTTTTGTAACGTATTTTTCCTGTATTGTTTCTAAATCGTATTTGAATCCGCACTTGAATCTTGGTACTATGATATATTCTATAAATGATTTCGATAAATACATGGAGATGGTGGTCCTCGTGAATCTTACGTCTTTCAATAGGTGGCATGTCATTCTTTTACACATGCTATTGGTACTTGATCCTAAAGAATGGTTATAATAACTCAGGCTCATTGGTTATGAGCCGGTTGTGGACCTTCCTTAGTTCCTTTATAAAACTTATCTAATAATGTGTAAAGGCCTCTTCTAGTACCAATTGTTGGGCAATTTTCCATCCTCCACTCCAAATAGTGGTACATGGAATATTCCCATTCGAATGAAAAGTACATTGGTCAGTGTCCGAGAGTAATGAATTAATATTATCAAGTAAGAAGTTAGCTAGTCCACTACCCTTAATAGTATTTGCAACCACTCTTACCTTCATGCCATAACCTACTTTCCATTCCAAGGGGAATTACGAAAGAAAGATATTGTTAGGTTTGTCCATTGATTTTAAACATGCATTATACTTTTCCTATCCTTCCTTATATAGTGAGATAAATTCCCATGAGAAATGTACTTCTTAAGTATGGTCATCCTCTATAAATTGTATTTGGAAATAAAATTCCATAGATATTTAGTTACCAACACCTTTCCGAATTGAAATATATACTTTATTACACTACCCGCCTTTCCTTTGGTTTTGGATATTGTCATGTAGCTAGTTAAATGAGATCCCACCTTACTAGTGTTTCTTCTCCATGAAAAATTAAACCACTTATCATTAAAATTTTCCAATATGCCCTTTCATATGGATTCCATCAATATATAGTAGACATGGATGGATTCGAAAATTGAATTTAGAAAAATAAATATTCCCCCTTTTTTTGGCATCCACCTATTACACCAAACAATAATTATTCTCCTTCTTTTCCAAGAGCCACATCCACACCATTATGTATGAGAGTATATTTGTTAGTTTTCACCTCCATGCCTATGCCACAACTATAGAGCTGAAGGATCTCGTTATAACATCTAGCATCCCCTTTAGAACCAAAGAAAAAAATTAGGGCATCATCCATAAACAGTAGATTGATTAGTACATCCTCACCTCTAAACTTTATACATCTAATCTACCTTATACTTTTGGATTCTAGAATCATTCTACTAAGGCCTTTTTCTACTAGTAGGAACAAGTGACGTGAAAAATAGAACTCTTGATGAAGCCCTATTGAGGACTTGAATAAATAGGAGGTTAAACCATTTATAAGCACCAAAAAATTGGTAGATTGTACACAACCCCTAATCCATCCAACAATACAAAATGAAATACCAATATCGATCAATAGAAGCCTTACAACCAACACTCAATGACATAATCCTTAGGGAGTTCATGTTTGATCACTAAAGATGGAATGTTTTAATACCCCGATTTTGACCCTATTGCATTAAAATTGTAAATGATGTAAATATCATTATTAAATCATGCTGAGGAGCTCAAGGACAAGGCCCCGCCATCGATTTTATCATTTTATGTATCAGCAATTAAAAATAGATGCCTATCAGCAATTAAAAATAGATGCCTATGGTTCTTGTGATAGACCATCACAATGTAAATTAAGACATCATGTAAATACGAATTTTAATGAAATACCCACAACTAGCTATTGAATGCAACAAGAGATGGGGGCTTGCTTTTTACAAGGAATAGGGAGGGAAAATATTCAAACCCTTGAGCCAATAGAGTCAATACATGTGTAATTGAGAGAACCCATAAACCACCAACTACCCATTTTGACTTATGCACCCAATCATTTAATTCTTCTAGAAGTTGGTTGATCATGTAGTTAATGCCTTGGGATTGGAGAGGTATGGCAGCCAATTTCGTGTATGGGCAAGCCATCAATCTGGGAAATCGTATTTTTACTTCTTGGGTAAGAAAACACCCACGAAATTGTGCCCAAATCCATTCTTCACCCGTGGCCTTTGCTCTCTCACACAGTCTGAGCTAGTCGGGGCTTCCTCCTTCACGTTTGGCATCATTTTCCTGCATTTCCGATGGTTGGGAACTCGTTTTTGGTTGGTACAGTGACTGGGAGAGGAGAACCACGATTTGGGGGTGTGATGGAGGTCGTTTTTGCTCCTAGAATATCCATAAACGTTTTCTGAAGACAAATTTTCCTTCCGAGGGGTGAATCCCCAATTATCATTTCGTTTTTGGTTGCCCGCGTTTCCACTCATGCCCAACACTTGTGATTTTGTTGTTATGTGCATCCTTGTTTTGGTTTGAACCTATGAGCAAGAAATTTGGAGTGGAAGTGGACCAGAATTGGCTTGATAAACCTAGTGAGGAGGGTAACCTCTCAAGAAGATCAAAAGAGCTGGCTACTATTGTATGCACACCTAGAAGAACATTAGAATGGGAGGTATGGCCTGAGGGACTGTGGAGTAGTGAAGGGAATACTTCCTTGTGCCGGGTGTGTAGGTATTGTGGGGACCACGCTAGATCGATCTTGTAGAGGGCATCCGTATCTCTATGGTTGAGCCCACTAGCTTAGCAATTCTTCCTTTCCATTGCCTTAGCAGCCTGATAAACCCAACTGTGGATTGGCTTGGTTGATTTTGGTGTATTTTGGCTATGTGTGAGTCTATTGTTCTCTTTTTCCTTGTAGAAATCATGCCCAACTAGGGGGTGGCTGTTGTGTTGAGAGATTGATGAGCACAACTGGCCTATGGTTGGGTGAAACATTGCAGTTGCATAGCCAGTTGCTCGGGACTACTTCGTTTCAAGATAAGTACTCTCTTTTATAAATTATGTAATGTCTTTATTTAATGGATGTCATGAAAATGTTGAATGTATGTTAGATACTAAGATGATTTTAATTCTGCTGTGTTTCTACAATATGCATATGTATATCTATTTTATTATTAATGAATTTTACTTAATAATCATAGGGCTAGCTGCCCATTTTTAGTGTCATGTTCTCTCCCTGGCTCGGTCTGATGGAAGGGGACTTGACAAATGTGCTTGTTTTTTATTGTACACATTCCTTTTTGAGTTGTACCAATGGATTCATGGATGTTTCAACCTCCCAAGAAGGTATATTTTTCATGAGAGATGCAGTGATAATTTTTTTTAGTAGGGTGGATAATACTTTGGATACTACCTTATACACAATATTACAAATGGATACAATGTGAAAGCATCAAATGTGCAACTAAGTATACTTTAGATATAAGGGCTATAAATATGGCATTAATATATCTAGGTTCCCTTTAGGTAACTCTAATGTATTCCACTACTTTGATAAAATCCTCCCCATCATGTCAAAGTAGCCCATAAAAAGTTCCATAGGTCACCTTCCAAGCGCAGGGCTCTTATCCATATGCATTGTAGTGAAAATTTCAAGATGTAGTCAAATGAGAAGAAGCCATTTATATAGTTTTGAATTGATGGTGTCTAAATAAATCATCTTTCTTTCAAACTGATGTGCCATAAATTCAATTTGTTACCTAGGCACACAAAAAGATTCACTTATAAATTTCAAAACAAAATAAGAGAAACTTAAAGACACTGTAAAACATGAAATTTATGAAGGATAACTCATCTACAAATAATAGCATAATTGTTTCATTGTTAACATGAGTAAGCCACTTTGATCGAGCTTCTTATAAAGATGTTTTTAAATATTTAATATTTTTCCAATTCCTTTTCGATAGGGCCATTCCTAAAATTCAAACAACAAAATTACAAAGTGCTTCATGTCTAGATTAAAATAAATCCATCATGCCTTGTTTAAATTTCTATGGAAAATTTTTGAAAGGGCTCTCATGAAAAGCGACCATGCATATTTCAAAGATAAATTAATATGTTTAGAAAGGTCATGACACCAAGCCGTCGGGGTTTATTTTAACATTCAAATATAAATTGAAATATTTGAAAAGGGTTGATGGAAAGTCATAATGGTTATTGTAAGGTCCTAACATCAATTTGTAGATGTTATCACAGAATTCAATACAAACATGGATACCTCCTTTAATATTGAGAGAAAGGACCATGCTAGAAATCAATATTAAGCATTCTATCATTGAAATGAAACCAAATTTTAAGATTATATAAATTTTATTCTTTACAAGATGATATATATTTCGATATTTGGGCCATTACATTGGTAAACTAAATTTTAATTAGAATAAATCATAACATTATGGAGAATTAATAAAAGATATATTTATTACATATATTCCTACCCCATTGGATATCTATCCTCATATTTTGATAGTAGGGTATTGAAGTTAAGAACTTCTAACTCATAGAAAAAATTTCCTAGAATAGTGAACTTGGGTGATTCAACGATATCAACATTGAAAGTTATAATCTCATAAATTAAAACCATATTGTTTTTTGTGACTTAACATTTGAACATGTAATTTTGGGAAAATAAAACTTAGGATTACACATGATTACTTGAACCCGTGACCATCAAAACTTGCTCCTTAGGATCCATTGCAACTAGACCTTGCTTCAAATCGTTTACAATCGCACATGAGATTGATAATCATTGTAACACCGCTAGTTTGAAACCCCTAGTCTCATGATGCCAAGACGTAAATACTAACTATAAATTCCTACAAGGATGAACATATTATATTTTTCAATTATTAATATTAAAATCCACAACTAACTTTGTTGAGGTAGTATGCAAAAGAGATCAAGGAATCATGTATTTACTAGAGACAGTGAAAGGGTTAGAATGACTAAGGGGGGGAAACCATGTTATGAACCCATTAAACCTTTAAACCCTAAAGTTTACCTTATGTCATGATTTAAGGGCAAAATTTCTTATTATTAACTTAAATTCAATTTATGACTTAAAAAGGGGATTAAGTGTGAGTAAGAAATGTTTTTTTAATTAAAAGGAGAAACGGGTGGCTCATGATAGAAATCAGGTGGTTCCCTCTTGCCATGCATTAAAATAATGCATGCAAAAATAAATCTAATTGGATTCATTCCAGAAGAACCCATGTGGGTGGGAATTCTGAGCATATAGAGGAGAATCATTGTGTGATAAGGGAATTTGATACAAATTCCTCAGTATGTAAACCAGTTGTTGGAGTTTTTCTTTTGAAACTCTATCCAATTTGTCATTATAATGTTCCAGTGATGTGGCTAATGGTGTAGCTAAATGTCTTCATGGAATTCTAAGAACATATGAAAGTGATGTGTTTTCATCGTTGTATAGTTAGACCAATTTGTCTCTCGATGTACTTGTGAAGTTGAAAATGGTGTAGGGAGATAAACTGATGAAATTCTGAGCACATATGGCAATGACATCTATCAGTACTATGTAGTCAGAAGGAAATCAAGGAGGTGAAATGCATCGTTTGGCATGGAATTAGATTTAATTCAATTGTTAAATGATTTCCAAGAGTTTAATCCTCATAAATTATGGGACTAGTGAGATGCCCATTTGGTGAATGCACGAGTCTCAGCTCGTGGGTGTTCTTTTGTTGAAATATTAATGAGAAAAATTGCCTATGGTTTGGTGGAGCATGCCTCACATGCATCCAGTTGACCATTTGAAGTGATTTATAAGATAAGTGTTCTATTGGAAATTCAATTATTATTTAAAATTCAATTGTCTCCTTGTTAAATTTTGTTATGGCATTGTATTTGAATATGCAAGTTCCAAGTATTTGCTTAAAATTATAATGATATTGGTGAAAATTCTAAGTCTGGAAATGTATTTCTGGGTTTGATTTTCCATAAGGAATTAAATTGCACACTCTTGAAATTGAAGTCTCTGTGGCCAATTATTATAAATTCAAGGGAATGGTATTTTTGCATGCTTAGTCGTGGTATGTTTTCCATAAAACCTATTTGTTTATCAATTGTTGTAAAATTTCATGTAAGTTAATGTTTGAGTGACCAATGGCCATAATATTTATTTAGACTTGTCATTTATTCACCATGATGTTATAAATCTATCCCATTTACCTTGGAGAGGATGGTTGCTCGAAGTTCAACCAAGAAGTGGCTATCTTGTCCCCATATTGAATTATTGTTGAGTGCACAAATTGATTCTTTCAATTTGAGTGTTGAAAAATTACGGAATATGGATTAGAAATGAATTGCATTTTTTATGCATGGAAATGGTGTGACTTTTAATTTCACCAATCCTAACTTACAGGGCCAAAAATAAATTTTATGAATACCAATTCTTTAATGAAAATAAAGAGTGGGAAATTTATTCTCGATGGAAGATAGTTTATTTAATTTAAAAAAAAACGCGCAGTAATTAGACCTTATGCATGCAATGGTTTACTACACATAGCTTACTAAGGTGCAGTAATTAGACCATTATTGCTTAATGAGTAATTGACTTATGCATGCAATGGTTTACTACACATAGCTTACTCTGTAGTGGTTGAAGCATGTTTGAACTATTATTTAATAGATACATAAGAAAATAATTACCAATTTCCAAGGCTTGTTTATTAAGCTTAGTATACAATGGTATTATTGTTTATGAAAACTATAGGCGGAATTTACAATGGGTGGTATTTTGTATTTCAAAAACCACAGGTTGAATTGGTTTATTCAAAGTAGAAATAATATTTATGTCAAAGTTTAAGATTTAGCTGTGTTTATTATTCCTTGCATGAATGGTATGGTGGTTTTTGAAAATTAGAAGCTGAAACAAGCAAAATACCATGGGTTGCATTTGTAAGGAATTGGTCATTACATTTCATGCAATAAAAAGATTGGTAGTTATTTTCATAAATAAATTATGAAAACCATAGTTTGCAGTTCCTATGATTTAGTTCATACCATGCAAATTTTGTAATATGTTGGATTAATGTTTTTCTTTATTATGCCGAGAGGCACTTTACAGCAGTATGAGGGAGATCTTGTAACATGTGAGTGTTTGTCGAGTTTGTCAAGTGTTTGTCTAGTAACAAAATAATACAAAGTAAACAACAAAAAAAATAATACAATGTAAAAAGTAATAAATATTATGTCGGCCATAAACAAAAAATAATAATACAAAGTAAAAAGTAAATATGAGACTTAAACTAGAGACTTGAGAGCTTAGGATTAGGTGATAAATATTATGTCGGTCATAAACAAAAAAGAATAATTCAAAGTAAAAAGTAAATATACGACTTAAACTAGACACTTTACTTTTTACTTTTAATACAAAGTAAAAAGTAAATATGATATTTTAGAGTGTTTATCGAGTAACAAAATAATACAAAGTAAACAAAAAAGAATAATACAAAGTAAAAAGTAATAAATATTATGTTGGACATAAACAAAAAAGAATAATACAAAGCAAGAAGTAAATATGAGACTTAAACTAGAGACTTTAGAGCTTAGGATTAGGTGGTTGAGGTATTGCACTCAAGGAGCTATTCAAGGAGAGGTTTGCACCTCTCGAGATTTGATCCCTCTCGATGCTTGATAGAGCCTAAGATTTTTATAGTAATTTCAAAAAATTGAACTGAAGGATTAACTAAGTATATAACTTTATTCGCATTTGTCATGCATTTGATATAATATTTCATGGATCTTATAAAATAGTTTACACTTCTTCTATTTACACATAGTTATTATTCATTTTTATATGCACTTGTGATAAGAATGCATTGTGCACTTACCACCTATTTTATTTTTTTTTAAGTAAAAAATTATTGTCTTAAATCTAGTGTAGTGAAGGGCGTGTTATAAGGGCGAGCCTTATCCAATAGACACACTTGTCTTAAAGGAGAGACCCTGTCCGGTGCTAGACCATGTGCACCCATCCAGGCTTCAAATTTGAAGCCTTTAGTGCCCTTCAGAGGCCATTTTACACGTCAAAGAAGACCACCTCAAATTTTACCATGCAAAAAACATTTAATTTCATGCTAACCCCTTCAATAATTAAATTAACCTCTACTGTTTAAAATTGCAATAGAAGGGCAGCTTCAAATTTCACCCATCGATAGTTTTCAGTGGGAAATTGGGAATGCGGCTACTAGCTAGGTGACTTGGGGTTGGGAATTGGTACTTGGTTACTCTCCAATATCCACGTGTCCGATCATCGATGGATCATGGACCATTGGGCCTCTAATAATATCATTGACTAACTTACGTGGACGGGCTTACAATGTGCAACCCATAGCTTGAATGCTTCTAAGTTCTTGTGTTAGTGACGAGTGCTTACGTGTTTAATACATTTAATGGAAGAAACAACTTTATTAAACATGGTTTGTGGCTCATAGATGTTGTTGGCAGTGGGATTACCAAGTTACCAGTTATCACATACCAATTCATGATTTCTGACTCCGTGAGTTAATTGAGTATTCAATGTATAATATATTATGTTAATGTGCCCCGAATTTGGCATTTCGTACAAAATCCACTATTTAGAAACTTCTTGTAATGTTGTAGGATGTCGCTATCACCTGTGGCTCCTGCCCACAGCCCTATGTTTTATTTGTTGTATCAAGTTAATCCTATCGTCTACGGCTCCCAGCCTCACACCCTGTGTTTTCTTTGTTGTATCAAGTCAATCCTACGGCTCCCGAGTCCCACCTTGTGTTTTCTTTGTTGTATCAAGTCAATGCTTGAATTCCATGCTTCCATGGATCTGACCATCAATAAATAATATTATAGGAATACAAACAAGCTTTTGCTTATACCCCTGATCGACCTTGGTTGAGCTACTTCCAAGTTCCACCTACCCTATCTACTCCAGTCCTCTATGAGAGTTTGCAGAGTGAAGCTACTAATGTCATCCCTCCATAAACATATATAAAGAAATTTGTTTTCTTTGAGGATCTCAACTTCAAGGCTGAATGGATTGCTGATGTCCTATGAATTTATAGGTATGTGCATCATTTTATCCATTCATGATCCCATCAATTATTTAAAAAAAAATATATTTGATTAAAATTCTATAACTTCAAAGTTCAAACACAATATTATTATTTGATTGAAATTTTGTAACTTCAAACGGGCCTTGAAGGCTTCAAATTTGAAGCCTAGACCAGAGAGTGGGTTTGTCACAAATCTCCGTCAGAGGTTGTTCAGAACAAAATTTATCAATTCCCAACCACAACAAAAACAACAATTGCTTCTTTCTTCATATGTTATGTGTACACGCATATGATTCCATGTGCTCCTTTCCTTGCCCTATTTGTCATTGTCGCCCAATCGAAGCTCTTGAGAATTTAGCTTCCCTTTAACTTTCCTAAAATGGAGGGGACAAGGAAGACCATTGTTTTCACTCTAAAACCAAGTGCTTCCCTGCGCAGCTACCACTGGCTATGGTTGCAGCCCTAAGGGAAACATGTGTGTGCACTACACCTCCAGCTTTACCCAGAAGCCCGGGGATTTGGGGAAGTTTCCACTTTGCCAACCTCCATGCCTCTACTTAATGAGTCAGATCAAGAATCCAAACTTTGTATCTAAAACTTTATTGCATGAGCCATTTTTCCCAATTGCTCGGTCGTCGACTCGACACTCTAGTACATGGTTTAAGATTCTTCGGATTTATTACTATGAAAACCACCAATGCTACTACACTTACAATCCCAACTTGCTATCAAATTTCAATATGATTGAGAATGTGCAACAACATCTGGTGAAGGACAATGCTGAAAGCTCACAATTTTCTTAGAATGCCCGGTCCCCACTCCTATGTTCGACTGTACGAATTGGGATAAAAATGGTATTTTAATCTTGATTTTTAGAATGACAGTGCTACTTTACCTTTTGATTTTGTTTCCCTTATCGGCTGGTCTAGAATAGAACAGGAACTTCAACCATCTTTGCATCTCCTCTCTACTTGGTCTGCCTACATTTTACTTATGCTCCACAACCCATCCTCTACTCTGTCACACCAAAAAGTTATTATGTATAACGAGATATAGGGGTGGGGACTATAGAGAAGAAGCAACTAGGGTCCTTAATCAACTATTGAGAACAAAATCTGCCTGTAGTCCGATAATTCTCTTTGCTCAAACCATAACATAGCATGCAACATGTAAGGAGCGCTTAAACTTATTATATCCCAAGTAAGTGTGGCATTCATAGTGTCTAATGAAAAATGAAAACATATATTGTTGTCATTGGCATTCAATTCTGTTGTAGGGTACACAATTAGAGTGACAAAGAAACTTGCTAATGGTTTTCAATCCAATCCAACTTCCTTGTTGAATTTTTCTCTCTGATAGACTTGCGTGAAGGAGGATTATAAATGGCATAGGCAATGCAATTGTTTGATAGATGTGCATGAAAGTGAATTATGGTCCTCAATTCAACAAAGTAAAAAAAGTTACCATTCAGATGAAGATCTTTCCCTTCACCTTTTTTACTGCCTTTCTGCATACATCTCTATTGCTCACTAATTTAGTAGCAGATACAGAGACCAGACTCAACGTCCAATGTTTTTGGCTTCTGAAACAATTTCTTCCTTTTTTGGATTACATGATCATTTTTTCCATTATTAAGTAGGCTAGATTTTATGTAGGCTGGAATTTATATTAGTTTGAAGAATGCTAGTGATTTACAAAGATTGAACTTTTCCAAGAATAAGCAACGTGTTTCTTTTAGAAGAGTTGAAGAACCCAATTCTTCATCAAGCTTGTATTGTTCGAAGTAGCCTAGGAAACTATTTTAAGAGGTATTAAATATTATTATACTGGTTAAAAGTTGGATTCGAATTGGGCTAGCAAGCTAACTGTAGCTGCACTATGTAGGAAAAAAAAATCTATAAAATTAGTTATGGCAATTAACATTGAACATCTGGAAAGTGTATTTTCCGTGTGTCTCCTAAGTTATGTTTCACTAATAAATTCCTCATGTTCAGGCAGATCATGAAAGAGTAAAATAGTATTAATTTTGGCTATAAGGATGAAAGTTGGATTGGAATGGGGTTAGCAAGTTAACTATATTATTATATGGGTTAAAAGTTTAAGAGGCAAGATCAATTTTGGAAACTGCAGACAACAAAGGTGGCATAGTGACCTAGAGACTGAGCCGCTAGATCGAGGCAAAATATGGTTGTATTATATGACATATATAACATTTAGTATTTCCATATCCACTACAAAATAAAGTCTTTTGACTTTACTAAGTAAGTAAACAATGAAATTGTGATATACAATGACTTATTTTTACATGTCAGCATTGAAGGGTTCAATATCTCATAGCCCTTCAAAGTGAAATGTGACCCACCCTTCAAATTTGATCCCTGCACCCATCTATGTTATGAGCCTCACCCATCCATCGCATGACGTATGGACGTTCATGGTATTCACCAGCTCCGGCGACGGAAAATTTCGATGTCCAATCACCTGACACTATTTAATGTTGATCAGAGGACAACATAGAGAGGAACACATCGATCGCAAACATTTAAATAGTGTCACCCATCCATCGCATGACGTATGGATGTTCATGGTATTCACGCCCACGTAGGATAACGCATGCCCATTCCATACGGCCAAAGACCAGGAGGATGACGTTGCGTGGATCTTTCATGCCTCCCACCGCGACATGGAAATCGTAATCAGAGCGTTGGTGAGGGAATTGATCTCTAGACCAGGCGAAGGAATCATCAACGGGAATTCAAACCAAAAAATCGAGGGAAGTTCCATAAGCGAGGTAGTGTCATTGTCCATGGTCTTTAAGTTGGGTGCTATTTTGTACTGGAGGAATTTGCAGTTCCTACGAGAGTGAATTCAATTTTTCCGACATGAGAATAGTGCAAATTCTGTAATTTTCTTACACTAGGATTTTGCATTATGAATAAATTGATGGCTATTAAATAAGACGAAATTAGCAAATTTAATTGCCATTGCTGGATATTTTTGATGATTTTGTTTTTCTTCTAATAAATCACATGAATGTAGTGAATCAACGAGAACTCACATGTCTCATTCTAAAGAATCTATAATTGAAAGCGGGGTAGTAGACGTCACTGGAATTCAGTAACTAGATTTTGGCAGAGTTCTCATCGATCTGGAATTTTGCTTAATTTTTAGAGCATTTGGGTTAGTTTAAAATGGGCCAAAACCCTAATGGTAGAGTTCCATAGTGGAATTCTACCACCACACCCTTGGAACTCTACTCCCACCTAGAATTCCCCCATTTATAGAAGAACTTTATAAAAAAAATCATCTCAAAAAAAGCAAAACTTTGTGATTTTAAACTAGTTATATTTTAATTTCTAGATATAATGTCCAATACCTTGGAAACTTGGAAAATAGGTTATAACTATGATAGTTTTGTAATTCCTCACATTATTTATATCATCACCTTTGTGAATATGTAATCACTTTGTTAACATATAAATTTTAAGGAAATCTATGTTTTATATCATCACCTTTGTGAATATGTAATCACTTTGTTAACATATAAATTTTATAAATTTTAAGGAAACCTATGTTATATGGTGTCATTGAATATATATTTGAGAAATACATCCAAAAGTGGTCTTTTCTATTTGTCTATTTCAATGGTTAGACGATGATGTTTAAGTGATTTTCCATTGGCATTATGCTTAATTTGAGCATTTAGATAGATTTGAAATAACTTGTGTTATTTTATTATTATTGAGAATCCATGATTGGATTTTTTTATTAATGTTTTTCATAAAACTGATATAAATATACAATCATTTCTTCTTCATTTTTCTCACGAGTTAAGTTAAGTAATTCGTAAATGTAGTTGTTTCCTTTTTCTTCGAGCACATGTGATGGTATCAATTAACTCTTCTTATTTTATAAAGAAACATACTTTTTTATTTTCTAAAGAAACATATTGTTTTCTTATACAAAAGGTTTTGTATATCTATTCATCCAATGTGAATATAGACTATAGGCACTTAATAACCAATTTTGTGTCAATTTGCATTTTTCATCATACAAACTATTACAAGGTCTTTTACTAGGCTTTCCTTTGTGATCATGAAGGGATCCCCTCGCACTTGTACCAATTTTTTATTTCATCCTAGTTTCTTTAAAATAAATAGTATTTGTGACATTATTGGTTTCACTTTCTATCAAGTAAGAAAATACTATATAAATTGGTAATTTAGTCTTCTAATAGGATTTTGATTGCTATCATTTTTGTTTTAACGTTAGCTATTATACTAAGCGAAAGCAAAATAGGCATAAGAGGGGATTTTGTAGCGTAATCCCACTCTTAAAATTCTTCATTTGTTAATTTGTTCTCTATTATACCATTAAATAGTCCATCACACTATTTCCTTGTTTGATTTGGAAAGAGTATCTTCATGCCTCAATAAAATGTGTTGTACAATTACAAATAAAAATTTCAAAGAAAATATATAAACTCTTTGTAACATCCTAAAAATCGCAAAATATTTTTTTTTTTGATGTAGCCAGTTTATAAGATAAATGCTAACTGCGGAATGATAATAATTAGCTAACAATGATAACGGCCTCATACAATTGCCTTAATTGTTTTAAACACGAATATGTATTTGGTTATAAGTAGGATGCAACAGAACAATGGTTGTTTTGTTAAGTGTAAGGATTTGTTAACAATACTGATGAAGTTGTTTGCATGTTTCTCAAGGGGTTCCTATCGGGTGCTTTTGGGTTTACTTAGCTTTGAAAGCTAGAGCATTGGATTCTTCTTTCGCAGATCTGCGAGTAAGGTCATAGAATAATTCCAGTTTAAGATGATTATAAAATCTGCCGAGCATGAAGATGTCGATGGTATGTATCTTCAGTTTAACTTTGTTACTTGTATCGTATTTTATGGTTATGTTTGCACGTGTCGTCAATCAATGTTTAGGCACTAGACTCGTTGTAACTATCGGCGAGATCAGTGGTAATATAGCCTAGTTTAACTGTCTAAATTTGTAACATGTTGGTTTTTGTGAAAGATATTGTCATCCATATAATAAATGACTCTTCTGGAAATGACGGTTGTAAACAATAAGTCTTGGAATGCTAATGATAATGTTTGTATTGCGTTCATAAGTGAATCAAGATGCGATTGAGCTTCTAATATATGACATTATAGAGTTAATGTCACACCCTAGCTTTCAATTATAGTGTGAAAGTTTTTGATTCTCCTTACAACATTCTTATGTAGGTGACATAGCTTAAAAATGTAACGTGGCCTAGCTTATACAATGCAAAGTGGCCTAGCTATGAATATAATGCATTTTTATTAAAATGTCTATGTTAAAAGTGAACCTTGTGATAGCTTCTTTTATACTATGGTGTTGTATGGTTTTATAATATATAGTTGACATATTAATTATATCGATTCCAAGTTTGGTAACTTATGGAAACTATAATAATAACGTTGTTGCAATGTTATATGGTACACACGAAAACATGGTAATGTTTATGTGTAAAACTATAGTTCGGTGAACTATACATTTATGTGATATGTAACTTTGGGACAAGGTTAATACTCCTAGCGTGAATGGCGTCATGTTAATCTTATGAATTGAATCTTATATTTTGTTTATGGTGTCGTTAAGCCTTTACCCGATGGTTTGATGGCTTTATAATGTGTTTGTAACAGTTGTAAGACATTTGAAATCCCGAGGCCTCTGCTGCCACATAACTTGAACTCTGTTGTGTATTTAATGTTTATGCAGTTGAGACATGGTATAAATCTCCTGTGAGATTTCAGCATTGAATTCGACCCTGAAGTGATGTCGGTTGCTACAATGTTGGCATCAACGTGACTAGCTCCATGTAATGATCATGCTAAAAGAAAGTGAGGTGTCGTCGACCTGTGAACTTAGGTATGGGGGAAAAGGCATCCGATTAAGCTACAATTAAATGTAGTCATTGAATTTGATTTGATTGTATCTGTGCATTGATTCCAATGTAATTCATTCATGAATCTTGATCGTTGATCTTGGGGTCTCGGTAGTTGGGGTGTGTAAACCCTAACTCAGACTTGACTTAATGAATGTTTTAGCTTCGTGCATTCATTGTTGTGGTTTTGGGAGAAGAAGGCGGACAGCTGCTGATTTACAGGGCTCGACCTTGGCGGTTGTGGATGGCTCTGAGCCTTCAATCTTTGTGATTTCGATGAGGAAATAGCGTATAAGTGCTATGAGTGTTTGTTGTGAGGATAAATGGAATTTATGTAGCTTTCGTTCAGTGGTAAGATAGGTTAATAGTAAAATTTAACTTCGAGTTCGATTTTGAATTCTGTTGCATGGCAACTCTGCTACATTGGATGGAGAAAATTGGAAGTTGAGAACATTTCAATCGTTTGTTTGAAAGCATGGTAAGTCTTCTAGTTTTTCTTTGTTTTGTAAATTGTTTCGCTTTGTTTTATCAACAGTCAAATGGTAATTTGCTAACTCCTTACATTTTGCTTGTGGTAGGTAATGCCAAGGTTCTATATTCAATGCTTTTGGTGGAAATGAAGTTCGGAGACAATGGAGAGCAAGCAGTTAAAAATGGTAATCCCGGTGGCAAACCCTTGTAGGTTCTCCTGGCAGAAAATGTGGCAAGCTGTTGTATCGTCAATCTGGGGTCATGGTTACAAACCCTGAATTGTTTTATTATTTTAAAGCGTCGTTGTTCTAGCTGGTAGCGTTATATGGTATAAGTACAGGGTTTTGATCTTGGCAACAACCCTCTATTTTTATATGAGGTTTTTGACTCTGTTGAGGTGATAAATAAGAGTTCTTTTTACAAATATCGAATGGCCGTAACTGTTTTGTATTTGAATGATGGGTCTTGACCTACTATGACAAGCTATAACTTATTGAGGATTAGAGAATGTATAATGCTTTGGTGACCTCTGTGTTTATTTTGGTTATAAAATCAACGGATGAATGTTTTGTAAAACAATAATAACTATTTGCTTATTAGAACAATGAATAGATGATAATATGAAAGTGGCTAAGGGCCTATATGTACCTTGTTTAAAAACGATGTTGTTGCATCTTAAGGAATAGATAGGTAATTCTAATACTAAGGTTTAGCCTTTTTCAGGAAATAAAACTTTAACGAGGCTATTAATGAAAGTCTCGGTATAAGCCTTTGTTCACTAACTCCTTTAGTCATTATGATAAGTAAATCTTTAACGATCTACATGCATGATTTGGGTTTGCACGTTTCTTGTAATTGTTTTGTTTACAAAAAGGAAATGTTTACTGTGAGTAAAGATAAGAAAACAACAGTGAGATTGTTCATCTGACTTGATTCTGTAACAACATTTGAATATCCAATTTTTTAAAAGTTATGTTTGTATGCGAAAGAAAAACATTAGACCCTAGCTCTATGATAAGGGACTTGTTCGATTTTTCTACTCTGTATGTACAGTAATGGAATTATCAGTAGTAACAGTAGATTGGAAAGAATTTAAGATGTAAATATTTCAGAAAACCCTAAGTTAGTAATGTGGTGTTTCTTGATTTTCTATCGGTCCTATATGTACATTAATGATAACAACAACAACTATAATATTCTTTGAAAATAAACATTTGCAAAGAACAGAAATGGATTCTACTATAAAATCTGCTATTTAAACAAAATTAGATTTACTGTCTTTATGGAAGGAATCGAAATAAGGAGAGTACAGTGAATAAAATACTGTAATTACTGATAATAATTAATAGCAGATAATTTAAACAGAATATATATATAAAACAATACTTCCATCACCATGGCAGTTTTCCTGTCATATCTAATCAACCTTAATATGTTTCTGTACTGGAGTACGATGCTATTCCTTTTTGCATGGGGGAAAATACAGAAGCTATTTGATTCAATTATTTTGAATTTATATAGAATCATTGACTTACATAGGAACTGAAATGACTTAGAAATTAAATAGTGAAAGTTAAAACAACATAACTGTAAATATACAAAATAGATAACAGAACTTGAAATGAATTAGATAAGACAATAGAACCTGTAACTGACGATAGGGCCGGCAAACACCCAAGGAGGCCTGTTCCCCCCAACTTGCTTCAAAAGAAGCAGCTCAACTGCTGACTTCTAGTGAACCTCCAAGCTTGATTACTGATCCGGTAAGTGGGTGGAATCTGTGTAGAAGCAAGGCACTCAAAAATACCTTCTCCACTTGGTATCAAACTCCTGAAATAAATGCCTTCTCCACTCAACATCAAACTCCTGAACTCAATAAGAGTTTGACAAACTCATAACATGATCAACAACAGCATATCCCCTCATCAAATCTCTTGGGTGCAAACATAGCAAAACCCCAAGGTAAATTTCCTTGTTAGGAAAAGTGATGAACCTCACTTCAATATTTGATGGCTATTATATAGACTGCCTAGGTCTTTTAGTGGTCAGTTTGGAATAAATGAGCCTCAAGCTCCAGTCCCATCTTTCAGGGCACTATGACCACATTTCAAGGGAGTTGTCCCATACCAACAACTAGTTAGTTGCATCATGATGCTGCCACTTGTCCATTTCCTTCTACCCCAGATTCCATTCCAACTAGTGGATCAATAACCACTCTTTCAACATTCCTCTTAGGTGTTTGTCTCCTATTTTATTTATTAAATAATAATATATTGTGCAAATTACAGTCATCCTTGGACACCTGTCCAATATAAACTTTACAATAAAAGTTATCATAATGTTTCTAAACATAAAATGTTTTTCCAGCTTAAAGGGTATGTTACACTCTTAGTAAGGAACATCTTATGTATTCATTGAAATCCTCGATCAACCCTTCCCTCTTAATTCATCACATTGAAAACTTCTTTTATCACATGGAATCACTATCCTTTATACACATATTTGTTTGCATGCATCATGTCCGAGTATTAAAATATTTGACTAAAATCACCACCCCAACTTGTAAAAAATATGAAATGTCATTCTCTAAGTACATATAAAAGTCATCATGCAATATATTTTAACTTCTATATATTAAACAATGAAAGTTATCAAAATAGCACACAACTATGATTATATTTTATCTTCCTCTATTCATTTTAAGCCAACAAAATTGTCTATTACTATCAATTCAGATGATGGATGTATTATTTTCAAAACATTTACATATGTAATAAGTGACCACTCCAAAATAGCCTTCCTCTTGTATTATTTTTAGGATTCCACACGGACTATTTATAAAGATGAGGCATGCCAAGCATTACCATATCTTCCCACCCCGATTTATAAAAGAAAGAATACATCAAGATTGTTGCCACATTGCTTTCCACAATTTTATTCAACGCTAGCTCAAAAAATCAAAGGCATTACCAAAACGATCAAAGGGCTTCGTTGTGAGTTTAGTGTGTCAAATGAGTAGAATGAATGGAGATGAAGCTCAAAATCAAGTGAGGATCATACGTTCTTTTCCCACCATACTTGAATCATACACTTTCTGAATTCAAATGAATGTAAGAGCTTTCCAATGACTTTGGATGGAATCTGATACCACACATATCACAAATATCATTGGAGTGTTTGGAATTGGGGAAGTTTGTAAAACCCATCTACTGCAAAAAATAATAACTAGTGAAGGCGTCCTGATCAAGACATCTTGGGGTTTTGTAATTTGGCTGATCATTTCCCATGATCATTTCCCAGAATCATGTTGTTCAAAAGCTACAGGCTAGGCTGTCCATACAAATCGTTCAGATTTAAACGAATTTGCCACCGAAGAGGAATTTAGGTTTGAAATTTATGCATTCCTCAAAGATAAAAGTTTCTTTATGATGTTGGATGATGTATGGCCTGGAGGAGAGCGAATACTGGAGCAATTAACCAGGTTTCGCTACTCAAAAAACAGAAAATTTATCATCTCAAGTCGTGATCAAAGTGTACTCCAAAGAAGGGCAGCCAATCATATAAAAGGGTTGAACCATTGACATATGAACAAGCTTCGAAAATTTGTTTATATTAAATAAATTTCTTATATTTCGTATTATGTCAGGTATATATTGGCAAGGCATCCCTCATAAAATGCATAAATTTTCGCCATCATAAAGTCGGAGGTTGATCCATTTTTTCCCATAGGTTCTAAAAAGGAATAATCAAATTAGTTCTTCCATATTTTTGTACTTGAGAGATGTTTCTCTTCATTTACAGGTATAAGGTAATGGGTTTCATGGTCTCAATCTCTACTAAGAACTATATTACATATACATGCATCATCCTTTTTAATCCGTGGCTTATTACGCCATATTCACCAATGTTTTAGAAGTGCAATAGAGCATAGATAATGGAAATTCACAAGAAAACCAACTCTTTGAAAGCATAGAATGGGAAAGCAATCTCTAGTACTAGCCATCAACTTCTAGTAAGCTCAAATGGATAGAAACAAATCATTTCCAAATTGATTATTCACCACCATAGAATTATTTGGAATTGAAATTCTCTTAATATTCCCTTGCAAATGGGAATCATCCAACAAATAACCAAGGGCATCAATAGTAAAAACATAGAGATAAAGTGCATAGGGGCATCCATGCCTAATTCTACTCGAGAACAATACATGGAGATAGTTTATTATTCACCACAACAAAATCCAATTATCAAGAGAAAAAGATGTTCACTATACCCATGCACTTCAAACCAATGCCTAAATAAAACAACATATCTGCAATGAAAGCCTAGTCAATTTCTTTGTAGGCTTTGTCAAAAAAAATTTTAAGGAGGAGAGCTTGTTTCCTAGATTCCGTTACCCACTCCATGGCCTCCAAAGTGAAATCATTGTATCCAAAATAAACTACCCTTGAATAAAATGTGTTTTACCATGGTATAAGTTTAAAAATGTATATATACTTTATCCTTTTGAATTTAATTTTATAATTTTAAACAAAGAAATATATGTACATGTGGGGGAAAAGAGAAAATGGAACTAAGTACTTTTGGAAATTGAAAATTCATTACGAAATAATTATTCATTTATACTTTTAACCCTAATCTAAATATTAACAAAATTTGAAATTAATTATTATTTTTTAAATATATAAATTTATTTTTAAACATATAATTTTGTTTTTAAATCATTCAAATTCATTGTCATCCAATCATATATATATGTAACCACATTACTAAATTTTATTGGTGATCCAAACTTATTAAAAGGAGGGATAAACCATCATCTATCAATGTACTTTATAATGGAAGCAGATTTCAGTTTTAATAATGTATGAGAAATATTCCACCTAAAAGACTAGTGCATGATGAAATGAGTCTTTATGATGATGTTTCTATCCATAAATGATTAGTTAAGAGGTTAAATTACCTTGTAAATTGTCAACATTGAAGATGAGTCTATGTTCTTCTATGGATTAGCCATGAAGTATACAAATTGGTCAACTCAAACATTCCACCCAACTAAGCAATATTCCTAAGCAACGACAATCATGTAAAGATCACTATGGATATATGTAAATTAGAAAATGAGGAATTTTGGCCTCGTCACTTCGACCAAATTAAGGCTATAGTGAATATTAATAATTATAATAATTAAAGGCTTGAACTGATGTAGCACATAAAAGATAAGCATGGACATGTGTAGTTGACACGGGTGCTTACACATAGATAAAAACAATTATAACATTGTGGTTTGCAACTTTTAAAATTTTAGTTTTATTTATTATTATTTATAAATTTCCGCATATCACATATGAATTTCAATTTAAATTCTTTATAATTTTAAACTTATAGTGTCACATGTTACTTTAATTCAAGTAACATGTTACTTTTATATTCAACATAAAATAAATTATACATCACCTTTTAAAATTTTAAAATTTTAGTTATATTTATTATTATTTATAAATTTATGCACATCACATATAAATTTCAATTTAGATTGTTTATAATTTTAAACTTAAAGTTTCACATGTTACTTTAATTCAAATAACATGTTACTTTTATATTCAACATAAAATAAGTTATACATCACATTTGTAATGGTTTTTATCTTAATAAATAATTTAAAATTGAAATTTTTAAAATCATTCAGAAATCATAATTTTAAAATTAGAAAAGAAATTCTAATATTTATGTCAATTATTTAAAAATTACAAAATATTTATGGTTTGAAGTAGTTTGATTGTATTATTGTTTAGTTTATTAAATTTTTTTCTTATTACTATTGTACTTTGGGTGTTTTTTTATATTGTTAATTATTTTATTATTCCATGCCAAGGCAAGGATACAGTTTTAGATAGGAAGTCAAACTGCATTGACTTGTATTAGTTTTTTTTTGCAACAAAATTTTTTACAATGTTTTATAATGTTTTGTATAATTTTAATATTAAACACAATATTTACAAAAATGAAAATAAATTTAACAATTTTTTAAATACATTATTTTTATTTTTTGATTGGTCTAGTACCACTCTCATGGGACCTGTAGGAATGATTTTTATTTTCAAGATTTAAAATTAAATAAAAATAATTTATAAAATAGAAAATCAGAAAAAAACCACATGTATTGTCATGGTGGTGAAAACAACACCCGTCCTATCCAACTATCACCCAATTGTCGTGTACTATCCAACTTTTGAACCTAGAACTCAGAACCTGACCATTGCAGGAGATTTCGTATGAGGTGGCTCAGGGTCGATTTTCGTGCAATAAATGGGGTCACAGGCCTAGGGACACATAAAATGTAGTTGAAAATGCGAGGGCCAACTTGAAAAAGGTGCCTCTCTTGGTCCCTTGTATGGCCATTTCTATATCCCCTTGTCTCCCGATCTTGCGGCAATCCTCTGTTTTTTGTTTATAAGAGTGATGTGTTTTGTTGTGGGTTTGACCTGGGTGATTTGTTTGAGAGAGAGGCTTTCTGTCTCCATGAGTCCCTAGATGTTTCAGGCATGCTCATGATGGTTTGAAGAGGGATAGGTCATTGGGTTTGCACAGGAGGAGGAAGGGGCAGTGGAGTTGAATTTGAGTAGATTTCTACCAAATTGGAGGATGAGAAATCCAACAGGAACATAGAAGCATGGGTAGAAATTTGGATTTTTTAGCTAAATGTTGTGATGTTGTTTACACCAACAAGAGTTTTTCAGAGTGGCCCATGAGGAGCATCTCTATATCTGACAACCATTTTTTCCTTGGCGACAATGGCTACAATTCCCCCAAGATTAAATGCATTGTCTAGTTCTAGGCCAAGATTCTTTCTAACAAAATTCTCGCCATTTTAACTGTCATCCCCTCCCCTTGGTCCTCGAAATCTCCAAGGTGGATAGAGTTTTGGAGTGATTTGGCCGAAAAGAGGTCCAATTCTTTTTCACATCTCATCTCCTAAACATAAGTTGATTTAGATTTAGATTTAGCCAAAGAAGAGGAATGCAATAATGGTGTTTGTGATTCCAATTTTTGCATGCCGATATGGTTGATGGACTAATTTAGAGGAGTTGGAAACTTTGCTCATAAATGGCTTCGTATATGAACATGGTTAGTTAGGATTCTAATTAACAAGTCGTTTACATTTTTAGACATGTAAGGTATATAAGTTCCTCTGCATTATATTCAACTTCCTGACAATTTTTTCAACTTGAAGAATACCAATAATAATTATGTTTTTAGATAATTTGGCCAAAAAATATTTCTTGGCATATCTACATCTTAGATAATTTGGCCAAAAAATATTTCTTGGCATATTTAGTGAGTTTAATTTTAAGGTGAGTAAAGTACTTTCAATTTTTTAAATCGTATTAATCACTAAGTTTTATGATCAAAGATATTTCGAGAGAAAAAACATTGTGCTTAACCACTTATTGACTAACTATGTTTTATATTGATTAAGTTCAAAGATGGGTTCAACAGTGTGACATTGAAACGACAAAAGTTTTTGGACATGGATTTAAAATTATACATCACATTTATAATGGTTTTCATCTTAATAAATAATTTAAAATTGAAAATTTTAAAATCATTCAAAAATCATAATTTTAAAATTAGAAAAGAAATTCTAATCTTTATGTCAATTATTTAAAAATTACAAAATATTAATTTCTATGGTTTGAAGTAGTTTGATTATATTATTGTTTAGCTTATTAAATTGTTTTCTTATTATTATTGTAGTTTGGGTGTTTTTTTATATTGTTAATTATTTTATTATTCCTTGCCAAGGCAGGGATACACTTTTCGATAGGAAGTCAAACTGCATTAACTTGTATTAGTTGTTTTTTTGCAACAAATTTTTTTACAATGTTTTATAATGTTTTGTGTAATTTTAATATTAAATACAATATTTTAAAAAATGAAAATAAATTTAACAATTTTTTAAAATATTATTTTTATTTTTTGATTGGTCTAGTGCCACTCTGATGGGACATAAGTCCCTGCCGGAGTGATTTTTATTTTCAAGATTTAAAATTAAATAAAAATAATTTATAAAATAAAAAATCATAAAAAAGCCACATGTATTGTCATGGTGCTAAAAACACCACTTGTCCTATCCAACTATCACCCAACTATCGTGTACTATCCAAATTTTGAGGGAAACAATACTTAAAATTAAAACCTAGAACTTACAACCTAACCATTGCAGGGATTTTGTATGAGGTGGCTCACGGTCGATTCTAGTGCAAGAAATGGGGTCACAAGCCTAGGGACACATAAAATGCAGTTGAAAATGCGAGGGCCAACTTGAAAAAGGTGCCTCTCTTGGTCCCTTGTATGGCCATTTCTATATCCCCTTGTCTCGTGATCTTGCGGCAATCCTCTGTTTTTTTGTTTATAAGAGTGATGTGTTTTATTGTGGGTTTGGCCTAGGTGATTCGTTTGAGAGAGAGGCCTTCTGTCTCCATGAGTCCCTAGTAGATGTTTCAGGCATGCTCATGATGGTTTGAAGAGGGATAGGTCATTGGGTTTGCACAGGAGGAGGAAAGGGTAGTGGAGTTGAATTTGAGTAGATTTCTACCAAATTGGAGGATGAGAAATCCAACAGGAACATAGAAGTATGGGTAGAAATTTGGATTTTTTAGCTAAATGTTGTGATGTTGTTTACACCAAAAAGAGTTTTTTAGGGTGGCCCATGAGGAGCATCTCTATATCTGACAGCCATTTTTTCCTTGGCGGCAATGGCTACAATTCCCCCAAGTTTAAATGCATTGTCCAATTCTAGGCCAAGATTCTTTCTGACAAAATTCTGGCCATTTTAGCAGTCGTCCCCTCCCCTTGGTCCTCGAAATCTCCAAGGTGGATAGAGTTTTGGAATGATTTGGCCAAAAAGAAGTCCAATTCTTTTTCACACATCTCATCTCCTGAACATAAGTTGATTTAGATTTAGATTTAGCCAAAGAAGAGGAATGCAATAATGGTGTTTGTGATTCCAATTTTTGCATGCCAATATGGTTGATGGACTAAACTAGAGGAGTTGGAAACTTTGCTCATAAATGGCTTCGTATATGAACATGGTTAGTTGGCTTCGTATATGAACATGGTTAGTTAGGATTCTAATTAACAAGTTGTTTACACTTTTACACCTGTAAGGTATATAAGTTCCTCTACATTATATTCAACTTCCTGACAATTTTTTCAACTTGAGGAATATCAAGGTATATAAGTTCCTCTGCATTATATTCAACTTCCTGACAATTTTTTCAACTTGAGGAATATCAGTAATAATTATGTTTTTAATAATTTGGCCAAAAAATATTTCTTGGCATATCTACATCGGAGAAGCAAGCACCTTTAGTTCTTCTAAATAGACCGCAGTATCTCATGTCAACACCTAAGTGATTGAGAAGGTTTCACTTATAGAAGTAGTGCACGTTCAGGTCCCTTCTACTTGGAAGGCGGAGAGACTGGAAGTTTTCCCAAGCTACAACTTAATCCATACTTCTGGTCAAAGGTAATATTGGGTGGCATTTTTATATGGATTAAGTTAATACGTGTACCACTCAATTTTTTATTTAGTGAGTTTAATTTTAAGGTGAGTAAAGTACTTTCAATTTTTTCAATCGTATTAATCACTAAGTTTTATGATCAAAGATATTTCGAGAAAAAAAACATTGTGCTTAACCACTTATTGACTTACCATGTTTTATATTGATTAAGTTCAAAGATGGGTTCAACAGTGAACAGTTCTAGAACTTATGTGACATTGAAACGACTAAATTTTTTGGACATGGGTTCAAATATTATCTATCTGGATGCACCATCTAGAGTTGGTTATTCATATTCTGAAAACGATAGTGTGTTACTAGTGATTTGATGGCAGCTTCGGATACACATACTTTTCTTTTGAAGGTCTTCCAGTTCAGGTTTTCTTTGAAAATCAATTATCTTAGTATTTCGTGATTGAATATATTTTGCATCAACTCAAGGTTTTTGAATGAAAAAGAAAACAATTAAGAATTTTACATTAAGGATGTGGAAGTATATTTAGTATTTCTGTCGACACCATGTCATTTTTAAAAAATTCAGAACTCTTGCTGGTTGTTCCATGGAAAGAACTCTTGCTGGTTGTTCTAAAATAGTCAGACAATTTTAGAAGGCCTTCAAGTGAAAGCAGATTTGATGTTGAATTCTTTGAGAAAAGCATGATGGAGTTCGCAATATATTGCAGAGATTTTCAACATCGACTATCCCACTGAAAATCCCAGCAAGAAAATCTATCCAGAAAATATGTTGCTCAAGCATAATTACTACTATATTTATCCAACTTCCCGAGAGCTTGTGTCTATGTATGAATTGTTTATTTTCAGGCATTTCTTCGGAGATGGTAAACTTGTCAAGAATTAAAATATATTTTTATTTTTGTCATAAGTTTGAGTTGAATTATTGAAAACCACTATAAAATAGAAAGGAACTACTGGTGTTATATGTGGATATTGTTAGTGGTATGGCCCTTAAAAAGTGTTTACAGGCTAGTGGAATCAAAGGTGGTATGGCCCTTAGTTCTAAGCTCTGCGATGAGATTATCCATGTTGACCAATGACTAGGAATTTGATTTTTTAAGTGTTGTGGAGCTTATGCTTTTGCTTGCCGACAAGTGAAATAAAATGTCATGGCATTTTAGTTTTAAGCTCTCCCGTGCAAGGTATAGCATGAAATAGAGAAGAAAAATGGGCAACCGGATCCATGGTTATCAACTGATTTTTTAAATGCCCTTAGTTGGAATTTTTAATATAGTTTATATCTATCTTATTAAAAAAACAAATATATTAAATAAATTGAAGTGGAAAAATTGTTACTTGATATTGTTAATTTAAAATTTTAAGAAATACTTATTCATTAATTAAGAACGGTGCAATCTTGGATGTGTTTTCTTCCATGCAAGTTCAAAGTTGTACAGACCATTCATTCTGAAACTGCATTCAGCCATTCATTCTTCCATACGAGAAAATGTGACTCATCTTTCAATCAAGGAATGCTTTTATGGTTTTTGAGCATATCAATTCATTGAAGACAAGAACTTTCTATGTTCCAAAATCTCATAAACGCAATGAGGGTGCAAGGGAAAAAAAAAATCGGCCCAAAAACGTGTATCAATACGAAAGTGATGGTACTCCGACCGAAACAATGGAGCAATGAAGGATAAGTGTAAAGTGATGCTACCCAACAAAAACATCGGAGCAATGAAAGAGAGGGCACCTTGCACTATAAAAGAGGGCATGTCCATTCTGCAAAGAGGGCATGTCCATTCTGCAAAGGCATTCAAGAATTCAATCAATTAGGAGTGACTCGCAAGAATTGACAAAGAGTTCTAAGGTGCAAAGCCTAGGTTTTGGGAGTATGAACGACATGGACATCAATTAAGCTTCGGGTAGTGCACAAGAAAGACTTAGAGAACTTGAAAAGTGTATAAGGCATGGTAGGGCTAGATTGAGATTGTGGTAAGTCGGTAAAGGAAACTTTAAGAGGTAGGGAACTACAAGAGGTAGATCAATGAATGCTAAATAGGGATTAGATGGACAAGAATTGTGCCTATAGGTAATTGTGCCTCAGATACAACAAGAGAATCTGATCTTCTACCTATGACTTTTTACTAAGCCTTAATCAATCTACATGAAGTACTCAAACAACTTAGCAAGTGTCTAAGACATGGTAGAGCTTGAGAGATTGTAGTAAGTGAAGAAAAGGAACTCTAGGAGGAAAGGAACTGCGAGAGGTAGTTACATGGATGCTTCATGAATTAAATTGATAAGTATTGTGCCTATAAGCAATTGTGCCTTGTATTTCTTTAAAGATTCAAAAGCAAAAGTTAAAGGCAAGACCTTAAGTGGAGGTGTATTCTAGTTGTAGTAGAAGCAAGGTGTTCAAGCCCCTGTGGCTAAGGCAAGGAAGTATCACATGAATCAAGGTGTCAAAAGTGATAAAATTTGGGCAAGACTACAAATCCATGATGGGTTAAACCTAGAGCAATATGAGTGTTGAGCACCTAGAGCATACATTGAGTCTAGGGATGACAATGTAATCTCCCCCCTTTCACATTGGCAGGGAATTAGTTGCGTTGCAGCTTTCCCACTTGTTTATTATTTTGATGATGTGATCGAATTTTCCTTATAAAACTTTAAGTTGAATTAATTGATTTTCTTTAACATTTTGTTTAATTAGAATTTTTAAATAATTTATTTTTAAATATTTTTAGTTTTGAAATATTTGCTTACTACACTTACATATTATTATAATTAAATATGAGTTGAATTTGGATATGAATTTTCAAATATTTTTTACAGTGAATGGATGAAAATCCAAGTTTAAATTTCTATAATACTTGTAATTTGTGTTTTTTTATATTTACCCCATAAGCGTTCAGATAATGCAAAAGCATTCTCGCCAGCGTAGCAGATTCCTCGCTCATTGAGCAAATGGTTCCAAAAACAAATCCATTCTTGTTTAGGTGTTTGCATATGTATATCCATGGCCATCACGTTCATCCTCCATCCTCCCTCTGGCGTACAATCTACAGGTGAACTCTTCACGATTCCTTCAGTCCCATATTTTCGCACAGGCCCGTCTTGCTTCACAAGTAAGTATGTTGTCAGGGCCTTTCAATGCACCGCCCTTCTTCCCTGTCCTTCAGTTCTCGAGGATGCAAACTTCTAATAAAAATATTCTTTATCAAGAACTATGTTAGTCTTCCTAGAGCCATAAAAATTTTCCCTCGTGCACCCTGCTCGTTGCCTTTAAACTCAATGTAATAGCCATTGTTGTTTGCTTTCCACCTCGTTTTGTTTTCGAGAGCTCAATATTTAATCAAACTATAACCATAATCACACTCAGCAACTTATGGGACGTGCCCTGGGTTCTTAATTTTTGAATTTGGTGGAAAAATTGACCAGTTCTGTGGAAAACCCACATTAGACAGGACTATTGAGGTTTTCTTAGTCTGGCGATAAAATTGAAGCTCTAGGCACCTTCACAGTGTCTCCTAATCCAGCAACACAAAACTAGATAAAATATGAAAATGGTTGAGAAGCGTCATCTCGAACACCAGCTGTGTAAATATTCCATGGTTTCCCATGCAAGTAAGGGAGTCGAGGGAATTCGATCCTTATGCTAACCATATGCGATTTTAGTATACATTCCTTGAGCCAACGGAAGGATTTTCAGAAGGAGCCGTTGACCTTGTCCTCCACTGTGTAAGCAAGTTCATTGTTATTTTTGGGTATTTCAAAATGAATTCGCTGAAGCTGAAAAAACAAAGGAGTTTCATACTTGGAAGTGCTGGAGTATTCAGAGAGTTTTCCTGTTGCAGAGAAATTACAACGCCAACACTTGCATCTCACAATATTGATAACTCACGAGCTTTCTTCAGTATCCCACGTCGCCTCTTGGAAAAACACATGTTCCTGCTCGCTACGTTTTCTATCCTCTTCATTTCTAGTTTTCTATGTCCCATCTCAGAGGATGAATTCTCTCCTGTACCCAGATTTGATACGGTGTTGTTTCACCAACTCGATCATCGAATGGTTCTGTCTGTCATTCACTGGTTTTTTCATGTGCACAATAAGGAGGTCTTAAAGGATAGGACCATTTCATTATTCTTCCATTTAAAGGACAAGGAGTTATGTATCATATTATTATTGCCTAATACAGTTGTGAGTCCCATGAGCCTATTGACCTGTCGTCTTGTGGCAATTTATTGCTTATTGTAAACATGACTCAGGTGCAAATCCTTGCCATAAGATCTCCCAGGATAAATGCAAATGCTCTCTCAAATTGGGTGAATGAAATTAGTAGGTTGGGGTTTATATCTCTGCTAGGTTGGGGTTGATATGTGACAATCTAGATTGTAGTAAATTTGTATGTAGAGACGGGTTTGAACTTGCAAGATATCCAAATGAAGTCCCAGTGATTTAAATTACTACTGGTAATTGTTGAAACGGGGCCCTTGCATGAAGCAAGATGGAAATTTCTCTTTTCTATTCTCACGTGTATTCACAAGACTCTTTCATTCCTCATAATTTATATTGGGAAGGAAATTTCTTCACAATATCAAGGCATATTTTTATGAATTTACAGTTTGTTGAAGGCCGTGAAGTTTAAACTTCCAGGGACGATGTCTGTGTCCTTGTCTCCAACAATGCTACAACTCCTTATAACTCCCATTACAATGCATCAAATTATAAAAAATTTATAACTCCAATAGTGCAAAGAGATGCTACGAAACCCTCATAGAAGAGAACAGGCGACTGCAAAAATAT
This sequence comes from Larix kaempferi, assembly GCA_027924585.1. NCBI lineage: Eukaryota > Viridiplantae > Streptophyta > Pinopsida > Pinales > Pinaceae > Larix > Larix kaempferi. The sequence continues at coordinate 31,167,736 of BSBM01000096.1, forward strand.
ATTCAAGAGCCGAGGGGTCATGGTTCCACCAACAATGCTCATGGTTCCATAAATAAAGCTCATCGTTACACCAATAGTGCTCATGGTTCCACCAATAATGTTCTTGGTTCCACAAACATTGTTCAAGGTTCCTTAATTACACATGGTGTTGTATGCATTTTACATGATTCCTACATTGTTCACGGTTCCACCAACAATGCTCATGTTTCCACCAACAATGCTCATGATTCCATAAATGGAGCTCATGGTTCCACCAACAATGTTCATGGTTCCATAAATAGATCTCATGGTTCCATAAATATAGGTGGAACCATGAGCGTTGTTGGTGGAACCATGAACATTGTTGGTGGAACCATGAGCTCTATTTATGGAACCATGATCATTATTGGTGGAACCATGAGCATTGTTGGTGGAACCATGATCTCTATTTATGGAACCATGAGCATTGTTGGTGGAACCATGAGAACTGTCCATGGAACCATGAGTATTGTTGGTGGAACCATGAGCATTATTGGTGGAACCATGAGCTATAGTTATGGAACCATGAGCGTTGTTGGTGGAACCATGAGCTCTAGTTATGGAACCATGAACATTATTGGTGGAACCATGAGCACTGTCCGTGGAACTGTAAGCTTTATTTATGGAACCATGAGCACTGTCCATGAAACCATGAGCACTATTTATGGAACCATGAGCTCTATTTATGGAACCATGAGCATTGTTGGTGGAACCATGAGCATTGTTGGTGGAACCATGAGCTCTATTTATGGAACCATGAGAATTGTTGGGGGAACCATGGGCTTTAGTTATGGAACCATGAGCACTATTGGTGGAACCATGAGCTCTAGTTATGGAACCATGAGCACTATTGCTGGAACCATGAGCTCTATTTATGACAACCTATGACATTTATGACAACTTATGACAAGAGTCAGTTCCTATGACAAATTATGACAACTTATGACAACCTATGACATGTTACAGGTCCTAAATTTAGCCAAGGAGGGCACTAGAAGAGAGAGGTGGGCCCACATGCTAGTGTAACTTCCCCAAATTCAAGCTAAGGCTCTCTAATTCGAATTTCCAAGGTACATGAAGTTATTATTTCGCAAAAAAACATTAGAGAGGAAGTAAATGAGTCCCAAGGTGGCATTCTCTCATAAAAATAACATTTATTAACATTTTAGTAAATATTTGTGAGAGAAATCTAGAATGAGGGGGAAATGCTCCATGAAGATTTATAACAAGGGTGAAGACACGAGTGGAAGGGATTTTGGTCATTTTAATTTTGGTATTGGAAAGCCATTGATGTTCTTAATTTTGGGATATGTGCCCCTTTCTACAAAACTAGTTTAGGTGCTGAAATATTCCACCCTAGCTGGCAAGAGAGGAGAAATCACTTAGATTTCTCAATTGTGCTTCATGTCAATGAGAGGTGAGGAGGAATCACTCATATTTCTCAATTGTGATTCATGTCAATGAGAGATGAGGAGGAATCACTCAGATTTATCAATTGAGCTTTAATGGATGAAGGTTTAGATATTTTCTAAATCGCAGGGTTTTTACAAATGGGGAGATTATATTTCCAAACAAATCTTCAATCCACATGCACACTAGGTAAATTAGTGATGGGTTTGTTTAGTCTATTTCAAAATAATGTGAAAAATGGAGATATTAAAATGCATTTGAACCGTCACGATGAACGTAAATCCATAGAAACCCACACAACAAACACATGGTTGAATGTTTGATTGCAAATAATGTTTATTTTCAATATAATATATGTTGGAATTAGGATCAAATGAAGATTCTAGGGTGTACCGACAACTAGAGAGGCAGTGATAATGCGAGAGTACAAATGCTACTATAATTATTCACTTCCTCTTGCAATTCACCCAAGCATATTTAAAACATAGTGTTTAATAGAGAATAAAACGTAGCATGGATTCAGTGGTGCTTAGAGGATAAAATATTCTATACGATCCAATATTATAATTAAACTATATTTCTAATACTCAATGTGCCAAATCAAATATGCCATGTGTCACAATATGATCGTTCCACGTGTCACCCTGGGATACTAGATATCAACATTTAAACAACAAAATTCAGACGTTTTGCTTCAGCAGTTTATTGGCAAGTGGAAATATTCTCAAAGAAAGAGTAACCGCTCTTTCTCCAAGGTGTTCTATTTTTACATTTCGCTCGTAAATGAAAGGTCGGCCGACCCTTCTTATTCCCAATATTCTTTTCATAATAGTTTGACACTGCAAGAAGGGTCGGTCGCTCCTTCTTCTGTTCTCTACTATGGATATAGTTGAATTGTTGGATAAAGGTTTTCACAATTAACTATGAAAAGAAGGGGTGGCCGATCCTTCTTGTCGAAAAACGGAAGTGAATAGAAACTATTTTTATATGTTAAAACTTCCAAGGTGTTCTATTTTTAAAATTCCCTCATAATTGAAAGGTCGGCCGACCCTTCGTATTCCCAATATTATTTTCATAATAGTTCGACACTGTAAGAAGGGTCGATCGACCCTTCTTGTGTTCTCCATTATGAATATATATAAATTGTTGGATAAATGTTTTCACAATTAACATCCAAAAGAAGGGGCAGCCGATCCTTGTTGTCGGAAGACAAAAGTCAGGACAAACCATTTTTATATGTTATAACTTAGCCGATTGACTGGATATTCAAACAATGAGTGAATAATTTAGACATTGGACTTTTCACCTTAAAATTTTGAACATTTAAAAATGAAAATTGCAATTTTCAAAAAAAAAATTGCATTTTTTGATATGAAATTCACACTTTTCAAATCAGAAATTGTTTTTTTTTTTAATTTTAAATTCACACTTTTGAAATGAATTTTTTTTTTTTCATTTGAAATTCACACTTTTCAAATCAAAATTTGCATTTTTTTATTTGAAATTCACAAATTTTTAATTGAAATTCAAGTTTTTTTATTTGAAATTCACACTTTTTGAATTGAAATTCATAGTTTTATAACAAAAAACTGCAATTTTAAGGTTCATAAGTAGTCAAAAAACACACTATTTAAATAGAAAAATGAAATTTTCAAAGCCAATATTGCCACTCTCATAACCTGTTTTTGCACTTTAGAAAGGTTGATATTGACATTTTCAAAGCCTAAATTCACACTTTCTTAGTCCAGAAATTGCCTAATATGTCCAAATTTAATGAAATTGACATTTTATGCTAATACTTTCCTATTCTATGGAGACTGAATCTTCTAACATACTACCCAAGAAGGAAATGGGATACATTTACTATTAGCAAGACCAAAATTTTTGTTGTCCTATTTTTTACATACAACTTGATACAATCCAGAGATTAACGATATGAAGTTTGTTGGCTTCTTGTTTTTCTTGGAGAAGTTAAAATTTCTTTTGGCTTCAAAGAGGGTGAAGCTCCTCTTTTCTTTTTGCCGACTATGATCCAATATGATGGCTAGACAAAGGCTTCAAGAATGTGTACTGCATTTTCGGGTGCATCCTGTGGGGATGGAATTTTCAGATCCAACAATTGAATATCACTAAATCATGAAGCTACTAGTGGATCTTTGACATTGGTAGGGATCCTTTTTTCCTCTAAAGTGTCCTCTGTTGTAGCCTGAGAAGATTCCTTAGCTTGTGAAGGAGCCTCTTTGGATAGATCTTCATTTCTTCTTACTGTATAATGTTTGGAGTTTGCTCCATCCCACCAAGTGGATTTGCGATGAAGCTTTTTGGACTTGGGGATTTGAGAAGATTTTGGGCAATCTTTTACAATGTGTCCGGTTGTGAAGCAAGATATGCATCTAAACATCACATTTTCATAGTCTAGCTTTTGCACCCACAAATAATCCTTGCTAGTAAAATGGATCTCAACAGGAAACCCAATGTTAAAGTCCATTTCAACACAGATGCGAGCAAAGGTAGTTTTGATGTAATCCTTAGTTTCTAGGATTTGATTGTAGAAGGAGTCCAATGCATTTCCAATAGCTTCAAGCAATGCCAAGTTACAGAGATGCAAGGACAAATTTGGAAGCCAAACCCAAACTGGAGCAGATGAGATCTGCTCAATAGTTGGGTCAAAAAGAGGGCTCCAGGGTTTCATAAAGAGCCACAAACTTCCCCAAAACCACGGACCAGAGTCAACAATGATCTGTTTATCCTCAAGAGAATTGAAATCCACAAAAAAAAAACCTCGAGCAAAGGGGTAAATAGAGATTTCCTCATAAACAAGGGGCTTCCATACCTTAGAGATTCACTTATGGAGAGCAACCAAGCGATGCCAAAACCCATTGAAGCGACAAACTAATGCCGACTTTGCGAAGTTCCTAGCTTCAATCAAAGATTCTTCTACGACCACAATGGATGGCACAGGTATTTCTTGAACAAGCAAGGGAGGCTGGCCGTAGGCTTCCTTTCCCCCATTGGAGAGCGAGACTGGGATTGAATCCCCGGCTGGAGATGAACAGGAGGCGCGGACGCAGACAACAGAGGCATAGTGGGTCGTGATTCTGCAATGAACCAGTGGGCCACTGAGTAGGCTCGCGAGGCCAGCAAGCCGTTCCAGCAAGACTCACGTTGGGAGTCTCACTTATGCAAGGAGTCGAGCAGGCTCGCGGCGGTCGAGCCCTAACCGTTCTAGCGTAAGGAGGTTAGCAAAAATACAAATAATAAATCTATATTACAAAACACAACTAATGAAAATAATTAGTTTTACAAATATTTTTTTAAATACCCTAACTTGTTTACAAAAACATAATTAAAAAAAAGTAACTAATTTTTTAAGGGTTTCAAAATTTTTCAATCCTACCTACTCATCTCGAGGGCATGGCAACAATATGGGCTTGTTGGTGGTGGATGTTGGCAAAGGCGTCGAACTCATAGACCCTTGATCGAGATGTTTTTTATATTTTGTTTAAGAGTTTGAACAGTAGCCATTGAGATAATAAGTCGTTGGCAGTTGTTTTCCAATTTTTATAATACTTTTTAGGAGCTCAATCGAGATATTTTCTCGATCGAGACACTATCTCAATCGAGCTCCTAACCCTCGAATGAGTGATTTCTCAATCGAGGGTTTTATCAAACCCTTGGTCGAGCAAAAGATCTCGATCGAGGGTTAATGAGAGGTTCGATCAAAATCTTTTAATTAGCTCGAAGGAGCATTTTGTTAAGCCCTTAATCAAGCTTTGAAAACCTGATTGAGGGCTTAACAAAAGCTCAGTCGAGCTCCTTTTTTTCTCCCTCCACTTGCCAAAAAGTGTTACCCATCTTGATGGGTACACCCTTATAAGAAGAAGATGATTAAAGGTTGTTGACCTTAAAGGAAATTAAGATATCAAATCCCTGAAGGGGATTGAGTAAATTATTACATTTAACTATTAGAGTATTTATTTAACAAATTGCTACTAAATTGTTGTGAAGGGGATTGAGTAAATTATTACATTTAACTATTAGAGTATTTATTTAACAAATTGCTACTAAATTGTTGTTTTTTTTGTTGTTGTTGTTGATATTTAGAAAAAAAATTAGAGATCCCCTCGAGCTAAGGTGTTTAATAGGTTTTTAATTCAACTAGAGTTCTACCAATAGCTAAATTAGAAAACGTAAACACTATGAGTGAGTGGTACTAAGCTTATTCTAATATATTAATGAAAATAAGGATTAGATAAATTAAAGGGTAATTAATTTAGAACCCTACATTCATATTATTGACAATGCAGTTCTCGCAATAAAACTTAAAAATATAAAATTGTACACGCTAAAAATTACAACTAAATAAAACTTCTTCGAATTACAATGAAATATAAATAAATTAATATATTAATGACGTTTAAAAAAGTTTGATATATTATTAATAAATTAATTTATGATGCATTCACAACAATTGTCCTGCATTTTATATCTACAAATAAGAGAAACTTATGTATATTTTAATTCATATAGGTTAATAACCTTCATAAAAGTTTGATGTATTATTAATAAATGAGTTTATGCTACAATTGTGTTTAATTTTTAAAATAACTTTAAAATGGTATTATTATTATTATTGTTATTATATTTTTGATGATGATGATGTTGATAGTTAATATCCACTTAGACTAATTTGAATTTATTAGATTTAAAAAAAGAACTACTTGATTTTCTTTAGAGTTTTATTTATATGCTCAAAAAGCTTGGAAAAGAGAGTTCCTAAAGTACTATAATTTTGATGAGATATAAAGTTGGGAAGGTTCGTATTGTACCAAATTTTTTGAAACTAAGATATTATGTGGGTGTATGTAGGGAAATATAAAAGGATGTTCTCTTAATCCTCAACACTCATAGTTTCACAAAGATGACATATCCTTCCAGCCCATTGAGTTTTACGAAAGGCCCTATGCTCATTTCACTATGCAACTCATGAGAATTCATTTTTATTTTAGCTTTGTGGATCTTCTTCTTTACCCTAGTTAAAACATAGAGGCAATTTTGATCTTCAATATTAGGGTTAATGACCTCGTAATATCTTAATTTTCTTATATCGTCTAAATTTCCATCACACCATAGCTTCACTTTGAACTTCCAAGTAATAATATTTTTTTATATCATCTATACTTTGCACAGTGACATTTTTTTCAACCACCCCAGATCTTTAACCATGACATCGCATCTTTATGCCAACCTTGCTTGAGACTTAGGTGGTTTTGACAAGAATTTAAAGCAATTTTTTAAATACTCTCGTCCACCAGTTTATTTAATTGTTTCTTGTACATTAGATAGCTAGCCATAGCTCTACTCTCAATGCGGCTCCAAAGATCCACTTCAATAAGGAAAATAGGATATGACATATTGCTTTTAATTTTAATATTATAAGTTCTAAAACACTCTTGGATTAGCTCAATACTTCTCAAAGTTTCTCTAAAGAGGATACAACCCCAAAATTCACACCCATATAGGAGAACGAGAGTGACATGAGTTTCAAAAAAAAAATTATTTGTATCCCACATCACAAGGTCTGCTCGCTTACATTTTTTATTGATCCCTTTCTTGATGTTGTAGTTCCAAATAATCTTGTACTGGACATAAATTGCAAGATATTTGTAGGAAGTAACTTCCTCCATGTTGATATTATCATACAAGAAATGAGAGTAAGTGAAATTAGTATATTTCATCAACATAAATTTAGTTTTGTTAGCATTGATAGTCATTCCCATACCACAGCAAAAATACTTGAGAATTCTTAATTGCTTATCAAGATTAGAGGGACATATTGCTAGAATAACACTATCATCAGTATAAAGAGGGAGGATGATGGCATTTTTTCTAATGTTGTTCCAATGTAGCCTTCCTTTTTTAAATGGCATTCTCACTTATAAATGTATATACCAAAAGGTGTAGGGGAGAGGGGTAAAAGTTGAATAACTCTTATATTACTATTAATATCTTCCGAACAACCCTTGGTGTTTTTAAACTTGGCAATGAAATTCTCGTACAAGCTTATTGAAGCGACCCTCAAATCAAGAGGAACCTTTTACTCTTCCAATCTTTTCCACAAGTTATTTCTAGCAACTGTATCAAAATAATTCTCAGAATCCACAAAGTAGCAAGGAAGATTGACCTTATTATTGTGATATTACTCTGCAATGATATTGAGAATAATAAGGTGGTCTATGGTTGAATGATACCTTCTAAAACCAAATTTCCTAAATATCTCTTTTACCTTGACTTTCTAGCCATATGTTGATCTTATTTCCAAAATAATACCATATAAATTTCCAAGAGAGGACTAGTCATAATGGTCCTATGATTAGAGGGGTTGTTTTTCTCATCATTTTAAACAATTGGGTACAATAAAACTCTGAGTCAAATGTTTAGGGAAGCCTTGCTTGGATGCTAGATTGAAGAGCTTGTAGATGTGAGGAATGACTACATGCCCCCCAATTTTTAGAATTTTATCTTGGTAGGCTTCTAATGTCCTTAGCTTTCCCATTCGTGAGACACTTAATCCCAAAATCTATAGCTTCTCAAGATAAAAACTTCATCTTCCATAAAAAGGGGTAGAATGTTGTCCACAACATCATTAGTTTCATAAATATTTTTAAGATAGGAAATCCAATCCTTCAATACAATCCTATTATTCTCTTTTGTTTTGAGTGTTATAAGTTTTCTCAAGAATTTCTTAGGACCATCTTAGAGAGGTGCAAAAGCTTCACCTGTTTATTATTAATATATGTCATTTTTTTCTTTTAATGACATATTTGTACATGTTTATCTTGTCAACTTTTATGAACTCCTCAATAGCTTATTTAATTTCTCTTCTTGCAATTTTTGAAGTTTTAAAAAATCTCAAGATAATCCCAAAGGATTGTTTCCTCTTACCTTCTTATAATGGCATGTTATAAGTTTTCTTTATGATTTATGTCAAAATAAACTTGAATTATTTAGGAAACCATAAATTTTTTTATTTGATTAAAGTGTTAATATGATTGAAAAATATATTATTAAAATTATGATGATGTTGATGGTTTTTAACATCTACTGAGATCAATCTTGATATATAGGGCCTTAAGAAGATAAAGATTATTTGTTTTTCTTTAAAATACTATTTCTATGATCAAAGAGCTTAGAAAGTTAGAAAGGTTAGTGTCAGAGGAAAGCTATTGAAATTGAGATCTCATGTGAGTGAACGCTGAGCAATCTAAGAGAAAGTGATTTTCATCTTCCACGCTCATAGAATCGCATAAATGACAAATTCTTTCATCCCAAGGCATTCGAGTGGTTTTCCAATGCCCAATTTCACTATGAAGCTCATGAGAGTTCATTCTAATCTTAGCAATATTAATTTTATTCTTTGAGATTCTTAAGATAGAAAAATAGTTTTGATCACCAAGATTAGGGTTAATGGTCTCTTTGTAATACTTAAGATTTATTTTTACCTCTAATTATTATTTGCACCACATTTTCTCTTTGAATGTAGAAGTAATAATATAATTAATGTTATCAAAATTTTGTAGAGTGGTGGTTTCATTAATCCCCAATAATTTAACCAAGCCATGGCATCTTTAAGGCATCCCTGGTTGAGGTGTAGGTGCTTTTGGTTGGATTTAAGAGTGATTTTAGGAAGTAGTTTGTCTCCTATATTGTTTAATTTATTTTTATGCATCAGATATCTAATCATATCCATGCTTTCAATGGTGGATATTGCTGCTTCTAAGAGGATAATAGGATAGGGTGTGTTGCTCTTAATTTTCATATTATAAGTAATAAATCGTTTCTGGATTTGTTCAATTATTCTCTAAGACTATCTGGAAATGTTGTGCATCCCCAGGCTTCACAGCCATATATATTAATGAGAATGATGAGTGTTTTAAAGAGGAATTTATTTGTGTCCCACAGCACAAGGTTTGTCGATTTACAGTTGTTTTCAAGGACCAATGTAATATTCCTCTTTTATACCCCTAGTATTTTGTAAATGTAAGTGAATATTGTACTTGTTTATTGGTGAGGAGCTCAAGGCCAAGGCGCCACTAGTAAACCTTGTAACTTATGTGGTTTAATTCCTAAGTTGTAAATTGTAAAATTAGGAGACTAAAAGATGGTGGCACAACTAAACGATGGGTATTTGAGTCCACTAGGAGAGAAGCATAATGGTAGGTAGGGCATGAGTTGACGACTGACGTCATCATGGTGCCACAAGGATGTAAGTGAACATTTATATCCACCAAAGGTCATTTAAGTTTTCTTGGTTATATGTTAGTCCTAGAGAAGATACCGAAGATAGCCTTACCTATCGAGAGACAATAAATGTCTCCTAAGACCTAAAGCATAACACTAAGTTAATTATTGCTAAAAGCTATTATGAAAAACATAGAAACTCCTGTGGATGTCTTTGAAATTCTAGTTCTGATAGTGGATGTCAAAGGTTTTCATCATTAAAACCCACTATCTAGTAATTAGTATAAAGCTAACTATTTATTACAAGATGGACTAAAAGATTGTCAATACTATCTCGGTGTGGTTAGTAAAACCCCAAGATATATAGAAGATGGAAGAGACAACATATACATATATGTATATATATCATCACATTGATAAAATATTATTAGTTATAATATTTTAAAATTATATATATATATTATACATTGACATGCATTATAAAGATAATGCAACAAAAAACTATATAAGTATATGAAGATATCTATATAGTTTGGTACTCTTAAAGAGGATAAATTATATTATCAAAGAATTATTGGGACTATTTTAGACTACGATCTCTTATTATAAAGACATGGATAGGCCCAAAAAAACTTATGAAAAAGGAATTATTTAATTTAGTAAAAAGAAGCTTAGCCTATCAATTGATGTATTTGGTAAGCTTAGTTTATGGATATATTCGGTAAGTTTATCTTATTATTTGATATATTTGATAAGCTCATATTATTGAACAAAGTTTAGTTTATGGATATATTTGGTAAGTTTATGTTATTATTTGATATATTTGATAAGCTCATATTATTAATTAAATATTAGTATACTTGTCATACTTGAAGTTATAATAAGAGACAAATAAACATATAAAATTATATATATATATATATATATATAAGCCAAGAGTGATTTAAAGTGAAGTGTTGAACTTTATAAATATAAAGGGTTGTGGATAAATAAATGAATTTAAGGAGAGGTTAGCTATGGACTTAAAATGCTAATGGTATTATATTATGATATAAATATCAAATTATTAATTTGGCTATTAAACCTTGGATCATTAGAATTATGAAATTTAATTATAGGTTAGACATATATATATATATATAAGATGGCATATGTTGATGTATATGTAACTTCGGAATGTATTTCATCTATGTATTTCATATATATTTATTGTACCCTTATAAGAGATGTGTTATTCATCTATAAGGAAGTGTCGTCATGTGGATTGACAAGTGTCGCAAGTGTGTGTACTTGCTGATGCGTTATTAGATTACCATGTGTGGGGTCGGCCCTGAAATATATCTTATGTTGTGGATGTATCTAGATAGACAATTCGGACCCATAGGGTAACTGGGAAAATAGGTTGGTATAAATAGAGATCGGGAGATCTCTGTTTTGATCACTCGGAAACTCACACTTCTCTCACTCAGAAAGTGGCGCACTAATGAGGAGGAGGATCATCTGCTACTAGGAGACTATCTCAATGTATTTTGGTTGTACTTTGGTTGAGCCATTGCTCTCTCTATCTCTGAGGAAGTTGTGGGGTTTTTCACCTTAGGGTTTTCCCCACGGAAACTCTTTGTCTCTTGTCTCTCATGCTTTTGATTCTTGTGATGCTTGTCATGCTTATTGTGATTGTTATGCATTGATATACTGTATATGTTATTCTTTAAGTAAATATCCAAGAGTATTGTGAATTAATGCTCAAAATTTAACATGGTATCAGAGCTAACCTGAAAAGAAGACATTTTGCAGTGACAAAAACTTGAGTTTCTTGTTTATTGGGTTTCTCTACATAGATTTTGGAAAAGAAGTATAGTAGATTGACTCTACTCATCAAGGAGAATATATCTATCCAATCAGAATTCAATTCTGAGCATTTATAGATTTGGCCCTAAAACTTAGGGTTTTCACAAAAATAGGAATTTCTGAAATCTGAAGACATAGCTAGAAGCTCCTTGCAAAAATCGAAGTTTAGAGCTTTGGATCGAGATTTTTGGCTGGGTAGATATCTAGGAAACTCAAACCCTAATTTAGGGCTCTCCTTAGTGAACCCGAGAGGACAAAAAGACAAATCTGAAGGGTAAAGCTTTGTTGATCTCAAATTCTGAATACACTAGGCTGATCAACTCATCAAGGCACATCTTTCTATCCTTTCAGAAAGTTGAAATTCATATTTTGAAATTTTAGGGCTTTTTCAACAAACCCTAATCCGGGACAAGATCCAGTTTTTAGCATTTCAAGTGGTAAGACCTAAATATTTTCTATTTCCATTTGAAGTACTCTTTAATATGTCTCTCCACACCAAGCTTGAGGATAAGCTTGAAGGGGCTGATAACTTCCGAGGTTGGAAGTATAGGATTTGGTTAATCTTGGAAGAAAATGAGTTGCACTCATATATAAAAGAAGACATCCCTATCCCAGAGGATGAAGAAGCTAAAGTATTGCATAAGAAGAAGTGGTCAAGGCAAAGAGAATCATTGTTGATTCTATCAACGACCATCTCATACCCCATGTGTCTTCTCTAAAGACACACAAGGAGATGTTTGACTCTTTGACCAAGCTATTTGAAGGGAAGAACATAAATTGGAAGATGACCCTACGGAACCAATTGAAAGGAGTAAAGTTTCAGAATGGAGAAACCATTCAATCTTATTTTTCAAGGGTCTCCCAGATCAAGGAACAACTAGAAGCAATGGATGAAATGGTAGAGAATGGTGAAGTTGTCATGACCACTCTGAATGGCCTACCTAGGTCATGGGGCTCCTTCATTCAAGGAATCTGTGAAAGAAATAAGTTGGTATCCTTCAGTAGACTACGGGAAGAATGCTCAAAAGAAGAAGAAAGGCGTGTGAAAAGAGAAGAAAAGATGGGGAATGAAGATCAAGCTCTCACAGCTCACACCAAGAAAGGGAAGTCCAAGAGAGAGCCATCTCACTCCAATAAATCTTCACATCACTACAAAGAAAGAAGAATATGCTTCACCTATAATGAAAAAGGACATATTACCCTAAATTGTCCCATGAACAAGAAGGACAACAACAACTTCAACAAGAAGAAGAAGGGCAGCAAAAGAAGGTTTCATGCTCATGCTGCCGAGGATGATGAACCACCCCAGAAGAAGGCTAGGGAAGAAGAGTATGTTCTAATATCTACTCTCACAGGTACTATCTCCCATGGTTGTAATGATTTGTTAATTGACAGCGGGGCTTCAAAACACATGATTGGGTTTAAAGAATCTTTTGCTAACCTATATGAACATGAGTCACCCCATAAGGTGAAACTTGGGGATGACTACCAATACCCTATCAAAGGAAGTGGTGAGGCCTCCTACAATATAGACTCTGGGAAGTCTTTGAAGATGAAAGATGTTTTGTATGTACCTGGGCTCAAGAAGAATCTACTCTCCATCTTTTCATTGGATGCAAAAGGTATGAGGGTTGCATTTGTGGATGGCCAAGTCCTAATGTGGCCAAAGGGAAAGACCATAGATGATGTAGTAGTGATTGGAGAGCAAGAGGGAGGTTTGTATAAATTGAAGGGACAACCTGAACATCCCATGGTGCATGAATCCATGGAGCCAAGTGAACTTTGGCATAGAAGAATTGCTCATATGCACTATAGGGCACTTCCAATTGCAAGAAAGGTTGTAGAGGGTCTTCCTGAAATCAAGACCAAACATTAACGTGTTTTCAAAGGATGTGCAAAAGGTAAGAACATTAAGAAGGCTTTCCAAAGCAGTGAAAACAAGGCAAAGGATATCATGGAAATCATCCACTCAGATGTATGTGGTCCTATGTCATCCAGTTCTCTAAGTGGGTATGTTTACTATGTCTCATTTATTAATGACTTCTCTAGGAAGACTTGGGTATACTTATTGAAGAACAAAGATGAGGTGTTTGATAAGTTTAAGGAATTAAAAACCTTGATGGAGAATCAAACTGACAAGAAAATCAAAACATTCAGATCCGACAATGGTGGAGAATTCACCTCAGGTGACTTCAAGAAGCTTTGCAGTGATTCAAGGATTAAGAGGGAGTTGACTGCTCCTTATAATCCTCAATAGAATGGAGTTGCAGAAAGGAAGAACAGAACAATCATGGAAGTAGCAAGGGTAATGCTGCTTGACCAGGATCTACTTATGCATCTATGGGAAGAAGCAGCTAGAACAGATGTATATGTGCATAATAGAACACCCCACAAGATATTGGACAACAAGACACCAGGAGAGGTCTTTTCTGGTAGGAAACCTGAAGTCAGCCATCTCAAAATATTTGGTTGTCCAGTATACACTCATGTCCCAAAGGAAAAGAGTACAAAACTAGATCCTTCAGGAAAGAAGGGTATCTTTATGGGTTACAGTGAAAGCTCGAAGGCTTACAGAATATACTTTCCAGGGTTCAAGAAGATTGATGTAAGCAGGGATGTAACATTTGATGAAAACTCAGCATTCATCAAATCAAGAAAGGTACCTATCGAAGTTTATGAAGAACCTAAGGAAACTAGATTTCAAGACACTACCATGATTGAAGCAATTCCAGAAGTTGTTCGTGAGTTTGAAGATACACAAGAACCTGTAGATCCACCCTGTGAGGATAACTCTCACAAGAGGAAACTTGCATGGGCTAGAGAGCTCATTCAAGATGCAGAAATATTTGGCATTCTAGAAGAAGAACATAGAGCAAAGAAGAGAACTAGATCACATACCAGCTATGTTGCTTTACTCTGTGACGTCATGAATAAAGAACTTTCCAGTTATGAAGAAGCAGTGGAAAAGAAAGAATGGAAGGATGCCATGGTCGAAGAATACCAATCAATAATGAAAAATGATGTTTGGGATGTTGTACCAAGACCTAAAGGGAAGTATGTCGTGACTTCCAAATGGATCTACAAAATCAAGCATGCTGCAGATGGCAGTGTAGAGAAATACAAACTAAGATTTGTAGCTCGTGGCTTCTCTCAGAAAGAGGGAATAGATTATGAAGAAACTTTTGCACCTGTAGCCAAGTATACTTCCATCAGAACAGTACTTTCCCTAGCTGCAGTAATGAAATGGAAAATACACCACATGGATGTCAAGACTGCTTTCTTGAATGGTGTAGTTGAAGAGGAAGTATATGTGGAGCAGCCACTTGGTTTTGAAATACATGACAAGGAGTCATATGTGTGCAGATTGAAGAAAGCCTTGTATGGCTTGAAGCAAGCTCCCAAAACTTTGTATGGTAGGATGGACAGTTTCCTATCTAGTTTGGGCTTTACCAAGAGTAAAGCGGATTCCAACCTTTACTACAAGGTTGAGGAAGGGAATCCTGTGATTCTACTCCTGTATGTGGATGACTTATTTGTAATAGGAGATGATAGATTGATTGCAGATACTAAGAAGAATCTTGCTGCTGAGTTTGATATGAAAGATTTGGGAATGATGCATTATTTTCTAGGTATGGAGGTATGGTAGAATGCAGGTGGGATCTTCCTTAGTCAAGGGAAGTACACAGTAGATATTCTGAAGAGATTCAGAATGGTGGATTGCAAGGCCATGGCCACACCCATGGCATCGAATCTGAAGCTTCTATGTGATGCTTCATCTGAGCCGGTTGATATCTCTATGTATCGTCAGATGATTGGGTCCTTGATGTACCTAACGAGCACAAGACTAGATATTTGCTTTGCTGTGAACCCATTGAGTCAGTTCCTGACAGATCCGAGGAGTGTTCACCTGGTTGCTGTAAAGCATGTTTTGAGGTACCTGAAGGGTACAGTGGATTATGGGCTCAAGTATGAAGCGAATCAAAAGTTTAACCTGCAGGGTTATGTTGATTCAGATTGGGCTGGCAGTGCTGCAGATAGGAAGAGCACATCTGGGTGCTACTTCAGTATGGGATCAGGTATGATCTCTTGGTTTAGTAGGAAGCAGTCTTGCGTAGCACTGAGTACACCTGAGGCAGAGTATGTTGCAGCTTGTTCAGCTATTTGTGAGGCAGTATGGCTACGGAAGCTACTGTTTGAGTTATTTGATCTCCCATTGGATGCTACTGGTATCTTCTACGATAACCAGAGTTGTGTGAAGCTGTCTGAGAACCCAGTGTTTCATGACAGGTCGAAACACATAGAGATAAAATATCACTATATCAGGGATATGGTGCAGAGAGAAGCTGTGAAGCTCCTGTATGTTGCGACAGACGAGCAGATTGCAGATGTGCTAACGAAGCCACTAGCCAGGGTGAAGTTCGAGTACCTCAGGGAGAGGCTTGGTGTTATTTAGATCGAGGACACTTCAAGGAAGAAGTGATGGACACATTTGCTGAAGCCATTCCAAGCATGTTGGAAGGAGGATCCTTCACATGGCTGTGGATGTAAGCGCTGGATGATGAGCATCAGGATGATGTTCTAGTTTCGGCTTTGTATGATCAGTTGGATCATTTATATGTATGTATGCATCATGTTGGATGTTGGATATGATCGGTTGGATCATTTATATGTATGTACGCATCATGTTGGATGCTGGATATGATCAGTTGGATCATTTATATGTATGTATGCATCATGCTGGATGCTGGATATGATTAGTTGGATCATTTATATGTATGTACGCATCATGTTGGATGTTGGATATGATCGGTTGGATAATTTGTATGTATTTTGTATATGCATCATGTTGGATGCTTGGACCATGTATCTGTATATGTATCAGGTGGATACATTGTATGATTAGGTAGATCATGTATGTTGATATGTATCAGGTATGATCAGGTAGATCATGTATGTTGATGGATACATTGTGTGGATCATGTATCTATGTATCAGGTGGATACACTGTGTATGGTGATATGCATCAGGTAGATAATTGCTATGCATCACATAGATGCATTGTATGATCAGGATGATCATGGATGATGATCTTCTCCAGATGACATGCATCAAGACAATGCATTAATGATGCTCAGGATGATCATGTGTACATCAGGATGATGTATGGTGAGTATCAGGCTGATACTTTGTGGCCATGGATTAGGTTGTGTAGATGAGCATGTCTGGGAGATCCTATAGGTCGGAGTTGTGTACCAATAATAGCCTGGGATGCTCTTTCGAGACATTGCTCTGGGAGGACATGTAATTTGTGCCCTGGGATATCTTCAGGTCGGAGTTGTGTACCTGTAACATCCTGAGATGCTCTTGCGAGGTTTTATCCTATGGCATGTAATTTGCTCCTGGGAGATCTGGACAGGATGAAAAAGGCCTCAGATGCTTCAGCGAGGTTTTTCCATGACCACATGTAATTTGCTCCTGGGAGATCTGGACAGGATGAAAAATGCCTCAAATGCTTCAACCATGTTTTGTGGTGAACCACATGTAATGTGCTCTTGAGAGATCCGACAGGTAGAGCTGTGTGCTCGTAACAGCCTGGGATTCTTCAGCCAGGTTTTGTGGTGAGATCACATGTAATGTGCTCCTGGGAGATCCAACAGGTAGAGTTGTGTGCTCGTAATAGCTTGGGATGCTTTAGCAAGGTTTTGTGATGGGTCACATGTAATGTGCTCCTGGGAGATCCGACAGGTAGAGCTGAGTGCTCGTAATAGCTTGGGATGTTGCAGCCAGGTTTTGTGACGCACGTAATAAGTCCTGAGGATTCCACAATATGGCTAGTGATGATGAAGACGTGCAAGTGGTGGGCCTACATCCAGTATGAAAAAAGACTGGCTCTGTATAACTTCCTATGACGAGAAGAGTCAAAGATTGGTTGAGATAGCAGCAGCAGTGACGATGATGATGATGATGATCCTGAGAAGAAGACTTGTCTAACAAATCTGTGTCGATAAATACCTTCCTAGCTAAGAGGGAGTGTTGATGTATATGTAACTTCAGAATGTATTTCATCTATGTATTTCATATATATTTATTGTACCCTTATAAGAGATGTGTTATTCCTCTATATGGAAGTGTCGTCATGTGGATTGACAAGTGTCGCAAGTGTGTGTACTTGTTGATGGGTTATTAGACCACCATGTGTGGGGTCGGTCCTAAAATATATATTATATTGTGGATGTATCTAGATAGACAAGTCGACCCCATAGTGTAACTGGGAAAACAGGTTAGTATAAATAGAGATCGAGAGATCTCTATTTTGATCACTCGGAAACTCACACTTCTCTTACTCAGAAAGTGGTGCACTAGTGAGGAGGAGGATCATCTGCTACGAGGAAACTATCTTAGTGTATTTTGGTTGTACTTTGGTTGAGCCATTGCTCTCTCTATCTCTGAGGAAGTTGTGGGGTTTTTCACCTTTGGGTTTTCCCCACAGAAACTCTGTGTCTCTTGTCTCTCATGCTTTTGATTCTTGTGCTGATTGTCATGCTTATTGTGATTGTTATGCATTGATATACTGTATATGTTATTCTCTCAGTAAATATCCAAGAGTATTGTGAATTAATGCTCAAAATTTAATAGCGTCGATCATCCTACAACTAACCGTACTCTTATGTTAGTTGTCATCAACTCTTGGTGGAGCACTCCGAGAATTTTTAGAGGGATGTCTTCTTAGTGGAGCACTCCCACTCCTCGCTACCGCCATTTGTTCCTTCGTGGAGTACTCTGACTCCTTACCAACACCATATCTCTCATTAGTAGAGAGCTTGAACACTGGAAAGACAGCCATCTACCTCCTGGAAGGACGGGATCCCATCTATTTAAGAAACTAAAATCAAGTTGATGGGAGGGGGACGGTGGATGGTTTGTGAATGGTGTAAATGTTATGTTAGTTTTGAGTTTGGAAAGATACCCTTGCGGGTTGTGGTAACGGCGGGTTAGTTTCGGTTTGGCTATATACGATGTTGGATATCTCTGTAAAATATTTTCATAGAGTATTTGGGCGAAGGGATTGTGCATAGCGCTTGAAACCAGGTTGTTCTTATGTTGTATACATTTTATAAATATTGGTATATCTCTTCCAACACCATTCAATAGAGTATTTAGGGAAGGGATAAAGCATAGCTCTTGATCCCAGGTTTATGTTATTTACATTTTATAAATGTTGGGATAATCTTTGCAGCATGATTCTGCAGAGCTTGATCCCTGATCAACTCCCTGTTGGGGATCTACGAGTTCATTCATGCTACCACAAGTTTGTGGGATCTCTATGTTCATTCATACTGCCACGATTTTGTGTGATCTCTATGTTGATTCATACTTCCACGATTTTGTGTGATCTCTGTGCTCATTTAGACTGCCATGATTTTGGGTGATATCTCTATTCATTCATACTGCCACGAATCTGTGTGATCTTTGTGTTCATTCATACTGCCATGAATTTGTGTGATTAGGTCCTGGTTATCTCTATGTAGTTAAGCTGCCACAAAGTCGTGTGACCACTGTGATCTGTGTTTATTATGATGCCACGATTTTACCGTGATCTCTGTCCATTCATATTGCCCCAAATTTGCATGATCATATTCCTTGTGATCTCTGTGCAGTTCAGTTGCCATTAAGTCGTGTGATCACTGTAACCTCTATTATATATATACTTCTAGGACTCTAGTTTAGATCTAGTTGAGGATCTCTTCTTTATTACATGCTTCCACAAACTTGTTTCCAGATCTAGGTTTTAGATCTCTGTTATATATATTTTCCACCGCGAATTAGTTTGGATCCAGTCATGATCTCTATTAGATATATCTGCTACCACGATTTAGTTTGGATCTAGTTAGGATCTCTATCATATATCTTTGCTACCGCGATTTAGTTTGGATCCAGTTACGATCTCTATTATATATATATACTGCCATGATTTTAGTTTAGATCCAATCTAGGTATCTGCTTTATTACATGTTGGCATGGATTTGTTTAGATCCATGTTTTATATCTATGTTTATATTATTGCTACAACGAAATCGTTGATCCTTTTTTATCTCTTCTTTAGTAAATAAGTTTATGCCAGTGTGAATGCCTGGAAACACTATTTTTCTTTTTTGTTGTAGAGATAAATCTCTGTCATTATGTTGATGTTAGCATCGAATGTCTTGAAAATGCTCTCTATAAGAGAGGCTTGAGAAAGTTGAAAGGAAAGTAAATATTGCAACAATTGTGTTGCGGGATGTAACCTCTATATTGGATAAATAATACAGATGTGACATTTCTTTGTGGACGTAGCCCATAGATTTGGATGAACCATGTATATTGGTCTCTCTTGTATTTACAACTTATGTGCTTCATTCTCCTTGATAATTGTGATTTAAAATGGCGAGTCCTTTCATGAAGATGTTCATGTTAGTGATATTGAATGTGAGCTTATATAATTATCATAGATAAAGCATTTGAATTATACAATTATCAGTTTTCCTCGAGCAATTTATTATGGATAGGGATGTTCTACAATGTAATGTTTCCATTTACACATAATTATCCTAAGTAAAATAGAAGAAGTTGTTTAGATGTTTCTATAACTTGTTAGATAATTTGATGTTGGATAAACGTTAGAATTATTGACTAAGATCTTGCGTAAGCAAGCAAGTTTTATAAGAGCATTGAATGTAGGAATGATTGAAATGAATGAATTATGCATGTTGAGATATTTATTTTATGGAAAACTAATCGTCATTTGTTGATGCAAGGATGGCAGACTTTCGGTCCTTAATACAAAGGAATTTCATTATAAGTCGAGGAGTTCTTTAAGGTCTTGGAATTTCCATATGAGAACATGTTTCGTGTTAATGCATGGATTTGTAAAAGGTATATATTCTTAAGGAGTTGATAATATTTGTTTAGAATTGAAAATGATACTTATAGAATAATGGATAGAATGTTGGTAAGGTTCATCATCTTTCCATTACATATTTCTTTTATAATAGATGAACATCAATAAAGGAAGGGTATTTATTCTTCTTCGTTATATTAATGCTATGGTAAAACCAGAAGAAGGTATGGAACCTATGAATTAAATAAGTGAAAGTTGAAATAGTTTATCTCATCAAGTTTTTATGAATATTCCTTATGAGTTAAGTAGCCATTGTGATTTTTCTTTTTAATTCACTAAAATACTGACTTGGATATTTAGGTTTGTTACACCCATTTAGGATTTCCACCCTCCATTTATCCTCTTCTCGATGCTATAGTTCCAGTTGAGCTTGTGTTGAAATTCAATTCCTAAGTACTTATAGGTGGTTACTTCCTCTAAGATTCTATTGTCATAAGGAAAATTGTCAGAAGTGCCTTTATTGGACTTGATAATCATTACGTTTGTTTTGTTAATGTTAATGGTCATGCCCATATTGGTGTAGAAACATTTGAGAATCCGTAATTGATTCTCAAGATCATAAGGGAACCTAGCCATACGAACAATATTGTTAGCATAAAGAAGAAGCATGATGACTATTCCTGCCAATGTCACACCCATGCAACCTACCTCTTCTAGGCATTCTTCAAGCTTATCGATGTAAATGAAAAAAAGGGTAGGGGAAAGGGGACACCCTTGCTTTACTACTTTTGAATTTGGCAATGACACTTGCCCCTTCGTACTTTGAATGGTTCCCCTTTATAGTGGCCTGTTGAGAAGGGGGTTGATGTGGTGGCATAGGGGATCGACGCAAAGGATTCCGCCGCTCATGTTCCTAATGTTCTGCTGGTTGTTTCTTTGGAAGATGAGACCCCTATGTTTGAAGATGAAGA
Source organism: Larix kaempferi (assembly GCA_027924585.1). Lineage (NCBI taxonomy): Eukaryota > Viridiplantae > Streptophyta > Pinopsida > Pinales > Pinaceae > Larix > Larix kaempferi. The sequence goes on from BSBM01000096.1 coordinate 31,189,102, forward strand.
AGCTCAAGATTTGGCCTTTGCTGTTAACTTGGATGTGATTATTCTGGTGCCCCTTACAACTGATATTTTTGGAGAGGTAGAGAACACCTTCATAAGATCGGCACCATCTTCATCGAGTACCTTTTTCTTCTCTCTCCATTTCTCTGTCTTTTAATTTCTTTTTTAAGAACTTAACTATCCCTGGTCATGACTCGTTCGAAGCACTTAAAAACTTGCACATCTCTTCACAACCCTTGTATATTTGTTCATTAGCCTCTATTTCCACTTTTATGGTAACGGTTCCCAATCCTGTTCTTCAGTTATCCGATAATGTGACTCCCTCTGAAGTCTTACATGTTTCCCATGTTCCTATGGATCTACCACAATCCCCCACTTGTTCATCTGAGTCAGGTTATTTTCATCGTTCCACTACCAAACCCTCTTTTGGTGGTCTTGGGAAAGACAAGTGTCGTTTGGGCAAGGGCCGTGGAAGTAAATCTCTCATTTCCAAAGCAAAGTCCAAAGCATGCTCGGACATGATGGAAGGTAAACAACTCTTCATTTAAAGGGCACTTAGAGCTGTGCAGGCCCAGAAAATGGGGTGCTGATGAAGATTATGACCTTCAATTGTCGGGGTCTTGCTGGTCCCTCTAAAAGATCAACGTTGCAATGGGTGTTGGATCTTGAGCATCCGGATTTACTTTTGTTACAAGAAACTATGGGGGGACGTATTGAGGTGTCTAAGAATTTGAATGGCTGGTTCTCGGGTTGGAATTTTGAAGCGTCAGATGCGCGTGGGCATTCTGGGGGTTTGGCTGTGGGTTGGCATGAGGCATGTATCAAAGTTACCAATCTATGGGGAATGGATTCGGTATTGGGACTTTCTTTTCATGCTCTAGATTTTGATAGAGATTTCACTGTCGTTAACATTTATGGTCCCGATTGCAATAGGATTCCTTTTTAGGTATTGTTGTTGAATAAAGACTTGATTAAGGGAGATTCTATTATACTGGGGGGGGGAATTAATTTTTCATAGGGTCAAGCCGAAGTCTAACGGCCTCATGCACAGGTGGATCCACTCACATATTTTTTTTTCAGGAAGCTGGTTAAAGGTAATCTGGTTGATGCTGAACCTATTTGTCTTAAACCCCCCCTGGTGAAACAAACAAGTGGGGGAGGATTGGGTCGCTAAATGTTTGGACAAATTCTTATTGGTGGATCCTTTGGTGGAATTGTTTTTTCATGTTCGGCAATGGGTCGGTTCTGGTGGGTGTTCTGATCATGATCCCATTTTTCTCGAGATCAGGGATGGCCCTGTGAAGCCACCATCCCCTCTGAAGTTCAATAAAACTTAGTTGAAGGACCCAACCATTTTTTATGTATTCCAGTCAATATGGACTCCGTATCGGCTTGGTAGAAACATCACGACTGCATTTAAGTTTGCTGAGAATATAAAAAACTTGAAGCGACCTATTAAGAAATGGGCAGCTGATAAATGGCTGCTAGAGGATCGTGAACTTAAGCAGATCGAAGCGAACATTGCAACCATTGCATCGAGTTCTTGTGGGGGTTTTATGACCAACAAGTCTAAAGTCACATTAGCTTAGCTGGAAGGAAGGAGAAATACTATTCTTTCAGAGATGGAGGAGACCTGGCGTTTGAAGAGTAGGGCTATTTGGTTGGAAAGTGGTAATGAGAACTCAAAATTCTTCCATGCTTATGCTAGAGGAAGATGGTCTGCAAACACTATCTGGAGTCTAAATGACCATCTGGGCAATGTACAACACACTTTTGAAGGGAAGGCCGATGTGGGGGTTCAACCTTTCAAGAATCTATTCAAGGCTAGCGAGAGGGTAAATATTGAAGAAGTAATCTGGGTGGCTCAACTGTTTCCCAGGTTTGTAGAAGAGAATGATAATAGGAAGTTGATGGATATTATTTTGGCTGATGAATTAAAAGAAGTTCTCTCAAGTTTCTATAAATATAAAATACCTAGGCCTCAGGGTTGGACGATTGAATTCTTTTTGGGATTATTTGATTACATCGGTGAGGATCTTCTTAGATTGGTCGAATATACTCGATTGGAAGCCAAAATTACAGCAAGTATTAACTCTACTTTCATTGCTTTAATTCCTAAGGTTGATACTCCTTCTTTCCTGAATGATTTTCGCCCTATTTTGCTATGCAATTGTGTCTACAAGATAGTCACAAAAGTTATTGCTTGAAGTCTTAAGAACATCCTTTCTTCTCACATACCTAAGGAGAAATTCGGTTTTTTGGGAGTTCATCAGATTCATGAAGCCATTGGGATCACACAGGAAGGCCTACACAGTATTAAAACCAAGAAGTTGAAAGGGGCAGTTCTGAAGATTGATCTATCCAAGGCATATGATAAAGTAAGTTGGCTCTATCTGCGTCTCTTTCTTACTCATCTGGGTTTTGACATCAGTTTTATCAAGTGGGTTATGAGTTGCATAACCACTGTATCCTTTTCAGTCCTCATCAATGGGGCTGCTACCCCTTTTTTATATTCACGGCATGGGTTGCGTCAGGTGTTTTCTTTATCACCCATGCTTTTCCTTTTGGTTGCGGAAGGTTTGAGTCAGGCTATTCTTGAGGCCAGGAGGTCGGGTCACTTCGGGGGAATTTTGGTAGCTCCGGGTTTCTTCATTACCCATCTGCTTTTTGTTGATGACATTCTCATTTTATGTTCGGGTTCTCGATGGGATGGGAACAAGTTAAAAGATATTTTGGACCTTTCCTCCCGTGATACACAGATGGACATTAATGCTGAAAAGTATACTTTGTCTACTAATCTTCTAAGTGAGGCGGAATTGCAGGTGTATACTCACCTTTTTCCCGTTTCGCATCTTACAATAGAGAATGGGATGAAGTACTTGGGTTTCAACTTGAAACAAAATAATTACTTGAAACATGACTGGAAGTGGCTGATTGAAAAACTTGAGAAAAGATTGAAGTAATGGAGCTTTAAGTGGTTGTCTAGGGATTAAAGATTGATCCTGGTCAAGTCAGTACTGGAGGCCATTCTGGTATATTGGATGCCTTTAGCTTGGATTCCCCGAGGAATCCTCGATTAAGAAAGGCGCTTGTGTTTTCGATTTTTATGGAGTGGCAAGGGGGATTCTTATGTTTCTCCATGGGTCAAGTGGGATCGTATTACTATGCCCAAGGCACTAGGAGGATGGGGACTGAAGAACATTTTTTCCTTCTCTAAAGCCTTGGTCGCTAAGTTTGGATGGCCACTGATAAAATATAGAGGGTTTTGGGCTCGTGTTATGATCCATAAATACATTGTTCATGAGTCTGTTGAAAATTAGATTCGGAATCCTGTTAAAGCACACACCGGGGGTTCGGTCATTTGGAAGGACTTGGTAGCATCTTTTCATATTATTGAACGAAACCTGGCATGGGATGTTGGAAATGGTCACTTAATCCGTATTGGTCGGGATCCATGGATGTGATTTGAACTACAACATTTGATGCTGGAAGGGACTATTGAAGCTCTCGGCCGCAGGGGCATATTATTTCTTCAACAACTTGTAGATCAGGAGGAACTTTTACTGAGACGTCAAGTATGGATTCTGGCCAGTTCTTTCGGCCTCGAGAAAGAAGAGGAGGGGGATCTACAACGGTATATTAGGGCGCTCTCAGTGGATCATATCTCATTGGGGGATCAAGATGATGATCTTTGTTGGGATGGGGATCCTATGGGAAGCTACACTCGAAAAGCAGGGTATATCAGGATCAATGCTAAGAGGATTTAGAGGGAGCCATTGTGGTGGTGATCGAAGGTTTGGAAACTTCCTTGTCCTCATAAGACTCATCTTTTTATGTGGTGTGCTCTTGTTAAAAGGGTCCCGACTTGGGATTTCTTACAGAAAAGAAAGAAACAAGGGTCGGTGTGGTGCCCTCTTTGTTGTCAAGATGAGGAAACTGTGGGTCACCTTTTTCTGCACTGCACTTACTGCAGTGGGTCACCTTTTTGTGGGCTCTTTTTGTCATGCAAACAGGTTAAACCTATGGAGAAAGTTCAGAATATACTGCCTGTGGTTATCGATCGATCCCAACCGTGGTGTTTTTTTTATGGGGCTTGTCAAAACAATCAATGTTGGGGTGGGGAAATACTCTTTCTTACACCTACACATTACTTTGAAATGTCTTTTGGTTTGGGGGCTGGAAGTAACAACCTGGCAGAGATTTTAAGCCTTAAATACCTTGTCATCTTTGCTATCGAGAAGGGATGTCGGAATGTCAATGTCTTTGGGGACTCACTCAATGTTATACACTGGCTTTCTAGAACTCAACAATGTTGCCACCATGGACTCTCAAACATTTTGGCTTATATCTGATCAACCATTGTTACTTTTGACAACTTTGCATGCACACATGTCTACAGGGAAAATAACGAGGAAGTGGACCGGGCATCAAAAGTGGGGTTGCTATTGGGATTTGAACAATGGAAAATTAAAGAATTTGATGCAGGCATGGTCAGGGAATACTATCACAGGCCTTTCATAGAATGATGACATTCTATGTTTTTTATCTTCTCCGGGGGATTGGAATGTTTCCTTATGAACAGGAACATGGATTTGTCGGTTGTCCATATAGTCCACTCTATTATCTTTCTATTTATGCACAGTTGTAGTACCTTATGACTCGACTCTCTTGGATTTACAAGAGTCACAGTTTCTTTTTGGACTATTGCGGACATCTTTTCAGGATGGAACATTTATGTTAGTTTTTTACTTTAAATATGAAAATCCACAACTCTTGATACATTTTCTTGGAACCTTCTAAACCCAGAAATGAATCACTTCTCATAACACACTAGCCAAGTATTATACTAACTTCGAGTGTGCCATATTCGATACCATCACTTGAACAATATGTGCCCTAAAGTTGTTGAATGTACAAAAAAAACATGAGGGAACTAGTCTACGAACTAGAACTATGTGTTTTCTGATTGGTTCTGAAATAATGCAATAAGAGCGTTAGCAAGGTTCCCATTGCATTGATAAAACATTGGTTATTGCTTAAGATTAGAGATGAGGACTCAGGAGGATTCGTTCTTCCTTAGCATTTGTTGTTAACTTGCCATTTAGCGTTCGATGTTTATGAGTGAACTATGCAAAATAATAAAAGAAGTCAGGAATATACATTGCACAATATTCTCTGACATAAACTTTGCATGGCAAAGAATAATGCATGTAATCAAAGTTATCCATTGCTTGTTTATTGGCCAGCTAATCTAAACTTTACTGCGTTATTAGCTGGCATTAAATTCCTATGGCACGCTATCATAGATCGTGGTAGTCAAAGTCATATAGGTATAGTACAATGCATGAGTGTGTAGATTCTCCTCTATTCATTATTCATGCCCAAGAAAAATTAAAATTCCGTATTTATGGAAACACTCGCATAACTTTCAAATTGTAATGAAAACATAATGTTTAATAAACAATAGCCCATGGTCCTTTTATGCCATGTCCCCATATTGAATGAGGGGAGACCCTCTCCGTTACTTAGAAAATTCTCACTGTTGGGTTCATTGTAGAAATGTCCCTGTGAAAAATAGTGAATGTTGGAAGCGTGGTGGCCTATATTTACCAAGTTCAAATATGGATTTGAATTTTGTACCATAGGAAAAAAATTTAAAACATAAATTTTTTATTTGGAAAAAATTCTGTTATACCTGGACCAATACATATAAATGACTCAATATCTTTATAAAATTTAGAAAACACTTTCTAACTTCAAAAGATTCTTCCATTCCCTACCAAAAAGACCTCTGGAGAATCCTCCCATTCCCTAAGAAAAAATAGCGAAAAAGACCTAAAGCAAGACCCTATATTATCAATCCCTGCTCAAGCTAGTCCCCCCAAAAAAATCTATGGCAGAAGCCATGCTATTGCTACTTTAAAAATGCATTCGAGGGTTATCTTGTCTCTTATGTTGAATAAGGAAACATGTTTATTGAATTTTAGAAGACAAGGTAGTTAGTGGATATATAAATAATCTACTTGAGTGGTTCTTAACATTGTGTTATGAAGAATTTAAGGTTTATTTTAAGTACTTTTTATTTTTATTTTTATTCATTTTTAAAATGAAGAAATTAAGGTTTATTTCAAATATTATTTATCTTTATCTATTTTTGAAATAAAGAAAGGTATAAAAATCTCTAATTTGGTAAAAAATACTTATTGAACATATTTATGTGATAAATATTTAATTTGACATATTACTCAAATATTGAAAATATTAACTACAATGAAAAGCTATTAATAATGCTAGGTAATTCACAATTTTAAAATTGACCTAAACTATTTTAAATCTGGATTTATTAAGAATTAAGTGGAATCAACTCTCTTGAAACAATCATCTTTAATCAAACTTTTTTTTTTTTTTTTATGATATCCGAGGAACTATCCGAGATCCCCGAGTGAGCATCGTCGACCGAGCAGGGTGGGTACAAACCTTGGGCCGGGGTCGGCCTTAATTTAGAACCGGTTTACATAAAATGACAAAACAATTGTCTTAACACAAAACAATTGTTTTATTGATTTTTGATTTTCGTTGTGATTATTTTGTTTCTTTATTTGTTATCACGAATCCTTATTACCATTCCATTATTTGTTTATGCGTTAGAATTTAATTAATATAAACGGTTTTTTATTTGTTTATTTAGTTTGTATGTATTTATTATAGTTTATAGACGCAGGAATTATTAGACTTTCATTTGTAAAATAAAAACATGCCTAGCACTTCTAATGAGAAATACTAAAGGAATACCAGATGTATGGTGTTACATGCTATGTCAGGAGACGTCTAGTATTAAATCCTCATGCATAACATGTGTAAGAGGTGATATATAAAATAGAGAAAATTAGAATTTCATGTGAGAACAGCCAACAACAATTATAAAATAGTGCAAATATGCATGGGAAAAAAATAATGTATATATATTTTCATTTAATAAAAAAATTATTTTTAACATTTCAAATTGTTATGATTGGGAATTTTTTCATGCAATCCAAAGTTTTTATTTAATAAAAAACTAATTTTATAAATTTAAATTTAAAAAAATATGTTTTTTTTCTATTTTTCAAATTAAGTTGTTTGGAAAAGTGTTTTTTATATTTTATATGGGTGAGATGTATCATTTATATAAATATATCATTTCAAAATAATTGAATAATAAATTTAATATGATGATGATAATGATTAACATTCATTGAGATCATTTTTGGTCTATCCAACCTTAAAGGGTATTTTTTGGTTCGCTTAAAATGTTTATTCATATGATCTAAAAGCATGGCAAGAAGCTTTCATAGCTCACTATAGTTTTGGCAAGTTAGGAGGTTAGAAAGATTTGTGTTGTAGCAAATACTATGAAACTCAAATCTAATGTGGGTGTAAGCATGGCACTCTAAGAGAATGTAATTTTCATCATCAACACTCATAGACTCACAAAAATGGAAAACTGTTTCTTCCCATGGAGTTTTAGGAATAGACCAACGCCTTGTTTTGCTAAGGAGCTCATGGGAGTTTGTTCTTATTTTGTCTATAATAATACCGAGAGATACTTCTTGTCTTCCATATTAGCGTTAATGACCTCCACTCTCCAAGGACACCTTGTTCACTTAAAAGTGCTAAATGGTACACCTTTCACAAATGCTCTTTTCACAACACAGCTAACTGTCATGTCCTCGAGGGCCAACCCTCTGCCAAGACACTCTTTATTAACACTCCAAAAGCTTCTTCTGTAGCTATTCCTACCTCAGATTCCATTCCCTTATAAAACCCCACCCTTGCATTCCCCTCTCTGATTTGTATGATTTTAGATCCAATGCTACCTCTGTAGCTCCACTCCTCACCCACAATTGTCAAATAAGCAATCTCTTGCCACCCTAATAATTCATAATGGAATCTAGAAGAATCTTGTAGCCCAAGACTTAGTCCATCTTAGATACACTTACCCACATTTCCTCACCCTTCTCCTTACAAATTGGGTTGGGTACATAAGGACGGTCCTCATCTTATGGTCACCCAACATTGTGTGGTTACCTTCGCTATTGGGCCATTTCGTGACTCGCTTCTCTGTGATGTTTCTCCTTTAGACTGTGTGGACCTTCTATTGGGAATCCCTTACCAAGAGCAACAAAATGCTATCTATCATCCCTGTAGGCATCAATATCACCTTACTCAGGATGGTGGGACATATGTGCTTACCTCCTCCTCTCTAAAATCCCCTCCCCTCTTAACCAGCCAATCTGCAGTGTTCCAATTTAGTCTCAATAAATCCATTTCCTTATGCTTGGTATGTATTATTAAAAATAATCATCCCCACAAACTATTGCTTCTGATATGGCAACGTTGCTCTTCGAATATTCAGATGTCTTCTCACCTCCTATAGGCCTTACCCCTCAATGCCCTATTGAACACTCTATTAATATCATACCTGGTGCTTCTCTCACTAATGCAATCTCCTATTGCTTCGCTCCTTGTGAGGATGAAGAGATTGAGTGCTAGCTTCAGCAACTTCTTAATGTCATCGACATCCAACCTAGTTTCTCTCCTTGTTCTTTGCTATCCTTCATTATCCCCAAAAAGGAGACTAACGAGTTGTTAAATTTTGAGCATTAATTCACAATACTCTTGGATGTTTACTGAGAGAATAACATATATAGTATATCAATGCATAACAATCACAATAAGCATGACAAGCATCACAAGAATCAAAAGCATGAGAGACAAGAGACACAGAGTTTCCGTGGGGAAAACCCTAAGGTGAAAAACCCCACAACTTCCTCAAAGATAGAGAGGGAAATGGCTCAACCAAAATACAATTGAGATAGTCTCCTAGTAGCAGATGATCCTCCTCCTCACTAGTGCACCACTTTCTAAGTGAGAGAAGTGTGACTTTCTGAATGATCAAAATAGAGATCTCCCGATCTCTATTTATACTAACCTGTTTTCCCAGTTACACTATGGGGTTGACTTGTCTATCTAGATACATCCACAATATAATATATATTTCAGGGCCGACCCCACACATGGTGGTCCAATAACCCATCGGCAAGTACACACACTTGCGACACTTGTCAATCCACATGACGACACTTCCTTATAGAGGAATAACACATCTCTTATAAGGGTACAATAAATATATATGAAATACATAGATGAAATACATTCTGAAGTTACATTTGCATCAACACTCCCTCTTAACTAGGAAGGTATTTCTCGACACAGTTCTGCTAGACAAGTCTTCTTCTCAGGATCATCGTCATCGATGCATCATCATCATCATCATCACTGCTATTGCTATCTCAACCAATCTATGACTCTACTCATCATAGGAATTTCTACAAATCCAGTCCTTTTTTATACTGGATGTAGGCCCACCACCTGTAGGTCTTCATCATCACTGGCCATACTGTGGAATCCTCAAGACTTATTACGTGCGTCACAAAACCTGGCTGCAGCATCCCCGGCTATTATGAGCACATAGCTCTACCTTTCGGATCTCCCAGGATCACATTGCATGTGACCCATCACAAAACCTGGTTGAAGCATCCCAGGCTATTACGAGCACACAACTCTACCTGTCGGATCTCCCAGGAGCACATTACATGTGATCTAACCACAAAACCTCGCTGAAGCATCCCAGGTTGTTGCGAGCGCACAGCTCTACCTGTTGGATCTCCCAGGAGCACATTAGATGTGGTCCACCATAAAACATGGCTAAAGCATCTGAGGCCTTTTTCATCCTGTCCAGATCTCCCAGGAGAAAATTACATGTGGTCATCGCCAAACCTAGCTGAAGCATCTGAGGACTTTTTCATCCTATCAGATCTTCCAGGAGCAAATTACATGCCATAGGAAAAAACATCGCAATAGCATCTCAAGATGTTATAGGTACACAACTATGACCTGAAATCTCCCAGGGCACAAATTACATGTCCTCCCAGAGAAATGTCTCGAAAGAGCATCCTAAGCTGTTATGGGTATGCAACTTCGACCTATAGGATCTCCCAGACATGCTCATCTGCACAACCTGATCCACGTCCACAAAGTATCATTTGATACTCACCATACATCATCCTGATGTACACATGATCATCCTGATCATCATCACTGCAACATCCTGCTGCATGTCATTTGGAGAAGCTCGTCATCCACGATCACCCTGATCATACAATGCATCCATCTGATGCACACCAAGTATCTACCTGATACATATAATCATACATAGTGTATCCACCTGATACATAGATACATGATGCACACAATGTACCCATAAACATACATGATCTACCTGATCATACCTGATACATATCAATATACATGATCTACCTGATCATACAATGTATCCACCTGATATAGATACATGGTCCAAGAATCCAACATGATGCGTACATACATATAAATTATCCAACTGATCATATCCAGCATCCAACAAGATGTGTACATACATATAAATGATCCAACTGATCATATCCAACATCCAACATGATGCGTACATACATATAAATGATCCAACTGATCATACAAAGCAAAAACTAGAACATCATCCTGATGCTCATCATCCAGTGCTTACATCCACAGCCATGTGAAGGATCCTCCTTCCAACATGCTTGGAATGGATTTAGCAAATGTGTCCATCACTTCTTCCTCGAAGTGTCCTCAATCTCAAGAACACCAAGCCTCTCCCTGAAGTACTCGAACTTCACCCTGGCTAGTGGCTTCGTCAATACATCTACAATCTGCTCGTCTGTCGCAACATACAGGAGATTCACAACTCCTCTCTGCACCATATCCTTGATATAGTGATATTTGATCACTATGTGTTTCGACCTATCATGAAACACTGAGCTCTCAGACAGCTTCACACAACTCTGGTTATCGCAGAAGATACCAGTAGCATCCAATGGGAGATCAAATAACTCAGACAGTAGCTTCTGTAGCCATACTACATCACAATTAGCTGAACAGGCTGCAACATACTCTGCCTCAGCTATACTCAGTGCTACACAAGACTGTTTCTTGCTAAACCAAGAGATCACACCTGATCCCATACTAAAGCAGCATCCAGATGTGCTCTTCCTATCTGCAGCACTGCCAACCCAATCTAAATCAACATAACCCTACAAGTTAAACTTTTGTTTCGCTTCATACTTGAGCCCATAATCCACTGTACCCCTCAGGTACCTTAGAAGATTCTTTACTGCAACCAGGTGAACACTCCTCGGATCCGTCAGGAACTGGCTCAATGTGTTCACAGCAAAGCAAATATCCGGTCTCCTGTTCGTTAGGTACATCAAGGACCCAATCATCTGACGATACATAGAGACATCAACCGGCTCAGATGAAGCATCACATAGAAGCTCCAGATTCGATGCCATAGGTGTGGCCATGGCCTTGCAATCCATCTTCCCCAATCTCTTCAGGATATCTACTATGTACTTCCCTTGACCAAGGAAGATCCCACCTGCACTCTGCCACACCTCCATACCTAGGAAATAATGCATCATTCCCAAATATTTCATATCAAACTTAGCAGCAAGCTTCCTCTTAGTATCTGCAATCAATCTGTCATCTACTGTTACAAATAATTCATCCACATACAGGAGTAGAATCACAGGATTCCCTTCCTCAACCTTGTAGTAAAGGTTGGAATCCGATTTACTCTTGGTAAATCCCAAACGAGATAGGAAACTGTCCATCCTACCATACCAAGTTCTGGGAGCTTGCTTCAAGCCATAGAAGGCTTTCTTCAATCTGCACACATATGACTCCCTGTCATGTATTTCGAAACCGAGTGGCTGCTCCACATATACTTCTTCTTCAACTACACCATTCAAGAAAGCAGTCTTGACATCCATATGGTGTATTTTCCATTTCATTACTGCAGCTAGGGAAAGTACTGTTCTGATGGAAGTATACCTGGCTACAGGTGCAAAGGTTTCTTCATAATCTATTCCCTCTTTCTGAGAAAAGCCACTAGCTACGAATCCTGCTTTGTATTTCTCTACACTACCATCTGCAGCATGCTTGATTTTGTAGATCCATTTGAAAGTCACAGCAGACTTCTCTTTAGGTCTTGGGACAACATCCCAAACATCATTCCTCATTATTGATTGGTATTCCTCAACCATGGCATCCTTCCATTCTTTCTTTTCTGCTACTTCTTCATAACTAGAAGGTTCTTTGTTCATAATATCACAGAGTAGAGCAACATAGCTAGTATGTGGTCTGGTTCTCTTCTTTGCTCTGTGTTCTTCTTCTGGAATGCTAAATCTTTCTGCATCTTGAATGAGCTCTCTAGCCCATGTAGGTTTCCTCTTGTGAGAGTTATCCTCACAGGGTGGATCTACAGGTTCTTGCGGATCTTCAAACTCATGAACAACTTCTAGAACTGCATCAGTCATGATAGTGTCTTGAAATCTAGTTTCCTTAGGTTCTTCATAAACTTCGATAGGTGCCTTCCTTGATTTGATGAATGCTGAGTTTTCATCAAATGTTACATCCCTGCTGACATCAATCTTCTTGAACCCTGGAAAGTATATTCTGTAAGCCTTCGATCTTTCACTGTAACCCACAAAGATACCCTTCTTTCCTGAAGGATCTAGTTTAGTCCTCTTTTCCTTTGGGACATGAGTGTATACTGGACAACCAAATATTCTGAGATGGTTGACTTCAGGTTTCTTACTAGAAAAGACCTCTTCTAGTGTCTTGTTGTCCAATATCTTGTGGGGTGTTCTGTTCTACACATATACAACTTTTCTAGCTACTTCTGCCCATAGATGCATAGGTAGATCATGGTCATGCGGCATTGCCCTTGCTGCTTCCATGATAGTTCTGTTCTTCCTTTCTACAACTCCATTCTATTGAGGATTATAAGGAGTAGTCAACTCCCTCTTAATCCCTGAATCACTGCAAAGCTTCTTGAAGTCACCTGAGGTGAATTCTCCACCATTGTTGGTTCTCAATTTTTTGATCTGCTTGTTAGTTTGATTCTCCATCAAGGTTTTGAATTCCTTAAACTTATCAAACACCTCATCTTTGTTCTTCAAGAAGTATACCCAAGTCTTCCTAGGTAATTCATCAATAAATGAGACATAATAAACATACCCACTTAGAGAACTGGATGACATAGGACCACATACATCTTAGTGGATGATTTCTAGGATATCCTTTGCCTTGCTTTCACTACTTGGGAAAGCCTTCTTAATGTTCTTACCTTTTGCACATCCTTTGCAAACACCTTCATGTTTGGGCTTGATTTCAGGAAGACCTTCTACAAACTTGCTTGTAATTGGAAGTTCCCTATAGTGCATATGAGCAAGTCTTCTATGCCAAAGTTCACCTGGCTCCATGGATTCATGCACCATGGCATGTTCAGGTTGTCCCTTTAATTTATACAAACCTCCATATTGCTCTCCAATCACTACTGCATCATCTATGGTCTTTCTCTTTGGCCACATTAGGACTTGGCCATCCACAAATGCAACCCTCATACCTTTTGCATCCAATGCAGAGATGGAGAGTAAGTTCTTCTTGAGCCCAGGTACATAAAGGACTTCTTTCATCTTCAAAGATTTTCTAGAATCTAGGTTGTAGGAGGCTTCACCACTTCCTTTAATTGGGTATTGACAATCATCCCCAAGTTTCACTTTATGGGGTGATTCATGTTCAGATAGGTTCACAAAAGATTCCTTAAACCCAGTCATGTGTTTGGAAGCCCCACTGTCAATTAACCAATCATTACAACCATGGGAGATAGTACCTATGAGAGCAGAGATCAGAACATACTCTTCTTCACTTGATGAGTCATCATTACTATCATCACCTTCTGCCCTAGCCTTGTTCTTGGGTGGTTCATCATCTTCGGCAGCATGAGCATGAAACCTTCTTTTGCTGCCCGTCTTCTTCTTGTTGAAGTTGGTGTTGTCCTTCTTGTTCTTGGGACAATTTATGGCAATATGTCCTTTCTCATTACAGGTGAAGCATATTCTTCTTTCTTTGAAGTGATGTGAAGATCTCTTGGAGTGAGATGGCTCTCTCTTGGACTTCCCTTTCTTGGTGTGAGCTGTGAGAGATTGATCTTCATTCCTCGTCTTTTCTTCTCATGCCACAAGCCTTGCTTCTTCTTGTGAGCATTCTTCTCGTAGTCTACTGAAGGAAATCAACTTCTTTCTTGCACAGATTCCTTGAATGAAGGAGTCCCATGAACTAGGTAAGCCATTCAGAGTGGTCATGACAACTTCACCACTCTCCACCATTTCATCCACTACTTCTAGTTGTTCCTTGATCTAGGAGACCCTTGAAAAATAAGATTAAATGGTTTCTCCATTCTGAAACTTTACTCCTTTCAATTGGTTCTGCAGGGTCATCTTCTGATTTATGTTCTTCCCTTCAAATAGCTTGGTCAAAGAGTCAAACATCTCTTTGGGTGTCTTTAGAGAAGACACATGGGGTATGAGATGGTCTTTGATAGAATCAGCAATGATTCTCTTTGTCTTGACCAAGTTCTTCTTATGCAATACTTAAGCCTCTTCATCCTCTGGGATAGGGATGTCTTCTTTTATATATGAGTCCAACTCATTCTCTTCCAGGATTAACCCAATCCTATACTTCCAAGCTCGAAAGTTATCAGCCCCTTCAAGCTTATCCTCAATCTTGGTGTGGTGAGACATTTTAAAGAGTACTTCAAATGGAAATAGAAAAGATTTAGGTCTTACCACTTGAAATGCGGAAAACTGGATCTGGTCCCAGATTAGGGTTTGTCAAAAAAACCCTAAAAATTCAAAATATGAATTTTAACTTTCTAAAAGGATAGAAAGATGCACCTTGATGAGTTGATCAGCCTGGTGCATTCAGAATTTGAGATCAGCAAATTTTTACCCTTCAGATTTGACTTTTTGTCCTCTCGGGTTCACTAGGAAGAGCCCTAAATTAGGGTTGAATTCCCGTAGATCTACCCAGCCAAAAATCTCGATCCAAAGCTCTAAAATTCGATTTTTGCAAGGAGATTCCAACTATGTCTTCAGATTTCAGAAATTCCTATTTGTTTGGAAACCCTAATTTTTAGGACCAAATCTAAAAATGCTCAGAATTGAATTCCGATTGGACAGATGGATTCTCCTTGATGAGTAGAGTCAATCTACTATACTACTTTTCCAAAATGTATGGAGAGACCCAATAAACAAGAAACTCAAGTTTTCATCACTGCAAAATGTCTTCTTCTCAGGTTAGCTTTGATACCATGTTAAATTTTGAGCATTAATTCACAATACTCTTGGATATTTACTGAGAGAATAACATATACAGTATATCAATGCATAAAAATCACAATAAGCATGACAAGCATCACAAGAATCAAAAGCATGAGAGACAAGAGACACAGAGTTTCCGTGGAGAAAACCATAAGGTGAAAAAACCCACAACTTCCTCAGAGATAGACAGAGCAATGGCTCAACCGAAGTACAACCAAAATACAATTGAGATAGTCTCCTAGTAGCAGATGATCCTCCTCCTCACTAGTGCACCAGTTTCTGAGTGAGAGAAGTGTGACTTTCTGAATGATCAAAATAGAGATCTCCTGATCTCTATTTATACTAACCTGTTTTCCTAGTTACACTATGGGGCTGACTTGCCTATTTAGATACATCCACAATATAATATATATTTCAGGGTCGACCCCACACATGGTGGTCTAATAACCCATCAGCAAGTACACACACTTGCGACACTTGTCAATCCACATGACGACACTTCCTTATAGAGGAATAACAAATCTCTTATAAGGGTACAATAAATATATATGAAATACATAGATGAAATACATTCCGAAGATACATATACATCAACACGAGTGGCATTTAGTCATATACTACCGGGATCTCAA
Organism: Larix kaempferi; assembly: GCA_027924585.1. NCBI lineage: Eukaryota > Viridiplantae > Streptophyta > Pinopsida > Pinales > Pinaceae > Larix > Larix kaempferi. The sequence continues at coordinate 31,205,012 of BSBM01000096.1, forward strand.
CAAGATTACTATCAAGAACCGTTATTCCTTCCCTCATATAGAAGACTTGTTGGATCAACTCGAAAGGGCATATTGCTTCACCAAGATGGATCTCACCATAGGCTGTCATCAAGTCTAAATGACACCCACAAACACTTGGAAGATGACACTCAGAACTTAGTTTGGGCTCTATGAATAGATGGTGATGCATTTTTGGCTCACTAATGTCCCTACCACCCTTGAACACCTCATCGATGATATCTTGAGGCCTTTTTTTGGCCGCATTGTTGTGATTTATTTAGATGATATTTTGGTCTTCAGTAACACCTATGAGGACCATTTAGAACATGTCCACAGTGTCCTCAACCTACTGCTTATGCACAAACTCCAGGTAAAGGAACGAAAATAATTCCTTTTTTCTAGACTACTATTTCTTACTTGGGTTTTATCATTGATGATACCAGGGTCCATCCTGATGAATCCAAAGTTCGGTCCTTAGCAAAATGTCCTTTTCTTCTATAATGACCCTCTGGTTTGGCCCCTCAAATATTATTGTTGTTATTATGTTGGATATTATGGCAAGGTTCCGAGACTATGGTTTTCACGTTATTATTGTTTTTATTATGTTAAAAATTATTAATTAATAAAATAAAATAATAGGATCGACCGATGCCACAAAAGAGAGTATGAGGAACCATGATGTTACGAGCAAGGGGTTGTGGGAAAAGTGTTACCTTGTTTTTTGACCTATGTGGAATGAGACATTCTAAAACCGTATTTCCTAACTATCTCTTTTAGCTTGACTTTCTAGCCATATGTTGATCTTATTTCAAAAATAATACCATATAAATTATCAAGAGAGGACTAATCATAATGGTCCTATAATTAGAGGCGTTGTTTTTCTCATCATTTTAAAAAATAAGGGTACAATAAGGCTCCGAGTCAAAGGTTTAGGGAATCCTTGCTTGACTGCTAGATTGACGAGCTTGTAGATGTGAGGAATGATTACAGGTTCCTGAATTTTTAGGATTTTAGCTTGGTATCCTTCTACGTCCTTACCTTTCCCATTCGCGAGCTGCTTAATCCCAAAATCTATAGATTTTCAAGAAACAACTTCATCTTCCATTAAAAGGGGTAGAACGTTGTCCATGGCATCATTAGATTCATAAATACTTTTAAGATAGGAAATCCAATCCTTCAATACAATCCTATTATTCTCTTTAGTTTTGAGCGTTATAATTTTTCTCCATAATTTCTTACGACCATCTTAGAGAGGTGTAAAAGATTCATCTTTTTATTCTTTATATATGTCCTTTTTCTTTTAATGACAGATTTGTATACGTGTTTATCTTGTCAATTTTTACGAACTCCTCAATAGCTTCTTCAATTTCTATTCTTGCGATTTTACACTATTTTTCATACCAGGATTGGTCATTCTATTTCTATATTTGTATGACACTTCAAAAGAGAATTTATTAATGGAAGTTCAAAGGTTAAAAAGAAATTATGATAAAAGTATTTTATAATCTGTTGAAATATTGTAACTTCTAAAAATATTATATTTGTACTTTATTATTCCGGAGATGTTTCATTCCTCCATGAAGACCTTATTGTATATCCGGAGATGTTTTATTCCTCCGTGGATAATGTGGTAACTTGGGTTATTAGACTTCCCTAGTGCGGGTCAGCTCTGTATGTGTTATGTGGGTCAAAGGGTTATTAGACCACCCTAGAGGGGTCAGTCCAGTCAGCATTATGTAAAGTGGTTAAGCTGGGGCCGACCTAGTTTCTGTAAAAGTCAAATCAGAGTTGTGTATAAATAGAGGTGTGTTCCTCATTTAACACACATTACACTCACTTGTGATTGGCGCATAGGTGAGGGAGAGATATGCTATGGAGGAGAAGTAGCTCATGTCTAGGGTTTACATCTTTGTATTTGTTGGTCATATATATGGAGGAAGCTTTGCTAGGTTTTCTACCCCATGAGGGTTTCCCAGGATAAATCTGTGTCTCTTGTGTCTATGCTGTGCTTGTTGTTCTTTCAGTGATCCTATATATGCTATTGTTGTGAAATGGAATGTAATGATGATATATTTTGTCTTAGCATATTGAATCTTAACATGGTACCATAGCTATCCTGAAGGAAGGCAATGTATGGCACTTACGACACTTGCTTCACTTGCAACAATTTGAAGGTTAGGGTTTTATATAGCAAAAAACAGTCATCGTGGAACTTTCCCTATAAATCCATTCTGGCTAAGGTTCAAGATCTAAAACCTTTACAGGTCGTAGATAACACCCCTCTGTACCTTGTGTCCGAAGGAAAGCCTATAATTCATTGTACTTTGTGATTTAAGATTAGTACAAGTTAGGGTTTCTGCCTCTTCAATATCTCAGTAATAAACAGGTGACCTAGTAAAAAAGATCACAAATTGAGATAGGAAGCTCCAAATGAAATTTTGTAAAATGTGACAGGTAGAGAATGGATTGTAGTTTCTTAGGTATGTTTTTTAGAGGCCGAAGTTGAACCAGTGACACGTGGCACACAGTACAAGTTCGCTCTTCTGTTTTATCCCATAAACATGTCACATTGCGACACTTGGCATAACTCTCTCTCAGAGAATCCAATTGAGGTCAGACCTATGGGATTGGAAAGATGACAGGTCAGGATAGCACATGAAGAATTTGTAGACCTTGGGCATTCATAATTTCAGATATGCACTAGAAACAATCAGGTGCATATTTCTGTCAAAATGGAATTGGATTTTGAGCACCTCCATTCTTGGCTTGTCTCTACTGCGGGAATTTAGGGCTACAGAGAAAGTTGGAATTTTTGGATCTGGAGACCACGACTGAATAATCCTCATCAAAATCAAAATTTAGAGACCAATATCAAATTTTTTGGTTGGGTAGAAGGCCGGGCTTGATCAAACCCTAATTTGGGATTTTGATCAGAAAGATAGAAAATTAGGGCTTCTGCAAAAGTTGGAATTTTTTAAGTTTGTGACCATGGCTGGAAGCTCCCCAGAAAAATTGAAGTTTAGAGCTTTGGCTCGAAACTTTTGAGTTTGCAGAAGGGTGGGATTTATCCAACTCTAGTTCGAGGTCCTCTCTAGTGAATCCAGAAGTTTCAAAGGCAATTTTGAGGGGTCAAATTTTGCAGTTTTCAAAATTGAAGTATACCAGCTTGATCAGCTCAGCAAGCCACATCTTTCCATCCATTCATAAGTTTGAAATTCAAAATTTGAATTTTTAGGGTTTCTCTGAGAAACCCTAATCCAACTCCAGATCTAGTTTTAGGGGGAGATGAGGCTAAGGCCTTACATAAGAAGACTACAAGAAATCTTGACAGGTATGTGTTGAAATGTATTCATGATTAAGTTTATGATATGTTTTTTTTCATATTATTGAGGTTAGTACAATCTTGATTAATCTTAGAATTGTCTTATCACCCTAGTAAAATTATGAATGCATGTGAATGATAGAAGACATTCATTTATTAGGGTTATATGATTGTACTAATGCACCTGTGGTGTTGTATGAGGATGATTTCATTTTCTAAAAAGATACAGGTACATCAAGAAAGACAAATCAAGTTCTATGACCATGATGACATGAAGAAAAATACTCATCCATAATCTTTGATCACATAGAAGCTCTACTTACAAGGTATGTATGAATTTTTTCTACTATGCTTAACTTATGAGATATGCAGGTTCTGGCACAAGGTCTCTAAATCATTGAAGAGAACAAAGAATATATTGTTTGGGTATGTTAAGACATAGCCGAGCTTGATAATCTAGGTATGTTTTCCTATATCAAGTTGGAATCCTACTTTGTTAGGATCTTAGGGAAGTATACCTATGTATGAAATGATCATGACCATACATACTTAAGATTATTTAGAATCAAAATGTTTTGATAGTATTAAGACTATACTAATGAATGTATGATTATGTATGAGATCATGAGGATGACACAAGTGCACACTTAAGCATGCATAGTGGTACAAAATGAATAGAAGTTCAAAAGACATATAGAGATCAAGCGGGAGGCAACCACACAACATAAAAGATAAGTATTTGAGTTGTTATTTGAATCTTTGAATAGTCAATAATATTGATCGTAATAGTTGTATGCATATTTGTATATATCATGCATTGTATAAGCATTCATATGGCATTGAATAATATACTACTAATATGCATATGATGGGTAAGTTAAACAAACATTCCATTGTTGCTTGTCTACAATGAAACCTCTTTGCTGACATGCTGAGAGCTGTGTACGCTCTCGATAGTATGTTCTAGTAGAGATGGAAGGCATCTAGATAGCCACTGTATGCATACAAGCTATGGAAAAGTGTTGTGCCAAAGTATTGGTCAAGATAGTTGCATAACTGTGTGAATCATATCTGTATGCATAATAGGTTATCATGTCAACATGATTTGATAATTATGAAGTATTAATAATCATGTAATTAACTTTGATTTGTAGGAAAGATCATGAAGAATGATGAACACCGAACAAGTGATGGATGTTCAACAAGAAGAGTTACAAATCAAACATACTATAGAAGGCTCGTGGCTAGAAGATTCTCTTAGAAAGAGGAAGAGGATCATGATGAACTGTTTGCTCCAAGTGGCTAGATAAGACCATTCTCTTAATGGTATAATTGAAGAAGAAGTGCGAATCGAGGAAAATCCTATGATTCAATTGAAGAAAGCTCTGTACGGGTACCCAGGATCGATAGTCATTTGATGAGCTTAATGATCACCATGGGTGATGCAGATTTCAACCTTTGATACAAGGTTAAAGATAGTGTATATATTCAGATGACATTCTTCTCTTAGATGAATGCAAGAAGGAACTCACCATAGAGTTTGAATTATATTGAGGCTCATATCAGTAGACCCATCTGACAGGAGATGGAACAGATAGATATGCAGAATATCACTCAATCCATAGTACGAATGATGTTCAGTCACAGAGGGAGAATTGATAGTTCTTGACAAGCTTGGGCTTTACCAGAAGTAAAGTTGATTGTAACCTTTACCTTAAGGTTATGGACGATACTATTAGTGTATGTGGATGATATCTTTCTGACAGGTAATGAGAAACAGATCATGGAAAGCAAGAAGAAGCTAGCTACAGAATTTGAGATGAAAGATCTTCGATTGATGCATTACTTCCTAGGTCTAGAAGTATGGCAAGGCTCAAAAGGAATCTTTCTCAACCAGGGAAAGTATGCTATGCAAATATTGATAAGATTTGATATGTTGGAATGTACAACCATGGCCACTCTCATGGGTTCCGACTTGAAGCTGTAAGCTGATGACTCATCAAAGTTAGTGGATGTGACTCTGTGCAGACAGATTATTGGGTCATTGATGTATCTGAAGAATACCAGGCCAAATATATGCTTTGCTGTGAACACCTTGAGTTGGTATCTAGTGGAACCTAGGCATGTTCACCTAAGAGCTGCAAAGCATGTGATGAGGTACCTAAAGGGTATGATAGACTTTGGTCTATGTTATCATGGAGACCATGACTTCATATTGTATGTCTACATAGATGCTGATTGGGTAGGAAGTGTATCAGACAGGAATAGCACATCGGGTGGATGTTATTGTCTGGGATCTACCATGATCTCGTGTTTTTGCAGAAAGCAGTCTAGTGTGGCTCTCAGCATAACTGAAGTGGAATATATAGCTGCTTTCCCTGCTAGTTGTGAAGTAGTATGGCTTCAGAAGTTGTTATCAGGATTGTTTGACTTAGAGATGGACCCCACTGTGATCCTGTGTGACAACCCGAGTTGTATCAATATGGCAGAGAATCCAGTGTTCCATGATAAGTCAAAGCACATAGAGATCTGATATTTCTATATATGAGATATGGTGCAGAAAGGAGCTATCAAGCTCAAGTATGTGAGCACTGATGAACAAGTTGCTAATGTGTTGACAAAACCTCTGTCTCGAGTAAAGTTTGAGTATTTTCGAGAAAAGCTTGGTGTAGTTCAGAAGGACCCTCCTTGAAAGGGGGAGTGATATGGTCAATGATGATATTTGGATATTGGTATCGTTGTGGATACCTGTATCGATGATGAGATTTCCTATATTGACGGTAAGGTCAATGATGAGGATACTTGTATTGATGATGAGGATAGTTGTGTCGATGATAGGGATACTTGTATCGATGATGAGGATACTTGTGTCGATGATATGGATAGTTGTATCAATGATGAGGATACTTGTGTCGATGATGTGGATACTGTATTGATGTGGATACTTGTGTCGATGATGTGGATACTGTATTGATGTGGATACTTGTACTGATGATGAGGCTACCTATTTTGACGATGATTTCATTGTATGGTCCTTAGTGGACATGATAAGACTGCATCATCCCTGAATGCTTGGTTCAAAATGTACGTGATGGGGATTGCATCATCCCGGAACCACTAGTTCAAAATGTACGTGATGGGGATTGCATCATCCAGGAACCACTGGTTCAAAATGTACATGATGGGGATTGCATCATCTCGGAACCACTAGTTCAAAATGTACATGATGGGGATTGCATCATCCCAGAACCACTAGTTCAAAATGTACATGATGGGGATTACATCATCCCGAAACCACTAGTTCAAAATGTACATGATGGGGATTGCATCATCTCGAAACCATTGGTTCAAAATATAAATGATGGGGATTGCATCATCCCGAAACCACTAGTTCAAAATGTACATGATGGGGCTTGTATCATCCCCAGACTTCGGTCCCTTAATTTATCCGTAGACAAATGTATCCAAGAAGTGGTTGCTAGTGGACAAGAGGGGACTGTATCATCCCTGGACTCAGTCCCTGAATTGATCTGTAGATAGATGTCTCCCAGAAGTGGTCCCTAGTGGACGAGAGGGGATTGTATCATCCCCGGACTTCGATCCCTTAATTGATCCATAGACAGATGTCTCCGAGAAGTGGTCCCTAGTGGACGAGGGGATTACATCATCCCCGGACTTCGGTCCCTGAATTGATCCGTATACATATGTCTTCGAAAAGGAGGTCCTTAGACTCTGTCTAAGTTGACGATTGGACTGCATCGTCCCTAGACATGTTATGGTGTCTTAAATGGATCATTTGTATTGCAGGGTATGCTGCTACGATGATGTTGACCTTGATGATCTAGATGACGATGTTGTTGATCATGATGATCTAGATGACGATGATGTTGATCGTGATGATCTAGATGACGATGCTATTGATCATGATGATCTAGATGATGATGTTGTTGATCGTGATGATCTAGATGACCATGTTGTTGATTGTGATGATCTAGATGACGATGCTCTTGACCATGATGATCTAGATGACGATGCTATTGATCATGATGATCTAGATGATGATGCTGTTGATTGTGATGATCTAGATGACGATGTTGTTGATCGTGATGATCTAGATGACGACGTTGTTGATCATGATGATCTAGATGATGATGATGTTGATCATGATGATCTAGATGACGATGTTGTTGATCGTGATGATCTAGATGACGATGTTTTTGATCGTGATGATTTAGATGACGATGTTGTTGATCGTGATGATCTAGATGATGATGTTGTTGATCGTGATGATCTAGATGACGATGTTGTTGATTGTGATGATCTAGATGATGATGTTGTTGATCGTGATGATCTAGATGATGATGCTATTGATCGTGATGATCTAGATGATGATGTTGTTGATCGTGATGATCTAGATGATGATGATGTTGATCGTGATGATCTAGATGATGATTTTGTTGATCATGAGATGACGATGCTGCTGATCATGAGGATCCAGATGTTGATGTTGTTGTAGCTGTTCAAGTACTGAGAAAATGAAGATTCAGTACTAAAGATATTGATGTTCCAATATTGAAGATGTTCCAGTAACTGCTTGAGTTACTGATGATGTATAAAGAAAGCTTCCAATGATTTATAGATGTATCATGTATGATGTTGATGAGTCCTTGCTCCTGCAGATGTTGTTCTAATATCCTTCTCATTAAGGGGGAGTGTTGAAATATTGTAACTTCTAAGAATACTATATTTTTACTTTATTATTTCGGAGATGTTTCATTCCTCCGTGAAGACCTTATTGTATCCGGAGATGTTTTATTCCTCTATGGATAATGTGGTAACTTGGGTTATTAGAATTCCCTAGTGGGGGTCGGCCCTGTATGTGTTATGTGCCACCCTAGAGGGGTCGGCCCAGTCAGCACTATGTAAAATGGTTAAGTTGGGGCTGACCTAGTTTGTGTAAAATTCAAGTCGAAGTTGTGTATAAATAGAGGAGGTGTGTTACTTATTTAACACACATTAGACTCACCTGTGATTGGCACATAGGTGAGGGAGAGATCTGCTATGGAGGAGAAGGAGCTCATGTATAGGGTTTACATCTTGGTATTTGTTGGTCATCTATATTGAGGAAGCTTTGCTGGGTTTTCTACCCCATGAGGATTTCCCAGGATAAATCTGTGTCTCTTGTGTTTATGCTATGCTTGTTGTTCTTTCAGTGATCCTGTATATGCTATTGTTGTGAAATGGAATGTAATGCTAATATTTTTTGTCTTAGCATATTGAATCTTAACATAATCCTCCTACTATATAAAAGAAACAAATTGTTATTTAAATAATTTTGAGCCTTATTTTTGTCAAAGATTAAATACTTTTGATTCTAATTATTTGTTTATATAAAAATACTGTACATAATAAATTTGAGAGTTACAATTAAAAATTTATAATTCAAATCAAATTCATAATTATTTAAAGTGTCAAAATTTAAATATATTATTATTAATTTATTATATTAATTTATTTTTAAAAAATTTAATATATTACTAATAAATTTATTTACACTACACTTACAACACGTGTTCTAAGTTTTAAGATATCTAAAGATAATCCTAAAGGATGGTTTCCTCTTACTTTCTTATAATGGTATGTTCTAAGTTTTCTTTATGATTTATGTCAAAATAAAGTTGAATTATTTAGGAAACAAAAAATCTTTTTATTTGATTAAAGTGGTAAGATGATGGAAAAATATATTATGAAAAATTATAATAATGATGATGATAGTTTTTAACGTCCATTGAGACCAATCTTGATTTATCAGACCTTAAGAAGATAGAGATTATTGGATTTTCTTTAAAATACTATTTCTATGCTCAAAGAGCTTACAGAGGAGTGTCCCTAGCTCACTATAGTTTTGGGGACCTAGAAGGTTAGAAAGGTTACTGCCGGAGCAAAGATGTTGAAATTGAGATCTAATGTGAGTCACTAGTGTATTTGAACCCAAAATCCGACGACCTCCGACGAAAAGGACTTTGTCGTCGGATTTCACCTTCAAATTTACACAATTTGATGAGTTTTTTTAAAAATGATACAAGGTTACGTTGGATATCCGACGAAATTTCGATGAATATTGACCATTTCCAAAGCCAAGCAATCTAAGAGAAAGTGATTTTCATCTTCCACGCTCATAGAATCACATAGATGGAAAATTCTTTCAACTCGAGGAATTTTAGGGGTTCTGCAATGCCAAGTTTCACTATGAAACTCATGAGAGTTCGTTCTAATCTCAGCAATATTAATTTTCTTCTTTGAGCTTATTAACATAGAAAGATAGTTTTGACCCTCGAGATTAGGGGTAATGATCTCTTTGTAATACTGAAGCTTTCTTTTTACCTCTAATTCTTCTTTGCACAACATTTTCTCTTTGAAGGTAGAAGTAATAATGTAATTAATGTTAACAATATTTTGTAGAGTGATAGTTTCATTACTCCCTCAATAATTTAACCAAGCCGTGGCATCTTTAAGCCATCCCTGCTTGAGGCGCAGGTGCTTTTGGGTGGATTTAAGAGCGATTTTAGGAAGTTGATCATCTCCTATATTGTTTAATTTGTTCTTGTACATTAGATATCTAATCGTAGGGATGATTTCAATCGGGGAGAGCCCTTCTTCCAAGAGGAGAGTAGGATAGGGCGTGTTGCTCTTAATTTTTAGATTATAAGTAATAAACGGTTTTTACATTTGCTCAATTCTTCTCCAAGATTTTCTGGAAATGCTGCATCCCTAGGCTTCACATCCATATAGAATAACAAGAATGACGAGCGTTTTAAAGAGGAATTTCTTTTTGTCCCACATCACAAGGTTTTCCAATTTAAAGTTGTTTTCAAGGCCAAAGTAGGCTTTCCACCCTCCATTTATCCTCTTCTCAATGCCATAGTTCCAATTGAGCTTGTGATGAAAGTCAAATCCGAAGTACTTATAGGAGGTTACTTCCTCTAAGATTCTATTGTCATAGGAAAAATTGTCATAAGTACCTTATTGGACTTGATAATCGTGACTTTTTTTTTGTCAGTGTTAACGGTCATGCCCATATTGGTGCCGAAACCTTTGAGAATTCGTAATTGCTTCTCAAGATCATATGGCACCTAGCCATAAGAACGATATCGTCAGCATAGAGAAGATGCATGATGACTATTCCTTCCAAGGTCGTGCCCGCGCAACCTACCTCTTCTAGGCATTCTTTAAGCTTATCGATGTAAATGCCAAAAAGGGTAGGGGAAAGGGGACACCCTTGCTTAACTCCAATATTACAATTAATATCTTGCAACCATCCTTCAACACTTTTAAATTTGACAATGACATAAATTTTTTAACAATATGATTCGAAAATATATTCCCTAAATTATAATAATGCGATATCATTGCTTTTTTGGGATCCTTAATATGGTACGCTATTTTATTTTTATAGTTTGTGGACTAGGATTTAAATATATTGGAACTATGATGATTTTATATTATTATATAATTAAAAATATTATATATATATATATATATATATATATATATATAATAATTGCAAAAAAAATAATAAGTTTCTAAATCAGAAATATTATTTTTATTTTTTATTAACTAAGATTTTAATATACTGGAACTATGATGATTTTATAATAACATATAATTAAAAATTATATATATATATATATATAATATGAATTTCTAAATAAGAAAAAGGATTAAACCTATTAACGTAGAAATCATAATATAACTTCTTAAATGTTTTTCTATTTTTTTTCATTAATCATGAATACATTTTAATTTATTGATATTATTAATATTATATTATATTATATTATATTAAGCTTTAGATAAGACTTAGTTTTATTTTTCCATAGAATTTGATAGAGATATACATTATTTTAAATCTTTTACCATAAATTATATATATTTGTTTGTAAATACATTGAATTTTAAATTCTTAATTCTTAATGTAGTAGGTTTCATATTAACTTAGTTTTCTTTTGTTTGATTGATTAGATGAATATTTTAGATTTTTTTTATGAGAGTTCTTATAGTTAATTAGAAATATTTATTTTTCTTTTAATAATCGTAAGTTGTGAACATATTCAATTTTAGATTATAGTTATTCTTTGTCATTTTTTTATTTTAATTGAATTTGATGAATATTTTAGTTTTTTTATAAGAGTTGTTATGATTAATTAGAAATATTTATTTTCCTTTCCATAATTGTGACTACATTGAACTTTAAGTTGTGAATATATTTAATTTTAAATTAAATCTATTCTTTGTCATAGAATTAAATAATAGTTTATATGATTAACTAGATTTTTTTTTTTCAATAATTGTAATTACATTGAACTTTAAATTGTGAACATATTCAATTTTAGATTTATTTCAGTCTTTGTCATTGACGTAAATGTACATTGTTTTAATTATTAAACTTAACAAATAATTGTGAATACAATGAACTTTAAGTTGTGAATATATTCAATTTTAAATTAGATCTATTCTTTGATTGAATTAAATGAGAGTTATAATTATTTAGATTTTTTTTAAAATAATTGTAAATGCATTGAACCGTAAGTTGTCAACATACTCAATTTTAAATTTGATTCATTCTTAAAATCATTGAATTAAATTAGAGGGAAATCTACATTATTTTAATTCTTAAAGTCAACAATGTATTTATGAATATTATTTAATAGTAATCATTTTTCTATAATTATAACATAATTTTAAGTTAAATAAAAATATATATTATTTTAGTAATTTTTAGTGATCATTCTAATTAATGAAAGTTTTAAAAACCATCCTCCTCCCCATGTTCTTCTTTTTCGTCTTCTTCTTCTTTATAAACAAAATTTCCTTTTAAAATAAATATTTTTTATTTTCCTTTAATCATGAAAATCCAACTCTTGATACATTTTCTTGGAACCTTCTAAACCCATATATGATGTACAAAATATATCAACGTTTTGGGTATGAATCACTTCTCACACTACCCAAGTATTATACTAAATTCCAGTGTGGCATATTCGATACCATCACTTAAACAATATGTGCCCTAAAGTTGTTGAATGTACAAAAAACATGCGGGAACTAGTCTACAAACTAGAACTGTGTTTTCTAATTTGTTCTGAAATAATGCAATAAGAGCGTTAGCAAGGTTCCCATTGCATTGATAAAACATTGGTTATTGCTTAACATTTGTCCTTCCTTAGCATTTGTTGTTAACTTGCCATTTAGTGTTCGATGTTTATGAGTGAAGTATGCAAAATAATAAAAGAAGTCGGGTATATACATTGCACAATACTCTCTAACATAAACTTTGCATGGCAAACAGTAATGCATTAAATTCCTATGGCACGCTATCATAGATCATGGTAGTCAAAGTCATATAGGTATAGTACAATGAGTGTGTAGATGCTCCTCTATTCATTATTCATGCCCAAGAAAAATTAAGATTCCGTATTTATGGAAACACTGGCATAACTTTCAAATTGTAATGAAATCATAACATTTAACAAGTCAAATATTAATAGTTGAGATATTAAACACTATTGATTTAGACATCTTTCCAAGAAAGAATAATAGATATCATGATGTTGTATAATAGTCATTTACCTCGACTAATAAAGTGAAAAATTAATATGAATAAGACTTTTGCAAAGAATTTAAGTTATGTCTTTTTATAAAGTTAAATGTTTAAAAAAAAAAAAATGTCATGTTGGAAATGTACAAAAACATGGAATATGATCTTTATAGAAGTTTTATTTTAAGCTTTTGTTTCTAGGCGTCATAACGCTCTACCTTAGGCGTTGTCTTCAAAGCCATTAGAAACAAGAGATGCCATGATACAGACAGACAAGATGGAGGACAGAGAGATATACGAAGTATCAAAGCCATTAAAAACAAGAGATGCCATCATACAGACATACAAGATGGAGGATAGAGAGATATACGAAGTATCAAAGCCATTTAATTTAAGGATATAGTTTAGCCCAAGAAATAATAAAAATGTGGCGTACTAGGTATTGCAATAATTCTAGAGCATTCGAGTTCCAAATAGAAATGTGGTGCTGCTGCAGTACAGTCATTGGAAAGCTAACAGTCTTCTCCGGTGGCCTAGAAAATCGAGATCCCAATTCCATGCCATTAGTCAAGCCAAACTTGCATTCAGGCAATCAAAATCACGGCTGTTAAATCCATCCAAAATACGGATTTGTGACTGGTCCCAAAAATCTAGGAAGAGCAACATGTGTGGAATAAATATATGGCTCAAATTGTGTCTTGAGACAATCATTACATATACCAAAAACTATACAACTGTCCCATTTACATTTTTTATAAATTCTAATTTTTTAATTTTATTTTTAATTTTAGAAAAGTCATATCTCAACAGGGCTTATTATTCAAATCAGGTTTACTAGCCAATCAAAAATAAGAATAGCCAATAAAAAATAAGAATTATATAAATTATAAAAATTAAAATATGATTTTTTATTTGTTTAAAAATCAATTTAATAATTAAAGTTTCTAAAACAATAGGTAACTATATAAAAATTTAAAATGAAAATTTAGAAGTTAATTAAAAGTTGAATACATATTGATTGCTATAATCCCTACCTTGGCAGGGAGTAATAAACAATAGCTTATGGTCCTTTTATGCCATGTTCCCATATTGAATGAAAACACCGTACATTATCTTTTTCATTGTAAGAGAATACAGGGATAAGGGTTAATAAGGGGAGACCCTCCCCATTACTTAGAAAATTATCACTATTGGGTTCATTATAGGAATGTCTCTCTGAACAATAGTGAATGTTGGAAGTGTGGTGGCTTATAGTTATCAACTTCCAATACGGATTTGAATTCTATACTCTACGAAACAAATTTAAAAATATTTTTTTATTAGGAAAAAATTCTGTTATACCTGTTAATTGACTAATACATATAAATGACTCAAATTCTTTATTAAATTTAGAAAACACTTTCTAACTTCAAAAGTTCTCCCATTCCCTACCAAAAAGATCTCTAGATAATCATCCCATTCCCTAAGAAAAAATCGCGAAAAAGACCAAAAGCAAGACCCTATATTATCAATCCATTCTCAAGTGTGCCCCCCCAAAAAAACTATCGCAGAAGCCATGCTATTGCTACTTTAAAAATGCATTCGAGAGTTATATTGTATCTTATGTTGAATAAGGAAACATGTTAATTGAATTTTAGAAGACAAGGTAGTTAGTGGATATATTAATAATCTATTTTGAGTGGTTCTTAACATTGTGTTATGAAGAATTTAGGGTTCATCTTAAGTACTGGTTATTTTTATTTTTATCCATTTTTAAAATGAATAAAAATAAAGTCTATTTTAAGTATTATTTATTTTAATTTATATTTGAAATGAAAGAAGATATCAAAATCTATGATTTGGTAAAAACACTTGTTGTGCTAAATATTTAATTGGGCATACCACTGAAATATTAAAAATATTAACTACAATGACAAGCAAACAAAGTAATTCTCAATTTTAATATTGACCTAAACCATTTTAAATCTTGATTTATTAAGAATTAAGTAAAATCAACCCTCTTAAGACAATCATCTTTAAATTATCAAACTTTACATAAAATGACAAAACAATTGTCTCAACACAAAACCATTGTTTTGTTTTATTGATTTTTCTTTTTCGTTGTGGTTATTTCGTTTCTTTCGTTGTTATCACGAATCCTTATTACCATTCCATTATTTGTTTATGCTTTCGAATTTAATTAGTATAAGCGGTTTTATATATGTTTATTTAGTTTGTATGTATTTAGTATAGTTTTCTATACGCAACAATTAAGAGACTTTCAATTGTAAAATAAAACCATGCCTACCACTTCTAATGAGAAATACTAAAGGATGGTATTACATGCTATGTCAGGAGACGTCTTGTATTAAATCCTCATGCATAACATGTGTAAGAGGTGATATATAAAATAGAGAAAATTAGAATTTTATGTGGGAACCAAGAACAATTATAAAATAGTGGTGCAAATATGTATGGAAAAAAATTTAATGTATGTATATTAATTTAATAAAAAAGTTATTTTTAATATTTTAATTATAAAATATTACAAATATGTATGAAAAAAAAATAATGTATATATATTAATTTAATAAAAAAAATCATTTTTAATATTTCAAATTTTTATGATTGGGATTTTTTTCATGCTATCCAAAGTTTTTATTTAATAAAAAATTAATTTTATAAATTTAAATTTAAAAAGAATGTTTTTTTATTTTTAAAATTAAGTTGTTTGGAAAAGTGTTTTTTATAATTTATATGGGTGAGATGTATCATTTATATAAATATATCATTTTAAAATAATTGATTATTTGAATTATAAATAATATGATGATGATGATGATTAACATCCACTAAGATCATCTTTGGTCCATCGGATCCTAAAAAAGGTATTACTTGGTTCGCTTAAAAATTGTATTCATATGATCTAAAAGCTTGGTAAGAAGCTTTCATATCTCACTATAGTTTTGGGAAGTTGGGAGGTTAGAAAGGTTTGTGTTGTAGCAAATACTATGAAACTTAAATCTAATATGGGTGTAAGCAAGGCACTCTAAGAGAATGTAATTTTCATCCCCAACACTCATAGACTCACAAAGATGGCAAAACCTTTCTTCCCATAGAGTTTTACGAATAGACCAACACCTTGTTTTTCTAAGGAGCTCATGGGAGTTTGTTCTTATTTTGTCTATAATATTTTTTTTTTTGAACTAGTTAATACCAAGAGATGCTTCTGATCTTCCATATTAGCGTTAATGACCTCCTTATAGTATCTTAATTTTCTTTTAGACTCAAAATTTTTCTCGTGCCACAGTTTCTCTTTAAACTTAAAAGTGATAATATTTTTGACATTATCGATATTCTGTAAAGTGTAATTTTTCGTCAATGCCCCCATGGATTAACCAAGACACGGTATCTTTACACAGCTCCGCTTGAGGCATAGTTGGTTTTGAATTGATTTTAAAGCAAGTTTTGGAATTCTTTCATCTCTCATGTTACTTGTCTTGTGCTTGTACATCAGGTACCTAGTCACAACCATGCTCTCGAAGGGGAAAGACCCTCTTCTATGAGGAGATTATGATAAGGCGTGTTGCTTTTAATTTTTAGGTTATTTAAGTTATGAAACACTTTTGAATTTGCTCAATATTTCTCCAACATTCTCATAAATGTTGCAACCCCAAACTTCACAACCGTATATGTAGTGCCCCTAGACTACTTCAAACCTTGAAGGCAACTATTGAGTGACTGTGACTAATTGTGAATCAATAAAATAATGATATATGTATCTTGATAGTTGATGTAAATGAATGATTACATGTTGCTTAACGATTAAATTTGATTATGAAAATGTACATGTGAATGATGCTTAACGACTTGCTGTATGATTTATTATGTGATGAAAATTAAGAAAGTAAATATTGACGAGATGCATTTCTAATTAAATGAATGAGTAATGTTATGAGTGAAATATAAATGATTAACGAAGTAGCAGATTGATGAATCAAATTATGATAATTGAGGACAGTACTACTAATATATGTTTGTGAGAAATGTGTGTAGCGACAGGTGAAACGGTTCACTGATGGACACACAAAGGAATTGAAGGGTCGTAGAGTATGGATAAATCACACACAGGGAGAGAGACGATGATGTCAACTTCCGATGGAATACCATGCATGAGAAGATAAGCACTGATCCACTTGCTCAAGAGGAAAGCATGAGGGCGTATGAGGTGGGCCACGATGGAGCTGGTCACGTACGCGTTGGGGGGCACGCAGTGAGAATAGACTCACTCCTCAATGCCTTTAGTCCCTAATAGCATGTGGACGGAGGATAGAAGGTAACAGCTCCTGAAATCCCGACATGAAGTTCTCACAAGTAAAAACAAAAGGATGGAAGCAGAAGGGCCCGACGATGCAGTACCCTGCCGAGAACGAAAAGAGTGGACGCAAGGACCCGACGATGTGGTACCTTGCCGAGAAATGGAAATGATTGATGACTAGACCCAACGGAGTGGTGCCATGTTGAGGAAATGAATTAAGGAATGGGGAGGCCCAATGGTGTGGCACCAGGATCCTAGTAAAAATGATTGTTAACTTATTGGCCTAGAAACGTATAAATTGCACCTAGAGCATTTACTTAGGAAAATGCATTTTTAGTACTTTTAACATTAGAAATTGTTATTTATTCATTTGCAGATAAAAGAATATTTTGGAATCTAAAATATTAGAAATGGTTATTTATGCATTTGCACATGAAAGAATATTTTTGAGTATTTCAAAATATTAAAAATATTTATTTAGGAGCAAAATGGAATCCTAAGCATGGACACCTAGTCAACTCCACCTACACCACAAATCTAGGAGTCAAGTGAAATATCTTGGGGACAAACATGAGCAAACTTAGGAATGTTGGTGCATCTCTTAGAGAAACTGATACATGGATGTGTGAGTATTATTAAATTAGAAATTTAATAAAATATATATTTATGCATCAAGCGACATGCGTCGCATCGAATTTTCTTTTAAAAGGAAGGCATTGGGAATGGGTAAAGCACCCAGATCCTGGATGGTATCGTAATCTTGGATTAGTTTATGACTTGCTTCTATTGAGGGTTTGGCAGGAAATTTTAGTGGGGGGGAATCCCAAGTTAAGTTTCTTGATTATTGTGTGTGATCTCTATGACCCGAAGCTTGGGGGAGGCCATGTGACTAAAAGCATGAGCCTATGGTTGGGTGGAGAAGTTAACGGTTGCTTTGCCTATGGTTAATCGAGCTTTGCTAGATGGATCCCATGGAAGACGCGGCAATGGACAAGATGGGCTGGATTGATGGTGACTTCTCCTTCGACCACGAACACGACCTAACAGTTGATAGGTTATGGTTAGGTTATTTAGTTAAATTATTAATTTCTCTATGTATGATGGTATCTAATCTGTTTTAACTTAAGTGTTAAGTTTCAGATTCAGTTCGTGAGCAGCCTACGGTAGGGGTCCCTATAGTATAAGATAATGGGAATGACAAGAGTTTAAAAGAGGAATTTATTTTTCTCCCACATGACTAGGTTGGATGATTTACAATTGTTTTCAAGACCAAAATAAGCTTTCCACCCTCCGTTAATCATTTTCTTGATTTAATACTTGGGTGTGTGCAAGAAGATGAGGGTCACTTTAGATGCAATGCTACTTTTTCAAAACTCGTTCCTGATACATAAAAACATAACGTGTTTCTGATATTTAGCACCTACCATGGTAAGATCGGAGCCTGACATGTCACTGGGCATGTAGGATAGGTAAACATAATGCATACGCATTATATAACTACAAAACACATACGCTTTATTGAAATCTAAAATCAATTTAAAAAAATAGTACAGACCACCCCTGACCACCTACGGCGCTCTTCATGCATCGAAAACGTGAAATAGAGGTTGGACGAGGATGGTTTGTGTACCCTAGAGTATCGGTGGAGCTCGATTTAGCTAGAGGGGAGGAAAATTCATCGGTGGATTGTCATCTAATCAGGTAATTCATTCACCCATACCATTTTTTTGTCATTTCTTAACCTAAATTACTATTTTTTTATTATTTAAAAAAACCTAGTTTTGTAATATTGATAAAATTGGGAATAACCCAATCTCTAATTAAATTCACATCTCCCTCAACCAAGATGAGTGAATAATTAAAATGAATCCCTTTTCAAAAACTCAAAAATTCCTAATCCAACCAAAAATTGAAAAAAATAGAACTCCCCCCTTTCTACAATGTATCCATCTAAGTCACCTGACACGAGGACACGGGACACGAGTGTCCCCACAGGACACGGTGACCCCTGGAATTAGGACATGTAGGAGACGTTTCATATACATATATATATATATATATATTTAAAATATTTAAAAATTTAAAAATATAGACATATAGATCCAATAAAATTTAACATTTACAATTACAAATATTCAATAGAAATTACATTTACAATTACAAATATGAAATATTCAATAGAAACTAGATCATTCACAAATCACAACACATTTTTCATTCACAATCACAAATCACAATGAGACATTGAGACACATAGATGCATGTCAGAGACTCGGAACCATATTTCTCATTAAGTCATCAAAATCAAAATGTATTACATAGATGTTGGAATGCCACTGGGCACTAGCAAATGCCAAATAGACTAATATTCTAATAGTCTAATAGTAAATACAAAAAAGGAGTGGATCAAGATGGAAGAATCCCATCTGTCAATGACTCAATAGTCCTCCTCCATGCCTGAATCAACAAAATCATCACTGCCCTGATCCTCCTCCTCCTCCTCTCTTCCAATCTGACTAACTGCATCTGCTAGTGTGGAGGATGACCCCTCCATATGATCACCCTCATCAAAAGTGACTGGCTCTAGCACTGGATAATTAAGATCCATGTTGGCTAATGCCAACTCAGTACTGCTATCCAACCCATCTCATCAGGAAAGACATCCCACATCCGTGTCTTTCCCTTCACCCACTCCTATCTCTTCCTGTAAATAAGATGAAGATTGGAGTGCACATACACCATCGTCTCTTCCCTGGACTGCCCAAGCCTGCTCTTCTTCACACTGTACAAGTTCCCATATGTGCTCCAATTCCTCTCACAACAAGAGGATGAAGTAACTTGAGAGAGGACCCTCAAGGCTATCTTTTGTAGAAGAGGGCACATTGCCCCATGAGTTGTCCATCAAACAAGGGGTTTCTTAACCCCCATGTCTCTAACCACCTCATATCCTCCAAATCTCCCAGTGCCACTAGAAAACTCATAAAATTCCTCCTCCACCACCTCAAGGTGGTCTCTATCCTAAAGTAGTTGTCTAAATGCTATCTTCCTCCCCTCTGAGATCTCTCCATCCATGTGAGGAGGGACTCTGGATGAGGGCCCCAACCCACCACTGAGCCAATCCTAAGCGTAGAACCTAGGGTTCAATGAGTGGTCCAAGCAATGCAAAGGTGTGCAATTCTTATCCCACCTGGAGATAAGAATTCCCTGTATGATGGACCATAAGTTCTCTGCCGATGTCTCATACTCAACACACTCACTCTCCATAACAATGGTCCTCATGGACTCAATCATGGAATCCCACCCCTCATAAACATCTCCTAGGATGGCCTAGTCCATGTCTGCAAACCGCAACAAAGAAATGATTGGCTCCATGATCTTGATGTTAAGTACTACCCTATCCCACCAACCATCATCTAAAACCGGGTCCCAAGCAACACGGGGACCCTGTTAGACGTGTCCGGTTACTTAGGTATCCATCCACATGAAACCCAAATTTCCAACCCTCAAAGGCCATTTCCCATGATGCTAATTAAATAATTTTCCTTGGTAATGGCCATAACAAGATGAAATGCATGCACAAGCGTGAATAGAAAAAATGTAAAAAAAATTAGTAACTTGGTTTCTCAAAATTTCATCACAATCATTTGTCCATGAACATAATCAAAATTTCATCAAAAGTGTATGTAGCTATACATTGCCTCTTAGTTAAGCACCCTTGACTAAATGCCAAACACATTAACAAAGTGTCTCTCGAGCATGCCCTATCCACACCCTCGATCAATCTACTCAACGCTCAGGGACCGTCGATTCAACCGAAAGACTTCATATAGAAAATCACTATGTTTTTTATTTAATTTTCTAAACTTGCCATACAATGTAGAGATCGATTTTGTAGAGAGAAATTGTCTCTGTTTTGAGAAGTTGACATTCTTGTTATTGTCATTCTAGTCACAATCTCTAGTTCATTATTCAACATCTTAATCATTGATAGTCATCTCAAGTACATATGTAATCATATTGGCAATACAAACTCATACATATCCATTTCATTCCATGCCACTTTGTCCTCCCCTCCAACCACAAGGCGTAATATGTTCAAATCAATAAATTTAATGTTAGGTTATGAAGTTGATGGAAATATTGTTTTCTGCAATGGACGTAAAGGCCAAAACATGTCAAAATAACACTCCTAAATTCTAAGAAGTTTAAACCCAAGTTTGCATGGAAAAGTCACCAATGAGGGTTAAGAAGTGCCTTAACTTCTGGAAAGAAGTTGAATGAAACTTACTTTTTAAATGTTAAATGTTCAATTTTAAGTCTTAAATGTATGTAAGTGAATGCCATTAAATTTCTTGAGTTTGATTTAATACATTTTCAATTTTGAAGAGACGTCATTATATACCATGTATATGTTTCTAATGATTTTCGTATTGATGTCTTTATTGCAGTTGTGGCTATGGACACCAATGCTGAGATACTGATTGAGCTTTCCCACTTGAGGGGCATTGGTGCAGGTTTTAGTGGTCGTGATAGGATTCGCCACTCGCTTGCATCAACCTTGGATGCAATTGTTGACACCATTTCACAGTCTAGCAATGTACTATATGATATTACATCATATAGACAAAAAAAAAAGACGACAATATGCTTATGGGCTAGACTACAATGCAATAAAAAAGTTAAAAATATCCAAAGATCTCATATTTGCATTGTTTAGGGACCCTCGGATGGGGGAAATCCCAAATGCAAACAGGCTGCATATCTCCATTGAGTGGTGCACATTTCAACCATTTGTTGATAACTGGATGGATAGATGGTACATGGTTTTTGATATGCCACCACACAACAACAGGGAAATTCCCTTGTATTTCCTTCGAAAGATGTACGCAGAGTTCGTGTTACATAAACACGTAAACTATTTTGACATCTTGCAGTTTCAGGGGATCGATGGGGGGATGCCCCAAAACTGACCCAATACGAGGCTTCAAGACCAAGATCACCCTATCCCTACACCTCGCAGGCAGTTTCCTGGGCTAGATGTCCCACTTGCACATCGTATTATTCCACAGACACGGGATGCATTTTTGAGTTTGGAACGGGTGGTTGTTCGCCATGGCACTATGGTTCAGCATATGGGTGAGGAAGGGACATCTATCCCTAGTGTGGTACATACACTAGATCATCACCATGTAGGACCATCAACTAGTGTAGGACCATCAGGACCATCCACTAGTGAAGGACCATCAACACATCCCCATCCTAGTACTGATCCTCACAAGTGCACATCATGTGGTCATCCCTGCTATGGTCTCTCCTCAGATGTTGCCTTCATGGGTTTTTGAGAGAGGTATGTTGATGGTTAATTGTAATAAATTCTTCATTTATTTTCGTCTTTGTACACACATATATAGTTTGAGCTAATATATTAATTTTGTGAACTTGCAGTTGATGCTTTATGCTAGAAACGACGCCCCAGAGCCGGATGTTCCAGACTCTATAGGGGGGAATGATGCTACCCATTTGGTGGGCCCATTTTATATAGCACCTACTGCCGTATCTCACACCGAGGTAAACATTTTAAAATTTTTGTTTTTTAATACTTGTTAATTTGTTAATTTTCACATACTTTACATTTTAGTTCACTAATGCTATCCACAGTCTAATATTTACAATTATTAAACTTGCAGATGGCAGATCCTTCAATGGGGCGAGGTAATGTGGAGGTATCACTCATGGTTGTACCGTCCCATGAAACATCTGGGCTCCGGGTAAACAATTAAAAATGACATTTTTTAAATACATGTTTGTTGAATCATGCATGTCTAACTACATGAACACTTGCTGACTGTAGTCACCATCCAAAACATCTGGACCATTGCCTGGATTTGTATCTCCCTCCAGGCCATTCGTGAACAAGGGTTGTGTGTATGTGAGGCGTTCTACTCCTAGAAATACTCCAGCTTCCCACAACCATGGGCTTACTCACACCATGGTAATGTATATCCTTCGATGATATTTGTTGTTTAACTTGAAATCCAGTGCATAAATAATTTTTGTTAATGTTTGAATTGCATGTTTACTGCATCAAGAACCCGAGTTGTCTAATGAAAACCTCGCATCGATGGTTGATGCAGTAGTTAGTGCCGCATCTGCAATGGCAACTGATCACACACAGGTATGTAACTATTTCAACATTATCTTTACATAGTTTACTATTGTTGTCTATTATTTATTCATGCATTTCTAACTATTCCAACATTTTTTCATTGTAGCCATTACCAGGAGGAGCAGTTCTTGGCCCCCCTAGTTCGACCATCCTAGATGTTCAACCAATGGCTCCATCTGCTACAAAAGCAACGCAATCTCCTTTGTCAGTTGAGGTGAGATGTCCTTCAGTGACCAAGTGTTTCATGCACTTTCCATGCACCAGTTGATAATTGTTGAGTTAATTGTTAAGCTAATGTATTAGTGTACATAGTTAGTCAAATTTAACAATTGATATTTAATTTGCAGGATCCAGAGACACACACTGATCCTAGAGATGTGCGTAGAGGATCAACGTCGGGAAAGAACAAGAGGAAGCTTGAGTTTTGATGTGTCTTATGGGATATATGTACATTTGTATATATGTACATGTGGCTTTGATAGTTTTGGATAGTTTTGGACACATGTGCTTTTGGATACTTTTGGATATATGTGTACTTTTCGATACATTCACTTTTTGAGACATGTACATTGACTTTATTGTGCATGTACGTTTGGAGACATGTACATTGACTTCATTGGATACATGTACTTTTGGATACTTTCGGATATACATGTACTTTTGGAGACACATGCGCTTTTGGATACTTTTGGATATATATGTACTTTTGGATACATGTACTTTTGGAGACATGCACATTGACATTTCACTTATAAATGAATGATACATTTCACTTTGTATTTGTTCTTCGGTTTCCACGTGTTCTTGTGTCAATCTAATGTGTTGATTTGTGTGGATTATCTATTACTCATGAATGCGCTATGTCAAAAGAATGAACTATTATATTTAAAGGTTTCAACGAACTCACTACATGCGTGCTCTAATTGGTATCTAATTAAAATCTGTGATTTTGGATAATCATTACGAGTTATGTCAAAGTTCTTGCTCGTGTAATTTAATACACCTAAATGCAATACAATGTTTTTCAAGGTTTCAACGAACTCACTCATGCACACTAATTGGATAGGTGTAATTAAAATTTATGAGTTTGGATGATTAAATTACAAGTTAAGTCAATGTTCAAGTGTAATTTAATAAAACTAAGTGCAATACATGCTACACATTTCATCAACGCCCAATATTTGACTGTACAATTAGATTCAACACTACATATGAGTAACTACATACAAGTGCTCAAAGCAACATTGGTGAAAGGAACAAACGTTACCTCGGGATTTGAGAAATAAAGTTCCTTCTAATGTTGGTTGGGAAGGATATGCTTGGTCCAGCGCCTCTCTGACTTCATCGCTTGTATAACCACATATGTATAGAAAATTTTGTGTTTCTTCGTGAGCTTCATTTTGAGATGGTAACTTATCACTTTGACTTGATGTGGGAATTGAAACATTCCCTAATGAGAACGTACGTTTTGCTTCTTGATTACTTCCATGGGGTGCTTGTTCAACAACTATTGTGGAAATTGAAGGTCCCTCTTGTTGTGGATTAATAGGATTAACCGTGGTATCCTCTACAATTGGATTTGGATTAGTATCCAAAGAAAGCCTCCAATTCATCATGTATAGTTTTTTCTTTTCTTTCTCTTCTTCAATGACTTCTTGAGGTCTCTTCGTCCTTGTTGATTTGTTTACTTGGTTACATGCATTCCCCATCACCACAATGATCAATTCAATATAGTTTGTTTTTGTTGTTCTTCAATTACAAGCTCTTCAATAATAAGCAAATGGAAGTTAAATCATAAATTCTTTGGGCTCTTTGATTCTCTTGTACACTTGTGTATATCTTGAAGCTTGATATCTTATCTTGTGTGCTCCTCAAATATAGGCAAAATGAATCTTTCAAAGACCTTATCTTTGGTGTTATTCAATTGGAGATTCTTCAAGCTTGCTGATAATCTTCTTCAAATATGGCCATATAACCCAACACCACACTGAGCAACCATGAAAGATGTCCTCAATGCTGCACCTGCATAAAAAAAAAATGATGGAGTTGGTGTAGAGTGTGAGAAATTCCAATGGCGGGCTCGTGCTTTTCGAAAAATCGTGGGAGTGTTGTTTTGGCTCGGACAAAGTGAAGTTGCTCTCGAACAGGGATAGTCCACTGTTTATGGAGTTACAAAATGTGCACGCATTATATAAAGCAAAAACGTGTGCGCGATATGTAGTGCAAAAACGCGTACGCGATGTTGTCAAGCACAATAAATAGGTTAGGTGCACAGTTAGGGCAATGAACAAAATCAAAAGAAAACTAATAATTGATATGGTTACATACAAAACAAATGTTTTTAGTATGGGGACAAATGTTTTGTATGGTTTAATACCCCCTAGCTCTCTCCCAATAATCCCTAGATACCCCCTATCTCTTTCTAAATATCTATCCTTCATTCTCCCTACATCCCTCCCTACATGTTTCTTTCTCTCCCTTACTCCAACCATGTCCCTACCACCCCACTTTCCTTCTCTCCACCTTCTCTTTATCTTCGTCATTATCCCTCCCTATAGCACTCTCTCCCTTCTTCTCCCTTAATCACTAACCCTCTACGCCTTTATCCCTCCCCCCTGCCCTCTCTGTCTTACCTTGTTCCTAGAGCCCCTCCCCCATAAAGGCCTTTAGACCCTCTTCTAAACATTAATCCCTAAGTGCATAAGTGCACAATATGATGATGAGGAGGAGGGTGATGACAATGAAGATGATCATGATGCAAATGAAGATGATAAAGATGAGGAGGAGGAGGAGGGTGATGACAATGAAGATGATCATGATCCAGATGAAGATGATAAAGATGATGAGGAGGAGGAGGGTGATAACAATGAAGATGATCATGATGCAGATGAAGATGATAAAGATGATGAGAAGGAGGAGGGTGATGACAATGAAGATGATCATGATGCAGATGAAGATGATAAAGATGATGTTGATGAAGATGGTGGTGATGATGATGAAGATGTTGATGATGATGGTGAGGGTGATGTTCTGATGATGATGATGATGATGATGATGAAGATGATGGTGACATGATGGAGATGTTGATCTGATGAGGAAGATGATGATGATGGTGGTGATGACGATGAAGATGTTGATGATGATGATGATGGTGATGAAGATGATGATGATGAAGAATATGATGATGATGGACATGTTGTGTTGATGGGGAACCTAGAGATGACAATGATGATGAAGATGGTGATGGTGATGGTGATGGTGATGGTGATGACGATGAAGATTTTGATGATGATGATGATGGTGATGATGATGAAGATGTTGACAATGATGGTGATGGTCATGTTTAGATGATGATCATGATGATGTTCAAAAGATCACGATGGTGATAATGGTGATGATGATGGAGAAGATGACGATGACGGATATGTTGATGAGGAACCTACAGATGCCAATGATGATAATGTTGATGGTGATGAAGATGATGATGATGGAGATGTTGATGAGGAACCTACAGATGCCAATGATGATGGTGATGACGATGAAGATGTTGATGATAATGGTGCTGGTAATGATGATGAAGATGTTGATTATGATGGTGATGGTGATGTTCGGATGATGATGATGATGATGATGATGATGAAGATGATGGTGACATGATGGAGATGTTTATCTCATGAGGAAGATGATGATGATGATGGTGATGATGATGAAGATGTGGATGATGATGATGATGGTGATGAAGATGATGATGATGATGAAGAAGATGATGATGATGGAGATGTTGTGTTGATGGGGAACCTAGAGATGACAATGATGATGAAGATGGTGATGGTGATAACGATGAAGATTTTGATGATGATGTTGATGGTGATGATGATGATGATGATGTTGATGGTGATGATGATGAAGATGTTGATGATGATGGTGATGGTGATGTTCAGATGATGATGATGATGATGATGAAGATGATGATGATGATGATGATGATGATGTTGATGAGGAAAGGGGAGATGACAATGATGATGAATATGTTTATGGTCATGAAGATGATGATGATGGTGATGGTGATGATGATGGAGATGTTGAAGATGATGGAAATGGCGATGAAGATGATGATGATGACGATGATGGTGAAGATGATGAAGAAGATGATGATGATGGAGATGTTGATATAATGACGATGAAGATGATGATTATGGTGATGATGATGAAGATGTTGATGCTGATGATGATGGTGATGAAGATGATGATGATGGAGAAGATGATGATGATGGAGATGTTGATGAGGAACCTACAAATTCCAATGATGATGATGATGATGGTGATGATGATGAAGATGTTGATGGTGATGGTAATGATGATGAAGACGTTGATGATGATGGTGATGGTGATGTTCAGATGATGATGATGATGATGATGATGATGATGAAGATGATGGTGACATGATGGAGATGTTGATCTAATTCAAGGAAGATGATGATGATGATGGTGATGATGATGAAGATGTTGATGATGATGATGATGGTGATGAAGATGATGATGATGATGAAGAAGATGATGATGAGGGAGATGTTGATGTTGATGTTGATGTTGATGGGGAACCTAGAGATGACAATGATGATGAAGATGGTGATGGTGATGGTAATAGTGATGACGATGAAGATTTTGATGATGATGGTGATGGTGATGATGATGAAGATGTTGATGATGATGGTGATGGTGATGTTGAGATGATGATCATGATGATGTTCAGAAGATGATGATGATGATGATGGAGATGTTGATTTGATGAGGAATATGATGATGATGATGATGGTGATGATGATGAAGAAGTTGATGATGGTGATGATGATGAAGATGTTGATGATGACGATGATGGTCATGAAGATGATGATGATGAAGAATATGATGCTGATGGAGATGTTGATGGAGAACCTAGAGATGAAGATGATGATGAAGATGATGATGATGATGATGATGGTGATGATGATGAAGATGTTGATGATGATAGTGCCGATGATGAAGATGATGATGATGATGGTGATGGTGATGATGATGAAGATGTTGATGATGATAGTGCTAGTGATGAAGATGATGATGATGGAGATGTTGATGAGGAAGGGGGAGATGACAATGATGATGAAGATGTTAATGGTGATGAAGATGTTCATGATGATGGTGATGGTGATGAATATGATGATGAAGATGATAAGGATGAAGAAGATGATGATGATGGAGATGCTGATGAGGAACCTAGAGATGACAATGATGATGAATATGTTGATGATGATGATGAGGGTGATGATGATGAAGATGGTGATGGTGATGAAGATGATGACGAGGAATGTATCCAACTTATGTATATATTTGCAAATATCCAAGTCCCTATAGAACTCTCTCCCTTCGTTCACCCTTAATCAAAAACCCTATGTGTCTTTATCCCTCCCCCCTGCCCTCTTTATCTCACCTTGTATCCCTCCCTCCCTATCTCTTTCTCTAGATCTTTCCATGGTTATGTCCCTCACTCCCTTTACCTCCCTCCCTCTATGTCGCTTTCTCTCCCTTACACCATCTTCGTCCCTGCCACCCCACTGATTCCTCCTTCCCTATCACACACACACACAGACACAACCTCCCACTTTCTTTGTCGCTCACAACTCCCTCTAGTCTCTCTCTCCCCAACCATCAATCTCTCTCTCTCTCTATCTCTCTCTCTCTCTCTCTCTCTCTCTCTCAAACACACACACATACACACACATTATGTCCCTTTTCATTCTTAAACCCATCCCCCATCGATCCATATCTATCTCCACCTTTCTCCCTCCATCCCTCACCCTACCTTCTCTCCCTCCCTCTCTCTCACCTTCTATCCATCCCTCATGTTATCTTTCCCTCAACCTATCCCAATCTCTCCATCACTCCCTCTCTCACACATACTTTATTTCCTTTCCCCCTCCTTCCATATTCTCTCTCTCTCTCTCTCTCTCTCTCTCTCTCTCTCTCTCGCCACCACTCCCTGCATGTCCCCCACCAACACTTTCTGTCCCTCCCTTCCTATCTATTTATTTCATTCTATCCCCATCTATCTCTCACTCCCTCCAAATCCATTCCTCCCCATTGTCCCTATCCCTCCCTCGCTCTATGTCTCCCCCCCCTTGTATTCTTTATTTCTCTTTCACATCCCCCTTGCCTCCATCCATTCCCCCTTGTCACTCAAGTCTCACTTTCAACTTCTAACCGTATACCTCTTCAGAACCTATTCTACTCCTAATAGTGCTCTCAATCTCCACTTCCCTTCATCTCTCCCCACTCAAGCTTCCAACATCCTTCTAAGCCCTTGACCCTTTTCCACCCCTATTAAATATTAACCATAGATTCCCTTGACCCTTCCCCACCTCTTCTCAAATATTAAACAAAAATTCCCTTGAGTTTTCAACACCCCCTCTTTCTCAAGTATTAAACATGTATTTTATGATTTACATAACGCGAGTGCGTTTTTTAACTATATAACGCGTACACGTTATGTAGTTATATAACGCGTACGCCTTATGTAGTTATATAACGTGAGCACGTTATGTACATCTAAAAGCATGGTAATATTTTTGAATTTAAACAGAACGCGCTCGTGTTTTGTAGAGCCTAAACCAGGCCAAGTCACATGCTCACATGTCAACAATAATCCTATCTGTATGCTTTGGAGTTTGCTTCGGTAATTCCAAACTTGTGCTATGTTAATGAAAAACCAAAGCTAATTGGGTATTTCTTCTAGTTTCTGGAGAAGGCTGTGCTTAGCCACTCGTTACAATATGCTACACAGAGTCATTTTTGACGAAATCTTAGACACAAATAGCATCTGTTCTGCAGATTCCAAATATGTAACTTTTATTTTGAAATATTAATTTTTCCTATTTTCTTTCAATTTATTTTCTGTCCTACCTCCTTAACTCGTGAAACACACCGTTAGTGTTTCTTTCATAACTTTTTCAATTCTCAATCATTTCAAAAAAAAATTGTATGGTGAACAAGAGGACACTAACCTCCACATTCTATGAAAAACCCATTTCAAGATTTTTGCATTAAGACCTTCAAAGGCTCTACTTACAAAAGAGGTACTATTTTCAAGGTTTGATCACTTAGACAATTGCAAAAAAAATTATAAAATTACTAATTTAATTTTCAAAAAATAATGGCGCACAAGTGCTATGTGTTCTCTACATGCATGCCGATTTTGTAGCTTGATTCCATCATTTAGGCCCTCAAAGGCTCTACCCACAAAAACATATACCTTATCATTTACCTGAAAAATAAAAAGTGTCTATTAGGAAAAATTAAACTTGACATAGCTATGCAAATTTTCAATACATAAAAGTTATATATTCGGAAACATGATTCAATTTCCTACATTTCATCTTTTTTACTCAATGCAAGATATTTTGCGTAAGTAGCTCAAAAAATCCAAGTAAGTTGAGGGATGCCTTCTTTTTCAGTTTTCTATTGCATCTAACGTGCCAAAAGTGACCCTCATTAGCTTGCACTGACCCACTTCCAGTTAGGCTTGTGATGAATATCAACTCCGAGGAATTTATTGTTGATGTATATGTAACTTCGGAATGTATTTCACATATATGTATATTGTATTCCTATAGAGATGGTATTATTCCTCTTAAGGAAGTGTCGTCATTTATATTGTAAGTGTCGTAACTTATACTTGATGGGTTATTAGACCACCTTATTTGGGGTCGGCCCTGTATAAGTCATGTGGGTCAAAGGGTTATTAGACCACCCTATTGGGGGTCGGCCATGTGGGTCAAAGGGTTATTAGACCACCCTATTGGGGGTCGGCCCACTCAGCATTATGTTATGTGGTAAAGTTCGAGCCTACATGAGTTAGGTAAAAAGGAAAGTCAAGTCAAGTATAAATAGAGTGCGGGAGGCACTCTATTTGTTCACTCACTTCTCACACATGCACTCAAGGAGGAGTGGCACACTTATGGAGGAGGAGGATCTGCTGCTAGTTTATGGCTATCTCTCTTGGTTGCTTGTATCATTTCTCTATCTATCTCTGAGGAAGTTATTGGGGTTTTTCACCTTTATGGTTTTCCCCAAGTAAATCTTTGTGTCTCTTGTGTGCTTGCATTATTGTCTCCATGATTGATATGCTATAGATATGCTATACATGTTGTTCTCTCAGTTAAGATCCTAGATCATATTGAATTAAATTCAAAAAATTTAACATGGTATCAGAGCTAGCCTGAAAGAAGGCATGATATGGCATGTATGACACTTGTTGCACTTATGATGCTAGGGCTTGATATAGAAAAAACCAGTCATCGTAGCACTTTCGCTATAAATCCGTTTTGGCGAAATTTTCGTATCTGAAATTGTTATAGGCCGAAGCTAAGATCTCCAGGTACCTTGTGTCCAAAGGAAAACCTCTAATTCGTTGTACTTTGTGATTTATGATCTGTACAATATAGGGTTTCTGCCTCTTCCAGATATGAGTCAAAATCAGGTGACCTTGGGAAAAAGGTCATATCTTGGGCTAGGAAGCTCCAAATGAAATTTCATACAAAGTGAAAGGTAGTACACAGTCTGTACTATCTCAGAAAACGTTTTTAGAGGCCGAAATTGAACCAGTGACACGTGGCACGCTGTACAAGTTCGCTCTCCTGTATTATCCCATAAACAGGTCACGTTGCGACATTTGGCATAACTCTCTCTCAGAGAGTCCAATTGAGGTCAGACCTATCAGGATGGAAAGGTAACAGGCTGAGATATCTCAAGAAACATTTTCAGAGGCCGAAGTTAAAACAGTGACACGTGGCACGCCATACAAGTTCGCTCTCCTGTTTTATCCCAAAACAGGTCACGTTGCGACATTTGGCATAACTCTCTCTCAGAGAATCCAATTGAGGTCAGACCTGTCAGGATGGAAAGATAACAGGTCAGGCTATCTCAAGAAACTTTTTCAGACCCTGTGGATCAAAAATTTCAGAGTTACACTAGAAACAATCAGGTACATATTTATGTTAAAACAGAATTATTTTTTGGTACCTTCATTCATGGCTTCCGGAATTTAGGGCTTTGGAGAAAGTTGGAATTTTTGTAATCGGAGACCACGGCTGGATGATACTCATCAAAATAGAAATTTAGAGACCAATATCAGAATTTTTGTTTGGGCAGAAGGCCGGGCTTGATTAGACCCTAGTTCGGGACATTGATCAAAAAAGTGGAAAATTAGGGCTTCTGTAAAAATGGGAATTTTTGCAATCTGTGACCACGGCTGGAAGCTCCTCAGAAAAATAGAAGCTTAGAGCTTTGGATCAAACCTTTTGATGGGGCAAAAGAGTGGGCTTCATCAAACCCCAGTTCAAGGTCACGTCCAGTGAATCCGGAAGTTTCAAAAGCAAAATTGAGGAGTGAAACTTTGCAGTTTTCAAATTCTGAATATACCAACTTGATCAACTCATCAAGGCACATATTTCTATCCTGTCAGAAGTTTGAAATTCAAAGTTTGAATTTTATGGGTTTCTCTGACAAACCCATATCCAGCTCAAGGTCCAGTTCTTGCAAATCAAGTGGATTGGGTTAATCCTAGAAGAAGATGGATTGATCACCTGCATAAGTGAAGAAGTTCCTGTCTCAGAGGGAGATGAGGATAAGGCCTTACATAAGAAGATTACAAGCGATCTCGACAGGTATGACTCATCGAGGTATGTTTCAATATTTTTCCATGATTAAGTTTATGGTATGTTTGTCTTCATGTTATTACGGTTAGTACAATTTTGATTTTAGATTTGTCGTATAACCTTAACAAAATTATGAATGCATGATAGAAGATATTCACTGGTTAGGGTGTTGACACTTATGATTGTACTAATGCATTATGATGTTGTATGAGGTTTATGTTGTCTACTAACATGAAAGGTACACCAATAAAGACAAATCATGTTCTGGTCCAAGAACATATGATCATGATAACATGAGGACAAAGATTCATCCATTGTCATGGATCTCATAGAAGATCCATTTACGAGGTATGTATAACTTGGTTTTGTAATAGTTAACCTATGAGATATACAGGTTACTAGCACAAGTCATTGAAGAAGAACAAGAAGACATCATGTGAGTATGTTAGACATAAATAGCTAGCATGCTAATCCAGGTATGTTTTTTCTATATCAAGATAGAATCCTACCTTGTGTTAGGATCTTATACTGTTGTTGATAATGATTATTCATGAAGTCATAGGTTTGAATAATCATGATTGTATGCATATTATGTTTCTTACCATAATTGATGATTTGACTAACCATAAGATCCTACATAAACCTTGAATGCTAATGCTTATTATTTCTGTTTGAAATGATCATGACTATACATGCTTGAGATTATTGTGTTTTAATAGTATACTAATGAATGTATGATTTTATATGAGATCACAAGGATAACACATTCATGAAACTAATAAGCATGCATAGGGACTAAGGATGAATATGAGATTCAAGAACAGGTAATCCAGGAAGCAAAGATCAAGAGGGAGTACACTCCAGTGGTTTATGCAAGGATGCAGATATTCATAGGGAGTTGACCATCTCTCTACATCCCACAACAGAAAGGTGTAGAAGAAGCTACTTCAGATTAGGACTCCAGCAGCTCCTGCAAGGAAGCAAAGACTCAGAGGGAGTCCACCCAACGAACAAACAAAGATAAGTATTTGAATTGTCATTTCTTAAATAATACTGTTCAATAATGTATATACTGATGTTCCTAGAATTAGGTTGTGTATTATGCATATTAGAATAATTGCATTGATGAACAATATACTCCTAATATGAATGGGTAAGTGGCCTATGGCACTGTACAACATTCCATTGCTACTTATCTAGAATGAAACCTCTTTGCTGACATGTTGGGAGTTGTGCACACTCTTAACAATGTTCTGGTAGAGATTGGAAGGCATCTAGAAAGTTACGGAATATTGATAAATGTTGTATTGAAGCATTGGCTAAGATAATTGCATGACTCTATGGCATATTTCTTTATGTGTAAGAATTTGTTCTGAAAACTATGAGATGTTTTCTAATCATGCAATTTAACTTGTTGTGTAGGAAAGATCGTATGCCATCTCCTACAAAAGAAGAACTACAACATTTGTTTCAGCAACAAAGATATTTATTGAAGATATTGAAGTTCCCAGGATCTGGGATGAAGAAATGGAATGCCATGATCCGTCGATCATGAAGAATGATGTTTGGGATGTAGTCCCAGGACGTGAAGGGAAGTTTGTTATGACTTCCAAATGGAACTGTCAGATCAGGCATGTTGCAGATGGCAACATTGAGAAATATAAAAATGATGAATTAGAAGATACACCAGATGGATTTCAAGACAGCATGGTGTAGTCATATATGTGTGCAGAACTTGGTATGGTAGGATAGACAGCTTTCTATCCAGTTTGGTCTTTACCAAGAGTTAAGCGGGTTCCAACCGTTTCTACAAGGTTGAGGAAGGAAATCCAGTGATACTACTTTTGTATGAGGATAACCTGTTTGTTACAGGTGAAGATAGATTGATTGTCAACACGCAGCGGAAGCTTGCTGCCAAGTTCGAGATGAAGAACTTGGGTATGATGCACTATTTGTTTTTGGCATGGAGGTATGGCAGAGTGCAGATGGAATCTTCCTTGGACAAGGGAAGTATGTAGTAGAGATCGTGAAGAGGTTCGGGATGATGGACTGCAAGGATATGGCCACACCTATGGCATCAAATCTGAAGCTTCTATGTGATGCTTCATCTGAGCCGGTTGATGTCTCTTTGTATCGTCAGATGATTGGGTCCTTGATGTACCTGACGAACACGAGACCAGACATTTGCTTTGTTGTGAACACATTGAGCCAGTTCCTGACGGATCCGAGGAGTGTTCACCTGGTTGCTGTAAAGCATGTTCTGAGGTACCTGAAGGGTACAGTGGATTATGGGCTCAGGTATGAGGAGAATCAAAAGTTTAACCTGCAGGGTTATGTTGATTCAGATTGGGCTGGCAGTGCTGCAGTATGGGATCAGGTGTGATCTCTTGGTTTAGCAGGAAGCAGTCCTGCGTAGCACTGAGTACAGCTGAGGTAGAGTATGTTGCAGCCTGTTCAGCTAGTTATGAGACAGTATGGCTACGGAAGCTACTGTCTGGGTTATTTGATCTCCCATTGGAGGCTACTGGTATCTTCTGTGATAACCAGAGTTGTGTGAAGCTGTCCAAGAACCCAGTGTTTCATGACAAGTCGAAACACATAGAGATCAAATATCACTATATGGTGCAGAGAGGAGCTGTGAAGCTCCTATATGTTGCGACAGACGAGCAGATTACAGATGTGCTGACGAAGCCGCTAGCCAGAGTGAAGTTCGAGTACTTCAGAGAGAGGCTTGGCGTTCTTCAGATCGAGGACACTTCGAGGAAGAAGTGATGGACACATTTGCTGAAGCCATTCCAAGCATGTTGGAAGGAGGATCCTTCACATGGCTGTGGATGTAAGCGCTGGATAATGGGCATCAGGATGATGTTCTGGTTTCTGCTTGGATATGATCAGTTGGATCATTTATGTATGTACACATCATGTTGGATGCTGGATATGATCAATTGGATCATTTATGTATGTACGCATCATGTTGGATGCTGGATATGATCAGTTGGATCGTTTATGTATGTACGCATCATGTTGGCTGTTGGATATGATCAGTTGGATCATTTATGTATGTACGCATCATGTTGGATGCTGTTGGATACATTGTGTGGATCATGTATCCTTGTATGATCAGTTAGATCATGTATGCTGATGGATACATTGTGTGGATCATGTATCTTTGTATGATCAGGTAGATCATGTATGCTGATGGATACATTGTGTGGATCATGTATCCTTGTATGATCAGGTAGATCATGTATGTTGATGGGTACATTGTGTGGATCATGTATCCTTGTATGATCAGGTAGATCATGTATGATTGATGGATACATTGTGTGGATCATGTATCTATGTGTGCATCAGATGGATGCATTGTATGATCAGGATGATCGTGGATGATGAGCTTGTCCAGATGACATGCAGCAGGATGTTGCAGTGATGTTTCATGAGTATTAGATGATACTTTGTGGTCGTGGATCAGGTTGTGCAAGTAAGCATGTAACTTGTGCCCTGGGAGATTTGCAGATGGTCTTTCGAGGTTTTGCCTATGGCATGTAAGTCGGTGCCCTGGGATATCTGGCAAATGCTCTTGCGAGTTTTTGCTTGGGAGGACATGTAATTTGTGCCCTGGGAGATCTGTAGATAGTCTTTCGAGGTTTTTCCTATGGCATGTAATTCGGTGCCTTGGGATATCTGGCAGATGCTCTTGCGAGGTTTTGTCCTATGGCATGTAATTTGCTCCTAGGAGATCTGGATAGGATGAAAAAGACCTCAGATGCTTCAGCTAGGTTTTGCCATGACCACATGTAATTTGCTCCTGGGAGATCTGGACAGGATGAAAAAGGCCTCAGATGCTTCAGCCAGGTTTTGTGGTGGACCACATGTAATGTGCTCCTGGGAGATTCGACAGGTAGAGCTGTGTGCTCGTAACAGCCTGGGATGCTTCAGCCAAGTTTTGTGGTGAGATCACATGTAATGTGCTCCTGGTTGATCCGACAGGTAGATCCGCGTGCTCGTAACAGCCTGGGATGCTTCAGCCAGGTTTTGTGATGGGTCACATGTAATGTGCTCCTAGGAGATCCTACAGGTAGAGTTGTGTGCTCGTAATAGCCTGGGATGCTACAGCCAGGTTTTGTGACGCACGTAATAAGTCCTTAGGATTCCACAGTATGGCCAGTGATGATGAAGACCTGTAGGTGGTGGGCCTACATCCAGTATGAAAAAGGACTGGCTCTGTAGAACTTCCTATGACGAGTAGATTCAGAGATTGATTGAGATAGCAGCAGCAGTGACGATGATGATGATGACTCGATGACGATTATCCAGTGACGATGATCCAGAGAAGATGACTTGTGCTAGAAGAACTGTGCTGAGAAATACCTTCCTAGTTAAGAGGGAGTGTTGATGTATATGTAACTTCGGAATGTATTTCACATATATGTATATTGTATTCCTATAGAGATGGTATTATTCCTCTTAAGGAAGTGTCGTCATTTATATTGTAAGTGTCGTAACTTATACTTGATGGGTTATTAGACCACCTTATTTGGGGTCGGCCCTGTATAAGTCATGTGGGTCAAAGGGTTATTAGACCACCCTATTGGGGGTCGGCCATGTGGGTCAAAGGGTTATTAGAACACCCTATTGGGGGTCGGCCCACTCAGCATTATGTTATGTGGTAAAGTTCAAGCCTACCTGAGTTAGGTAAAAAGGAAAGTCAAGTCAAGTATAAATAGAGTGCGGGAGGCACTCTATTTGTTCACTCACTTCTCACACATGCACTCAAGGAGGAGTGGCGCACTTATGGAGGAGAAGGATCTGCTGCTAGGTTATGGCTATCTCTCTTGGTTGGTTGTATCATTGCTCTATCTATCTCTGAGGAAGTTATTGGGGTTTTTCACCTTTATGGTTTTCCCCAAGTAAATCTTTGTGTCTCTTGTGTGCTTGCATTATTGTCTCCATGATTGATATGCTGTAGATATGCTGTACATGTTGTTCTCTCAGTTAAGATCCTAGATCATATTGAATTAAATTCAGAAAATTTAACATTTATAAGAAGTCACTTCCTCCAATTTTCTATTGTCATATATAAAATTACCATAGGTGTCTTTCTTGGATTTTATAATCGTAACTTTTATCTTGTCGGTGTTAACAATCATACCCATATTAGAGAATAAGACTTTGAGAATTCTTAATTGCTTATCAATATTAAAGGTGCTTCTTGCCATAAGAACAATATCATTAGCATAAAGCAGGGGGATGATAACTATCCCATCTAAGATCATGCCAACGCAACCTGCTTCTTCTAAACAACCCTCTAACTTATCAATATAAATGCAAAAAAGGGTATGGGAGAGAGGGAAGCCTTGCTTAACTCCAATATTACAGTTTATGTCCATCGACCACCCCTCAGTGTTCTTAAACTTGAAAGTGACCTTTTCATATAATCTTATCATGACATCTCTCAACTCAAAAGGAACTTTAATCTCCTCTAACATATTCCATAGGTTATTTTTAAGCACCGTATCTAAAGCTTTTCTAAATTCCACAAAGCAACAAAATAGATCAGACTTGTTATTATGACATTCCTTTGCAATGATCCTCAACATAACAAGGTGACCCATGGTAGAGTGATGCCTTCTAAAACCTGCCTAGACTTTATTTTTCTCACAATCCATTTCTAGCCATTTGTTGATCTTGTTTTCTAAGTTAATACTATATAACTTAGCTAAGAGAGGGCTAATCATAATTGTCCAATAATTAGAGGGGTTATTTGTATCATCAGTTTTGAAAATAGGAATAATGAGGCTTTGAGACGAAGGTGTAGGGAACCCTTGCTTAACCAATATATTAAAGAATTTGGGGATATGCGGGATGAGGATGGGCCCTCCAATTTTTAATATTTATGCTTGGTAGCCTTCAATGTCTTTGGATTTTCCATTTTCTAGGCATTTAACCCCGAAATATGTGTCTTCTAATGAGAAGACTTATTTTGTTGTAAGAAGGGTTTAAATGCTATCTATGATATCTAAGGATTCAGAGAGTTTTTCAAGCTAAGCATTCAAATCCTTCAAAACAATCTTATTATCTTCTTTTGTCTTGGGAGTAGGAATTTTCCTCTAGAATTTCTTAAGAGCCATCTTGGAGAGGCGTAAGAGATTTTCCCATCTTTTACTTTGATAGTCCCTTTTTTTCTTTTAATTAAGGATTTGTAGTGATTTATCTCGTCCACTTTCAACGATTCTACAACATACTCTCCCAAAATATAGATTCACAATTAAAATAAAAATATATGTTAAATTTGTAGCCATGAATACAATTGCCAAAATAGATTTATAGTATATTTAGTAGGAAATGTCGAAAAGATTGTAACATCCATTTTTATATGTTGGTTAAATATAATATTTAACAAAATAAAAAATATAATAGTAATTACAATAATGAATGGAGAATCTCATTGATTTTTTATTTCTTTTTTTAGTCAATGAATTTGTATATCTAGAACATTGCATAAAGAGTAATTAGATGTATTTATAACCGTATGATGTAGAAAATAACTAGGTGAATCTATAATTTGATTGTAATATTAATAAAATTAATCTAAAAATAAAAACCTCTTTAAAAATTATAAACTAAAATACTAAAAAATATCATTATAATAAAATAAATAAACATAAAATCATTGTATTATGGTAGAGTATACTTAAGCATTCTTATTCTTTTAAGAAATGTTTCCAACCCTAATCCTATATGGTTAAATGAAGACCTTAGCTATAAAGATTTAGGGGAAAATTGTTTTGTTTTGAGATACTATAGCGTTCAAGCTCTAATAATTTGCAATAGTCCTATGGAATGGCCTATTTCTAGCTGAATGGCTTGCATTCATGGGATTGGAAGTAGGGTGGTTGACTATGTCATTTCCGATATCCTGTTAAACAACCAAATATTAAATTTTGATATTTTAAATTACCATGACCCTGATAGACCTTTAATTGTAACTCTCAACTTTGTTATGCATAGTAGCCCCATAGAAACAAATTCTCTAAGTCAAAGGTACTTAATCTTCAAGAAAAATAAACGTGATATTTTTCAAAATGATTTAAATAATTATCTGTTTCCTCTCTCCAATAAGGGCAATATAGAAGACCTTTATCATAATTTATCTACAACCCTCACCTCTCTTATTAACAAGTTAATTGAAGTGTCACATATAAATAGAAATATGAGCAACCCTTGGTACACTACAAGGAGAATATCTTCTAGTGGAGGCTTTAGTAGGACTCGCCAAAAAACACGTCCCTTCTTCATCTATAGGGGAGGTTTCTAGTGCAGGTAGGAGGGTGGATCTTTTAGCATATGTTTTTTTATCGATGCACCTAAACCATTATGGAACACCGGTGCTTCACATAGTTTAGGTGCATCAGTGCTTGGTTTTTGTTAATGGTGGACCAATGTTCCTCATTGGTTTAGGAGCACTGATGCTCTATGAACCATGTGCACCTGTGTGATTTTAGCCAAAGCAATTATCAGTGCTCCACTTTTGTAATGATGCATTGGTGCTCCTCTTTGGATAAGGTACACTACTATCAGGGCTCCTCATTGGTGAAGGCACACCGGTTTCAGTACTCCTCTTTGGTGAAGGCCTTCCAGTGTTATTTTTAAGGCGTGGGTGCATCGATGCTCCATGACCCATGTGCACCTATATTATTTTGTAAAAAAAACCATCATTGCTCTACTTTTGAAATGGAAAACTCATGCTCCTCTTAGGTTATGGTGCATCGATGTGAGTGCTCCTCTTTGGTAAAGGTGCACTGGTTTCAATGCTCCTCTTTGATGAAGGTGCACTAGTTCACTTTTTATAGGCTAGGCACACTAGTGGTCCTTTTACATTAAAGGCGCACCAGTGCTTCTGATAAACAAAAGCATTGAACAATAAGTTGTTTTTTTAACTTATTGAAAAAAGAGGAAATTTTTAAATGTTTTAACGAAGTGGGAAACATGTATTGAAAAGACGAAAAAAATAGGATTTGTTTCATTTCTTAATTTCACATGGTTCTACCAGAGAGAAGAGGAAGAGGAAGGGAAAGAGTATTGTAGCCAAGCAACCAATTTTTTCCCTCTTCATTGTTTCATTTCTTCCCATTATCTATTTTATTTATACTATTTTTCTCAGTATTGTTCCTAATTTCTTATTTGGTTTTGTTGCTTGTTTTGGTTTGTTTGAGTGCTTTTCATCTAATTGCAGGTTAATGCTGTATTTATTTCAGGGTTTTACACCAAAATGTATGGGATTTCCTCGGTTATTGAAGGAAGCAAGTTTTTTTTTTAACTTTTGAAAGAAGTAGGAAAAACGTCTTAAGAAGAGGGGAAAGAGAGGGTTTCTTTCATTTATTCATTTGACATGGTTCTACAAGAGAGAAGAGGAAGAGGAAGAGTTTTTATACTAGGAAACCATTTTTTCCCTCTTCATTGTTTTATTTCTTCATATTATCTACTCTTTTTATAGTATTTTTTTATTTCTTACTATTGTTCCTAATTTCTTATTTGGTTTTATCGTTCGTTTTTGTTGGTTTGGGTGTTTTTCCTCTATTTTGAACATTAATGGTGGATTTATTTTAGGTTTATTTTTCTTCAAAATATATGGATAGAAAATGAGGGGCAATTTTATGAAAGAAAATGATACTTTTTTGTGCAGCATGGGTGCATATCCATAAGGTTTTTCAACTCCTTTTATTTGCATGTTAACAAGCTTTATGTATGCGTAGAAAACTATTTTCTCTTCATGACACTTTATTTTATGTTTGCGGTGCTTCTATTCTTTGTGAGAACATTGGTGCTTCTATTTGGTGAAGGCACATTGGTGCTACTCTTTGGTTAAGGTGCACCAATGTTTCTCTTTTGTGAAGGCGCACCGATGCTTCTCTTTGGTGAAGGTGCACCAATGCTCATTTTTGGTAAAAGTGCGCTAATGGTCCTATTTTAATGTGTGGGCACACTAGTGCTCTTCTTTGGTACAAGAGCATTAATTCTCGATGTTACGAATATTATCTCTAGTGGATTACTGGTTTTAGAGAGTTCTTATCAAATAATTTTCATGTAACAATTGAGTAGTTTTGTAATTACAAGAGGTCCACTCATTAAGTGGTAAATGGAGTGGTTTGACATTCACCATGGCTTTGAATGGGTGGCTTCATCACCATTACTATAAATTGTAATGCTTAATATTTCAATATTAATTATTGTACATTTTCATAGTATTTATTTTTACTTTTATTGATAATTTCTTATTTCATATACTTTTAATTGAAATTTATTATTTCAAAAAATTAAATTTATAGTTTTTGTTTAATATTCAAAAAGTATTTCATTTTTAAATTGTACATAAGAGATCCATTAATAAACACAGGTAAGAATTAATACTTAAAATATTCAAAATCAAATTTATTATATCACTACATGTTTATAATCTTGTATTGATTAAAACACCTCCCTTTATTTCCACGTCCACAAGGTTTATGTACACAACATATTGTTTTTTCATCATTGATCTTTTTTTGTATGTGCACAAGATCATATTTGGTTAAGGTGCAAAGGTTCTCATATTTTGTATAATAGCTTCTTTATTGTAGGTGCACCAATGCTCCATGACTATAAATTAGAATGCTTAACATTTCAATATTAATTATTATACATTTTTATAATATTATTTTTATGTTTATTGATAATTTCTTATTTC
Organism: Larix kaempferi; assembly: GCA_027924585.1. Classification (NCBI taxonomy): domain Eukaryota; kingdom Viridiplantae; phylum Streptophyta; class Pinopsida; order Pinales; family Pinaceae; genus Larix; species Larix kaempferi. The sequence continues at coordinate 31,247,811 of BSBM01000096.1, forward strand.
ATATGATTTTAATTGTAAAATTATATTTCAAACAATCAAAACTATATTTTTTGTTTAATATTAGGAAAGCATTTCATTTTTAAATTGTAAATAAGATATTCATTAATAAACAAGGGTAAAAACACTCATGGCATCTTTGCATTAGGGTTTAGTCTATGAGCGTGCTAGGTATCCCCAAGTCACCCTTCAGCTCTCTCTTCTGAGTGTGGCGGCCGCTGGACTGCCACTCTTGGTAGCCTCCATGGACGCCCCCCTAGGAGGGGCATCAGGACCCTCCAACTAGATAATGCAAACTAATCAAAACGCCAATATTCTACCCAATAATGAGACCATTCGAATTGGATCCTCCAATGTACCTTTGGGTAACAATGCGGATCCCAAGAAAGTTCAGGAAGCCCTGCAGAACAGTACAACAGCAAAAAAGCACCACAACTTGCATCGCCAAAATCGCAGAAATACCAATGCTCTGTCTCTCAGCAGAACGAATCAACGCCAGAGCACAACATATGAAAAACCATGCCCTCATTGGAAAGTTCATGGGATTCTTGCCTACGAAACAAGCTCTCAAAGGATGGATCATGGAAAAATGGAAACCCAAGGCACACTTCGACCTGCAGCTTGGATCCAAAGGCTTTCTTACTATCATTTTTGAGAGGCTAGACGACAAAGCTAGGGTCGAGGAAGGAGGACCTTACTTCTTCAACTCTGCTGACTTATATCTGAAAAACTGGACGGAAAGATTTATCCCTGAGAAAGAAAATTTCACTTGGGCTCTATTCTGGATCCACATGTACTCACTCCCATGAGAATATTGGGATGAAGACACTCTCCGGGACATCAGCAACTCACTGGGTAGCTTCGTCAAAGTCGCAGAACAAACCAAATACATCAAGCATACCTCTTACACCAGAATATGTGTTTATATGCATATAGCCAAAGCTCTCCTAGACTCTATCAATCTCAATCATGAAGATTATGAATGGATTCAACCTCTAGATTACAAGCATATCCCCTTTCGCTGCAGAAGATGTCATGAACATGGGAATATATATAGAGACTTCCCTTTAGGTCAAATGATCATAGAGACGGCTAGAGATGAAGACGACTTCCATAAAATAAGTCGTAGGAGACAGCACACCCGCAGACCACAACAAGAAGAAAAAAATCCGACTATCCCCAACACCAGCAACAGTTTCGATATTCTCACTGATCAATCGGAGAACCCTACCATAGAACCGAAAAAAATGGAAGCGGCCACTGAAAACCCTAGCAATACTAATACCCTGAATGAAATGCTAGTCCCAACCAAGACCCTTCGGGGGGGAACCTCTCTACCTCATGATAAGGCCGCATACTCTTTATCACAAGAAGGGGCCAAGACTCAAGAGAAAGATGATAACCCCAACTTTGAAACACTGAAGGACGACCCCATGCCCAATCTGGACATAGGAGATCTTGACATTTTGGGCCTGGAAGATGCTTGTTCTAGAAATGCTTTCCACTCCATCTCACCCAAGCAAATCTAGCTCCTATCAGAAGTTTTGAAAAAAGTTAAAAGCAATAAGCTGGGAGTCCTGAACCTTTCACAAAAAGACAAGCAAAAGCTCTTCAAAGAGACAACAAGAAAAGAGGCAAAAAAACTGATCTTCAAAGAATTAGTCAGCTACGCACAAGATTAATTGAATCTGGACAATACACTCAGATCACGGAGTTTTTCCCCACTTTTAATACTGGTTCTCAATGTAGTTAATCTCTTGGAATGTAAGACGTCTGAACGGTGCCTCCAAACACCGTATGATGAAAAGGAAAATAATGCAAGACAAGCCCACCCTAATCTTCCTTTAGGAAACCAAATGCTCTGACATCACTGTTCAAAATCTCTTCCAAAGATTCATTTGGAGAGGCTTCCAAACAATGGCATTAGATGCTAACGGAGCCTCCAGAGGCTTAGCCATTACCTGGAACCCTTCCCTGATCTAACTTAATAACTTTGCAGCTACTATCCACTCCCTTTCCACCTCTTTTCATCTATTGGGTATGGACATCTCTGGTCACCTTATGAATGTCTATGTGCCTCAAATCCCAGCCCTAAAATCTCTTCTTCTCAGGCATCTATCCTTGTTCTCCCAACTTCACTCAGGAGAAATGATGATCATCGGAGGCGACTTCAACATGATAACCTCTCTACAAGACAAAAAAGGTGGAAGACGCTTTCTTACCAATGAGGACAATAGCTTCAAAGACTGCATCAAAGACTGCAATATCATTGATATTCTTCCAACTGATGGATACATGACCTGGAACAACAAGAGAGGAGGCAGCAATCAGATCTCATCCAGACTTGATCGCTTTCTCATCTCCAAGGAAATCATTGAAGCCTCGGTAAACATCTCTATAGCCGTTCTACCCTCTACAAGACCTGATCACTAGCCGATTTCACTCGTATGGCAGAACTCAGGTAATCTTAAGTCTCGTCCTTTCAGATTCAAATTTTTTTGGCTAACCCATCATACTTTCATGGAGATGGTAAGCTCCTGGTGGGCTAACACCTTCATTGAAGGGTGCTCAAAAATGGCAGTTATGCATAAAAAACTCAAGCTCCTAAGGGCCAAGCTAAAGGTTTGGAACCACACCTCCTTTGGAAAAATATTCAAAGAAAAATCATCTTGGAGAAGGAACTCGAGCAAAACTAAAAGAATATTTTGGAGATGGGATACTCAAACTCCCTCAAAGAAAAGCAACAAATTCTCCAAAAACAGCTTGATGAAAGATGCCACCAGGAGGCAATTTTCTTGAAGCAGAAATCCCGCAACAACTGGCTGAAGGAAGGAGAGAAGAATATTGTTTTCTTTCACAGGGCCACAATTCAACACAGGATGTCCAATCGCATTTCGGCCATCAAAGATGAACATGGAAATATGCTAAGGACCCAGGAAGATATTGAACATGAGCTAACATCACACTTCCACAACCTACTTACTGAGGACATTCCCAACAGGGTAGAGGCTATTCATGAAGTCACTAGCCACATCCCTAAGCTTTTGAATGTTGAGCATAATGCCTCGCTCATGAAACATATTGCTCTGCAAGAAGTTGAACTGGTGGTCAATCAAATGGCTGAAGAAAAATCTCTAGGACCAGACAGGTTTACCATCAACTTCTTCAAGCACTAGTGGAGCTTTCTTAAGCATGACATCCTTGAACTGGTGGATGAATCTAGAAGAAAGTGTTGGGTCCTCCCAGCCCTGAACACAACCTTCCTCATTCTAATTCCCAAATAAGTGGGAACCACCTTCCCTGGTAAGTTTCGACCTATCTCTCTCTGCAATGTCATTTACAAAATCATAACCAAAATGATTGCTAATAGACTGAAGGCTCTGTTGCCTATACTCATATCTCCTGAGAAAACTGGTTACATGGAAGGCAGACAGATCCTCGATGGAATCATCCTTGTGCATGAAGTGATTCACTCCTTCAAAACTGCCAAAATACCCGGCATGTTGGTTAAACTCGACCTCTCTAAATCCTTTGATAAACTCAGCTGGGACTTTATCTAGCAAATGCTTCAAGCTTATGGCTTCTACAATGATTATATTCAATGGATTCTTTCCCTAACATCCTCAAATTTTTTCTCAGTTTTGGTCAATGGCTACTTGGCAGCTACATTCTCTCCCTCCAGAGGTATTCGACAAGGTGACCCCCTTTCTCCCTTTCTCTTTATCCTTATGATGGAGGGCCTAAGTTGTATGCTCAAAACCTTGGCCTCAGCTAATTCCCTAAAAGGCCTCTCTCTTCATGGCGGCCCCCCCATCACTCACCAACAATTTGTAGACGAAAACCTTCTATTTGGACATCCCTCTGTGCAAGAAGCTCATACCCTGAAAAAAGCTCTCAACACTTTCTCTACAGCCTCAGGCACCACTATCAACCTCGATAAATCTTAGATCTTTTTCTTCAACACAAATGCCATCACCCAAAGAAACATAGCGCGTATTCTTGGCTGCCAAATATCCCTGCTTCCCTCTAAATACCTGGGAGCTCCTCTTTTTGAGACTGCTATTAAGCACTCCTCTTGGAGAGAACTTCTTGATAAGCTGGAATAAAAAATCTCGTCTTGGACCTTCAGAACCCTAAACCTTCCCAGTCGCCTTATCTTACTCAAGGCTATTCCGCAATCCATACCCCTTTATCTTTTCTCTGTCCTGGCTGCTCCCAAATGGGACCTTAAATCGATGAAAAAAATCCAATGGTATTTTCTTTGGGATGGTAATCATGAAAACCGCAAATGGGCCCTAGTCAATTGGAAAACCATCTGCAAGAGAAAAAAATATGTATTTCTTGGTCTCAGAGACCTAGAAATCAACAATCAAGTTCTCTCTGCAAAGATACAGTGCAACTGGGTTACTGCTAAAAACGCTACCTAGATTCAACTTTGGAATAGAAAATATCCAAGTACCTAGAACCCTCAACATAGAATCTGTTACAATTTGGACCCCCCAGGTTCCCTTATATGGCGGGAAACCAACTGTCAACATGCACTGGTTCAGCAGCACAGTTTCTAAGAAGTTCGTGTTGGTGACCAGGCCCTTTTTTGGCATGATTCATGGCAACAAAGACCGAGCATCCACTCAATCATTACACACCTGGAACTCACCCAACATCTTCGGGAAAAGGAACAATGTACTATCAACCACTACTGGTAGCAAGAAGGACATATGGGAAATAGAATCTGGAAAAATCCAAGCACATGGGACCCACAGATACCCCTGAATAGTTCTGAGATTATTTCGACTGAATTGCAGACCCGCCACCAAAAAGTTAATGAAAATCCCAAAATTCTTAGATGTTGAAACTCTACTAAAGGCACCTTCACGACAAAAGAGGCCTACTAGCTCAGTACTCAGGCAAATGTAGATCAAGTGGATCCCATCTGGAAGAGAATCTGGAGCTCTAATTTCTGGCCCAATGTTGCAACTTTTCTTTGGCTCCTTGTTCATCGCAAAATTATCACCTAGGACAATCTACTTAAATGAGGCTTTCAGGGACCCTCTTGGTGCATCATGTGCAACTCCCAAGCGGAAGACACTAATCACCTTCTAGATTCCTATGATATTTCTGAAAATTTCTGGAATCTCATTACTGCGAATTTCCAGTGCTCCAATAGAACATGAGGAGACATTGTCAACACTATCTCCATTTGGGATCTGCACCCCTTCCAAAGAAACCTGCTTAACCGTATTTGGGACCTCACTCCAGGTCTAGCCATCTGGAACATCTGGAAGGAGAGAAACCACAGAATTTTTGAAGGAAAAAGCTTCCCTGAACTCTGGCTTTGCTTTAAAACTAACCTACGGGAAACTCTGCCGATCTCCAATTGGACCACCGCTGATCTCCCTCTTACCTCTTCGGAAAAAAATGTCCTCGTCCGATGGGATCTTGCTCACCCATCTCATGCTCATTCCCCGCATCCTACTTCTTTTAGCTCTTCTAGTCCTGATACCTGGAGCAAACCACCGCCTGATTTCTTTAAGCTTAATTTTGATGATGCCTCCAAAGGAAACCCAGTGGACGCTGGATTTGGGGGATTTTTATGCAACTCTGCTGGAACCATTATATGTATCGTTCATGGCTCTCTTGGGTATGACACCAACAACATCGTTGAACTCTTAGGTCTTCTTGAAGGACTCAAACTTGCTAAAGACAATGACTTTATCCCTTTGATTACTGAAGGAGACTCTCAAATCATCTTAGCCCTGGCTAGAAAGCTTTACCATGGCACCACCGTTAGAAAAGCTTCTCCCATTTGGCAACTTGAACAATGCCTTCATGATCTAGTTGAGTTGCTCACCAACTTCAGAACCATCATCTTTCAGCATGTCAAATGCAAAGCCAACTCTATGGCTGATATCCAGGCTAACAAGGGTTTGTAAGATGTCTCCTTCCTCACCATTGGTATTGTCACTACAATGGATAATAGGGATCTCCATGAGTAGTGTCAACGTCTAGCAAAAAAATATCTTCACAACCTGGATGCGGGTGCACCTACTGCTGACACCATGTTTAATGCCAACCATGAAGAGCTACCACCTGCACTGCTGCACGTGGCAACGTCGGGCTGACCCTTCACATGCATGGACTGGTGGATGAGACAATCATAGTCACACATCTGTCCACCAGGACCGAGGATTACTCCACCACCCTAAGCACCGGCGCTTATTTAAGATCACGGGATGAAGAGAATGGTGTCGATCTTGTCCCGCATGTTTAGAATGACGTCCTCCCTTGGTGACTGCGTCCTGCACTCAATTCTGCCACCTTCCTTTAGGTCGACAGACTGTAAGATTTATGGTCTTGGATCCTTAAAACACCCTACCAACATGCATTATGTTTCCACCGTCGAGTTCAGTCCTCTCTCTGAAAACTATTACGCAGAGCTTGAAATCCTAGGGGTGGTTTACTCTAATATTCTCAGAGCCATGACAATTCACAACAAGGGGATCTCTTGATGGGGCAGCAGCAGGAAAAGATCTAGTTGTAGGCCCAAGGTCGCCAACTGGTCGTTCATGGATGGTTATGCTCCACAAATCTATGCTAGAACTCAAAGCATTATCGACGGGTTGGAGGCTCATAAGGTGGCAGCTCTCCTTGCCTCTGGCAGCAATGGAGGCGCCATTAATCATTACTGGTTGCTCAAGAACATGATGAGCAACCTCATAGAGGAAATGGAAGCTAGTTAGAAAGCCAATTACAGTATTTTTAGGAATATCAATGCCGAGGAGACTTAATAGATCAACCATGGTTAGTATTATATCACACACTGTTAGAACATTTTTCCACCTATGTACATTAATCATTTATTAATGATGATTAATTAGCCCAAGTGATTAATGATTACATCCCTAAGTTGATTAGCTACTAAATGGTCAATTATCATGAACTAGATAGCAAATGTGAACAAGTGCTGAGTCAAACCAGCTATGTGGAGCGCTCCCCAGGGCAATTAATGCACTCAGCATGCCTAGAGCGCCCTCCTCAGGTCATTTAATGCACTCAGCATGCTTCTCTTCTACCTAGGGCACATTTGCTCTCTTTGTGGACAATCTTGCCTTGTTTTGTCACATTTTTGACCATTTTTAGACTCCAAACCTCTATCCAACCAGTTTCTTCACATGTGTGAGGTCACATGGGCCTGTCCAGTCATTCCCAGCATTCACACTACAGATTCGAACCAGTTTGGGATGGTTTGGGATATTTTGGTCAACCTAGGGGGGTTTGAGCTTTTTCTAAGCTAGATCAGTGTGAACACTCCAGATGGATTCGAATTCTTCCAGATTTGTATATATGGGTGTTCTTAACCTTTGCTAAGGTTGGACAGTTAATAATATTGACATTATTCACCATTTCATGTGTAATTGTTCTTCATTCATTTAATTTTTTTATGCCATTCTTGCAAATGTTGTGCAATCTTTCACCAGTGAGGAATCCACAGTAGCTAGATTCAGCTGTGCTTGAGATTTTACATGGTATCAGAGCTCTTGGAGCTAGAATTCGAACCAGCAAGACTGTTGTAGTGGATTGCCAGAAGCAGTGGAGAAACCACATAATTCCTGAGGCCATTGCCTTGAGCTTACTGGAGAAATCTAGTGGCTCCTCTCAGGTGTGATGCTCTCCCGAATGCACCCACTATCCATACAGGGTTCGAATCTGTGAGTGTAGATCCCTCCAGAGTGATTTGAGAGTTGTTTGCAGGTATTGGAGTTCAGCATTGTCAGCAAGTGCGAATTGCAGCAGAGGAGAATGGAGCCATCTCACCCAAACGTGCTCACACCCTTCAACTATTTCGATTGGAAGGCAGAAATGGTGATTTTGCTGAGATCTACGGGTCTCTACAGAATCACGATGGGCACTGAGGTTGAGCCAAACTCAGCTGTGGAGAAATCCAAGTTTTTTAACAGAATGGATGAGGCATTTGGCCTCCTTTGTCTCAGCATTTCGAGAGACCTCCTGTTTCATGTAGAAAGTCTAGCAACTCCAAATGAAGTGTGGCTCAAGCTTGAGACATTGTTTGGAAAGACTGATGAGATGAGAGGCCACCAGCTCGAAAATGAGCTTGTCTCACTGAGCCCAGGGAATTTCGATTCTATCCAGGACTTCTTCACCAAGTTCAAGAACTTGGTCTTGCAGATCAGACAATGTGGCATAGAGAAGAAAGAAGAACAGTTGGTGTTGTCCATTCTCTCCAAATTGGGTTCTGAATACTTAGTTTTTGTGTCTTCCTTCAACTCCACAAGGCTCACAGTCAGAGGTTGGAAGATGCCATCCTTGGCTGACTTCATGGAGATGCTAACTCAAGAGCAAGACAAGCTGGTCTTGATGGGCTCCATCAAACAAAAAGATCAAGTTCTTGCAGCTGGAGATTCGAAATGTGGAAGAAGCAAGCAAAAACCCAGGGTTTCGAAACCTCAAGAGAAGAAGAGAAAGGATGAGAGGCCCAAATCCTCTGAGGGGGTTTCGAATCCTGTCAAGAACAAGGGAAAGAAGGCTGAGAAGACAAAATGTAGCTACTGTCAAAGAGGTTTTCATCCAGAGAGCTCATGCATGAAGAAAACCATAGACACCATGACACATCTCCTACAGAAAAATAATATTCCTCTTCCTGAAAGTTCCAAGAAGAAGGAGTGCGTTTCTGAAGACAAGGAGAGCTGCCATGCTTTGGTGGCTAGCTCATCTCATTCACCTTTGTTTATCATTGATTCAGGTGCCTCAAGGCACATGGCTTCCTCAAGAGACTCGTTTTCTGAACTTGCTCCCTACAGTGGCCTCTCAATTCGAATGGGAGATGACTCAGAAATCCCTGCTCATGGCATTGGGAAAATCTCTATGGAGAATGGCTTCTTCTCCAATGTGCTGTATGTGCCAAATATTGCAGCAAACTTGATCTCTGTGTATCAAATGACACATACTGGAGCAGCAAAGAAGGTGGTCTTCACTCAGGATGAAGTGGAGATATCAGAAGTTTCCACCGGGAAAATTGTTGCAAAGGGTGTTGCAGACCATGACATGAAGATGTACATGTTCTCCCACTTCCTCGAATTCTCTTCACCAAGTGTGCTTCTGTCACATGGGAATGAGACCAGCAAGCTATGGCATCAAAGGTATGGGCACCTAAACTACAGATATCTTCAAGTTTTAAGCAAAGAAAATATGGTAGAAGGGTTGCCCCAAATCAGTTTTTCGAGTGGAACATGCAAGGGTTGCATGATTGGGAAACATCCTGAAAGGAAGTATGACAAAGGGAAGGATAGGAGGGCTGATCAACCTCTTGGGATAGTACATTCTGATCTCATAGGGCCACTCCCCACACCCTCCTATGGCTGCAGCAAATATGTGCTCACCTTCATCGATGACTACTCAAGGTACTGCTGGTTATTTTTCCTTAAGCAAAAATCTGAAGTCTTTGATTGTTTCAAGATTTTTAAGAGCATGGTTGAGAACTTCAGTGGGAAGGCCATGAAGATTTTGAGGACTGATAATGGTAGATAGTATGTCAACAACAATTTGCAGCAGCTCTGTCAAGAGCATGGCATTCAGATGCAACACTCAGTGCCCTACACACCTCAGCAAAATTGTGTTGCAGAGCGCAAAAATAGAGCACTGAAAGAGATGGCAACTTGCATGTTGCAAGCAAGGGATTTGTCTCCCAAATTATGGGCTGAAGCTATGAATTGTGCAGCATATGTTCAGAACAGGGCACCACACAAAGCATTGCAAGGAATCACTCCATTTGAAGCTTGGATGGGCCACAAGCCAAATGTCTCACATTTCAGAATTTTTGGCTCAAGGGCTTGGGCCAGAATTCCACCGGAGAAGAGAAAGGCATTGCAGCCCCAAAGAAAGGAGTCAATCATGGTTGGGTATGTAGAGGATTCCAAGGGCTACAAGCTCTTTGATCCATCCACTCACAAAACTTTCATTGAAAGAAGTGTCAAATTCGAAGAGGAAGAATTTTTGCAAGCTAGTGAACAAGGTGATGGGGAATGCTCATTCCCTCGTCTTGATGATGAAGTAAGTAGTGATTCATTCTCTGATATTTCTGATTCTGAGATTGCTGAAGATGATGTTGATATGGATTCTGAACATATCCCCCCTTCAAGGCCCAAGTGGGCAGAGAAAACAATTCAAAGTGCCGGAGAGCTAGTGGGAGATCCCCAAGATGCTAGGAAAACTAGATCTCAATTTCACAATTCCTTTGCATATAATAATTCTGATCTGAGTGAGGCATGTTATTTGATGGTTGGATCTGATCCAATGTCATATTCAGAAGCATGTACAGACCCAAGGTGGCAATCAGCCATGCAAGAGGAGATGAACTCACTCCATGAGAACAAAACTTGGGATTTGGTCCCTCTTCCTCCCAAGAGGAAACTAGTGCAATGCAAGTGGATTTATAGAACCAAAATTGGATCTGATTGCTCTGATCTGAAGTATAAGGCCAGGTTGGTAGCTAAGGGTTACTCTCAGGTCCAAGGAGTGGACTATACAGAGACATTTGCACCGATGGCAAAGATGGACTCCATAAGACTAGTTTTGGCCATTGGGGCTTCCAAGCGCTGGGAGATTCATCACATGGATGTAAAAAGTGCCTTTCTTCATGGGGATCTGAATGAGGAGATTTATATGCAGCAGCCTGAAGGTTTTATTTCTGATCATACACTTGTTTGCAGGTTGAACAAGTCACTCTATGGGCTCAAGCAAGCTCCTAGAGCATGGTATGCAAAAATGGACAATTTTCTGCTATCTTTGGGGTTTGAGAGGTGTAAGTCTGATCCAAATGTGTATATGCAGCATGTTAGTGATCTGATATTGATTATTGTACTGTATGTTGATGATCTTTTGATCACTGGTAGCTGCACCAAAGAACTTGACTTAGTTAAGAGAGCATTGCACAGTGCATTCTCCATGACCGATCTAGGATTGTTAAAACAATTTCTGGGTTTGGAGATTGATCAATCTGTGAATGGAATTTCTGTATGTCAGTCAAGGTATGCTTCAGATTTGCTGCAGAAATTTAAGATGGCTGAATGTAAGTCTGCAAAATTTCCATTTCTTTCAGGAGTTAAGCTTACAGAATGGGGTTCTTCACCACTAGTTGACAGTTCGTTGTATAGACAACTAGTTGGGAGTTTGTTGTATCTTACACACTCTCGACCAGATTTGTCTTATGCTGTTGGGGCTGTTGCAAGGCACATGCAAGAGCCTCATGAGATCCATTGGAAGGCAGCCAAGAGGATCCTTCATTATGTTCAGGGTACTAAGTCTTTTGGTATCCATTATGCTGTTGGTTCATCCCTTGAACTAGTAGGATTTACAGATTCTGATTGGGCCGGTGATTGTATTGATCGGAAGTCAACTTCCGGTTATGTCTTTATGCTTGCACATGGACCTATATGTTGGTCAAGCAAGAAACAGAGCACTATTTCCTTATCTTCAGCTGAGGCCGAGTACAGGGGAGCAGTCAATGCAGCCACACAATGTGTTTGGTTGCAAGGTATTCTTGCAGAGTTCGGGATTGTCTTTGATTCACCCACTATTCTTTGGTGTGATAATCAAAGTACAATCAAGATTTCTACCGATCCAGTACAGAGACAGAGGACCAAGCACATAGAGATACACATGCATTACATTCGGGGTTTGGTGCATGACCGGATCATAGCATTGCAGTATTGCCCATCCAGTGAGCAAACTGCTGATATCTTCACCAAGTGTTTTACCGAGAAGACCTTCACTCACCTTAGATCTTTACTTGGGGTGAGTGATGCATGGTGATGATTGGTGTATTTTGATATATATGCCACATGTCCATTTTAGAGGGGAGGTTTTATTTCCCATGTGGTTTTCCTCCTTACCTTGGTTACATGGACAAATAAATTTTCATGATGTAAAAGGTGACTTGAGCCTAGTTGCCAAGGCCTTAATTTTTGATATTTCACTAAGTCTAGCTTAAGGGGGGGTGTTAGAACATTTTTCCACCTATGTACATTAATCATTTATTAATGATGATTAATTAGCCCAAGTGATTAATGATTACATCCCTAAGTTGATTAGCTACTAAATGGTCAATTATCATGAACTAGATAGCAAATGTGAACAAGTGCTGAGTCAAACCAGCTATGTGGAGCGCTCCCCAGGGCAATTAATGCACTCAGCATGCCTAGAGCGCCCTCCTCAGGTCATTTAATGCACTCAGCATGCTTCTCTTCTACCTAGGGCGCATTTGCTCTCTTTGTGGACAATCTTGCCTTGTTTTGTCACATTTTTTACCATTTTTAGACTCCAAACCTCTATCCAACCAGTTTCTTCACATGTGTGAGGTCACATGGGCCTGTCCATTCATTCCCAGCATTCACACTGCAGATTCGAACCAGTTTGGGATGGTTTGGGATATTTTGGTCAACCTAGGGGGGTTTGAGCTTTTTCGAAGCTAGATCAGTGTGAACACTCCAGATGGATTCGAATTCTTCCAGATTTGTATATATGGGTGTTCTTAACCTTTGCTAAGGTTGGACAGTTAATAATATTGACATTATTCACCATTTCATGTGTAATTGTTCTTCATTCATTTAAATTTTTTATGCCATTCTTGCAAATGTTGTGCAATCTTTCACCAGTGAGGAATCCACAGTAGCTAGATTCAGCTGTGCTTGATATTTTACACACACCATTCATGTTTCGACATGCAAATCATTACCTCAACTCATGAGGTACCACCTCAACACATGAGGATCTATCTTGACACACAATACCTTAGCCTTGATAAGTAAGATTGTACAACATAATCACTGTGACATACACATAATTTACCTCAACACATGAGAATTAACCTTTACACATAAGGATTAGTCATTCTTTAGTCCGAATCAAGAATCTACTCCAAGTTTCATGACTCCAACTCAGGCTCCCTAAGGAACTACCTCGACAGATGAGGCTCAATCTTGGTGCACAATATTGACTTGGAAAATGAATCATGATGTTGTAACTTTAACATAGATAATGTTTTCCTAGAGTCTATGATACGGTCTCACATTCCTTTGGAGTTTGACATCCTTTCCAAAGATCCTCTACCTAGATTGGACCTATTGCAATCAAATCAAGCCCTGATTTTCCATTTGATTATGATCTCCCTATTTGTATATCCTCGGACATTGTCATTCCTAAGTCTTTGGAATCTACCTTTGAAATGCAAGTCAATGTTCCCAATCAGTTTGATTTTTCTAGCATATTTTTCGACTCCCACGATGATGAGTTTATTCATGTAGAATCCATTTCTTATTTCATCTTTGATATTCCTCATGGTTTTGATCTTATTTTTTATAGGTCCTTATACTTTGGTACTCTGGAGTCTTCACTAGTAAACTCTTCCTTGGTTATGAATATGGTTGAAGGTACTAAAGGTGAAAGTATTTCTACCAAAGCAACCTATATCAAATCTTTTTGTTTACATTTTTCAGATATGAGCATGGTACTTTTGTTTCTTGGAGACATGAATCTTAGCTAGATTCATGGTTTCTTAGGGATCATTTTCTTCCTATTTCTCAATCTAGTCAGGTATTTTCAAAACCTTGCATATAGGTTTAGAATTCCCCACTGTTATGATGCATTTGAATCTTTTGCCACATGATTTTCCATAGGGTTGAACCTATTGGACATTGGTGTTTCATCCATATTTATCTTCATTTTTTACCAATCCAATAGAATATCCTACCTAACATGGGACACCCTAATCAACACCCCCTTTCTATTTTGGTTGCCATGTTGAGTTTTTCTCATAGGCTTGGGAGCCTTTTTAGTTTTACCATGATTTTGAGAAGAAGTTGCATGCCTCTCTTTCTCATACATTGATGGCATCCCCCATAAGGATCCTGTTATAATGGACTCATTTTTAAGCTCTTCTTAGACTCCTTAAACATAAAAATTATGTTGAGCGATCTTGTCTTTTTTCATGCTCAATAAAATACTTGAAAAGGAGTCTAACGGGTAAACGTTTACCCATTTTCCAGACCAAGCGGACTATTTTACGAAAAAGGTATACTCTAGTTACTTTGTGACTAGAAGAGTTATTCCACACATTATTTTATGCTTCTTTGGGCATAGGGAACTAAATTTATGAAGAAGCAACCTTTATAGTCCTCTTTAATCTCTTTTCAGATTCATTAAAACTGAAAATATTATTGAGTAAGCTTGTTCTTTTCACACTTGTTAAAGGATTTGAAAGTACATCATTTTGTATTAGTTTAAACCTTTTTCGAACCATGTGGATTACTTAAAAAAAGGAATACTTTGTCTGATAGGGCAAGAAGAGTTCAGGCTCCTTGTACACGTTTATCATTTTTGGGGAAGGGAGATGAAATTTATGAAAAAACAAATCTTATGGAGTTTTCTTTTACATTTTCAAACTCTTTAAAAGTGAAAACCTAAACGAGGATTAATTAACTAGGACTTGGAAAATCCATGAGATAGTGTTTGGGTTGAAGCTTATGAGTGTCCTTATCTGGATCATGACCTATTTTGGGACTAGTTGGATTGTCTTGATACTCATTTATTCCTATGTACCATATAATTCTTTTATTCTTTTTTAGGATTTGATAATATGAAAAAGACAAAAGAATCAAATATTGCAAAAAAAAGATGGGCAGGAAAAAATTATGTTTAATCCCTATATGGTAGCAAGTTGCATCTCTTTTGAACACGGGACATTGTTGAGTCTCATCTCCATAGTTGGGTATGTAGTATGGCCTTAGAATATGAACTAGTATATGCATTTACTCCCACGATTGGTTAGTCTTCCAGTCACTGTGGAGTTGTCTTTGATGTCTCTTACATCATCGACTTATTTTTACATTCTCTTTTGAGTTTATGATGCCTCAGTCACATTTGTGTCTTGCTATTGTTCAAAGGAATTATTTAACCTATGTCATACATTCATAGAATTTTCTTAACATTATCATGTTGAACTTCCCATGTCATGTACATCTCATCAATTGATCCATCACATCTTTGGCCTCATTCTATAGTCTCATGTTGGATGATGGGTGATTCATTAATTCCATCCTTCTAGTGGATTACTTCCCATCAACTTAAACACATTTATTTTTGGATAGTGATCTAGAATTTATTAGTACCTTGGAACTTGCAGTCCTCAGTAGAAACTCTTCTTTCTTTGACAACAAGAATCCATCATTGTCCCATGATCATTTGAGTGAACAAGTGTTCAACGTCAAGTCCTTTATTCACACTTGATAGATTGTAGTAGCTACATTGCCTCTCATTATCTTTATTGGTGAGTTGGCTTTTGTGTCTTAACAATTTTTTCATTGATCGGTAATCACACTATGTATTACTACATTCGAATTCAAGACATCTACTCACATAGTTTTGAATTGTACCTTTGTAAGCTGGTTTTGAATACCCCAAGTTCATTTTATAGTTCAACTTATGTTTTGTTATGACTACGGTTGCGTTTCATTGCCATCTAGTCATTTGGCACTGATCTCAGATGGAGAGTGGTCTGTTTAGCTACTGCATACATACAGATATTTTCATATGATGTTGAGACTTTGATCCATGACCTACTCATGACTTGGGTCTAATTTGTATACTCGTGGACATGTTCACTTTTATATGTATACTTAATGGATCTATTTAGTACTTGATTCATGTCCTTGCTTTGTTACTTTTGAGCATGGATATGCTCACCTTATGAAAGAGAGTTCTTACTTGGATGATTGTTGTTAGTTGCCTACGGTTGATGATTAAGGGAAATTTCTTCTAGGTTACTTCATGCACTTATTATCAAAACATTATAATGTATTTTGGCCATCATATGCTCCTCTGACCTCACATATTAGGGGGCATTTTTTATAGCGTCTTTTTCCATTTTTTATCCTAAGACATTATAATAGCCAATATTATCCTTATCCCGAGTTGTCGACATCCTTTTTTCCTTTGTGACATAGTGGAAACTCATTATCTTGAGGAAATCTCTTTAAAAAAACTATTTCCTAAGAAATATGTGAATCTACTGTGTAAACCTACGTATTCCAGCAATTAGGTGACTTTCAACATTGTAGCTCGTGTATTTGTCTGTAACAGAGTAAAAAAAAATAAAATAAAAAAATTTCATTGGTTTCTTCGATTGATACTGTTTCCCAACTTCCCCAATCTCGTGAATAACTTCCTCTAGCTCCCTAATTTCTCTTCTTAAAATATAAAATGAGCATGGGAGAAAGAAAAAGTGGTTGGAAACCATTATTTTATCTTGTTTTTTTGAAGAAAACCTCATTGTTCATACAATCCTTTATCGCCAGTATACAACATCCCTCTCATTCTATATGGAACCCTAGTTTTCCATTATGTTATCCTTTGATTTATTATGCTAAAGGTCTTACTAAATCTTTTTGGCATACTTGATGGACACACTTTGAGTTGGAGTGCTTGAGGTGACTTGGGAGGAAGAACCTAGAACTCAGTTTCCAAATGGTAAAAACATAATAGGTTCATTTGTTCTATGTAATTTGTTGTTATTATAAATATATAAATGAACTGTAACCTACCTAGTACTTGAAACATTTTATGTTTTTGGAAAAACATTACTCTAATTTTTATTGTAAAGTTTTATGATATTGACCAATGATGGTCAAGGATGATTGTAAATGAATAATATTATTATTTAAATCATTAAAATAGGAGACACTCACCCAAAGAGACTGTTGAAGAGTGTTCATTGACCCACTAGGAGGAATGAAACTAGTATAGAAGGTAATGGACAAGTGGCAGCATCTGCACTCACTTACTAGATTTTGCAGGGGGAAACTTCCCTAAAAATGTGGTCATGTTCCCCAAGGATGGTGGAACTGATTAGGTGGATCGGTAAATGTGAAATGACCCAAAATACCCAGGAAATATTTTATAGCCATCGAATTGAGCAGAGGCTCGCAACGTTTTCCTTGTGTTGGCTGGAAAAATACTTTTCGTCACACAAGAGATTCGATGAGGGGAAGCTAGATAATGAGTTGTAGAGTGAGACTGTCTTATCCTACTGAGTGTAGAGAGAGAGTTATGTATGCAACTCTTCATGATTGTTGAATTACATAAGAGTGATTTGTATGCAATTCTCCATGATTGTTGAAGTACAAAGAGAGTGTTTGTATGCAAGTCTTCTTGATTGCTAAAGTACAAACAGATTGTCTTGCTTCTACACAGTCTCTTCATCCTGGTGGTTCCATGAATAGGCTGTGAACAGGCTCGGGGGTCCAAAAGCAAGTGATCTTGGCTGCTTTCTAGAGAAGGTTAGGAGGAACGGTCCTCTTTGGGTGTTTTTCCACCCTATCATTTATCAGTTTCTACTTTGTTTTTAATTTATTTACTTCTAAACTATTAATCTATTTCTGAAAACTATATTTATATGTTATCATATTTTTTCAGATGTTTTTCCTAGATATCAGTTAGATATTATAAGTTATAGGTTACTGAACTGATAAATTATTCTTGTACAATGAATGGATGAATAAAGATTGGAAAAATGTAGAATGATGATTATAAATTTATTCCTGTATTTTTCCTTTCACTTTCGTGATGTACTATAGTACAGGAAGATGTTTAATTAACATAGAGAAAATGATCTGTAGATTCTAAGAGAAGGAATTGTTCTTATAATATGTTGGATATAAACTTCATTATAGTAAGTATACTGTAATAAATTTACAATATCTAATCTTCCTAGAGATTATCTTTGTTTTTCTTATGGTCTATCCAAGTTCAAAACAATAGAGTTTATTGTTCAAAATAGAATAGATTTCTATAAGCAGAATGCTCCTCCCATTAACATATAATTATTCAATATAAACATTAATTATTTACAAACAGTTAATATTGAAAACCTAGCAGCAAAATCTTTATTTAAAATCATCATAGATTTTTACACTAGATGCATTTATAAACCCTAGATATGTAAATATTGCGATTTATGCTATTATACATAGGTAGATCATATTGTACATAAACTAGAAAGACTTACATCATCGATTCATAAAGAATTTATAATCATATAAACAAAAGTATCGAGATGTATAGGATCAACATAGAACAATAACATATTTTATTACAATTCACTTTAAGAAAAGAAAGGAGTATCCTTCATAAACATAGTATGGTATAAGAATACAAATCGAAAACATAGATCCTAAATTCTGGGAAAATGCATTCACATAAACATTAATACATCGGATAAAATATATTATGAAATTATTTTGCTACTGCTCGATATCCCCATAATGGATCAACATACTTTGTACATTCATAATCTAATAGCATTTCATGTTCAAAAGATAGTTTAGGGTCGAGCCCGGCAACTAGTACACAGTATATAACAATATGAATTATGTCAAGGATCGAACCCTATATACATCACTCTTTATCAAATATAGAATAGTCGTGAGACTGTAGTAAATACTTATTCAATATACCAGAACTATAATAATCCTATAAAAAGTGTTCGAGACCCGTAAGGGCTCTCCCTGGGTTCATATTATGAACCAAGTTAATACAAACCCAGGTTTGACAACCAAATTACATATAGTTGTACCCCGCATCTATATATGAATTACAAAAACTAAAAACTTAACCATCTTCCCAATACAGTAGAAACAACTTTAGTGTTACAGAACGCATCAAGGACATAGTTTGATGACATCTATGGATGCATCGTTTCCTTTGTATATTTTTTAACAGGATATCAAAAGAGTAATAGGTCAAGCGTTCAAGTCTCGAGAGAGAGCTTACCTAGCCTTAAGTTATACAATATAAAATTTAAATACATGACAAGGTTTAGGGTTTAACATTGTGGATACCATATTTAGAAACCATACTTAACATTGCATCATAATTTACGAAGAATGGCTTGGCCCCAAAACAAAATACGTTGACCAAAATACAAATAATAAACTATAAAGGAGGCCGAGAGCAACAACTTTGTTAACATTCAAGTAGATACAAGTATCGAAACTAGTAAACACTATTTCTTTCCATAAACAAGTACAACGCAGGGACACTGCATAGGTCTACTAGAATGGTACTCAAACCAAACAGAAGTTTAAATTCGTTTACAAACAGTGGTTGAAACCCTAAATTTGGTTTTAGCCAAAAGACATATTACATTATCAATGCCATTGCAAAGAAATGCTAAATAGCTCATGCTTGTAGATAAACAATGCTAGAAAACCATTGTTGTACTAAAATTTGTTTACAGAGGTGACTCTCTTGTGGATGGGCCCGAAGCTTACCGTGGTTCCCAACCACTGGATTTGTCTTTCCTTGTTCCAAAGCTATCGTCGAGACCCAATTCGAGACTTGAGGAATGGTAGGAACCCTGTCAAACAAAGAAACGAGTGGTCAAAAGATGATTAACAACATACAAAGAATATTTACAAGAATACATAAAAATAGTTAAATACAATACAAAATTTGCAGAACCTTACCTTTACTAATCTTCAACCCGACCAAGAGCTTCCCAGAAGTATGCCAACTAAAAGCCAAGTGACAAGAACCGTAAAATATCACTGTAACCGTATCAGTTAGGACCACGATGATAACTTACTAGTGTTAATCCTGTGACGGAGAATTATCTAGCCTGCGTTACAATGCCTCATAGCCATGGAGTCCGAGAGAGTATGGTGTTAATTTTTTGACAATTTAATTCAATATTATCTAGGATCACTAAGAGAATAACATGTACACCATATCAATCATAAACACAAGAGACAGTAGACACAGAGTTTCCTCGGGGAAAACCAAGAAGGTGAAAAACCCTACAACTTCCTCAGAGATAGAATAAGCCACAAACCAAGATCACAATGATCAAACCCAAAGAGATGTCTCTTGCAGATACTCCTCCTCCTCCACTTGTGCACCACTTTATCTCTTAGCTATGTAAGCTTGAGAAGTGAGTGAATGAATAGAATGAGAGACACAACCTCTCTATTTATACACTGACTTGACCTACCAATAACCTAACCACATCACCTAACTAGGGCCGACCCCACATTGGTGGTCTAATAACCCATCAATACAAATGATGACACTTACAATGTAACTTGCGACACTTGCAAATACAAATGACGACACTCCCAATCAAAGGAATAATACATCTCTGTTGGATATACAATAAAGTACAAATGTAATATACAAGTAAATATCTTATGAAGTTACAAATACATCAACAGTCCCTCTTAACTAGGAAGGTATTCTCTAGACACAGGCCATCAATACATATTGGTGCAAGTCTTCAATTCTGGAGCTGGATCATCATCACTGGATCATGGAGCATCATCATCATCACAGCTACTGTACTCGACATCTCGATCATTGGGATATCTCTGAATTCTTCTCGTCATAGGAATTTTTACAAAGCCATCCCTTTTTCATGCTAGTTGTAGGCCTAGCCTCCTCTAGGTCTTCATCATCTCTGCGAGCTGGCCATCCTATGGATCCCAAGACTAATTACGTGCGTCAACAAAACCTTGAAAGAGAATCCTAGGCATTTTACGAGCACATGGCTCAACCTATTGGATCTCCCAAGATCTTTTACATGTGACTTTCACAAAAACTTAAAAGAGTCTTTGCTAGCAAGATCACTAAAGAGCATCTGAGGCCTTTTACGTGACTAGCACAACCTGTCCAGATCTCTAGGATGTATTACATGTGACCCCCACCACAAAACCTTAAAAGAGTGTCTTGCCTAACAAGATCTCTGAAGAGCATCCGAGGCCATTTTACATGACTAGCACAACCTGTTCGGATCTCCAGGACGTATTACATGTGGTCCCCACAAAACCTTAAAAGAGTGTCTTGCCCAGTAAGATCTCTAAAGAGAATCTGAGGCCTTTTACGTGACTATCACAACCTTTCCAGATCTCCAGGATATATTGCATGTGGTCTAGCAAAACCTTAAAAGAGTGTCTTTCCTAGCAGGATCTCTAAAGAGCATCCAAGGCCTTTTACGTGACTAGCACAATCTGTCTAGATCTCCAGGGCGTATTGCATGCTACCCTTGCACAACCTGTCCACGGCCAAAGAGTACCATCCTGATACTCAAGATCAATCTGATCATCCTCGCACACAGTATTGTCCTAATACTCATTATCATCCTGATCATAATCATATAGTACATAATCTTGATGCACATCATCATCGCATGATCATCCTGATCATCGTCATAGCATCGTCCTGATGCATGTCATCTAGAGCATCCTCTTGATACCTTGATACTCATTAGCATTGCATGATCATCATCATATCATCGTCCTGACACATATCATCCAGAGCATCTTCCTGATGCTCATCACATTGTGCTTACATCCAGAGCCATGGGAGGATCCTCCTACCACCATGCTTGGAATGGCTCCTGCAAATGTTTCCCATCACTTCTTCCTCGAATTATCTTCTATCTGAAGAACACCAAGCATCTCTCTGAAGTACTCAAACTTCACCTTGGCTAGTGGTTTGGTCAACACATCTTCAATCTGCTCATCTGTTGCAACATACAGGAGCTTCACTGCTCCTCTCTGCACCATATTCTTGATATAGTGATATTTGATCTCTATATGCTTCAACCTGTCATGGAACACCGAATTCTCAGATAACTTCGCACAACTCTGGTTGTCACAAAAGATACAAGTAGCATCCAATGGGAGATCAAATAACTCACACAGTAGCTTCGTAATCCACACTGCCTCAAAACTAGCCGAACAAGCTGCGACATACTCTGCTTCGGTTGTACTCAGTGCTACACAGGACTGCTTCCTGCTAAACCAAGAGATCACACCTGATCCCATACCAAAGCAACACTCAGAAGTGCTCTTCATATCTGCAGCACTTCCTGCCCAATTAGAATCAACATAACCCTCTATGTTAAACTTTTTATTCGCATCATACTTGATCCCATAATCAACCGTACCTTTCAGGTACCTCAGAATATGCTTTACAGCAAACAAGTGAACATGTCTAGGATCTGTCAGAAACTAGCACAATGTGTTCACTACAAAGCAAATATATGGTCTCGTGTCCATCAGGTACATCAAGGACCCAATCATCTGACGATACATCATGGCATTAACCGACTCTGATGAAGCATCACTCAATAGCTTCAGATTTGATTCCATAGGTGTGGCCATGGCCTTGCAGTCCATCATCCCGAACCGTTTCAGGATCTCTACTGCATGCTTCCCTTGTCCAAGGAATATTCCATCTGCACTCTACCACACCTCCATACCTAGAAAGTAATGCATCATACCCAAGTCCTTCATCTCGAACTCGGCAGCAAGCTTCCTCTTCGTGTCGGCAATCAACCTATCCTCTCTTGTCAAAAATAGGTCATCCACATACAATAGGAGTATCACTAGATTGCATTCCTCAACCTTATAGTAAAGGTTGGAATCCTCTTTACTCTTGGTAAAGCCCAAACTGGACAGGAAGCTGTCTATCCTACCCTACCATGTCCTAGGTGCTTGCTTCAAGCCATATAAGGATTTCTTCAATCTGCCCACATATGACTCCCTGTCATGTGTCTCAAAACCAAGTGGCTGCTCCACATACACTTCCTCTTCGACTACACCATTCAAGAAAGATTTCTTCAAATCCATCTGGTGTATCTTCCATTTCATCACTGCAGCTAGAGCAAGTATTGTTCTGATGGAAGTGTATTTAGCTACAAGAGAAAAAGCCTCTTCATGATCTATCCTCTTTTTCTGGGAGAAGCCATGAGCTACAAATCTTGCCTTGTATTTCTCTATGCTACCATCTGCAACATGCTTGATCTTATAGATCCACTTAGAAGTCACAATAGACTTCCCTTCTGGTCTTGGGACCACATTCCAAACATCATTCTTCATGACCTACTGGCATTCCTCGATCATGGCTTTCTTCCATTACTGCATCCCGAATCCTGGGAACTTCAGATTCTTCAATATCTTCAACAGATAGTTTTCTTTGAACTTCATTGCTGGAACAAATGTTGTAGTCCTTCTTTTGTAGGTGATTGTACACGATATTTCCTACAAGTCAAAGTCAATTGCATGATTAGAAACTTCTCATATTTTCAGAACAAAATCTTACACATAAAGGCATCTGCCATACAGTCATGCAATTATCTTAGCCAATGCTTCAATACAACATTCATCCATATCCCGTATTCATACGGTAACTTTCTAGATTCCTTCCATCTCTACCAGAACATTGTTAAGAGTTTGCACTACTCCCAACATGTCAGCAAAGAGGTTTCATTCTAGATAAGTAGCAATGGAATGTTGTGCAGTGCCATAGGCCACTTACCCATCACATGCATATTAGTAGTATATTGTTCATTAACGCAATTATTTTAATATGCATAATACACAACCTAATTCTAGGAACATAAGTATATACATCATTGAACAATATTATTTAAACAATCAGATATACAAGAAATGACAATTCAAATACTTATCTTTGTTTGTTTGTTGGATGGACTCCCTCTCAATCTTTGCTTCCTTTCTGCAACTCCATTCTATTGTGGATTGTGAGGTCAACTCCCTCTTAATCCCTGAATCACTGCATAAGTTCTTGAAGTCCTCTAAAGTGAGTTCTTTGCCATTGTTGAATCTTAAAGTTCTTGATCTTCTTTTCAATGTGGTTCTCTATCAAGGCTTTGAATTCCTTGAATTTGCTGAATACTTCATCTTTTTTCTTCAAGAAATAAATCAAATTTTTCCTAGAGAAATCATCAATGAAAGACCCATAATATACATACCCACTTAGAGAACTGGATGACATCAGAATGCATACATCGGAGTGGATAATCTCCAAGATTCATTTCGCCTTCCTTTCATTGCTTGGAAATGCCTTCTTTGTGTTCTTTCCTTTTGCACATCCTTTGCAAACACCTTCATGCTTTGACTGGATTTTAGGAAGACCTTCTACTACTTTGCTTGCAATTGGTAGTTCCCTATAGTGCACATGAGCAAGCCTTATATGCCAAAGTTCACTTGGCTCCATGGATTCATGTACCATGGCATGTTCAGGTTGTCCCTTCAATTTGTACAATCCTCCCTCTTGCTCTTCAATCACTACTCCATCATCAATGGTTTTACGTTTTGGCCACATAAGTACTTGGCCATCCACAAATGCAACTCTCATCCCTTTTGCATCCAAAGATGATATGTAGAGAAGATTCTTCTTGAGTCCATGTACATATAGAACATCTTGCATCTTGATAGAATTCCCAGAGTCTAACTTGTAGGAGGCTTCACCACTTCCTTTTATGGGGTATTGATAGTCATCCCCAAGTTTCACCTTATGAGGTGACTCATGTTCAGATAGGTCCATAAGATATTCTTTGAATCCCGTCATATTTTTAGAAGCCCCACTATCAGTAAG
Source organism: Larix kaempferi (assembly GCA_027924585.1). Taxonomy (NCBI): domain Eukaryota; kingdom Viridiplantae; phylum Streptophyta; class Pinopsida; order Pinales; family Pinaceae; genus Larix; species Larix kaempferi. Next base: position 31,272,276 of record BSBM01000096.1, read on the forward strand.
CCAATCATTACACCCATGTCTGATAGTACCTATGAGAGCAAAAATTATAACATATTCATCATCACTTGAAGAGTCTTCACTTTCTACCTTAGTCTTCTTCCTGGGAGGTTCATCATCCTTTTCAGCATGAGCATGATACCTCTTCTTTTTGTTCTTCTTTTTGTTGTTGTTGAAGCCCTTTTTGTTCTTGGGACAATCTGCGACAAAGTGTCCCTTCTCATTACATGTGAAGCATCTTAGATATTCCTTATCTCTTTGATGGTTGTGAAAAGATTTCTTGTGATGAGATTGCTCCCTCTTGGGATTACTTCTCTTGGCGTGAGTTGTGAGAGATTGGTCTTCACTTCCCATGTTTTCTTCTCGAGCTACAAGCCTAGCTTCTTCTTGTGAACATTCCTCCCATAGTCTACTAGAGGAGATCAACTTCTTTCTTGCACAAATAACTTGGATGAAGGATTCCCATGACCTAGGTAGGCCATTCAATGTGGTCATGACAATTTCTTCATTTTCCACTACTTCATCCACAACTTCAAGTTGTTCTTTGATTTGAGATACTTTACTTAAGTATGATTGGATGGTCTCTCCATTTTGGAACTTCACCCATTTCAATTGATTCTGCAGAGTCATCTTCCGATTTATATTCTTTCCTTCAAACAACTTAATCAAGGAGTCAAACATCTCCTTAGGTGTCTTTAGAGAACACTCGTGGGGTATGAGATGGTATTTTATAGATTCAACAATGATTCTCTTGGCTTTGACCAAGTTCTTCTTTTGTAATATTTTAGCCTCGTCTCCTTCTGGAACTAGAACCTCTTCTTTTATGTAGGTGTCCAAATCATTCTCTTCTAGGATTAACCCAATCCTATACTTCCATGCTTGGAAGTTGTCATCTCCTTCAAGCTTATCCTCAAGCTTGGTGTGGTGAGACATCTTAATGAGAAACTCAAATGGAAATAAAAGATTTAGGTCTTACCACTTGATTTGTTGAAAACTGGATCTGGAGCTGGATTAGGGCTTGTTAGAGAAACCCTAAAAATTTAAACTTTGAATTCAAAACTTCTTAAAGGATTTAAAGATGCACTTTGCTGAGCTGATCAAGCTAGTATACTTCAATTTTGAAATCTGCAAAATTTGACCCCTCAAAATTGCCTTTAAAACTTCTGGATTTCCTTGACAAGATCCCAAACTAGGGTTTGATATTTCTCAGGGTTCTACCCAGCAAAAAAGTTTGATCTTGTGCTCTAAACTTTGATTTTTCTGAGGAGTATCTAGTGGTGGTCACAGATTCCAAAAATTTCAACTTTTTCAGAAACCCAAATTTTCCACCTTTCCGATCAAAATCTTGATTTAGGTTTTGATGAAGCCCGACCTTCTGCACAACCAAAAAGTTCGATCTTGGTCTCTAAAATTTGATTTTCTTGAGGGGCATCCAGCCATGGTCTCGAATTCCAAAAATTCCAACTTTCTTCGAAACCCTAACTTCCAGCAGCAATGACGGGCCAAAAACTGAAAGTCCTTATAATTTAATTTTGTCCTGACAAAAAGATGTGCCCTTCAAAGGAGAGTCAGCCTAGCCTCCTTCCTTTGATGATCTGAGGAGAGAAAACCAAATATTAAGAATCCCTAGCTTCCGCAACTGCACAGTGTCTTCTTCTTAGCACAGCTCCGATACCATGTTAATTTTTCGATAATTTCATTCAATATTATCTAGGATCACTAAGAAAATAACGTGTACAGCATATCAATCATAAACACAAGAGACAATAGACACAGAGTTTCCTCGGGGAAAACCAAGAAGGTGAAAAACCCCACAACTTCTTCAAAGATAGAATAAGCCACAAACCAAGATCACAATGATCAAACCCAAAGAGATGTCTCTAGCAGATACTCCTCCTCCTCCACTTGTGTGCCACTTTCTCTCTTAGCTATGCGAGCTTGAGAAGTGAGTGAGTGAATAGAATGAGAGACACAACCTCTCCATTTATACATTGACTTGACCTGCCAATAACCTAACAGGGTCAACTTGCTAATGAAGTCTAATAACCCAACCACATGACCTAACTAGGGCCGACCCAACACTAGTGATCTAATAACCCATCAATACAAATGACGACACTTACAATGTAACTTGAACACTTGCAAATACAAATGATGACACTTACAATCAGAGGAATAATACATCTCTGTTTGATATACAATAAAGTACAAATGTAATATACAACTGAATATCTTCCGAAGTTACAAATACATCAACACATGGCTCTCCAGCCCTCTGAAAAACACAACAAAAATGATAAAGACCAAACCCTTAGCGCATGGATAGGGTTTTCCCTATACATGGAGCTCACTCCCAAGTCAATCACGTGGGCTCATTTAATGCATGAACTGTCAACCACCATCTTTTAAATTTAAAACCCCATTGCTATAGTTTTATGCCATTGTTTACATATTAATTCAATACTTGTATGTCGAATGGTCTTTGAACCATTTTTCATATAGTTTGGTTCATAAACATTTCATACCATTGAGTTTTTCCGAGGAACCTCGAAATCTATGGTGAAGAGTTAACCAACTAATAGAAGTATAATATAAATCAACTATAGAAACAGGGGTTTATCACTATTAAGATTGGGTTAGGAATCTCTAAATCCTTAGTCAAGATTTGACTAAGTCTCATAATTACAATCTAACTAGTAATAAGTAAGAAGTTGCTTGTCACCATAATAACCCCTGTTATAATATTAATACCAATTCTTTGGATGCATGTTCTCACCTGTAACCTGGTTAAAATGGCAGAATGCATTAACTTAATGCTACGTAATCTTCGGGGCATCACAAGGAACCCCTTCAACAAAGAAATACATGTTCAATAATAACATCATAATAATAACTATAATATCATTTTACAGCCCAAAGAATAGCAAACTAAATATCAACATCGTCTTAAGCATTAAATCGTCATATTAATGATAGTAAAAAAGAGGTATGTATTCAGTGGCTAAGTCACATTAACTAAACGATGAATTTTGTAATTAAGTGTCGCCATTACAAGTTATAGTTAAGCTGTTAACTAGGAGATAAACGTTCATAATTGTACTTTCCGCATAGTAAATTGTAGTATTTATACTACAAAGAAATTTTTTTATTTTTTATTAATTTTGGATGTGTAACATGAACTCTTTTCATCTTCAATATTAAATGTGTTCACATATATGCGAATCATTGTTCATTTGAAACTGGAAATCATTAATTTTGCAAGTTTCTTTATATAATTTTCATGGTTATTGTTATGCTTTCACTTTCTTTTGTTTCCATTTCAGGAATTGCAGCAAGAAGTTAAAGCGAAGGGGAAAATCTCAAGATTAGAGGATTCTACTACAAACGTTCAGAATAAGGTGTGTATCTTGATACCCTTAAGGCTTAATTGTTTCTTTGAAAAGAAAAAAGAGAAATCATTTTTACTTGTAATATTAGGGTTTGTTTATCTTCCCAGTCATCAACAAGTGCACCCAATAGTTGTTGGGGAATTATTTCCCATCACACACATGCTTCCTCTATATAATTCACTTCCAAAGTGAGTGACCTCCTCCTCCATATGTATTCATAATAACCCATTCTAAATTTAGGGTATGAAACAATTATATGTAAAGTCATTAAATTTAGTAAGAATCACCTAGAGTTTTGCACAATGTAGAATTAAAGAAAAAAATGGCCATTTGAGAAACCAATTACTTTTAATACATGAAAACCCCCTTTCCTTTTTTTCTTTGTAAACACATGTAACTCCCTCACTCAATCTCAAAATTTCAATCCATCAAAAGTAAAGATTTTCAAAAATAATAATATTTTGAACTCGACAAGCAACATGGATGTTCTTCACAACCACAATGTTGAAATAGAGCTCATCTGATGCAACTATCATGGATAACAAACCAACCAATCTAGGGTTTTAGGGGCACTCCGCCCTTGAAGATGAAACCAAAAGTCCATCTCAAAACCCCTTGAGGGAACACAAATTCTAGGGGCATCTACATTATTTAATTAATCGTTGTGTAGGTTAGTTAGTTATGGAATATTTTCTCATAATGCAGCTTGGGCATATCTTTATTATATTGTTTTATTATCCTTGAGTGACATGCATCCTTATATTAGGGTTTTAGACTTGGAGATCTATGTAAGCTTATAAAAGACGAGGGGTTTCATTAATAAATTGAATCATGATCTTGTAGTCTATACAATTTCTAGGATTCTCATCTTCTATTCTCTTCTTTAGATTGATCAAAATCATTTTTTTCATATCTTGAATTGGTTTTAGTGGGAATTCATTTCTTATCATTTGGTATAAAATCATTACTATATTGGCCTAATCCTTTTTAAATATTTAGAGTTTTTTGTAGGCCAGCCGCCCACCCTACACATCTTATTCTCTTCCTCATTCCTAGATATATCAGGATTTTTGATTGATTGAAGCCCATTCTCCACCCTAGTTACCTTCTCTATTTAGTTTTCTTATCCATTAGCTCCACCCAATGAAATATTATGCAACACAATTTATCTTCTAGCCTGTCATCAACACATATCTACCACTTATTCAGTATTTTTGGAGGTCACCCCCTACCCAATGGTTCTTATTGTGCTTTCTCAAAACCCACCTTCCACCACAACTCTTATCTATAAGTTTATGCCACCTTTCCTCGGGCTACATCACACTTGTGTGGAATGTATGGAAGCTTCCCTTCACCCTAGATATTCTCTCTAATATTGTATCACCTCTCCTAGAGGTACATCATCCTCCTCAACTCTTAATCAACATTTCATTTGAGCATCAATAAGCTAGGGTTTTCATCTACAAGTCTACCACAACATCTATCTATCTCTGAATGGATTGCACTGGAACTTAGTCCTCTAGGGATGCAGAGCCTCATTGGCATGGTGTGGTCTAAGAACTAGCTAGTGATCTAAATAAATCCCTCGGATTGCAACATAGGGTTTCCACCTCAACATTTCAAGTCAATACCATATTATCATTACCTAAGTATCATGTCCAAATGCATACAAATCTTATCAATTCCTAGATATGTAGTCTCACTAGGTATTTTAAAACATGCCTAAACATGATAGAATATCAACACCTCCTTCTCATTGAAAAATTATTTAGAAGGAGTTTCTCAATCTTGGTGGCAGTCTCATAAATATTTTTCCAAGTTATAAATGTATAAATGTAAATGGTTTTCCTTTTCAATTTACATTTTTTATGGGGTTAAATAGGATATGGGAAGGAGCTCTTCTCATGATGTAAAATATATTTCCCATAAAAAAAAATAATATGATTGCTTTTATGATTAGTGATATGTAGTTATTTAAAAAAGAAATATTAAATATCTCTTTTAAAAATTTTAACATTTTTCAACCATTTTCCATAGTCTTTTTAAAATTGGCCATAAGTAATTATTAAAAAATCAAAAAAGGAAATGACATATTCCTCTTAATCTTTTGTTTTGACATTCACAACTATAAATCCAAACTATACGTTTTCCAATCTCTTAAATTTCAATTAAAATGAAAATAAACTTTTCCTTTACCTTCAAAAGTATGAATCCAAACATATATTCTAATTATTTCAAGCATATATTCTAATCCTTTTTCATTTTCAATTTTCAATCTAAATGAACAAAAACCTCCTCAATCTCCAGCTCTAGAAAGTTTGATTGCCAATTAAAACTCAATCTCAATCTCTAGAAAGTTTAATTGCCAATTAAAACTTAGAATCCAAGTCAACTCCCAAATAATATACAAGAAATTCTCATCACTCTGGCCACCTCTCCACCAGTGATATGAATCTCACGTAATGTCTCTTAATAATGGACTGATGATAGAATATAGGAATACAGTCCTTTTTGTAAAACATGGAATGTAGCTCGGCGAGAACACTCCGAATAACTCTGCAGAATTACACAGGCAGACTCTATCTTAGTCGTATCGTTTAACCTGAAATAAAGTTTCCAGTCGCTTTCTTTCAAAATATATATAGTTAATAAAACTAGCATAGCTACTTTAACGTGTGGCTCATGGTTAGTTAACAATAGTTTTGAGTTCTCAATACAGTTCAACCAGCATAGCTACTTTAACGTGTGGCTCATGGTTAGTTAACAAACTATAAGTCATAAGTTAAGTTAAGTGCTAAGTTACTTTTTTCCATATGTAGTGTTAGGAACTATTTGTTATCCATCAGCTAAGAGTTATTCCAAAATAATTACTAGTTATTCATCTATAATTATTAATTATTTTTTATATTTTTTTATTTTATTTTGAATTTTGAATTTAGAACTCTCATAAAATTAATATGGATAATACTTTCTAGTACAATCTAAGAAAAACATAAACATTAGTCTATCCCAAATTCAAAAATATAAACTCATATTCATATAATTAATAATAAAAATATATTACTGAATTATTTTGAAAAAATAATATCCATTTTTAAATCATAATTCATAGGCAGCTATATTCATTAGCCATGAATAAAAAATAAAATCACGTTTGTTTTTGAATCATAAACCTTTACCTTAATTTAATTGCTGCACGGTCCATGGAGGAGTAAGTTATCTAGTTTGACACGTGATGAGTATGAGACACGGATAAGGACCTCCATTGAGCTAGTAACCTCTCTTGTCTCATATAAACTTGAACTTCGCCAAAGTTAAAAATTATTGAAAGTTATAATTGATTAAAAAATGTTTAACAAATATTAAAAGTCAAAAAAAGGATCTTGTTAAAATATATATAAGAATTTAATACATTTTCTTGATATTTCACCACAAAATTTGAGTAATGCATGACAATATTAATTCAAAAATAATAAAAAGTATTCACCTTTTTCACAATTTATTCACCATTTGCTTCTTGATATGGAGATGAATAATCCTGGCAAATTATTGAAAGTTATAATTGATTAAAAAATGTTTAACAAACATTAAAAGTAAAAAAAAAGATCTTGCTAAAATATATATAAGAATTTAATACATTTTCTTGATATTTCACCACAAAATTTGAGTAATGCATGACAATATTAATTCAAAAATAATAAGAAGTATTCACCTTTTTCACCACTTATTCACCATTTGCTTCTTGATATGGAGATGAATAATCCTGGCTCCAACACAACCGTGAAGAGGTCAATAAAATTAATGAAGAGTATTTATGTCTAGTATCAATGGAACTCTTGTTCGTGATTCTTTCACCATACAAGGTTGTAAAAGAAATGATTTTGAATAAGGAAATTCGGATCAATGTTAAAGCATTGGGTTTGGATTTAATTGTCAAATCTTGATATATATCTTGATATATTCTATAGTAGCAGAATATAGTCGTATTAGTAATTGTTGTATGAAATTAGAACCAAGTTAAAAATACGTCGAATATTCAAAATGATACGGATTTGGTACAGTCAACCATTTATTTACGGAATAAGAAACTCCAAATCATGACCGCTCAACAATGACATGTATGAGCTAGAAAATCAAAATCGTGGACTAAATTCAAGTTTCAACAGTGAGGTGCCACTTGTGTGTGCAAGAGTTAAAAGTTAAAAGTTAATTTTAAACTTCAACAAAAAGTTTGTGCACATTGGATACTGCATTGCTTTTATATCATCTACTTACTAATACTAACTTACTTGTACATGTGTAGTTTTTTATTTAAGTTTTATTTTATTGTAATTGTTATTTTAATTTTTACTTTTATGTTTTACTTTTTAGTATTTAGGTAGTTCCTTTGTTCTCATTTTTCTTAAGTCATTTTGTATAAAAGTAGATTTGTGTAGATTTTTAGGTCATTTTGTATGTATTATGTAGTTGTTATTTTAAATTTTATTTTTATGATTTACTATTTATTTAATAATTCTCTTAGGATTGGTGAAGGAATGGATATGATGACATCATAAACATTGTTATATTATATGGTATGCCATGTATCGAATTTGAATTTGAGATATGTTTCAAGTTGTTTTCAATGAATAATGAATAATATGTTAAAATTTGGAATGATTTATGTATAATTTTATTTTATTTTAAATTAAAATTGCATTTTTTTGTATTTATAAGATGTTTACTCTTTTTTCGTTAAGTATTTTTTCTGTATTGTTTCTGAATTAATCCGTACTCGAATGTTGCTACTATTATATATTCTATAAATTATTTTGATAAATACATGGAGATGGTGGTCCTTGTGAATCTTACATCTTTCAATAGATGGCATGTCATTCTTTACACATGTTATTGGTACTTGATCCTAAAGAATGGTTATAATAACTCAAGCTAAATGGTTATGAGCCGGTTGTGGACCTTCCTTAGTTCCTTTATAAAACTTATCTAATAATGTGTAAAGGCCTCTTCTAGTACCAATTGTTGGGCAATTTTCCATCCTCCACTCCGAATAGTGGTACATGGAATATTCCCATTTGAATGAAAAGTACATTGGTCAGTGTACAAGAGTAATGAATTAAGATTATCAAGTAAGAAGTTAGCTAGTCCACTACCCTTAATAGTATTTGCACCCACTCTTACCTTCAGGCCATAACCTACTTTCCATTCCAAGGGGAATTACAAAAGAAAGATATTGTTAGGTTTGTCCATTTATTTTAAACATGCATTATACTTTTCCTATCCTTCCTTATCTAGTGAGATAAATTCCCATGAGAAATGTACTTCTTAAGTATGGTCATCCTCTATAAATTGTATTCGGAAAGAAAATTCCATAGATATTTAGTTACCAACACCTTTCCAAATTGAAATATATACTTTAGTACACTACCTTCCTTTCCTTTGGTTTTGGATATTGTCATGTAGCTAGTTAAATGAGATCCCACCTTACTAGTGTTTCTTCTCAACGAAAAATTAAACCACTTATCATTAAAATTTTCCAATATGCCATTTCATATGGGTTCCATCAATATATAGTACACATGGATGGATTCGAAAATTAAATTTAGAAAAATAAATATTCCCCCTTTTTTTGGCATCCACCTATTAAACCAAACAATAATTATTCTCCTTCTTTTCCAAGAGCCACATCCACACCATTATGTATGAGAGTATATTTGTTAGTGTTCACCTCCATGCCTATGCCACAACTATAGAGTGAAAGGATCTCCTTATAACATCTAGCATCCCCTTTAGAACCAAAGAAAAAAATTAGGGCATCATCCATAAACAGTAGATCGATTAGTACCTCCTCACCTCTAAACTTTATACATCTAATCTGCCTTATACTTTTGGATTCTAGAATCATTCTACTAAGGCCTTTTTCTACTAGTAGGAACAAGTGAGGTGAAAAATAGAACTCTTGATGACGCCCTATTGAGGACTTGAATAAATAGGAGGTTAAACCATTTATAAGCACCAAAAAATTGGTAGATTGTACACAACCCCTAATCCATCCAACAATACAAAATGAAATACCAATATCGATCAATAGAAGCCTCAAATACAACCAACACTCAATGACATAATCCTTAGGGAGTTCATGTTTGATCACTAAAGATGGAATGATGTAATCACCCGATTTTGACCCTATTGCATTAAAAATGTAAATGATGTAAATATCATTATTAAATCATGGTGAGGAGCTCAAGGCCAAGGCCCAACCATCGATTTTATCATTTTATGTATCGACAATTAAAAATAGATGCCTATGGTTCTTGTGATAGACCACCACAATGTAAATTAAGACATCATGTAAATACGAATTTTAATGAAATACCCACAACTAGCTATGCAATGCAACAAGAGATGGGGGCCTGATTTTTACAAGGAATAGGGAGAGAAAATATTCAAACCCTTGAGCCAATAGAGTCAATCCATGTGTAATTGAGAGAACCCATAAACCACCAACTACCCATTTTCACTTATGCACCCAGTCATTTAATTCTTCCAGAAGTTGGTTGATCGGGTAGTTAATGCCTTGGGATTGGAGAGGTATGGCAGCCAATTTCGTATATGGGCAAGCCATCAATCTGGGAAATCGTATTTTTACTTCTTGGGCAAGAAAACACCCACGAAATTGTGCCCAAAGCCATTCTTCACCCATGGCCTTTGCTCTCTCACACAGTTTGAGCTTGCTGGGGCTTCCTCCTTCACGTTTGGCATCATTTTCCTGCATTTTCCATGGTTGGGAAATCGTTTTTGGTTGGTACAGTGACTGGGAGAGGAGAACCACGATTTGGGGGTGTGATGGAGGTCGTTTTTGCTCCTAGAATGTCCATAAACGTTTTCTGAAGACAGATTTTCCTTCCTAAGGGTGAATCCCCAATTATCATTTCGTTTTTGGTTTCCCACGTTTCCATTCATGCCCAACACTTGTGATTTTGTTGTTATGTGCATCCTTGTTTTGGTTTGAACCTATGAGCAAGAAATTTGGAGTGGAAGTGGACCAGAATTGGCTTGATAAACCTACTGAGGAGGGTAACCTCTCAAGAAGATCAAAAGAGCTGGCTACTCTTCTTTGCACACCTAGAAGAACATTAGAATGGGAGGTATGGCCTGAGAGACTGTGCAGTAGTGAAGGGAATACTTCCTTGTGCCGGGTGTGTAGGTATTGTGGGGACCACGCTAGATCGATCTTGTAGAGGGAATCCATATCTCTGTGGTCGAGCCCACTAGCTTAGAAATTCTTCCTTTCCATTGCCTTAGCAGCCTAATAAACCCAACTGTGGATTGGCTTTGTTGATTTTGGTGTATTTTGGCTATGTGTGAGTCTTTTGTTCTCTTTTTCCTTGTAGAAATCATGCCCAGCTCGGGGGTGGCCATTGTGTTGAGAGATTGATGAGCACAACTGGCCTATGGTTGGGTGAAACGTTGCAGTTGCATAGCCAGTTGCTTGGGACTACTTCGTTTCAAGATAAGTACTCTCTTTTAAAATTATGCAATGTCTTTATTTAATGTATGTCATGAAAATTTTGAATGTATGTTAGATATTAAGATGATTTTAATTCCGTTTTGTTTCTACAATATGCATAGGTATATGTATTTTATTATTAATGAGTTTTACTTGATAATCATAGGGCTAGCTGCCCATTTTTAGTGTCATGTTCTCTCCCTGGCTTGGTATGATGGAAGGGGACTTGACAAATGTGCTTGTTTTTTATTCTACAAATTCCTTTTTGAGTTGTACCAATGGATTCATGGATGTTTCAACCTCCCAAGAAGGTATATTTTTCATGAGAGATGCAGTGATAATTTTTTTTAGTATGGTGGATAATACTTTGGATACTACCTTATACACAATATTGCAAATGGATACAATGTGAAAGCATCAAATGTGTCAAATACGTATACATTAGTATACATTAAATATGGCATTAATATATCTAGGTTCCCTTTAGGTAACTCTAATGTATTCCACTACTTTGATAAAATCCTCCCCATCATGTCAAAGTAGCCCAGAAAAAGTTCCATAGGTTACCTTTCAAGCGCAGTGCTCTTATCCATACGCATTGTAGTGAAAATTTCAAGATGTAGTCAAATGAGAAGAAGCCATTTATATAGTGTTGAATTGATGGTGTCGAAATAAATCATCTTTCTTTCAAACTCATGTGCCATAAATTCAATTTGTTACCTAGGAACACAAAAAGATTCACTTATAAATTTCAAAACAAAATAAGAGAAACTTAAATACACTGTAAAACATGAAATTTATGAAGGATAACTCATCTACAAATAATAGCATAATTGTTTCATTGTTAACATGAGTAAGCCACTTTGATCGAGCCTCTTATAAAGATGTTTTTAAATATTTAATATTTTCCCAATTCCTTTTCCATATGGCCATTTCTAAAATTCAAACAACAAAATTACAAAGTGCTTCATGTCTAGATGAAAATAAATCCATCATGCCTTGTTTAAATTTTTATGGAAAATTTTTGAAAGGGCTATCATGAAAAGCGACCATGCACATTTCGAAGATAAATTAATATGTCTAGAAAGGTCATGACACCAAGCCATCGGGGTTTATTTTAACATTCAAATATAAATTAAAATATTTGAAAAGGGTTGATGGAAAGTCATAGTGAATATTGTAAGGACCTAACATCAATTTGTAGATGTTATCACAGAATTCAATACAAACATGGATACCTCCTTTAATATTGAGAGAAAGGACCATCAATATTAAGCATTCTATCATTGAAATGAAACCAAATTTCAAGATTATATAAATTTTATTCTTTACAATATGATATATATTTAGAGATTTGGGCCATTACATTGGTAAATTAAATTTTAATTAGAATAAATCATAACATTATGGAGAATTAATAAAAGATATATTTATTACATATATTCCTACCCCATTGGATATATATCCTCATATTTTGATAGTAGGGTATTGAAGTTAAGAATTTTTAACTCATAGAGAAAATTTCCTAGAATAGTGAACTTGGGTGATTCAAGGATATCAACATTGAAAGTTATAATCTTATAAATTAACACCATGTTGTTTTTTGTGACTTAACATTTGAACATGTAATTTTGGGAAAATAAAACCTAGGATTACACATGATTACTTGAACCCGTGACCATCAGAACTTGCTCCTTAGGATCCATTGCAACCAATCCTTGCTTCAAATCCTTTACAATCGTGCATGAGATTGATAATTATTGTAACACCGCTAGTTTGAAACCCCTAGTCTCATGATGCCAAGATGTAAATACAAAATATGAATGCCTATAAGGATGAACATATTATATCTTTCAATTATTAATATTAAAATCCACAACTAACTTTGTTGAGGTAGTATGCAAAAAAGATCAAGGAATCATGTATTTACTAGAGATAGTAAGGGGGTTAGAATGACTAAGGAGGGAAAACCATGTTATGAACCCATTCAACCTTTAAACCCTAAAGTTTACCTTATGTCATGATTTAAGTGCAAAATTTCTTATTATTAACTTAAATTCAATTTATGACTTAAAAAGGGGATTAAGTGTGAGTAAGAAATGTTTTTTAATTAAAAGGAGAAACGGGTGGCTCATGATAGAAATCACATGGTTCCCTCTTGCCATGCATTAAAATAATGCATGCAAAAATAAATCTAATTGGATTCATTCCAAAAGAACCCATGCGGATGGGAATTCTGAGCATATAGAGGAGAATCATTGTGTGATAAGGGAATTTGATACAAATTCCTCAGTCTGTAAACCAGTTGTTGGAGTTTTTCTTTTGAAACTCTATCCAATTTGTCACTATAATGTTCCAGTGATGTGGCTAATGGTGTAGCTAAACGTCTTCGTGGAATTCTAAGCACATATGAAAGTGATGTGTTTTCATTGTTGTATAGTTAGACCAATTTGTCTCTCGATGTACTTGTGAAGTTGAAAATGGTGTAGGGAGATAAACTGATGAAATTCTGAGCATATATGGCAATGACATCTATCAGTACTATGTAGTCAAAAGGAAATCAAGGAGGTGAAATGCATCGTTTGGCATGGAATTAGATTTAATTCAATTGTTAAATGATTTCCAAGAGTTTAATCCTCATAAATTATGGGACTAGTGAGATGTCCATTTGGTGAATGCACGAGTCTCAGCTCGTGGGTGTTCTTTTGTTGAAATATTAATGAGAAAAATTGCCTATGGTTTGGTGGAGCGTACCTCACATGCATCCAGTTGACCATTTGAAGTGATTTATAAGATAAGTGTTCTATTGGAAATTCAATTATTGATTAAAATTCAATTGTCTCCTTGTTAAATTTTGTTATGGCATTGTATTTGAATATGCAAGTTCCAAGTATTTGCTTAAAATTATAATGATATTGGTGAAAATTCTAAGTCTGGAAATGTATTTTTGGGTTTGATTTTCCATAAGGAATTAAATTGCGTACTCTTGAAATTGAAGTCTCTGTGGCCAATTATTATAAATTCAAGGGAATGGTACTTTTGCATGCTTAGTTGTGGTATGTTTTCCATAAAACCTATTTGTTTATCAGTTGTTGTAAAATTTCATGTAAGTTAATGTTTGAGTTCCCATGGACATAATATTTCCTTAGACTTGTCATTTATTCACCATGATGTTATAAATCTATCCCATTTACCTTGGAGAGGATGGTTGCTCGAAGTTCAACCAAGAAGTGGCTATCTTGTCCCGATATTGAATTATTGTTGCGTGCACAAATTGATTCTTTCAATTTGAGTGTTGAAAAATTATGGAATATGGATTAGCAATGAATTGCATTTCTTATGAATGGAAATGGTGTGACTTTTAATTTCACCAATCATAATTTATAGGGCCAAAACTAAATTTTATGAATACCAATTCTTTAATGAATGTAAAGAGTGGGAAATTTATTCTCAGTGGAAGATAGTTTATTTAATTTAAAAAAAAAAGGTGCACTAATTAGACCTTATGCATGCAATGGTTTCTACACATAGCTTACTAAGGCGCAGTAATTAGACCATTATTGCTTAATGAGTAATTGACTTATGCATGCAATGGTTTAATACACATAGCTTACTATGTAATGGTTGAACCATGTTTGAACTATTATTTAATAAATACATAAGAAAATAATTACCAATTTCCAAGGCTTGTTTATTAAGCTTAGTATAAAATGGTATTATTGTTTATGAAAACCATAGTCGGAATTTACAATGGGTGGTATTTTGTATTTCAAAAACCACAGGTTGATTTGGTTTATTCAAAGTAGAAATAATATTTATGTCAAAGTTTAAGATTTAGCTGTGTTTATTATTCCTTGCATGAATGGTATGGTGGTTTTTGAAAATTAGAAGTTGAAACAAGCAAAATACCATGGGTTGCATTTGTAAGGAATTGGTCATTGCATTTCATGCAATAAAAAGATTGGTAGTTATTTTCATAAATAAATTATGAAAACCATAGTTTGCAGTTCCTATGATTTAGTTCATACCATGCACGCCAAGAGGCACTCTATTGCAAGTATGAGGGAGATCTTGTAACATGTGAGTGTTTGTCAAGTTTGTCCAGTGTTTGTCTAGTAACAAAATAATACAAAGTAAACAAAAAAAAATAATACAAAGTAAAAAGTAATAAATATTATGTTGGCCATAAACAAAAAAGAATAATACAAAGTAAAAAGTAAATATGAGACTTAAACTAGAGACTTTAGAGCTTAGGATTAGGTGATAAATATTATGTCGGTCATAAACAAAACAGAATAATTCAAAGTAAAAAGTAAATATGCGACTTAAACTAGAGACTTTACTTTTTACTTTTAATACAAAGTAAAAAGTAAATATGATATTTTAGAGTGTTTATCGAGTAACAAAATAATAGAAAGTAAACAAAAAAGAATAATACAAAGTAAAAAGTAATAAATATTTTGTTGGACATAATAAAAAAAGAATAATACAAAGTAAGAAGTAAATATGAGACTTAAACTAGAGACTTTAGAGCTTAGGATTAGGTGGTTGAGGTATTGCACTGATCCCTCCCTCTCGACGCTTGATAGAGCCTAAGATTTTTATAGTAATTTCGAAAAATTGAACAACTTAAAGATTAACTATGTATATAACTTTATTTGCATTTGTTATGCACTTGATACAATATTTCATGGATCTTATAAAATAGTTTACACTTCTTCTATTTACTCATAGTTATTATTCATTTTAATATGTATTTGTGATAAGAATGCATTGTGCACTTACCACCTATTTTATTTTTTTTTAAATAAAAAATTATTGTCTTAGATCTAGTGCAGTGAAGGGCGTGTTACAAGGGCGAGCCTTATCTAACAGACACACTTGCCTTAAAGGAGAGACCCTGTCCGGTGCTAGACCATGTGCACCCATCCAGGCTTCAAATTTGAAGCCTTCAGTACCCTTTAGAGGCCATTTTACACGTCATAGAAGACCACCTCAAATTTTACCATGCAAAAAACATTTAATTTCATGCGAAGCCCTTCAATAATTAAATTAACCTCTACTGTTTAAAATTGCAATAGAAGGGCAGCTTCAAATTTCACCCATCGATAGTTTTCAGTGGGAAATGGGGAATGCAGCTACTAGATAGGTGACTTGGGAGTGGGACTTGGTAATCGGTTACTCTCCAATATCCACGTGTCCGATCATCAATGGATCATGGACCATTGGGCCTCTAATAATATCATTGACAAGCTTACGTGGACGGGCTTACAATTTGCAACCCATGGCTTGAATGCTTCTAAGTTCTTGTGTTAACGATGAGTGCTTATGTGTTTAACACATTTAATGGAAGAAACAACTTTATTAAACATGGTTTGTGTCTCATATGTGCTGCTGGCAGTGGGATTACCAAGTTACCAGTTATAACATACCAATTCATGAATTCTGATTCCGTGAGTTAATTAAGTATTCAATGTATAATATATTATGTTAATGTGCCCTGAATTTGGCATTTTGGACAAAATCCACTATCTAGAAAATTCTTGTAATGTTGTAGGATGTCGCTCCCGCCTGTGGCCCCTACCCACGACCCTATGTTTTATTTGTTGTATCAAGTTAATCCTATCGTCTACGGCTCCCAGCCTCACACCCTATGTTTTCTTTGTTGTATCAAGTCAATCCTACGGCTCTCGAGTCCCACCTTGTGTTTTCTTCTTGTATCAAGTCAATGCTCGAATTCCATGCTTCCATGGATCTGACCATCAATAAATAATATTACAGGAATACAAACAAGCTTTTGCTTATACCCCTGCTCCACCTTGGTTGAGCTACTTCCAAGTTCCACCTACCCTATCTCCTCGAGTCCTCTATGAGAGTTTGCAGAGTGAAGCTACTAATGCATCCTTCCATAAACATATATAAAGAAATTTGTTTTCTTTGAGGATCTCAACTTCAAGGCTGAATGGATTGCTGACATCCTATGAATTTATAGGTATGTGCATCATTTTATCCATTCATGATCCCATCAATTATTTAAAAAAAAATTATTTGATTAAAATTCTATAACTTCAAAGTTCAAACACAATATTATTATTTGATTGAAATTTTGTAACTTCAAATGGGCCTTGAAGGCTTCAAATTTGAAGCCTGGACCAGAGAGTGAGTTTGTCACAAATCTCAGTCAGAGGTTGTTCAGAACAACATTTATCGATTCCCAACCCCAACAAAAACAACAATTGCTTCTTTCTTCATATGTTATGTGTACACGCATATGATTCCATGTGCTCCTTTCCTTGCCCTATTTGTCATTGTCGCCCAATCGAAGCTCTTGAGAATTTAGCTACCCTTTAACTTTCCTGAAATGGAGGGGACAAGGAAGACCATTGTTTTCACTCTAAAACCAAGTGCTTCCCCGCGCAGCTACCACTGGCTACGGTTGCAGCCCTAAGGGAAACATGTGTGTGGACTGCACCTCCAGCTTTACCAAAAAGCGTAGGGATTTGGGGAAGTTCCCACTTTTCCAACCTCCATGCCTCTAGTTAATGAGTCAGATCAAGAATCCAGACTTTGTATCTAAAACTGTATTGCATGAGCCATTTTTCCCAATTTCTCGGTTGTCGACTTGACACTCTAGTACACGGTTTAAGATTTTTGGGATTTATTACTATGAAAACCACCGATGCTACTACACTTACAATCCCAACTTGCTATCAAATTTCAATATGATGGAGAATGTGCAACAACTTCTGGTGAAGGACAATGCTGAAAGCTCACAATTTTCTTAGAATGCCCAGTCCCCACTCCTACGTTCGACTATACGAACTGGGATAAAAATGGTTTTTTAATCTTGATTTTTAGAATGACAGTGCTACTTTACCTTTTGATTTTGTTTCCCTTATCGGTTGGTCTTGAATAGAATAGGAACTTCAACCATCTATTCATCTCCTCTCTACTTGGTCTGCCTACGTTTTACTTATGCTTCACAACCCATCCTCTACTCTGTCACACCACAAAGTTATTATGTATAACGAGATATAGGGGGTGGGGCTATAGAGAAGAAGTAGCTAGGGTTCTTAATCAACTATTGAGAACAAAATATGCCTGTAGTCCGATAGTTCTCTTTGCTCAAACCATAACATAGCATGCAACATGTAAGAAGCGCTTAAACTTATTCTATCCCAAGTAAGTGTGGCATTCATAGTGTTTAATGAAAGATTAAAACATATATTGTTGTCATTGGCTTTCAATTATGTTGTAGGGTACACAATTAGAGTGACAAAGAAACTTGCTAATGGTTTTCAATCCAATCCAACTTCCTTGTTGAACTTTTCTCTTTGATAGACTTGCGTGAAGGAGGATTATAAATGGCATAGGCAACGCAATTGTTTGATAGATGTGCATGAAAGTGAATTATGGTCCTCAATTCAACAAAGTAAAAAAATTTACCATTCAGATGAAGATATTTCCCTTCACCTTTTCTACTGCCTTTCTGCATACATCTCTATTGCTCACTACTTTAGTAGTATATACAGACCAGACTCAATGTCCAATGTTTTTGGCTTCTGAAACAATTTCTTCCTTTTTTGGATTACGTGATCATTTTTTCCATTATTAAGTAGGCTAGATTTTATGTAGGCTGGAATTTATATTAGTTTGAAGAACGCTAGTGATTTACGAAGATTGAACTTTTCCAAGAATAAGCAACATGTTGCTTTTAGAAGAGTTGAAGAACCCAATTCTTCATCGAGCTTGTATTGTTCGAAGCAGCCTAAGAACCTATGTTAAGAGGTTTTAAATATTATTATACTGGTTAAAAGTTGGATTGGAATTGGGCTAGCAAGCTAATTGTAGCTGCACTGATGCAAGCAAAAAAAATATATAAAATTAGTTATGGCAATTCACATTGAACATCTGGAAAGTGGATTTTCCCTGTGTCTCCTTAGTTATGTTTCAGTAATAAATTCCTCATGTTCAGGCAGATCATGAAAGAGTAAAATAGTATTAATTTTGGCTATAAGGATGAAAGTTGGATTGGAATGGGGTTAGGAAGTTAACTATATTATTATATTGGTTAAAAGTTTAAGAGGCAAGATCAATTTTAGAAACTGCTGAGACGACAAAGGTGGCATAGTGGTCTAGAGACTGAGCTATTAGATCGAGGCGAAATATGATTCTGTTATATGACATATATAGCGTTTCGTATTGCCATATCCACTGCAAAATAAAGCCTCTTAACTTTACTTATTTACTAAGTAAGTAAACAATAAAATTGTGATGTACTACTACATTTTCAAATGAAAAGAATGACTTATTTTTACATGTCAGCATTGAAGGGTTCAATATCTCATAGCCCTTCAAAGTGAAATGTGACCCCACCGTTCAAATTTGATCCCTGCACCCATCTATGGCATGAGCCGCACCCATCCATCGCATAAGGTATGGACGTTCATGGTATTCACCAGCTCCGGCGACGGAAAATTTCGATGTCCAATCCACCTGACACTATTTAATGTTGATCAGAGGACAACACAGAGAGGAACACATCAATCGCAAAAATTTAAATTTGAATTTGAACCGGAGTATTCACGCCCGCGTAGGATAACGCCCGCCCATTCCATACGGCCAAAGACCAGGAGGCTGACGTTGCGTGGATCTTTCATGCCCCCACCGCGACATGGAAATCGTAATCAGAGCGCTGGTGAGGGAATTGAACTCTAGACCAGGCGAAGGAGTTATCAGCGGGAATTCAAACGAAAAAATCGAGGGAAGTTCCACAAGCGAGGTAGTGTCGTTGTCCATGTCCAGTTGCGACCCGGGATGCCCTTCCCAGGCCTCCATCGAAGCAAAAGCAAGCGCAAGCGTGGAATTTTAGGATTCCAAGGAGAGCCAATCTGAGGCGTTGTCAAGATCCTGTAATAAAGCCCGGGGACACAAAGCCCGGGGACACAAAGCCCGCCCACTGAGGCGTTGTCAAGATCCTGTAATAATCAGAGATCCATCCGGGTGATGAATACTTTCATTGGAAAGAAACTGTCGCGAAATAGAAACAGGGATCCGATCACAATTATGACGGCGGGTTTCCCCATCGAAAAGAGCAGCAAAGCGGCCCCCTCTCTCTCTTGAAGCCACAGCGAAAGCGGTCGGCCTAGTCGGTAGCACCAGTTTTTTTGTCATGACTCGCCCTAATTATATGCATCCAAGAGCCTTCTGTAATAAATTACCAGATAAGTTTGTGTATTCAGTCCGCACTGCAACTTCTAGTTCACATATTACTTCCATCGGAATTGACAAGGAAAACAATTTACAGACTTAGATTAACTCTCTTGCTCAAAGCGATTTTTGGAATTAAGCAATTCCTAGGCCAACGTCGGCAATTCATAAGTCTTCTTCTAATAAATCACATGAATGTAGTGAATTAACGAGAACTCACATGTCTCATTCTAAAGAATCTATAATTGAAAGCGGGGGTAATAGACGTCGCTGGAATTCAGTAACTAGATTTTGGCAGAGTTCTCATTGATTTGGAATTCTGTTTAATTTTTAGAGCATTTGGGTTAGTTTAAAATGGGCCGAAACCCCAAGGGTAGAGTTTCATAGTGGAATTCTACCACCACACCTTTGGAACTTTGCTCCCATCTAGAATTCCCCATTTATAGAAGAACTTTATAAAAAAAAATTATCTAAAAAAAGCAAAACTTTGTAATTTTAAATTACTTCTATTTTAATTTCTAGATATAATGTCCAATACCTTGGAAACTTGGAAAATAGGTTATAACTATGATAAGTTTGTAATTCCTCACATTATTTATATCGTCACCTTTGTGAATGTGTAATCACTTTGTTAACATATAAATTTTAAGGAAATCTATGTTTTATATCATCACCTTTGTGAATATGTAATCACTTTGTTAACATATAAATTTTAAGGAAACCTATGTTATATGGTGTCATTCAATATATATTTGAGAAATACATCCAAAAGTGGACTTTTCTATTTGTCTATTTCAATGGTTAGACGATGAAGTTTAAGTGATTTTCCATTGGCATTATGCTTAATTTGAGCATTTAGATAGATTTGAAATAACTTGTGTTATTTTATTATTATTGAGAATCCATGATTGGATTTTTTTTATTAATGTTTTTCATAAAACTGATATAAATATACAATCATATCTTCTTCATTTGTCTCACGAGTTAAGTTAAGTAATTCGTAAATGTAGTTGTTTCCTTTTTCTTCGAGCACATGTGATGGTATCAATTAACTCTTCTTATTTTATAAAGAAATATATTTTTTATTTTCTAAAGAAATATATTTTTTTCTTATACAAAAGGTTTTGTATATCTATTCATCCAATGTGAATATAGACTAGAGGCACTTAATAACCAATTTTGTGTCAATTTACATTTTTCATCATACAAACTATTACATGTATATCTATTCATCCAATGTGAATATAGACTAGAGGCACTTAATAACCAATTTTGTGTCAATTTACATTTTTCATCATACAAACTATTACATGTATATCTATTCATCCAATGTGAATATAGACTAGAGGCACTTAATAACCAATTTTGTGTCAATTTACATTTTTCATCATACAAACTATTACAAGGTCTTTCACTAGGCTTTCCTTTGTGATCATGAAGGGATCCCCTCGCACTTGTACCAATTTTTTTATTTCATCCTAGTTTCTATAAAATAAATAGTCTTTGTGACATTATTGGTTTCACTTTCTATCAAGTAAGAAAATACTATATAAATTGGTAATTTAGTTTTCTAATAGGATTTTTATTGCTATCATTTTTGTTTTAACATTACCTATTATACTAAGAGAAAGTAAAATAGGCATAAGAGGGGATTTTGTAGCATAATCCCACTCTTAAAATTCTTTATTTGCTAATTTGTTCTCTATTATACCATAAATAGTCCATCACACTATTTCCTTGTTTGATTTGGAAAGAGTATCTTCATGCCTCAACAAAACGTGTTGTACAATTACAAATAAAAATTTCAAAGAAAATACATAAACTCTTTGTAACATCCTAAAAATTGCAAAATAATTTTTTTTTTGATGTAGCCAGTTTATAAGATAAATGCTAACTGCGGAATGATAATAATTAGCTAACAATGATAACGGCCTCATACAATTTCCTTAATTGTTTTAAACACGAATATGTATTTGGTTATAAGTAGGATGCAACAGAACAATGGTTGTTTTGTTAAGTGTAAGGATCTGTTAACAATACCGATGAAGTTGTTTGCATGTTTCTAAAGGGGTTCCTATCGGGTGCCCTTGGGTTTACTTAGCTTTGAAAGCTAAAGCATTGGATTCTTCTTTCGCAGATCTGCAGGTAAGGTCATAGAATAATTTCAGTTTAAGATGATTATAAAATCTGCCGAGCATGAAGATGTCGATGGTATGTATCTTCAGTTTAACTTCGTTACTTGTATTGTCTTTTATGGTTATGTTTGCACGTGTCATCAATCAATGTTTAAGCACTAGACTCGTTGTAACGATCGGTGAGATCAGTGGTAATATAGCCTAGTTTAACTGTCTGAATTTGTAACATGTTGGTTTTTGTGAAAGATATTGTCATCCATATAATAAATGACTCTTCTGGAAATGACGGTTGTAAACAATAAGTCTTGGAATGCTAATGATAATGTTTGTATTGCGTTCATAAGTGAATCGAGATGCGATTGAGCTTCTAACATATGACATTATAGAGTTAATGTCACAACCTAGCTTTCAATTATAGTGTGAAAGTTTTTGATTCTCCTTACAACATTCTTATGTAGCTGACATAGCTTAAAAATGTAACGTGGCCTAGCTCATACAATGCAAAGTGGCCTAGCTATGAATATAATGTATTTTATTAAAATGTCTATGTTAAAAGTGAACCTTGTGATAACTTCTCTTATACTATGGCGTTGTATGGTTTTATAATATATATTTGATATATTAATTATATCGATTCCAAGTTTGGTAACTTATGGAAACTATAATAATAACATTGTTTCAATGTTATATGGTACACACGAAAACATGGTAATGTTTATGTGTAAAACTATAGTTTAGTGAACTATACATTTATGTGATATGTAACTTTGGGGCAAGGTTAATACTCCTAGCGTGAATGGTGTCATGTTAGTCTTATGAATTGAATCTTATATCTTGTTTATGGTGTCGTTAAGCCTTTACCTGATGGTTTGATGGCTTTATAATGTGTTTGTAACAGTTGTAAGACATTTGAAATCCTGAGGCCTCTGCTTCCACATAACTTGAAATTTGTTATGTATTTAATGTTTATGCAGTCGAGACATGGTATAAATCTCCTGTGAGATTTCAGCATTGAATTCGACCCTGAAGTGATGTCAGTTGCTACAATGTTGGCATCAACATGGCTAGCTCCATGTAATGATCGTGCAAAAAGAAAGTGAGGTGTCACCGACCTGTGAACTCAGGTCTAGGTGAAAAGGCATCTGACTAAGCTGCAATTAAATGTAGTCATTGAATTTGATTTCATTGTATCTGCATTGATTCCAATGTAACTCGTTAATGAATCTTGATCGTTGACCTTGGGGTCTCGGTAGTTGGGGTGTGTAAACCCTAACTCAGACTTGACTTAACGAATGTTTTACCTTCGTGCATTCATTGTTGTGGTTTTGTTTGGGAGAAGAAGGCCGACAGGCCGCTGATTTACAGGGCTCGACCCTGGCGGTTGTGGATGGCTCTGAGCCTTCAATATCTGTTATTTCGATGAGGAAATCGCGTATAAGTGCTATGAGTGTTTGTTGTGAGGATAAATGAAATTTATGTATCTTCCGTTCAGTGGTAAGATAGGTTAATAGTAAAATTTAACTCCAAGTTCGATTTTGAATTCCGTTGCATGGCAACTTTGCTGCATTGGATGGAGAAAATTGGAAGCTGAGAACATTTCAATCGTTTGTTTGAAAGCATGGTAAGACTTCTAGTTTTCTTTGTTTTGTAAAGTGTTTCCCTTTGTTTTATCAACAGTCAAACGGTAATTTTCTAACTCCTTATAGTTTTCTTGTGGCAGGTAATGCCAAGGTTCTATATTCAACATTTTTGGTGGCAATGAAGTTCGGAGACAATGGAGAGCAAACAGTTAAAAATGGTAAGCTTGGTGGCAAACCCTTGTAGGTTCTCCTGGCAGAAAACGTGGCAAACTATTGTATCGTCAATCTGGGGTCATGGTTACAAACCCTGAATTGTTTTCTTATTTTAAAGCGTCGTTATTCTAGCTGGTAGCGTTATATGGTATAAGTACAGGGTTTTGATCTTGAACACAACCCTTTGTTTTTATATGAGGTTTTTGACTCTGTTGAGGTGATAAATAAGAGTTCTTTTTACAAATCTCGAATGGCCGTAACTCTTTTGTATTTGAATGATGGGTCTTGACCTACTATGACAACCTGTAACTTATC
The DNA here is from genome assembly GCA_027924585.1 of Larix kaempferi. NCBI lineage: Eukaryota > Viridiplantae > Streptophyta > Pinopsida > Pinales > Pinaceae > Larix > Larix kaempferi. The sequence continues at coordinate 31,296,622 of BSBM01000096.1, forward strand.
GAGGATTAGAGAACGCATAATGCTTTGGCGACCTCTGTGTTTATTTTGGCTATAAAATCGACGGATGAATGTTTTGTAAAAAAATAATAACTGTTTTCTTATTAGAACAATGAATAGATGATAATATGAAAGTGGCTTAGGGCCTGTATGTACCTTTTTTAAAAATGATGTTGCTGTGTCTTAAGGAATAGATAGGTAATTCTAATACTAAGGTTTATCCTTTTTCAGGAAATAAAAGTTTAACGAGGTTGTTAATGAAAGTCTCGGTATAAGCCTTTGTTCACTAACTCTGTCATTCATTCTGATAAGTAAATCTTAAACGATCTACATGCATGATTTGGGTTTACACGTTTCTTGTAATTGTTTTGTTTACAAAAAGGAAATGTTTGTTGTGAGTAAAGATAAGAAAACGACTGTGAGGTTGTTCATCTGACTTGATTCTGTAACAGCATTTGAATATGCAATTTTTTTAAAGTTATGTTTGCAATGCAAAAGAAAAACATTAAACCCTAGCTCTATGATAAGGGACTTGTTTGATTTTTCTACTCTGTATGTACAGTAATGGAATTATCAGTAGTAATAGTAGATTGGAAAAAATTTAAGATGTAAATATTTCAGAAAACCCTAAGTTGGAAATGTGGTGTTTCTTGATTTTCTATCAGTCCTATATGTACATTAATGATAACAACAACAACTATAATATTCTTTGAATATAAACATTTGCAAAGAACAGAAATGGATTTTACTATAAACTCTGCTATTTAAACAAAATTAGATTTACTGTCTTTATGGAAGGAATGGAAATAAGGAGAGTACAGTGAATTAAATACTGTAATTACTGATAATAATTAATAGCAGATAATTTAAACAGAATATATATATAAAACAATACTTCCATCAACATGGCAGCTTTCCTATCATATCTAATCAACCTTAATCTGTTTCTGTATTGGAGTACGATGCTATTCCTTTTTGCATGGGGAAAAATACAGAAGCTATTTCATTCAATTATTTCAAATTTACAGAATCATTGACTTACATAGGAACTGAAATGACTTAGAAAATAAATAGTGAAAGTTAAAACAACAGAACTGTAAATATACAAAATAGATAACAGAACTTGAAATGAATTAGATAAGACAATAGAACCTGTAACTGACGATAGGGCCGACAAACACCCAAGGAGGCCTGTTCCTCCCAACCTGCTTCAGAAGAATCAGCTCAACTGCTGACTTCTAGTGAACCTCCGAGCTTGATTACTGATCCAGTAAGTGGGTGGAATCTGTGTAGAAGCAAGGTACTCAAAAATACCTTCTCCACTCGGTATCAAACTCCTGAAATAAATTCCTTCTCCACTCAGCATCAAACTCCTGAACTCAATAAGAGTTTGGCAAACTCATAACATGATCAACAACAGCATATCCCCTCATCAAATCTCTTGGGTGAAAACATAGCAAAACCCCAAGGTAAATTTTCTCGTCAGGAAAAGTGATGAACCTCACTTCAATATTTGATGGCTATTATATAGACTGCCTAGGTCTTTTAGTGGTCAGTTTGGAGTAAATGAGCCTCAAGCTCCAGTCCCATCTTTCAGGGCACTATGACCACATTTCAAGGGATTTGTCCCATACCAACAGCTAGTTAGTTGCATCATGATGCTGCCACTTATCCATTGCCTTCTACCCCAGATTCCATTCCACCTAGTGTATTAGTAACCACTCTTTCAATAGTCCTCTTAGGTGTTTGTCTCCTATTTTATTTATTAAATAATAATATATTGTGCAAATTACTGTCATCCTTCGACACCTATCCAATATAAACTTTACAATAAAAGTTATCATAATGTTTCTAAACACAAAATGTTTTTCCAGCTTAAAGGGTATGTTACACTCTTAGTAAGGGACATCTTATGTATTCATTGAAATCCTCGATCTACCCTTCCCTCTTAATTCATCACATTGAAAAATTCTTTTATCACATGGAATCACTACCCTTTATACACATATTTGTTTGCATGCATCATCTCCGAGTATTAAAATATTTGACTAAAATCACCACCCCAACTTGTAAAAAATATGAAATGTCATTCTCTAGGTACATATAAAAGTCATCATGCAATATATTTTAACTTCTATATATTAAAAAAAAAGGTTAGCAAAATAGCACACAACTATGATTATATTTTATCTTCCTCTATTCATTTTAAGCCAACAAAATTGTCTATTATAATCAATTCAGATGATGGATATATTATTTTCAAAACATTTACATATGTAATAAGTGACCTTTCCAAAATAACCTTCCTCTTGTATTATTTTTATGATTCCACACGGACTATTTATAAAGATGAGGCATGCCAAGCATTACCATATCTTCCCACCCCGATTTATAAAAGAAAGAATACATCAAGATTGTGGCCACATTGCTTTCCACAATTCTATTCAACGCTAGCTCAAAAAATCAAAGGCATTACCAAAATGATCAAAGGGCTTCGTTGTGAGTTTAGTGTGTCAAATGAGTAGAATGAATGGAGATGAAGCTCAAAATCAAGTGAGGATCATACGTTCTTTTCCCACCATACTTGAATCATACACTTTCTGAATTCAAATGAATGTAAGAGCTCTCCAGTGACTTTGGATGGAATCATATACCGCACATATCACAAATATCATTGGAGTGTTTGGAATTGGGGAAGTTTGTAAAACCTATCTACTGCAAAAAATAATAACTAGTGAAGGCGTCCTGATCAAGACATCTTGTGGCTCTGTAATTTGGCTGATCATTTCCCAGAATCATGTTGTTCAAAAGCTACAAATCGTTCAGATTTAAACGAATTTGCCACTGAAGAGGAATTTAGGTTTGAAATTTATGCATTCCTCAAAGATAAAAGTTTCTTGATGATGTTGGATGATGTATGGCCTGGAGGAGAGCGAATACTAGAGCAATTAACCAGGTTTCGCTACTCAAAAAATGGAAAATTTATAATCTCAAGTCGTGATCAAAGTGTACTCCAAAGAAGGGCAGCCAATCATATAAAAGGGTTGAACCATTGACATATGAACAAAGTTGGGAAATTTTTTTATATTAAATAAATTTCTTATATTTTGCATTATGTCCGCTATAAATTGGCAAGGCATCCCTCATAAAATGCATAAATTCTCGCCACCATAAAGTCGGAGGTTGATCAATTTTTTCCCATAGGTTCTAAAAAGGAATAATCAAATTAGTTCTTCCATATTTTTGTACTTGAGAGATGTTTCTCTTCATTTATAGGTATAAGGTAATGGGTTTCATCGTCTCAATCTCTACTAAGAACTATATTACATATACATGCATCATCCTTTTTAATCCGTGGCTTATTACGCCATATTCACCAATGTTTTAGAAGTGCAATAGAGCATAGATAATGGAAATTCACAAGAAAACCAACTCTTTGAAAGCATAGAATGGGCAAGCAATCTCTAGTACTAGTCATCAACTTCTAGTAAGCTCAAATGGATAGAAACAAATCATTTACAAATTGATTATTCACCACTATAGAATTATTTGGAAGTGAAATTCTCTTAATATTCCCTTGCAAATGGGAATCATCCAACAAATAACCAAGGGCATCGATAGTAAAAACATAGAGATAAAGTGCATAGGGGCATCCATGCCTAATTCTACTGGAGAACAATACATGGAGATAGTTTATTATTCACCACAACAAAATCCAAGGATCAAGAGAAAAAGATGTTCACTATACCCATGCAATTCAAACCAATGCCTAAATAAAACAACATATCTGCAATGAAAGCCTAGTCAATTTGGTTGTAGGCTTTATCAAATTTTTTTTTAAGGAGGAGAGCTTGTTTCCTAGATTCCGTTACCCACTCCATGGCCTCCAAAGTGAAATCATTGTATCCAAAATAAACTACCCTTGAATAAAATGTGTTTTACCATGGTATAAGTTTAAAGATGTATATATGCTTTATCTTTTTGAATTTAATTTTATAATTTTAAACAAAGAAATATATGTACATGTAGGGGAAAAGAGAAAATGGAACTAAATATTTTTGGAAATTGAAAATTCATTATGAAATAATTATTCATTTATACTTTTAACCCTAATCTAAATATTAACAAAATTTGAAATTAACTATTATTTTTAAAATTAATTTTATTTTTTAAATATATAAATTTATTTTTAAACATATAATTTTGTTTTTAAATCATTCAAATTTGTTGTCATCCAATCATATATATATGTAACCACATTACTAAATTTTATTGGTGATCCAAACTTATTAAAATGAGGGATAAACCATCATCTATCAATGTACTTTGTAATGGAAGCAGATTTCATTTTTAATAATGTATGAGAAATATTCCACCTAAAAGACTAGTGCATGATGAAATGAGTCTTTATGATGATGTTTCTATCCATAAATGATTAGTTAAGAGGTTAAATTACCTTGTAAATTGTCAACATTGAAGATGAGTCTATGTTCTTCTATGAATTAGCCATGAAGTATACAAATTGGTCAACTCAAACATTCCACCCAACTAAGCAATATTCCTAAGCAACCACAACCATGTAAAGATCACTATGGATATATGTAAATTAGAAAATGGGGAATTTTGGCCACGTCACTTTGACCAAGTTAAGGCTATAGTGAATATTAATAATTATAATAATTAAAGGCTTGAACTAATGTAACACATAAAAGATGGGCATGGACATGTAAAGTTGACACGGGTGCTTACACATAGATAAAAACAATCATAACATTGTGGTTTGCAACTTTTAAAATTTTAGTTTTATTTACTATTATTTATAAATTTCCGCACATCACATATGAATTTCAATTTAAATTCTTTACAATTTTAAACTTAAAGTGTCACATGTTACTTTAATTCAACATGTTAATTTTATATTCAACATAAAATAAATTATACATCATCTTTTAAAATTTTAGTTATATTTATTATTATTTATAAATTTCTGCACATCACATATGAATTTCAATTTAGATTGTTTATAATTTTAAACTTAAAGTGTCACATGTTACTTTAATTCAAATAACATGTTAGTTTTATATTCAACATAAAATAAATTATACATCACATTTGTAATGGTTTTCATCTTAATAAATAATTTAAAATTGAAATTTTTAAAATCATTCAAAAATCATGATTTTAAAATTAGAAAAGAAATTCTAATCTTTATGTCAATTATTTAAAAATTTAAAAATATTTTTTTCTATGGTTTGAAGTAGTTTGATTATATTTTTGGTTACTTTATTAATTTTTTTTCTTATTATTATTGTAGTTTGGGTGTTTTTTTATATTGTTAATTATTTTATTATTCCATGCCAAGGCAGGGATACACTTTTAGATAGGAAGTCAAACTGCATTGACTTGTATTAGATGGTTTTTTACAACAAATTTTTTTACAATGTTTTATAATGTTTTGTATAATTTTAATATTAAACACAATATTTAAAAAATGGAAATAAATTTAACAATTTTTTAAATACATTATTTTTATTTTTTGATTGGTCTAGTACCACTCTGATGGGACATAAGTCCCTACACGAATGATTTTTATTTTCAAGATTTGAAATTAAATAAAAATAATTTCTAAAATAGAAAATTGGAAAAAAGCCACATGTATTGTCATGGTGCTGAAAATGCCACCCGTCCTATCCAACTATCACCCAATTGTCATGTACTATCCAACTTTTGACGGAAACAATACTTAAAATTAAAACCTAGAACTCAGAACCTGAGCATTGCAAGAGATTTCGTATGAGGTGGCTCAGGGTCGATTTTAGTGCAAGAAATGGGGTCACAGGCCTAGGGACACTTAAAATGCAGTTGAAAATGCGAGGGCCAACTTGAAAAAGGTGCCTCTCTTGGTCCCTTGTATGGCAATTTCTATATCACCTTGTCTCTTGATCTTGCGGCAATCGTCTGTTTTTTTTTTATAAGAGTGATGTGTTTTGTTGTGGGTTTGACCTGGGTGATTTGTTTGAGAGAGAGGCCTTCTGTCTCCATGAGTCCCTAGATGTTTCAGGCATGCTCATGAAGGTTTGAAGAGGGATAGGTCATTGGGTTTGCACAGGAGGAGGAAGGGGCAGTGGAGTTGAATTTGAGTAGATTTCTACCAAATTGGAGGATGAGAAATCCAACAAGAACATAGAAGCATGGGTAGAAATTTGGATTTTTTAGCTAAATGTTGTGATGTTGTTTACACCAACAAGAGTTTTTCAAAGTGGCCCATGAGGAGCATCTCTATATCTGACAGCCATTTTTTCCTTGGCGACAATGGCTACAATTCCCCTAAGTTTAAATGCATTGTCTAGTTCTAGGCCAAGATTCTTTCTCACAGAATTCTCGCCATTTTAACAGTCGTCCCCTCCCCTTGGTCCTCGAAATCTCCAAGGTGGATAGAGTTTTGGAGTGATTTGGCTAAAAAGAGGTCCAATTCTTTTTCACACATCTCATCTCTAAACATAAGTTGATTTAGATTTAGATTTAGCCAAAGAAGAGGAATGCAATAATGGTGTTTGTGATTCCAATTTTTGCATGCCGATATGGTTGATGGACTAATTTAGAGGAGTTGGAAACTTTGCTCATAAATGGCTTCGTATATGAATATGGTTAGTTAGGATTCTAATTAACAAGTTGTTTACACTTTTAGACCTGTAAGGTATATAAGTTCCTCTGCATTGTATTCAACTTCCTGACAATTTTTTCAACTTGAGAAATATCAGTAATAATTATGTCCTTAGATAATTTGGCCAAAAAATATTTCCTGGCATATCTACATCTGAGAAGCAAGCAGCTTTAGTTCTTCTAAATAGAACGCAGTATCTCATGTCAGGTCCCTTCTACTTCGAAGGCTGAAAGAGTGGAAGTTTTCCCAAGCTACAACTTAATCCATACTTCTGGTCAAAGGTAATATTGGGTGGCATTTTTATATGGATTAAGTTAATACGTGTACCACTCAATTTTTTATTTAGTGAGTTTAATTTTAAGGTGAGCAAAGTACTTTCAATTTTCTAAATCGTATTAATCACTAAGTTTTATGATCAAAGATATTTCGAGAAAAAAAAAAACATTGTGCTTAACCACTTATTGACTTACTATGTTTTATATTGATTAAGTTCAAAGATGGGTTCAACAGTGAACAGTTCTAGAACTTATGTGATATTGAAACGACTAAATTTTTTGGACATGGATTTAAAAACCAAATTTCTAACGATTATTTTAATTTTTTCAAACTCAGGTGTCAAATATTATCTATCTGGATGCACCATCTAGAGTTGGTTATTCATACTCTGAAAACGATAGTGTGTTACTAGTGATTTGATGGCAGCTTCAGATACACATACTTTTCTTTTGAAGGTCTTCCAGTTCAGGTTTTCTTTGAAAATCAATTATCTTAGTATTTCGTGATTGAATATATTTTGCATCAACTCAAGGTTTTTGAATGAAAAAGAAAACAATTAAGAATTTTACATTAAGGATGTGGAAGTATATTTAGTATTTCTGCAGACACCATGTCATTTTTAACAAATGCAGAACTCTTGTTGGTTGTTCCATGGAAAGAAAAATCATTTCGTTTATGTTTGATAGTCAGACAATTTTAAAAGGCCTTCAAGTGAAAGCAGATTTGATGGAGTTCGCAATATATTGCAGAGATTTTCAACATCGACTATCCCACTGAAAATCCCAGCAAGAAAATCTATCCAGAAAATATGTTGCTCAAGCATAATTACTACTATATTGCTCAAGCATAATTACTACTATATTTATCCAACTTCCAGAGAGCTTGTGTCTATGTATGAATTGTTTATTTTCAGGCATTTCTTCGGAGATGGTAAACTTGTCAAGAATTAAAATATATTTTTATTTTTGTCATAAGTTTGAGTTGAATTATTGAAAACCACTATAAAATAGAAAGGAACTACTGGTGTTATATGTGGATATTGTTAGTGGTATGGCCCTTAAAAAGTGTTTACAGGCTAGTGGAATCAAAGGTGCTGCATTTAGTTCTAAGCTCTGCGATGAGATTATCCACGTTGACGAATGACTAGGAATTTGATTTTTCAAGTGTTGTGGAGCTTATGCTTTTGCTTGCCGACAAGTGAAATAAAATCTCATGGCATTTTAGTTTTAAGCTCTCCCGTATAGCATGAAATAGAGAAGAAAAATGGGCAACCGAATCCATGGTTATCAAGGACTCGACATCTAATTTTCAAATATTTTTTACAGTGAATGGATGAAAATCCAAGTTTAAATTTCTATAATACTTGTAATTTGTGTTTTTTTATATTTATGCCCTAAGTGTTCAGATAATGCAAAAGCATTCTCGCCAGCCCAGCAGATTCCTCGCTCATTGAGCAAATGGAATGTTGCCAGGTATATTTGCCAAAAACAAATCCATTCTTGTTTAAGTGTTTGCATATGTATATCCTTGGCCATCACGTTCATCCTCCATCCTCCCTTTGGCGTACAATCTACAGGTGAACTCTTCACCCTTCCTTCAGTCCCATATTTTCACACAGGCCCGTCTTGCTTCACAAGTAAGTATGTTGTCAGGGCCTTTCAATGCACCGCCCTTCTTCCCTCTCCTTCAGTTCTCGAGGATGCATACTTCTAATAAAAATATTCTTTATCAAGAACTATGTTAGTCTTCGTAGAGTCACAAAAATTTTCCCTCGTGCACCCTGCTCGTTGCCTTTAAACTCAATGTAATAACCATCGTTGTTTGCTTTCCACCTCGTTTTGTTTTCGAGAGCTCAATATTTAATCAAACTATAACCATAATCACACTCAGCAACTTATGGGCCGTGCCCTGGGTTCTTAATTTTTGAATTTGGTGGAAAAATTGACCAGTTCTGTGGAAAACCCGCATTAGACAGGACTATTGAGGTTTTCTTCATCTGGCTATAAAATTGAAGCTCTAGGGACCTTCACAGTGTCTCCTAATCCAACAACACAAAACTAGATAAAATACGAAAATGGTTGAGAAGCGTCGTCTCGAACACCAGCTGTGTAAATATTCCATGGTTTCCCATGCAAGTAAGGGAGTGGAGGGAATTCAATCCTTATGCTAACCATAGTCGATTTCAGTATACATTCCTTGAGCCAGCGGAAGGATTTTCAGAAGGAGCCGTTGACCTTGTCCTCCACTGTGTAAACAAGTTCATTGTTATTTTTGGGTATTTCAAAATGAATTCGCTGAAGCTGAAAAAACAGAGGAGTTTCATACTTGGAAGTGCTGGAGTATTCAGAGAGTTTTTCTGTTGCAGAGAAATTACAACGTCAATGCTTGCATCTCACAATATTGATAACTCACGAGCTTTCTTCAGTATCCCACGTCGCCTCTTGGAAAAACACATGTTCCTGCTCGCTACGTTTTCTATCCTCTTCATTTCTAGTTTTCTATGTCCCATCTCAAAGGATGAATTCTCTCCTGTAACCAGATTTGATACGGTGTTGTTTCACCAACTCGATCATCGAATGGTTCCGTCTGTCATTCACTGGTTTTTTCATGTGCACAACAAGGAGGTCTTAAAGGATAGGACCATTTCATTATTCTTCCATTTAAAGGACAATGAGTTATGTATCCTATTATTATTGCCTAATACAGTTGTGAGTCCCATGAGCCTATTGACCTGTCATCTTGTGGCAATTTAGTGATTATTGTAAACATGACTCAGGTGCAAATCCTTGCCATGAGATCTCCGAGGATAAATGCAAATGCTCTCTCAAATTGGGTGAATGAAATTAGTAGGTTGGGGTTTATATCTCTGCTAGGTTGGGGTTGATATGTGACAATCTAGATTGTAGTAAATTTGTATGTAGAGACGGGTTTGAACTTGCAAGATATCCAAATGAAGTCCCAGTCATTTAAATTACTACGGGTAATTGTTGAAACGGGGCCCTTGCATGAAGCAAGATAGAAATTTCTCTTTTCTATTCTCACGCGTATTCACAAGACTGTTTCATTCCTCATAATTTATTTTGGGAAGGAAATTTCTTCACAATATCGAGGCATATTTTTCTTAATTTACAGTCTGTTGAAGGCCATGAAGTTTAAACTTCCAGGGACAATATCCGTGTCCTTGTCTCCAACAGTGCTAGAGCTCCTTATAACTCCCACTACAATGCATCAAATTATAAAAAATTTATAACTCCAACAGTGTAAAGAGATGCTACGAAACCCTCATAGAAGAGAACACGCGACTGCAAAAATATCTTCAAGAGCCGAGGGGTCATGGTTCCACCAACAATGCTCATGGTTCCATAAATAAAGCTCATGGTTACACCAATAGTGCTCATGGTTCCACCAATAATGTTCTTGGTTCCACAAACATTGTTCAAGGTTCTTTAATTACACATGGTGTTGTATGCATTTTACATGATTCCTACATTGTTCATGGTTCCACCAACAATGCTCATGTTTCCACCAACAATGCTCATGATTCCATAAATGGAGCTCATGGTTCCACCAACAATGTTCATGGTTCCATAAATAGATCTCATGGTTCCATAAATAAAGGTGGAACCATGAGCATTGTTGGTGGAACCATGAGCTCTATTTATGGAACCATGATCATTATTGGTGGAACCATGAGCATTGTTGGTGGAACCATGATCTCTATTTATGGAACCATGAGCATTGTTGGTGGAACCATGAGAACTATCCATAGAACCATGAGAGTTAGTTATGGAACCATAAGCATTATTGGTGGAACCATGAGCTCTATTTATGGAACCATGAGTATTGTTGGTGGAACCATGAGCATTATTGGTGGAACCATGAGCTATAGTTATGGAACCATGACCGTTGTTGGTGGAACCATGAGCTCTAGTTATGGAACCATGAACATTATTGGTGGAACCATGAGCACTGTCCGTGGAACTGTGAGCTTTATTTATGGAACCATGAGCACTGTCCATGAAACCATGAGCACTATTTATGGAACAATGAGCTCTATTTATGGAACCATGAGGATTATTGGTGGAACCATGAGCATTGTTGGTGGAACCATGAGCTCTATTTATGGAACCATGAGAATTGTTGGGGGAACCGTGGGCTTTAGTTATGGAACCATGAACACTATTGGTGGATCCATGAGCTCTAGTTATGGAACCATGAGCATTATTGTTGGAACCATGAGCTCTATTTATGACAATCTATGACATTTATGACAACTTATGACAAGAGTCAGTTCCTATGACAAATTATGACAACTTATGACAACCTATGACATGTTACAGGTCCTAAATTTAGCCAAGGAGGGTACTAGAAGAGAGAGGTGGGCCCACATGCTAGTGTAACTTCCCCAAATTCAAGCTAAGGCTCTCTAATTCGAATTTCCAAGGTAGATGAAGTTATTATTTTGCAAAATAACATTAGAGAGGAAGTAAATGAGTCCCAAGGTGGCATTCTCTCATAAAAATAACATTTATTAACATTTTAGTAAATATTTGTGAGAGAATTCTAGAATGAGGGGGAAATGCTCCATGAAGATTTATAACAAGGGTGAAGACACGAGTGAAGGGGATTTTCGTCATTTTGATTTTGATCATTTTAATTTTGGTATTGGAAAGCCATTGATGTTCTCAATTTTGGGATATGTGCCCCTTTCTACAAAACTAGTTTTGGTGGTGAAATATTCCACCCTAGCTGGCAAGAGAGGATAAATCACTTAGATTTCTCAATTGTGCTTCATGTCAATGAGAGGTGAGGAGGAATCACTCATATTTCTCAATTGTGATTCATGTCAATGAGAGATGAGGAGGAATCACTCAGATTTATCAATTGAGCTTCAATGGATGAAGGTTTAGATATTTTCTAAATTGTGGGGTTTTTACAAATGGGGAGATTATATTTCCAAACAAATCATCGATCCACATGCACACTAGGTAAATTAGTGATGGGTTTGTTTAGCCTATTTCAAAATAATGTGAAAAATGGAGATATTAAAATGCATTTGAACCGTCACGATGAACGTAAATCCATAGAAACCCACACAACAAACACATGGTTGAATGTTTGATTGCAAATAATGTTTATTTTCAATATAATATATGTTGGAATTAGGATCAAATGAAGATTCTAGGGTGTACCGACAGCTAGAGAGGCAGTGATAATGCGAGAGTACAAAAGCTACTATAATTATTCACTTCCTCTTGCAATTCGCCCAAGCATATTTAAAACATAGTGTTTAATAGAGAATAAAACGTAGCATGGATTCAGTGGTGCTTAGATGATAAAATATTCTATACGAGCCAATATTATAATTAAACTATATTTCTAATACTCAATGTGCCAAATCAAATATGCCATGTGTCACAATATGATCGTTCCACGTGTCACCCTGGGATACTAGATATCAACATTTAGACAACAAAATTCAGACGTTTTGCTTCAACAGTTTACTGGCAAGTGGAAATATTCTCAAAGAAAGAGTGGCCGCTCTTTCTCCAAGGTGTTCTATTTTTACATTTCGCTCGTAAATGAAGGGTCGGCCAACCCTTCTTATTCCCAATATTCTTTTCATAATAGTTTGACACTGCAAGAAGGGTCGGTCGCTCCTTCTTCTGTTCTCTACTATGGATATAGTTGAATTGTTGGATAAAGGTTTTCACAATTAACTACAAAAAGAAGGGGTGACTGATCTTTCTTGTCGGAAAACAGAAGTCAATAGAAACTATTTTTGTATGTTAAAACTTCCAAGGTGTTCTATTTTTAAAATTGCCTCGTAATTGAAAGGTCGACCGACCCTTCGTATTCCCAATATTATTTTCATAATAGTTCGACACTGTAAGAAGGGTCGATCGACCCTTCTTGTGTTCTCCATTATGAATATATATAAATTGTTGGATAAATGTTTTCACAATTAACATCCAAAAGAAGGGGCAGCCGATCCTTGTTGTCGGAAAACAAAAGTCGGGACAAACCATTTTTATATGTTATAACTTAGCCGATTGACTACCTATTCAAACAATGAGTGAATAATTTAGCCATTGGACTTTTCAACTTAAAATTTTGAACATTTAAAAATAAAAATTGCAATTTTCAAATAAAAAATTGCATTTTTTGATATGAAATTCACATTTTCAAATCAGAAATTGTTTTTTTTTTAATTTTAAATTCACACTTTTGAAATGAAAATTTTTATTTTTTCATTTGAAATTCACACTTTTCAAATCAAAATTTGCATTTTTTGATTTGAAATTCACAAATTTTTAATTGAAATTCATAGTTTTTTTATTTGAAATTCACACTTTTTGAATTGAAATTCATAGTTTATAACAAAAAACTGCAATTTTAAGGTTCATAAGTAGTCAAAAAACACACTATTCAAATAGAAAAATGAAATTTTCAAAGCCAATATTGCCACTTTCAGAATCTGTTTTCACACTTTAGAAAGGTTGATATTGACATTTTCAAAGCCTAAATTCACACTTTCTTAGTCCAGAAATTGCCTAATATGTCCAAATTTAATGAAATTGGCATTTTATGCTGATACTTTCCTATTCTATGGAGACTGGATCTTCTAACATATTGCCCAAGAAGGAAATGGGATACATTTACTACTAGCAAGACCAAAATTGTTGTTGTCCTATTTCTTACATACAACTTGATACAATCCAGAGATTAACGATATGAAGTTTGTTGGCTTCTTGCTTTTCTTGGAGAAGTTAAAATTTCTTTTGGCTTCAAAGAGGGTGAAGCTCCTCTTTTCTTTTTTCCAACTCTGATCCAATATGATGGCTCGACAAAGGATTCGAGAATGTGTACTGCATTTTCGGGTGCATCCTATGGGGATGGACTTTTCAGATCCAACAATTGAATATCACTAAATCATGGAGCTACTAGTGGATCTTTGACATTGGCAGGGATCCTTTTTTCCTCTAAAGTGTCCTCTGTTGTAGCCTGAAAATATTCCTTAGCTTGTGAAGGAGCCTCTTCGGATAGATCTTCATTTCTTCTTACTGTATAATGTTTGGAGTTTGCTCCATCCCACCAAGTGGATTTGCGATGAAGCTTTTTGGACTTGAGGATTTGAGTAGATTTTGGGAAATCTTTTACAATGTGTCCGGTTGTGAAGCAAGATCAGCATCTAAACATCACATTTTTATAGTCTAGCTTTTGCACCCACAAATAATCCTTTCTAGTCAAATGGATCTCAACAGGAAACCCAATGTTAAAGTCCATTTCGACACAGATGCGAGCAAAGGTAGTTTTGATGTAATCCTTAGTTTCTGGGATTTGATTGTAGAAGGAGCCCAACGCATTTCCAATAGCTTCAAGCAAGGCCAAGTTATAGAGATGCAAGGGAAAATTTGGAAGCCAAACCCAAACTAGAGCAGATGAGATCTGCTCAATAGTTGGGTCAAAAAGAGGGCTCCAGGGTTTCATAAAGAGCCACAAACTTCCCCAAAACCACGAACCAGAGTCAAGAATGATCTGTTTATCCTCAAGAGAATTGAAATCCACAACAAAAAAACCTCGAGCAAAGGGGTAAATAGAGATTTCCTCAGAAACAAGGGGCTTCCATACCTTAGAGATCCACTTATGGAGAGCAACCAGGCGAGGCCAAAACCCATTGAAGCGACAAACCAATGCCGACTTTGCGAAGTTCCTAGCTTCAATCAAAGATTCTTCTACGACCACAATGGATGGCGCAGGTATTTCTTGAACAAGCAAGGGAGGCTGTCCGTAGGCTTCCTTTCCCCCATTGGAGAGTGAGACTGGGATTGAATCCCCAGCTGGAGAAGAACAGGAGACGCGGATGCAAACAACAGAGGCATAGTTGGCCGTGATTCTGCAATGAAGCAGTGGGCCACTGAGTAGGCTCGTGAGGCCAGCAAACCGTTCCAGCAAGACTCACGCTGGGAGCCACACTCACGCAAGGAGCCGAGCAGGCTCGCGGCGGTCGAGCCCTAGCCGTTTTAGCGTAATGAGGTTAGCAAAAATCCAAATAATAAATCTATATTACAAAACACAACTAATGAAAATAATTAGTTTTACAAATATTTTTTTAAATACCCTAACTTGTTTACAAAAACAGAATTAAAAAAAAAGTAACTAATTTTTTAAGGGTTTGAAATTTTTTCAATCCTACCTACTCATCTCGAGGGCATGGCAACAATATGGACTTGTTGGTGGTGGATGTTGGCAAAGGCGTCGAACTCATAGACCCTCGATCGAGATGTTTTTTATATTTCGTTTGAGAGTTTGAACAATAGCCATTGAGATAATAAGTCGTTGGCAGTTGTTTTCCAATTTTTATAATACTTTTTAGGAGCTCAATCGAGATATTTTCTCGATCGAGACATTATCTCAATAGAGCTCCTAACCCTTGAATGAGTGATTTCTCAATCGAGGGTTTTATCAAACCCTTGGTCGAGCAAAAGATCCCGATCGAGGGTTAATGAGAGGTTCAATCAAAAGCTTTTAATTAGCTCAAAGGAGCATTTTTTTAAGCCCTTAATCAAGCTTTGAAAGCCTGATCGAGGGCTTAACAAAAGCTCAATCGAGCTCCGTTTTTTCTCCCTCCACTTGCCAAAAAGTGTTACCCATATTGATGGGTACACCCTTATAAGAAGAAGATGATTAAAGGTTGTTGATCTCAAAGGAAATTAAGATATCAAACCCCTGAAGGGGATTGAGTAAATTATTACATTTAACTATTGGAGTATTTATTTAACAAATGGCTACTAGATTGTTGTTTTTTTTTGTTGTTGTTGATATTTAGAAAAAAAATTAAAGATCCCCTCGAGCTAAGGTGTTTAATAGGTTTTTAATTCAACTAGAGTTCTACCAATAGCTAAATTAGAAAACGTAAACACTATGAGTGAGTGGTACTAAGCTTATTCTATTATATTAATGAAAATAAGGATTAGATAAATTAAACGGTAATTAATTTAGAACCCTACATTCATATTATTGACAATGCAGTTCTCGCAATAAAACTTAAAAATATAAAATTATACACGCTGAAAATTACCACTAAATAAAACTTCTTCGAATTACAATGAAATATAAATAAATTAATATATTAATGACGTTTAAAAAAGTTTGATATATTATTAATAAATTCATTTATGATGCATTCACAACAATTGTCCTTCATTTTATATCTACAAATAATCCCAAAAGATGTAATAAGAGAAACTTATGTATATTTTAATTCATATAGGTTAATAACCTTCATAAAAGTTTGATGTATTATTAATAAATGAATCTATGCTACAATTGTGTTTAATTTTTAAAATAATTTTAAAATTTTATTATTATTATTATTGTTATTATATTTTTGATGATGATGATGTTGATAGTTAATATCCACTTAGACTAATTTGAATTTATCAGATTTAAAAGAAGAAAAGTAAGGAACTACTTGATTTTCTTTAGAGTTTTATTTATGTGCTCAAAAAGCTTGGAAACGAGAGTTTCTAAAGTACTATAATTTTGATGAGATATAAAGTTGGGAAGGTTCATATTGTACCAAAATTTTTGAAACTAAGATATTATGTGGGTGTATGTAGGGAAATATAAAAGGATGTTATCTTAATCCTCAACACTCATAGTTTCACAAAGATGACATATCCTTCGAGCCTATTGAGTTTTACGAAAGGCCTTATGCTCATTTCACTATGCAACTCATGAGACTTCATTTTTATTTTAGCTTTGTGGATCTTCTTCTTTACACTAGTTAAAACATAGAGACAATTTTGATCTTCAATATTAGGGTTAATGACCTCGTAATATCTTAATTTTCTTATATCGTCTAAATTTCCATCACACCATAGCTTCACTTTGAACTTCCAAGTAATAATATTTTTTTATATCATCTATACTTTGCACAGTGACATTTTTTTCAACCCCCCCAGATCTTTAACCATGACATGGCATCTTTATGCCAACCTTGCTTGAGACTTAGGTGGTTTTGACAAGATTTTAAAGCAATTTTTGAAATACTCTCGTCCACTAGTTTATTTAATTGTTTCTTGTACATTAGATAGCTAGCCATAGCTATACTCTCAATGGGGCTCCAAAGATCCACTTCAATAAGGAAAATAGGATATGACATATTGCTTTTAATTTTAATATTATAAGTTCTAAAACACTCTTGGATTAGCTCAATACTTCTCCAAGTTTCTCTAAAGAGGATACAACCCCAAAATTCACACCCATATAGGAGAACAAGAGTGACATGAGTTTCAAAAAAAAAAATATTTGTATCCCACATCACAAGGCCTGCTCGCTTACATTTTTTTATTAATCCCTTTCTTGATGTTGTAGTTCCAAATAATCTTGTACTGGACACAAATTGCAAGATATTTGTAGGAAGTAACTTCCTCCATGTTGATATTATCATACAAGAAATGAGAGTAAGTGAAATTAGTATATTTCATCAACATAAATTTAGTTTTGTCAGTATTGATAGTCATTCCCGTACCACAGCAAAAATACTTGAGAATTCTTAATTGCTTATCAATATTAGAGGGACATATTGCTAGAATAACACTATCATCAGTATAAAGAGGGAGGATGATGGCATTTTTTCTAATGTTGTTCCGATGTAGCCTGCCTTTTTTGAATGGCCTTCTCACTTATAAATGTATATACCAAAAAGTGTAGGGGAGAGGGGTAAAAGTTGAATAACTCTTATATTACTATTAATATCTTCCGACCAACCGTTCGTGTTTTTAAACTTGGCAATGAAATTCTCGTACAAGCTTATTGAAGCAACCCTCAACTCAAGAGGAACCTTTTACTCTTCCAATCTTTTCCACAAGTTATTTCTAGCAACTGTATCAAAATAATTCTCAGAGTCCACAAAGTAGCAAGGAAGATTGACCTTATTATTGTGACATTACTCTGCAATGATATTGAGAATAATGAGGTGGTCTATGGTTGAATGAGACCTTCTAAAACCGGATTTCCTAAATATCTCTTTTACCTTGACTTTCTAGCCATATGTTGATCTTATTTCAAAAATAATACCATATAAATTTCCAAGAGAGGACTAGTCATAATGGTCCTATGATTAGAGGGGTTGTTTTTCTCATCATTTTAAACAATTGGGTACAATAAAACTTTGAGTCAAATGTTTAGGGAAGCCTTGCTTGGATGCTAGATTGAAGAGCTTCTAGATGTGAGGAATGACTACAGGCCCCCCAATTTTTAGAATTTTATCTTGGTAGCCTTCTATGTCCTTAGCTTTCCCTTTCGTGAGACACTTAATCCCAAAATCTATATCTTCTCAAGATAAAAACTTCATCTTACATAAAAAGGGGTAGAATGTTGTCCACAACATCATTAGATTCATAAATATTTTTAAGATAGGAAATCCAATCCTTCAATACAATCCTATTATTCTCTTTTGTTTTGAGTGTTATAACTTTTCTCAAGAATTTCTTAGGACCATCTTAGAGAGGTGCAAAAGCTTCACCTGTTTATTATTAATATATGTCATTTTTTTCTTTTAATGACAGATTTGTACATGTTTATCTTGTCAACTTTTACGAACTTCTCAATAGCTTCTTCAGATTCTCTTCTTGCAATTTTACACTATTTGTCATACCAAAGATTGATCATTCTATTTCTATTTTTATACAAGACTTCAAAAGAAAATTTATTAATAGAAGTTGAGAAGTTAAAAAGAAATTATGATAAACATCTTTTATAATGCTTCCACTTTATATAAGGAAACACATTTTTATTTAAATAATTTTGAGCTTTATTTTTGCTAAAGATTAAATACTTTTGATTCTGATAATTTGTCTATATATAACTACTATACATAATAAATTTAAGAATTATATTTAAGAAGTTATAATTCAAATCAAATTCATAATTATTTAAAATGCCAAAATTTAAATATATTATTACGAATATATTATATTAATTTCTATTACAAAATTTTAATATATTATTAATAAATTCATTTACACTACACTTACGACACTTGTTTGAAGTTTTAAAAAATCTCAAGATAATCCTAAAGAATTGTTTCCTCTTACCTTCTTATAATGGCATGTTATAAGTTTTCTTTATGATTTATGTCAAAATAAATTTGAATTATTTAGGAAACCATAATTTTTTTATTTGATTAAAGTGTTAATATGATTGAAAAATATATTATTAAAATTATGATGATGTTGATGGTTTTTAACATCCATTGAGATCAATCTTGATATATCGGGCCTTAAGAAGATAGAGATTATTTGTTTTTCTTTAAAATACTATTTCTATGATCAAAGAGCTTACAGAGGAGTGTCCCTAACTCGCTATAGTTTTGGGGATCTAGAAAGTTAGAAAGTTTAGTGTCAGAGCAAAGCTATTGAAATTGAGATCTAATGTGAGTGAACAGTGAGCAATCTAAGAGAAAGTGATTTTCATCTTCCACGCTCATAGAATCGCATAAATGATAAAAAATTTCATCCCAAGGCATTCAAGGGTTTGTCCAACGCCCAATTTCACTATGAAGCTCATGAGAGTTCATTCTAATCTTAGCAATATTAATTTTATTCTTTCAGATTCTTAAGATAGAAAAATAGTTTTGATCACCAAGATTAGGGTTAATGGTCTCTTTGTAATACTTAAGCTTTATTTTTACCTCTAATTATTATTTGCACCACATTTTCTCTTTGAATGTAGAAGTAATAATATAATTAATGTTATCAATATTTTGTAGAGTGGTGGTTTCATTAATTCCCCAATAATTTAACCAAGCCATGGCATCTTTAAGCCATCCCTGCTTGAGATGTAGGTGCTTTTGGTTGGATTTAAGAGCGATTTTAGGAAGTCGGTTGTCTCCTATATTGTTTAATTTATTTTTATGCATCAGATATCTAATCATATCCATGCTTTCAATGGTGGAGATCGCTGCTTCTAAGAGGATAATAGGATAGGGTGTGTTGCTCTTAATTTTCATATTATAAGTAATAAATCGTTTATGGATTTGTTCAATTATTCTCTAAGACTATCTGGAAATGTTGTGCATCCCCAGGATTCACAACCATATATATTAATGAGAGTGATGAGCGTTTTAAAGAGGAATTTATTTGTGTCCCACATCACAAGGTTTGTCGATTTACAGTTGTTTTCAAGGCCCAATGTAATATTCCTCTTTTATACCCCTAGTATTTTGTAAATGTAAGTGAATATTGTACTTGTTTATTGGTGAGGAGCTCAAGGCCAAGGCGCCACTAGTAAACCTTGTAACTTATGTGGTTTAATTCCTAAGTTGTAAATTGTAAAATTAGGAGACTAAAAGATGGTGGCACAACTAAACGATGGGTATTTGAGTCCACCGGGAGAGAAGCATAATGGTAGGTAGGGCATGAGTTGATGACTGACGTCATCATGGTGCCACAAGGATGTAAGTGAACATTTATATCCACCAAAGGTCATTTAAGTTTTCTTGGTTATATGTTAGTCCTAGAGAAGATACCGAAGATAGCCTTACCCGTCGAGAGACAATAAATGTCTCCTAAGACCTAACGCATAACACTAAGCTAATTATTGCTAAAAGCTATTATGAAAAACATAGAAACTCCTATGGATGTCTTTGAAATTCTAGTTATGATAGAGGATATCAAGGGTTTTCATCATTAAAACCCACTATCTAGTAATTAGTATAAAGCTAACTATATATTACAAGATGGACTAAAAGATTGTTAATACTATCTCGGTGTGGTTAGTAAAACCCCAAGCTATATAGAAGATGGAAGAGACAACATATACATATATGTATATTTATCATCACATTGATAAAATATTATTAGTTATAATATTTTAAAAGTATATATATATATTATACATTGAAATGCATTATAAAGATAATGCAACAGAAAACTATATAAGTATATGAAGATATCTATATAGTTTGGTACTCTTAAAGAGGATAAATTATATTATCAAAGAATTATTGGGACTATTTTAGACTACGGTCTCTTATTATAAAGACATCGATAGGCCCATAAAAACTTATCAAAAAGGAATTATTTAATTTAGTAAAAAGAAGCTTAGCCTATCAATTGATGTATTTGGTAAGCTTAGTTTATGGATATATTCGGTAAGTTTATCTTATTATTTGATATATTTGATAAGCTCATATTATTAAACAAAGTTTAGTTTAGTTTATGGATATATTTGGTAAGTTTATGTTATTATTTGATATATTTGATAAGCTCGTATTATTAATTAAATATTAGTATACTTGTCATACTTGAAGTTATACGAAGAGACCAATAAACATATAAAATTATATATATATATATATATATATAAAAGCCAAGAGTGATTTAAAGTGAAGTGTTAACCTTTATAAATATAAAGGGTTGTGGATAAATAAATGAATTTAAGGAAAGGTTAGCTATGGACTTAAAATGCTAATGGTATTATATTATGATATAAATATCAAATTATTAATTTGGCTATTAAACTTTGGATCATTAGAATTATGAAATTTAATTATAAGTTAGACATATATATATATATATATATAAGATGGCATCTGTTGATGTATATGTAACTTCAGAATGTATTTCATCTATGTATTTCATATATATTTATTGTACCTTTATAAGAGATGTGTTATTCCTCTATAAGGAAGTGTCGTCATGTGGATTGACAAGTGTTGCAAGTGTGTGTACTTGCTGATGCATTATTAGACCACCATGTGTGGGGGTCGGCCCTGAAATATATCTTATATTGTGGATGTATCTAGATACAATTTGGACCCATAGGGTAACTGTACAAATAGGTTAGTATAAATAGAGATCGGGAGATCTCTATTTTGATCACTCGGAAACTCACACTTCTCTCACTCAGAAAGTGGCACACTAATGAGGAGGAGGATCATCTGCTACTAGAAGACTATCTCAGTGTATTTTGGTTGTACTTTGGTTGAGCCATCGCTCTCTCTATCTCTGAGGAAGTTGTGGGGTTTTTCACCTTAGGGTTTTCCCCACGGAAACTCTGTGTCTCTTGTCTCTCATGCTTTTGATTCTTGTGATGCTTGTCATGCTTATTGTGATTGTTATGCATTGATATACTGTATATGTTATTCTCTAAGTAAATATCCAAGAGTATTGTGAATTAATGCTCAAAATTTAACATGGTATCAGAGCTAACCTGAAAAGAAGACATTTTGCAGTGACAAAAACTTGAGTTTCTTGTTTATTTGGTTTCTCTCCACATATTTGGGAAAAGGAGTATAGTAGATTGACTCTACTTATCAAGGAGAATATATCTGTCCAATCAGAATTCAATTCTAAGCATTTTCAGATTTGGCCCTAAAAATTAGGGTTTTCACAAAAATAGGAATTTCTGAAATATGAAGACATAGCTGGAAGCTCCTTACAAAAATCAAAGTTTAGAGCTTTGGATCGAGATTTTTGGCTGGGTACATCTCTGGGAAACTCAAACCCTAATTCAGGGCTCTCCCTAGTAAACCTGAGAGGACAAAAAGACAAATATGAAGGGTAAAGCTTTGTTGATCTCAAATTCTGAATACATCAGGCTGATCAACTCATCAAGGCACATCTTTCTATCCTTTCAGAAAGTTGAAATTCACATTTTGAATTTTTAGGGCTTTTTCGACAAACCCTAATCCGGGACCAGATCCAGTTTTCCGCATTTCAAGTGGTAAGACCTAAATCTTTTCTATTTCCATTTGAAGTACTCTTTAATATGTCTCTCCACACCAAGATTGAGGATAAGCTTGAAGGGGCTGATAACTTCCAAGGTTGGAACTATAGGATTTGGTTAATCTTGGAAGAAAATGAGTTGCACTCATATATAAAAGAAGACATCCCTATCCCAGAGGATGAAGAAGCTAAAGTATTGCATAAGAATAACTTGGTCAAGGCAAAGAGAATCATTGCTGATTCTATTAACGACCATCTCATACCCCATGTGTCTTCTCTAAAGACACACAAGGAGATGTTTGACTCTTTGACCAAGCTATTTGAAGGGAAGAACATAAATCAGAAGATGACCCTACGGAACCAATTGAAAGGAGTAAAGTTTCAGAATGGAGAAACCATTCAATCATATTTTTCAAGGGTCTCCCAGATCAAGGAACAACTAGAAGCAATGGATGAAATGGTGGAGAATGGTGAAGTTGTCATGACCACTCTGAATGGCCTACCTAGGTCATGCAGCTCCTTCATTCAAGGTATCTATGCAAGAAAGAAGTTGGTATCCTTCAGTAGACTACGGGAAGAATTCTCACAAGAAGAAGAAAGGCTTGTGGAAGGAGAAGAAAAGACGGGGAATGAAGATAAAGCTCTCACAGCTCACACTAAGAAAGGGAAGTCCAAGAGAGAGCCATCTCACTCCAAGAAATCTTCACATCACTACAAAGAAAGAAGAATATGCTTCACTTGTAATGAAAAATGACATATTGCCATAAATTGTCCCATGAACAAGAAGGACAACAGCAACTTCAACAAGAAGAAGAAGGGCAGCAAAAGAAGGTTTCATGCTCATGCTGCCGAAGATGATGAACCACCCCAGAAGAAGGCTAGGGAAGAAGAGTATGTTCTAATCTCTGCTCTCACAGGTACTATCTCCCATGGTTGTAATGATTGGTTAATTGACAGTGGGGCTTCAAAACACATGACTAGGTTTAAAGAATCTTTTGCTAACCTATCTGAACATGAGTCACCCCATAAGGTGAAACTTGGGGATGACTACCAATACCCTATCAAAAAAAGTGATGAGGCCTCCTACAATCTAGACACGGGGAAGTCTTTGAAGATGAAAGATGTTTTGTATGTACCTAGGCTCAAGAAGAATCTACTCTCCATCTCTGCATTGGATGCAAAAGGTATGAGGGTTGCATTTGTGGATGGCCAAGTCCTAATGTGGCCAAAGGGAAAGACCATAGATGATGCAGTAGTGATTGGAGAGCAAGACGGGGGTTGTATAAATTGAAGGGACAACCTGGACATCCCATGGTGCATGAATCCATGGAGCCAAGTGAACTTTGGCATAGAAGACTTGCTCATATGCACTATAGGGCACTTCCAATTCCAAGCAAGGTTGTAGAGGGTCTTCTTGAAATCAAGACCAAACATGAAGGTGTTTTCAAAGGATGTGCAAAAGGTAAGAACATTAAGAAGGCTTTCCCAAGCAGTGAAAACAAGGCAAAGGATATCCTGGAAATCATCCACTCATATGTATGTGGTCCTATGTCATCCAGTTCTCTAAGTGGGTATGTTTACTATGTCTCATTTATTAATGACTTATCTAGGAAGACTTGGGTATACTTATTGAAGAACAAAGATGAGGTGTTTGATAAGTTCAAGGAATTAAAAACCTTGATGGAGAATCAAACTGACAAGAAAATCAAAACATTCAGATCCGACAATGGTGGAGAATTCACCTCAAGTGACTTCAAGAAGCTTTGCAGTGATTCAGGGATTAAGTGGGAGTTGACTGCTCCTTATAATCCTCAACAGAATGGAGTTGCAGAAAGGAAGAACAGAATAATCATGGAAGCAGCAAGGGAAATGCTGCATGACCAGGATCTACGAATGCATCTATGGGAAAAAGCAGCTAGAACAGATGTATATGTGCATAATAGAACACCCCACAAGATATTGGACAACAAGACACCAGGAGAGGTCTTTTCTGGTAAGAAACCTGAAGTCAGCCATCTCAGAATATTTGGTTGTCCAATATGCACTCATGTCCCAAAGGAAAAGAGGACCAAACTAGATCCTTTAGAAAAGAAGGGTATCTTTATGGGTTACAGTGAAAGCTCGAAGGCTTACAGAATATACTTTCCAGGGTTCAAGAAGATTGATGTAAGCAGGGATGTAACATTTGATGAAAACTTAGCATTCATCAAATCAAGAAAGGTACCTATTGAAGTTTATGAAGAACCTAAGGAAACTATATTTCAAGACACTACCATGATTGAAGCAATTCCAGAAGTTGTTCGTGAGTTTGAAGATCCGCAAGAACCTGTAGATCCACCCTGTGAGGATAACTCTCACAAGAGGAAACTTGCATGGGCTAGAGAGCTCATTCAAGATGCAGAAATATTTGGCATTCCAGAAGAAGAACACAGAGCAAAGAAGAGAACCAGATCACATACCAGCTATGTTGCTTTACTGTGTGACATCATGAATAAAGAACATTCCAGTTATGAAAAAGCAGTGGAAAATAAAGAATGGAAGGATGCCATGGTCGAAGAATACCAATCAATAATGAAAAATGATGTTTGGGATGTTGTCCCAAGACCTAAAGGGAAGTATGTTGTGACTTCCAAATGGATCTACAAAATCAAGCATGCTGCAGATGGCAGTGTAGAGAAATAAAAAGCAAGATTTGTAGCTCGTGGCTTCTCTCAGAAAGAGGGAATAGATTATGAAGAAACTTTTGAACATGTATCCAAGTATACTTCCATCAGGACAGTACTTGCCCTAGCTAAAGCAATGAAATGTAAAATACTCCAGATGGATATCAAGACTGCTTTCTTGAATGGTGTAGTTGAAGAGGAAGTATATGTGGAGCAGCCACTTGGTTTTGAAATACATGACAGGGAGTAATATGTGTGCAGATTGAAGAAAGCCTTGTATGGCTTGAAGCAAGCTTCCAGAACTTGGTATGGTAGGATGGACAGTTTCCTATCTAGTTTGGGCTTTACCAAGAGTAAAGAGGATTCCAACCTTTACTACAAGGTTGAGGAAGGGAATCCTGTGATTCTACTTCTGTATGTGGATGACTTATTTGTAATAGGAGATGATAGATTGATTGCAGATACTAAGAAGAATCTTGCTGCTGAGTTCAATATGAAATATTTGGGAATGATGCATTATTTTCTAGGTATGGATGTATGGCACAATGCAGGTGGGATCTTCCTTAGTCAAGGGAAGTACATAGTAGAAATTATGAAGAGATTCGGGATGATGGATTGCAAGGCCATGGCCGTACCCATGGCATCGAATCTGAAGCTTCTATGTGATGCTTCATCTGAGCCAGTTGATATCTCTATGTATCGTCAGATGATTGGGTCCTTGATGTACCTAACGAGCATGAGACCAGATATTTGATTTGCTGTGAACCCATTGAGTCAGTTCCTGACAGATCTGAGGAGTGTTCACCTGGTTGCTGTAAAGCATGTTTTGAGGTACCTGAAGGGTACAGTGGATTATGGGCTCAAGTATGAAGCGAATCAAAAGTTTAACCTGCAGGGTTATGTTGATTCAGATTGGGCTGGCAGTGCTACAGATAGGAAGAGCACATCTAGGTGCTACTTCAGTATGGGATCAGGTGTGATCTCTTGGTTTAGTAGGAAGCAGTCTTGCGTAGCACTGAGTATAGCTGAGGCAGAGTATGTTGTAGCTTGTTCAGCTAGTTGTGAGGCAGTATGGCTACGGAAGCTACTATATGAGTTATTTGATCTCCCATTGGATGCTACTGGTATCTTCTATGATAACCAGAGTTGTGTGAAGTTGTCTAAGAACCTAGTGTTTAATGACAGGTCGAAACACATAGAGATCAAATATCACTATATCTGGGATATGGTGCAGAGAGGAGCTGTGAAGCTCTTATATGTTGCGACAGACGAGCAGATTGGAGATGTGCTAACGAAGCCACTAGCCAGGGTGAAGTTCGAGTACTTCAGGGAGAGGCTTGGTGTTCTTTAGATCGAGGACACTTCAAGGAAGAAGTTATGGACACATTTGCTGAAGCCATTCCAAGCATTTTGGAAGGAGGATCCTTCACATGGCTGTGGATGTAAGCACTGGATGATGAGCATCAGGATGATGTTCTAGTTTCTGCTTTGTATGATGAGTTGGATCATTTATATGTATGTATGCATCATGTTGGATGCTGGATATGATCGATTGGATCATTTATATGTATGTACGCATCATGTTGGATACTAGATATGATCAGTTGGATCATTTATATGTATGTATGCATCATGCTGGATGTTGGATATGATCAATTGGATCATTTATATGTATGTACGCATCATGTTGGATGCTGGATATGATCGGTTGGATAATTTGTATGTATTTTGTATATGCATCATGTTGGATGCTTGGACCATGTATCTGTATATGTATCAAGTGGATACATTGTATGATTAGGTAGATCATGTATGTTGATATGTATCAGGTATGATCAGGTAGATCATGTATGTTGATGGATACATTGTGTGGATCATGTATCTATGTATCAGGTGGATACACTGTGTATGGTGATATGTATCAGGTAGATACTTGGTATGCATCAGGTAGATGCATTGTATGATCAGGATGATCGTGGATGATGATCTTCTCCAGATGACATGCATCAAGACGATGCAGTGATGATGCTCTGGATGATCATGTGTACATCAGGATGATGTATGGTGAGTATCAGGCTGATACTTTGTGGCTGTGGTTTACGTTGTGCAGATGAGCATGTCTGGGAAATCCTATAGGTTGGAGTTGCGTACCAATAACAACTTGCGATGCTCTTTCGAGACATTGCTCTGGGAGGACATGTAATTTGTGCCCTGGGAGATATTCAGGTTGGAGTTGTGTACCCGTAACATCCTGAGATGCTCTTGCGAGGTTTTATCCTATGGCATGTAATTTGCTCCTGGGAGATCTGGACAGGATGAAAAAGGCCTCAGATGCTTTAGCCAGGTTTTTCCATGACCACATGCAATTTGCTCCTGGGAGATTTGGATAGGATGAAAAATGACTCAAATGCTTCAACCAGGTTTTTTGGTGGACCACATGTAATGTGCTCCTGAGAGATCCAACAGGTAGAGCTGTGTGCTCGTAACAGCTCGGGATGCTTCAGCTAGGTTTTGTGGTGAGATCACATGTAATGTGATCCTGGGAGATCCGACAGGTAGATCTGTGTGCTCGTAATAGCTTGGGATGCTTTAGCCAAGTTTTGTGATGGGTCACATGTAATGGGATCCTGGGAGATCCAACAGGTAGAGCTGAGTGCTCGTAATAGCTCGGAATGTTGCAGCCAGGTTTTGTGACGCACGTAATAAGTTCTGAGGATTCCACAGTATGGCCAGTGATGATGAAGACCTGCAGGTGGTGAGCATACATCCAGTATGAAAAAATACTGGTTCTATAGAACTTCCTATGATGAGTAAAGTCAGAGATTGGTTGAGATAGCAGTAGTAGTGACGATGATGATGACGATGATCCTGAGAAGAAGACTTGTCTTATAGATCTGTGTCGAGAAATACCTTCATAGCAAAGAGGGAGTGTTGATGTATATGTAACTTCGGAATGTATTTCATCTATGTATTTCATATATATTTATTGTACCCTTATAAGAGATGTGTTATTCCTCTATAAGGAAGTGTCGTCATGTGGATTGACAAGTGTCGCAAGTGTGTGTACTTGCTGATGGGTTATTAGACCACCATGTGTGGGGTCGGTCCTGAAATATATATTATATTGTGGATGTATCTAGATAAACAAGTCGGCCCCATAGTGTAACTGGGCAAACAGTTTAGTATAAATAGAGATCGAGAGATCTCTGTTTTGATCACTCGGAAACTCACACTTCTCTTACTCACAAAGTGGCGCACTAGTGAGGAGGAGGATCATCTACTACTAGGAAACTATCTCAGTGTATTTTGGTTGTACTTTGGTTGAGCCATTGCTCTCTCTATCTCTGAGGAAGTTGTGGGGTTTTTCACCTTAGGGTTTTCCCCACAGAAACTCGCTGTCTCTTGTCTCTCATGCTTTTGATTCTTGTGATGCTTGTGATGCTTATTGTGATTGTTATGCATTGATATACTGTATATGTTATTCTCTCAGTAAAGATCCAAGAGTATTGTGAATTAATGCTCAAAATTTAACAGCGTCAATCATCCTACAACTAACAGTACTCTTATGCTAGTTGTCATCAACTCTTGGTGGAGCACTCCGAGAATTTTTAGAGGGATGTCTCCTTAGTGGAGCACTCCCACTCCTCGCTACCGCCATTTGTTCCTCCATGGAGCACTCTGACTCCTTACCAACACCATATCTCTCATTAGTAGAGAGCTTGAACACTGGAAAGACAACCATATACCTCCGGGAAGGAAAGGATCCCATCTATTTAAGAAACTAAAATCAAGTTGATGGGAGGGGGATGGTGGATGGTTTGTGAATGGTGTAAATGTTATGTTAGTTTTGAGTTTGGAAAGATACCCTTGCAGGTTGTGGTAACGACGGGTTAGTTTCGGTTTGGCTATATACGACATTGGATATCTCTGTAAAATATTTTCGTAGAGTATTTGGGGGAAGGGATTGTGCATAGCGCTTGAAACCAAGTTGTTTTTATGTTGTATACATTTTATAAATATTGGTATATCTCTTCCAACACCATTCAATAGATTATTTGGGGAAGGGATAGCGCATAGCTCTTGATCCCAGGTTTATATTATTTACATTTTATAAATGTTGGGATAATCTTTGCAGCATGATTCTACAGATCTTGATCCCTAATCAACTCCTTGTTGGGGATCTATGAGTTCATTCATGCTACCACGAGTTTGTGGGATCTCTATGTTGATTCATACTGCCACGATTTTGTGTGATCTCTATGTTGATTCATACTTCCACGATTTTGTGTGATCTCTGTGCTCATTTAGACTGCCATGATTTTGGGTGATATCTCTATTCATTCATACTGCCACGAATCTGTGTGATATTTGTGTTCATTCATACTGCCATGAATTTGTGTGATTAGGTCCTGGTTATCTCTGTGTAGTTAAGATACCGCAAAGTCGTTTGACCACTGTGATCTGTGTTTATTATGCTGCCACGATTTTACTGTGATCTTTATCCATTCATATTGCCACAAATTTGCATGATCATATTCATTGTGATCTCTGTGCAGTTAAGTTGCCATGAAGTTGTGTGATCACTGTAACTTCTATTATATATATACTTCCAGGACTCTGGTTTAGATCCAGTTGAGGATCTCTTCTTTATTACATGCTTCCACAAACTTGTTTCCAGATCTAGGTTTTAGATCTCTGTTATATATATTTGCCACCGCGAATTAGTTTGGATCCAGTCATGATCTCTATTAGATATATCTGCTACCACGATTTAGTTTGGATATAGTTATGATCTCTATCATATATCTTTGCTACCGCAATTTAGTTTGGATCCGGTTACGATCTCTATTATATATATATATACTGCCATGATTTTAGTTTAGATCCAATCTAGGTATTTTCTTTATTACATGCTGCCATGGATTTGTTTAGATCCATGTTTTATATCTATGTTTATATTATTGCTGCAACGAAATCATTGATCCTTTTTTATCTCTTCTTTAGTAAATAATTTTATGCTAGCATGAATGCCTGGAAACACTATTTTTGTATTTTGTTGTAAAGATAAATCTCTGTCATTATGTTGATGTTAGCATCGAATGTCTTGAAAATGCTCTCTATAAGAGAGGCTTGAGAAAATTGAAAGGAAAGTAAATATTGCAACAATTTTGTTGCGGGATGTAACCTCTATATTGGATAAATAATACAGATATGACATTTCTTTGTGGACGTAGCCCATAGATTTGGATGAACCACGTATATTGGTCTCTCTTGTATTTACAACTTATGTGCTTCATTCTCCTTGATAATTGTGATTTAAAATGGTGAGTCCTTTCATGAAGATGTTCATGTTAGTTATATTGAATGTGAGCTTATATAATTATGATAGATAAAGCATTTGAATTATACAATTATCAGTTTTCCTCAAGCAATTTATTATTGATAGGCATGTTCTACAATGTAATGTTTCCATTTACACATAATTATCCTAAGTAAAATAGAAGAAGTTGTTTACATGTTTCTATAACTTGTTAGATAATTTGATGTTGGATAAACGTTAGAATTATTGACTAAGATCTTGCGTAAGCAATTGAATGTAGGAATGCTTGAAATGAATGAATTATGCATGTTGAGATATTTATTTTATGGAAAACTAATCATCATTTGTTGATGCAAGGATGGCAGACTTTCGCTCCTTAATACAAAGGAATTTCATTATAAGTCGAGGATTTCTTTAAGGTTTTCGAATTTCCATATGAGAACATGTTTCGTGTTAGTGCATGGATTTGTAAAAGGTATATATTCTTAACGAGTTGATAATATTTGTTTAGAATTGAAAATGATACTTATAGAATAATGGATAGAATCTTGGTAAGGTTCATAATCTTTCCATTACATATTTCTTTTATAATAGATGAACATCAATAAAGGAAGGGTATTTATTCTTCTTCGTTATTTTTATGCTATGGTAAAACTAGAAGAAGGTATGGAACCTATGAATAAAATAAGTGAAAGTTGAAATAGTTTATCTCATGAAGTTTTTATGAATATTCCTTATGAGTTAAGTAGCCATTGTGATTTTTTTTTTAAATTCACTAAAATACTGACTTGGATATTTGGGTTTGTTACACCCATTTAGGATTTCCACGCTCCATTTATCCTCTTCTCGATGCTATAGTTCCAGTTGAGCTTGTGATGAAATTCAATTCCTAAGTACTTATAGGTGGTTACTTCCTCTAAGATTCTATTGTCATAAGGAAAATTGTCAGAAGTGCCTTTATTGGACTTGATAATCATTACGTTTGTTTTGTTAGTGTTAATGGTCATGCCCATATTGGTGTAGAAACCTTTGAGAATCTGTAATTGATTCTCAAGATCATAAGGGAACCGAGCCATAAGAACAATATTGTTAGCATAAAGAAGAAGCATGATGACTATTCTTGCCAATGTCACGCCCACCCAACCTACCTCTTCTAGGCATTCTTCAAGCTTATCGATGTAAATGAAAAAAAGGGTAGGGGAAAGGGGACAGCCTTGCTTTACTGCTTTTGAATTTGGCAATGACACTTGCCCCTTCGTACTTTGAATGGTTCCCCTTTACAGTGGCCTATTGAGAAGGGGGTTGATGTGGTGGCACAGGGGATCGGTGCACAGGATTCCGCCGCTCATGTTCCTAATGTTTCGCTGGTTGTTTCTTTGGAAGATGACACCCCTATGTTTGAAGATGAAGAAGCTCGAGATTTGGCCTTTGCTGTTAACTTGGATGTGATTATTTTGGTGCCCCTTACAACTGAGATTTTTGGAGAGGTAGAGAACACCTTCATATGATCGACGCCATCTTCATCGGGTACCTTTTTCTTCTCTCTCCATTTCTCTGTCTTTTAATTTATTTTTTAAGAACTTAACTATCCCTTGTCATGCCTCGTTGGAAGGACTTAAAAACTTGCACATCTCTTCACAACCCTTGTATCTTTGTTCATTACCCTCTGTTTCCACTTTTATGGTAACAACTCCCAATCCTGTTCTTCAGTTATCCGATAATGTGACTCCCTATGAAGTCTTACATGTTTCCCATGTTCCTGTGGATCTGCCACAATCCCCCACTTGTTCATCTGAGTTAGGTTATTTTCATCGTTCCACTACCAAACCCTGTTCTGGTGGTCTTGGGAAAGACAAGTGTCGTTTGGGCAAGGGCCGTGGACATAAAT